>CM019164.1:9197135-9374037 GCA_009733165.1 Naja naja
TGGTTTGATCCTGGCTTCAATTCTATTGCAGGAGTCCTCAGCACAACAACCACATTTGTGCCTTCATTTCCACGGCTGAGCAAGACAGCGGTTAAGCAGGTTTTGCTCCATTTACTAACCTTTTGTTGCCAGGGTTTGTTAAGGGAATCACTGTAGCGGTCAAGTCAGCAACAGGGTTATTAAATGAATCTGGCTTCAGAAGGTCACAAAAGGCGGTCACGCATGGGGCAGGCAACCGACATAAGTACATGCCAGTTGCCAAGTGTTTGAATTTGATCACATGATTGGAAAGATGCTGCAGCCATAAGTACCTGCCAGTTGCTGCGCCTGAATTTAGATCATGTGACCTTGGGGATGCTGCAAGGGTCGTTAAGTCTGAAAAACCATCAGAAGCAAGGGTGGGATTCAAAACTCACAGCAACCTGTTTGCTGCCCAGTTGCTTGGGCGTGGCCATGGTGGGCGTGTCCTACCGAACTTCCATTTGGCCTTTTTTCGCCTCTTCCCAGAATCCAGAGGCTTCCCTCTGGCCTCTGGGAGAGTGAAACAGCCTCCCCAGGGTCTGGAGGCCCTCCGAGCTGCAGAACAGGCCCATTTCATGACTTCCAGTACTTCGTAGGGGTTTTTCTCCCAGAGCCTCCACGAGACCCTGCACTTACCTGCATCAAAAATGGGCCTGGGAGACTCTTGGGAAGGAGGAGGGTGGGTGGGTCCAGCCAGTCGGTTCAAATACCAGTTCGGCAAACCAGATGCAAATTTAATATCTGGTTCACTTGAACCAGTCGAATCGGTAGAATCCCACCCTTGGTCAGAAGTCTCTTTGTTCACTGCTGTCATAACTCTGAACAGTCACTAAACAAAGGTAGGTCGAGCACGATCTCTGTTACTTTGTCTTTTCCCATTAGATTCAGACAGGATAGTTGTCAACTCATAAAATATTTCTACAGTCTTTTAGAGTTGCCAACAGAAAGGAGGGGGCAGTGCAGCAGCTTGCAAACCGAAACTGTACTCCATAAATGTTTTCAAAGATAGTAACTGGGTGACTGAAGTTTCTGCTGTGCAAAATTCTAATTGGAGAGCATGATTGATGGCTCTTGGCTATGGATGTGTCCCATTGGAGAATATGAATTACAATACAACCAGGGGGTGGGGGGGAAACCAGGGTCAAGGGTGACAATGAATGATGTGTCTCAGAGTCGGCTGCACCCAGGCAGCGCCAGCATGCTTACTCCTAATAAATCCTTTTGAAGTTTTGGAAGTTTGGCTCAAGACTCATGATTTAGATGGGGGTAACTGCCGGAGTCCTGACAATAGTGTCAGCAGAAGCTCAACCAAACCAAAACAGAGCTTCAGTGTGTAGGAAGACTGCCCTCCCAAGATTAAAATATTCTTAATATTAAAAAGAGGCAGGATAGAATATTTCCCCTAAAGGAGAAGAGGAGGGAAAAAAATCTTAACAAAGACAGAATGCAGCCCCAGTCTTCCTGCCCTAAGAAAACAGCCTCAAGCAGAAGCTTGAAGAGGCTGGTCTTTAGGGGTGGAGATTTTGTATCCATTTGGAAGGACTGGGCCAATCTATTCATAAGCAAAGAGTCTCCAAATAAGCAACACAATTAGGTAAATCTAAGCTGACAAGATTAGCTCAGACAAATACCTAAGATTTGCATTTCCCCTATTGCCTGTAGAGCCAGTTATGACCCCTACATGACCCCACAGGTATCTGGCAACAGCTATTAAAATATTAAAGGTCACATTCTTATACAGGAACAGGTATCTCGATCACAACGCCCCGAAGAATGTATAAAAATCCACCTGTTCTCAACCCCATTTTGTCAGCTAACCCAGAAACATGCTGCTGTCACTGACATTCCTGGCTTCCAAATAAACAGAGACCTTCTTTCCTGCAGGTTGCCTCCATTTTATTACCAGTGTCTTTCTCCCAGCTTGGAACCAGACCAGATTTTTATTCCAACAAGAAAAAGAAAAAAGAATCATTGTATTAGGGAAAGTTATTTTTTTTAAGCTGAAGGACCACTTTCCTTCTCTCTGACCGTGGAAGGACAACTTATCCTCTGATTTAAAAGAGTAATAAAATTTGCATTCATTTTCCTTTCCCATTCACATCAATGTCAAGGTTGAGCAAGACAGAAACTTCCTATTTATTTTTAATAAGTACATCTAGATCTGTATATCACAGCAGTTTTCAAAGGCTGTGCTGCCACAATTGCCCAGTGGGACTGGCACAGGAGCAAAACAAGAATGCAGTGCTGATCAAATTAAAACAAAACAAAACAAAATTGTGACTCCCTTCCAACTTGCTTGGATTCTCCCCCACTTCCCCAAGAGGATCTTAACAATTCCTACTGCCTGTTTCTTAGCTCAGTGATGCTCGGAAGATGCTCCTTTGCTTAAGGATTCCCAGAACACAGAATAATAGGCTTGGAAGGGCCCTTGGAGGTCTTGTAGTCTAACCGCTGCTCAACGGAATGGGACAACTTGCCGCAGCCAACTCATTGCAGCCAACTCACTGAGGGACAACTCGCTACGGATTAACAATTTAACAATTCTATTTAATTATTTAAAATAAATGAAAAATTATTTTAATGTTTCCCATTCACATTTCGTCCCTCCTTTGCATTCTTTCTCTAATGAGACTATTCCACCATTTCTTTGATATTAGTGTAACTCCAGTCCCGCAGCGAGTTGTCCTGCAGCAAGTTGGCCATGGTGAGTTGGCCATGGTGAGTTGGCGGTGGCAAATTGGCCATGCCGAGTTGGCTGTGGCAAGTTGGCCATGGTGAGTTGGCCATGGCGAATTGGCTGTGATGAGTTGGCCATGGCGAGTTGGCAGTGGTGAGTTGGCCATGCCGAGTTGGCTGTGGTGAGTTGGCCATGCCAAGTTGGCCATGTTGAGTTGGCCATGGTGAGTTGGCCATGCCAAGTTGGCCATGGTGAGTTGGCCATGGTGAGTTGGCAGTGGTGAGTTGGCCATGCCGAGTTGGCTGTGATGAGTTGGCCATGCCGAGTTGGCTGTGATGAGTTGGCCATGGTGAGTTGGCTGTGGTGAGTTGGCCATGCCGAATTGGTGGTGGCAAGTTGGCCATGGTGAGTTGGCCATGGTGAGTTGGCCATGGTGAGTTGGCAGTGGTGAGTTGGCCATGCCGAGTTGGCAGTGGTGAGTTGGCCATGCCGAATTGGTGGTGGCAAGTTAGCCATGGTGAGTTGTCCATGCCAAGTTGGCCATGGTGAATTGGCCATGGTGAGCTGGCCATGGCGAGTTGGCTGTGATGAGTTGCTCATGGCGAGTTGGCAGTGGTGAGTTGGCCATGCCGAGTTGGCAGTGGTGAGTTGGCCATGCCGAATTGGTGGTGGCAAGTTAGCCATGGTGAGTTGTCCATGCCAAGTTGGCCATGGTGAATTGGCCATGGTGAGCTGGCCATGGCGAGTTGGCTGTGATGAGTTGCCCATGGCGAGTTGGCAGTGGTGAGTTGGCCATGCCGAATTGGCGGTGGCAAGTTGGCCATGGTGAGTTGGCTGTGGTGAGTTCGCCATGCCAAGTTGGCCATGCTGAGTTGGCTGTGGTGAGTTGGCCATGGTGAGTTAGCCATGCCGAGTTGGACAGACCGAGTTGGCTGTGGCGAGTTGGCTGTGGCGAGTTGGCCATGGCAAATTGTCATAGACCCCTGCTCAAGCAGGAGGCCTTATACCATTCCAGACAAATCCAACTTGTATTCCCCTTTTGCTCTTCTGTTACTTACTTTGATTCCCCTTATCATTTCCAAATGGTAACATGACTTCCCCTTTTCCATTACTAAACTAGGTAACCTCATCAGTGCTAGTGATGAAACATCTACAAGCAAACAACGGAGCTCAGGGAGCACCAAGGACCCCACAGTTCAAGCCCCGGCTACAAATATTCTCTGATCAATTCTGAGGTTTCTTCCCATCACTTAAATCCCAATTCCTGCTGCTGAGTCGTCAGCCATTCAGCTTGAGAGTCTGCTGCACCAGCGAGAGGTTTGAGACTGCCAATTTCTCTTTGTATTTTTTTTTTTACGACCTTGGAAAGTATTCATTTGAAAGAAGCCCCCATCCATCACCATCTGCTTGGCACGATCACATCCATTTAAAACATAGGTTATGGCGTCACCCAGCAGGATGGGCAGGGATGGAAAAGCAGGCAGTTACCAGACTCACCGAGACTGGATGGGAAGGACATTGGATGAACTGGTTAAAGTTCTGGCTCTGGTTGGCACCTGGCCTGACGGTGGAGTAGGATTATGGAAATAGAGGCAGGGGATAATTGTCCTGAACTGCAGATTATAAAGGTAAGCACCCTCTCAGGTACAATACAGGTAGTCCTTGGCTTACAGTAGTTCATTTAATCATCTTCATAATCCCTTGCGGGTAGAGTCTGGGCAACTGAATGGAGCTGAGTATTTACTGGCTGGATGCCCTTCCTGTCACCAAAGCGGAGAAAGAAAAATATCTGCCTCTACCTAAGTTTGAACCTTTCATTTAATGAATGTCCAAAATTATAACAGCACTGAAAGAAGTGACTTTCACACTGACAGCCATCACAGCATCTTCATGGTCACATTCAGACGATTGGCAACTGACTCATATTTATGACGGTTGCCATGTCCTCTGGGGTTCACATGATCTCCTTTGCAGCCTTCTGACAAGCAAAGTCAATAGGAAGCCAGTTTCACTTAACAACCAGGTGACTAACTTAACCCCTGCAGTGATCCACTTACCAACAGTGGCACAAAAGGTCATAAAATGGGGCAAAACTCCCTTAAGTGCTGTTTCACTTAGCCACAGAAATCTGAGGCTCAATTGTGGTCGTATTGGAAAGGAATTGGAAGTGATCAAGTTGAAATCTACAGTATATTTAACCCTCGACCTACAACCATAATGGGGCCTGCCAATTACAGCAGCAAGACATGATGGACGTAAAACAGGTCATCATGTGACCGATCCAGTTTTACAACCTTTTTTGCAGCAGTCATTGAACCATTTTTGGGGGGGTGGTAATCTGGCATTTTATTGCCAAAATCTGCAAGTTATTCCAACAGGAAAGTATCCGAATTTGCTTTCTTCTTTTTTTCTCTCTCCAAATATAATGCTCCCTTCTGAGAAATATTGTTTTCCAAGACAAAAAGGAGAGTGTTCTTAGCACAATCTGGGCCTTTTTCCAAGCACGTGAGTTTGCCCTGCCACATCTGAGAAGCCTCGCCAGGGGCTTTTTGTCTCACCTCCAAAATAATTCTGCAAATTGGTTTGGCTGGTGGCTTCGTGCGTTGCACTCCTGTGATTAATTGCATAAGCCATGGCAACTGAGTTGTGAGTTCACACATCATCACGTGAACCCCAAATTGAGCCAAACACCTCTGCACGAGCTGAATACTTCATAATTGTCGGATAATTTTCAGCATATGGCTTCATGAGCCAACAGGTTCCCCACTGCTGAGCGTAAATGAGCCCCCCGGTGTCAGCTTGGAAGCCATTTTTTTCTTTGAGGCTTCTGAGCTGCCACATTCGCTGCCTGCGAATTTGGAGGGGGGGATCTCAAGGAACAGTAGAAGATTAGCCACAACAACATTCCTTTCTCAGAAAGTCAAGGACATGTTACTCTGCACCAGGGGTAGGATTCAAATTTTTTTACTACTGGTTCTATGGGCGTGTCTCGGTGGGTATGGTGTGGCTTCATGGGCATGGCTTGGTGGGCGTGGCAGGGGAAGGATACTGTAAAATCTCCATTCCCTCCCCACCCCACTAACCTGCTTTCCAGCTCCGTTCTCCTGTGCAGGGCAACCAAAGAAGACCCAGCCAATCAGCTGGGACTCAATGGGAGGCAGAGAAGAGATGGGAGAAGGGCCAGTCAGAGGTGGTATTTGCCAGTTCTCCGAACTACTCAAAACTTCCACTACCGGTTCTTCAAAACTGGTCAGAACCGGCCAGTGGTGGGATTCAAATAATTTAACAACCGGTTCTCTGCCCTAATGATTTCTTTCAACAACCAGTTTACCAAACTGCTCAGAAAGTTAACAACCGGTTCTCCCAAAGTGGTGCGAACTGGCTGAATCCCACCACTGGAACCGTCTGAATACCACCTCTGCTCTGCAGCTAGAGGGAGTGCCTGGGGATAATTTCCACTTGGAACGAAGTAATGATTGGACCATATGATGGACTATTGGGTGCAGGGGTTGGATTTTGGGTTTTCTTTGGGCTAGGGAAAACCTGGAACTCTCAAATTGGTTTTCCCAGATGTGCCAATATGACATCTCTAATAAAATGTTAAGTTTGCATGAAGAGACAGACGCGGAGTGCTTCAAGCTCTTTGTTTATTAGTGACTACAGCTCAGAACGAACCCACTTTGGCTGGGCTGCGGCTGCTACTTATAGCCAGCAGCCGCAGTTGCCAGCCAATCAGAGTGCAGGGTTTTCCGCACTTTTAAACCAATCATTTCTTACATTTTACAAGAACAGTTCAAACTAAACCAATGACTTTAAACCTGCATACATAACACCCCTCCCCACTAGGTTCAGTCCATACTCAAACCCCAGCCTATCTAATGTATTCTTTTAAATAGGTGGGGCTCTTACGTGTACGTTGAGACCTACGTGGTTCAGATGTTTTAAGGTTCTCACCTTGTGAGGGAGGAAATGTGTCTGCTGACATTTCCTTACTAGGACTTGTAGTAATGGTAGAACCTGTTTGGTTACTACAACCTGGTCTCTCCTCCCAATCCATCTCCAACCCAATGTCAGCACCTAAATCAGGTAATGATGTGCAATCTTCCATTTGTGAAAATGGTTGTTGGTATTGTGACAGGTTTTGGGATGGTTCCTGTCGTGTTAGCTCGTTACACATGGGGTTGATTCTTGCTTGTTCATTACACTCATGATCCTCCCTTCCCCTAGAAGAGGCAGTAGGTATGGGAACCAGAGAGGAGCAAAAGCGATGCTCCTGAGGCAATCTGGATCTTAACTGATCAATGTGCCTGCTCCAGAGGACACCATCCTCCGTTTGTACCCTGTAAGACCTGGGGCCTGTGATTTGGGTTATCTCAGCAGGAATCCATAATGGTTCACCCATAAGGTTCTTAGCATAAACAGAATCACCCACAGTGAATGTGCGAATTTTGCTAGTGGAATCTAGTGGTGCGTTGGGTGCGTAAGTGGGATGAAGGCGATCAAGGGGAGACCTGAGTTTCCTACCCATCAACAATTCAGCTGGGGACAAATTAGTTGAGGGGTTGGGAGTGATATGCTGAACACTGAGAAGTTTTTCAACTCTCTCAGTGATATCCCCTGGACCCAATTGCTGAAGTTTTTCCTTGGTAAATCGTACCATACGTTCAGCCCGGCCGTTAGCGAAGGATGCCCAGGGGCTGTCAGGGCATGTCTGATACCCTGTTGTGCTAGATATGATTCAAAAAGGTTGGATGTAAATTGAGGGCCATTGTCAGAAACAAGCACATCAGGTAACCCGTGAGTTACAAAAGCTTTTAAGCTGTTTGATGACAGCTTCAGTTGTGGTGGATGCCATAGGGATAACCTCTAGCCATTTGGAATATGCATCAACTATAATAAGGAAAGTGTGCCCTCTGGTAGGGCCAGCAAAATCAATGTGAATCCTGGACCATGGGCCCCTAGGACATTCCCATTCCTGTGTGGGGGCGAGAGGTGGGGCAGGCCTGACTACCTGACAGTTGGGACAAGATGCAACCCAGTTTTCAACCATTTTGTCAATACCTGGCCACCATACATAACTCCTGGCCAATCCCTTCATTCTGACAATACCTGGATGACCCTCATGTAACATTTCCAAAACCTCTTTTTGCAGTTTTGCAGGAATAACCACCCTGTTACCCCACAAAATACATCCTCTTAATACAGATAATTCAGTTTGCCTGGATTTAAAAGGTTGGGCAAGTTGAGGTAGATCTTGAAGAGGCCAACCTTTCTTAATCCAGCCTATAACAGGAGCCAATAAAGTGTCTTTGGCAGTCTCTCTGGCAATTTCAGCAGCGTGTACTGGAAGCTTGGCAACAGTTTCTAGGAAAAAGGTGTAAGTCTCAGGAGCAAAGTCCTCAGTGTGAGAAGGAAGTGGGCAGCGACTCAAAGCATCTGCATGCCCAATGTCTTTGCCAGGCCTGTGGATGAGTTTGTATGAATAAGCAGCAAGAAATTCAGTCCACCTCAGCATTCTTGGTGACAGGATAGTGGGCGTAGGTTTGTCTCCTGCCACAATGCCTAACAGAGGTTTGTGATCTGTGACAATGGTAAATGTTCTCCCATATAAATACTCATGGAATTTCTTGACAGCTGCAACAATTGCCAAGGCTTCCTTGTCCAGTTGGCTGTAGTTCCTCTCTGCTTTGGTCAAGGTGCGAGAGTAAAATGCAATAGGAGCTTCCCTCCCGCTGGGAAGCCTGTGGCTCAAACCCCCCACTCCAAAAGGGGATGCATCACAAGTCAGTACAACAGGCAAATTCTCAGAGAACTGTATCAGTACAGCATCAGACGTGATTAGTCTTTTAATATTGTTAAATGCAGATTGTTCTTTTCTGCCCCAGACCCACGCAGACTTTTTGTCTAATAATCTGTGCAGTGGTTCTGCAATGGTTGCCTTCTGAGGTAGGAACATGTGATAAAAGTTAATGAGTCCAAGGAAGGCTTGCAAATCTGTTTTACATTTTGGTCTAGGGGCTTCTTTGATTGCCTGAACCTTGGCATCTGTGGGGTGGATACCATGCTTGTCAATCATATAGCCCAAGAACTCAACCTTGTCAGTTCTAAGAGTGCATTTTTCTTCCTTGACTTTTAACCCCGCTTTTTGAATCTGGTAAGGACTTCTCTGAGTCTCTCTTGTAACTGAGTGTCATTTTCAGCAGAGATTAACACATCATCAAAGTAAGGTACTACCCCTGGCAGTCCTTGGAGCATCCTTTCCATAAGGCTTTGGAAGATGCCTGGTGCCACGCTTACTCCAAACTGTAACCTTTTACATTTGAAAGCACCTCTATGAGTCACAATGGTTTGGGCCTCTGCAGTGGCATCATCAACTGTTAATTGTTGATATGCCTGGGCCAGATCCAATTTGGCAAAGACTGTACCCCTGCCAAGTGAATGTAGTAAATGATGCACCACTGGAACTGGATATGCGCTCTGTTGAAGCGCATGGTTCAATGTCCCCTTATAGTCTCCACAGATTCTCACTGACCCATCAGTCTTGACTGGTGTGACTATGGGTGTCTCCCACCTGGAGTGGTCAGTGGGCTCTAAAACTCCTTGAGCTATTAGTTTATCTAATTGTGCATCAATTTTTTCCTTTAAGGCAAATGGGACCCTTCTGGGCTTTAAGCGAATTGGTGGCACCTTGGGATCTAGATTGAAAGTGATAGGGGTCCCCATATACTTGCCCAATCCTTCGCTGAAGACCTCTGGAAACTCAGACTTCAAGGCCTCCTCCCATTCAGTGTTGCTCACGTGATTGATGCCAGTCACCTCGATGCCTAGTGGATTGAACCACTCAAGTCCCAGCAAGCTTGGGCGATCCTTGTCCACGATGGTCAGGGGCAAGCGTTTGGTGTGGCCTTTGAACTTCACGTTGAATTCTCTTGTTCCAACTACTGGAATCTTGTTCCCTTGGTAGTCTTTAAGAGTCAGTGCTTGCTTCTTGAAATGCTTCTTCTGAATGTTTGGGAGTAGTCTGTGAATAGTGTCCCATGACACCATAGATAAATATGAGCCTGAGTCCACTTCCATTTGGCAAGGCCTTCCTTCAATTAGTACCTTGACATGCACTTTTCTGTTATTGATAGAAGAAGAATGACCAATAGTTACTGTCTGATGAGTTTCATTCTTCCCCTTTGCTTCTGTGCTGCCCCATTTTCTCACTGAGGTTGTTGGGCTTGAATTCTTTGTCAGGAAACTTCCTTCTGTTGGGTGGAGTTCTGGATGATTTGCAGACTCTTGCTAGGTGTCCTCTTTTTTCACAACGGAGGCAGATGGTATCTAGGAACTTGCATTCAGTGCGGGGTGGCTTCCCCACAACCTCTGCAGTAGAAATCTTGCCTCTTTCTTCCCAGGTCTTTCTTTTTCCGCTCCATTCTGAGTCTATAAATTCCTTCCTCCACCTCACTACAGTCTGACTCAGAATCTATTTGCTCACAATGAGTTGTTGTGGACTTTTCCACATCAGGATGGCTTGTGGCCTTGTTAATTTTCTTCATGGCTGCTGCTGAGGACTTGGTAGCTTCTGCTGAAGAGGCCTCTTCTATTGCTTCCTTCAGCGTGATCTTAGGTCTTAGTAATAACTTGCTCTGAAGCACCTTGTCTTTAAGGCCCAGAACAAATCGATCGCGCATGGCCTCTTCTAAATTGTTAAATTCACATGCACCCCAATGTCTCTTAAACTTGCCACGAAGTCGTTTACGTTTTCGCTTTCCCCTTGATCCCGACGGTAAAACTCGTGTCTCTTAATGAGGCACGATACTTGTGGGGCGTAATGGGCTCTTAACAACTTTTCTAAGTCAGGCCATTCCATTACCTTCACGTCTGCAGCTCCCGCCAATGCCTTCGCCATCTTGAAAACTGCCGGACCGCAGTGCGTGAGAAAGACCGCCCTCTTCCGCTTCTCGAAATGTCGGCAAGATCGTTTCCTTCCAGATACATTTGGAAACGATCTGCATACGTCTCCCAGTCTTCTGCCGTCGGATCGAACGGGCTGGGGGTGTTCAGCGCAGCCATCTCTCTCTTCTTCTGTTCGCGTTGCCTTCTTCTTCAGGGAGATCCCACCTTCGTCGCCAGTGTTAGGTTTGCATGAAGAGACAGACGCGGAGTGCTTCAAGCTCCTTGTTTATTAGTAACTACGGCTCAGAACGAACCCACTTTGGCTGGGCTGCGGCTGCTACTTATAGCCAGCAGCTGCAGTTGCCAGCCAATCAGAGTGCAGGCTTTTCCCGCACTTTTTAAACCAATCATTTCTTACATTTTACAAGAACAGTTCAAACTAAACCAATGACTTTAAACCTGCATACATAACAAAATGGATCTTTGAGAAGATGATATTCTCGGTTTCTTTTTCTCTGGAGGTTGTTACTTGGAACGCTGAAACACAGTCAGGGATCTAGGAAATTTTGTTCATGTTAGGTTTAGATGACACTCTTTCCCATTCCTCTTAAAAAGTAGCCTTCGATATTCGGGTTATAAGATGATCTTAAACCATGCAGATTTTATATCAGATTAATAGGGGGAAATACAATGGGTCCTTGACATATAGCTGTAATGGAGTCTGCCCATTGTGGTTATAAAATTATGACAGTCATAAATCACACTTGCCTATGTGACTGACCAGATTTCATGGCAAAGCCACAATTTGCTGTGGGTGCAGTTTTACTAAAACCTGGAAGTACTACTTTTCAGCAAAACTATCATTAAACGCAATCATGTAACTAGGGCACGCTGCAAACAGCGGTAAATTTAGCGGAAGCTAAAACATATAAAGAAAACTCTTCTCGGAATATAATCTGTAGTTGTACATTGAAGCAACTGAGCAGAAACAACACCGATTTCCCCGTAAAAATATACAGTAATCAGGGCAGGAGGGAAGAGAAGAGAAGAGAAGAGAAGAGAAGAGAAGAGAAGAGAAGAGAAGAGAAGAGAGAATAGAATAGAAAATAGAATAGAATAGAATAGAAAATAGAATAGAAAACAGAACAGAACAGAATAGAATAGGAGTGGGAAGGGACCTTGGAGGTCTTCTAGTCCAACCCCCTGCTTAGGCAGGAAACACTACACCATTTCAGACAAATGGTTATCCAATCTCTTCTTTAAAACTTCCAGTGTTGGAGCATTTACAGCTTCTGGAGTCAAGTTGTTTCATTGATTAATTGTTCTAATTGTCAGGAAATTTCTCCTTAGTTTTATTTTTGTTTTTTGTTTTTTTATTTTATTAGAAAATTATTTAACAAAAATAAATTTTGTTAATTTCTCCTTAGTTTTAGGTTGCTTCTCTCCCTGATTAGTTTCCACCCATTGCTTCTTATCCTGCCTGCCGGTGATTTGGAGCATAGCTTGGCTCCCTCTTCTTTGGGGCAGCCCCTGAGATATTGGAAGACTGCTATCCTGTCACCCTTAGTCCTTCTTTTCATCAGACTAGACATACCCAGTCCCAGCAACCGTTGTTCATATGTTTAACAGCTCTTTATATGTAGAGAGAAGTGTCCTGAGCTAGTCTAAGCACACAGCAGGCTCTGAATGCAAGAAGTGGGGGAAAGGGGTCAACAGATTCCCTGGAGAAAAGTCCACAAGCCTTAGAAGTTGCCAAGGTTGGCTACCCCTCACTTAGACATTTATGGAGATTCTCAGTCATCCAGCACATGGTTGTCCCAAAAGTGCTTTTTCAAAAGGCAACTGGACTGTGTTTTTCCATTTTTTGGTTCTGTCACCTAATGTACTATCTTATAGCAGCCATTTCTTCACTACTGTGACAACTTCAGTTGTTGGAAGGCAGGTGAAGAGCGAAGCCACATCAAAAGCAACCATAAGTCTCATTTGGATCCAGTTTCAGTTTTGAAAACATCCTGTGAATTGTTGGTGTGATGGGTGGCATGCTGATGGTGTTATGCTAGCTTCCACCACCAGAAGCGAACTACAGCAGCAAGTTCAAACATGGAATGATCGCCTCAACCATTTTGGATTCTGTGTGTTGTGGTTAGCTGGCAGCAGGTGCGGACAGCTGAGGAGAGCAAGGACTCAGATGAGGGGCCAGGACCATTAGGGAGCGGACTGCTGCCTTCAGAGATTGTGGGGGCTGGCATCAGCGATGAGGAGGTTCCCGAGGAGCCTGTGCCAAGTGTGTGTACAAGCAGGGTTGCTTGCAGGAAAGAGCAGCTGCAGCAGCATGGGCAACTCGGGTATAAGGCTGCAAGGTAATGGCCCCAAGAAGATAAAAGCCAGCTGTGAATCGGACGTTCTTTGCAGGAAGCAAAGACGTTTTGAAACTCCAGCCTTGTGGACATTGCAGTATCTTAGTTGGTATTTGAAGACTCTTGTGTTGTAAAATATCTCTAGGTAACCTTATCTGTTATTCTTGGCAGCCTCACACAGTTTTGGCGAAGCTTGTGCTTATCAAAGTTAATTAGTTTGCAGCAGCCTTTTAACCGGGGATTCATACGAATCATTAAAAGGTTTCTGTTCCCTTTGGTTCGTGTTTGTTTTACTGGTAAAGGGTTTGGGTCAGAACACCATGTCAACATTAAAAAAAACTACTTAAGAGACTGTCACCACCCCTGGAACGCTTCAAATCAATGGAGAAAACCTAAAGAGGATGAGCATTTTTTGGTATCTGGGATCCCACCTCCAAGGCAGTGGTGACATTAATGGCGAGGTGCGAACAAGGTTGAATTGCAGCCTGGATGCATTGATGAGAATTCACCGGTGTGTTGTGTGCCAGACGAATGTCAACTCGTCTTAAATCTAGGATTTACAAGACAACCATCCACCCTGCTGCACTGTAGGGCCCTGAATGCTGGGTAGCAACAACAGGGGCCGAAAGCTCTCTCCATGCCATCCGAAATGCGAAGGCTCTGTTGGATATCGGGCATCTCCTTTCTTGACTACATCACAAATTACACCATTCGACATTTTGGTGTGGCACCAATTATAGAGGAGAGGAGAGAAGGCCGACTCTCTTGGTATGGACATGTCCTGAGAACAGTACCTTCCACCATGGCCAAGACAGCCTACCAATTAGAAGTCAATGGCCGGTGACCTCACGGGCATCCAAAACAGAGATGTCAAGACACCATCAACAAAGATATGCAAACCACGGGCCTGTACCGGGGAGATGCAGCTGACCATGCAAAGTAGCACTCCATCAGAGGTGGCATTCAGCTGGTTCTGATCAGTTCTGGAGAACCGGTAGCGGAAATTTTGAGTAGTTCAGAGAACCAGTAAATACCACCTCTTGTTGGCCCCGCCCTCATCTATTCTCTGCCTCCCATTGAGTCCCAGCTGATCGGCTGGGTCTTCTTTGGTTGCCCTGCACAAGAGAACGGAGCTGGAAAACAGATTAGTGGGGTGCGGAGGGAATGGGGATTTTGCAGTAAACTTCCCCTGCCACGCCCACCAAGCCACACCCACAGAACCAGTAGTAAAAATGTTTGAATCCCACCACTGTGCTCAATGATCCCAAAAAGTGGGAATATGCTAGGAAGAAGATGGGTGGTGTTGCCAATCAGAGGAGCTAATAAGGTGGTTAGATGTTCCACATCATTGTAGGTGACAGAGTCGATGCTGCTGACAGTTAGTCTGGGTAGAGTTCCCTCTTTGTGGGTTTTAGGAAAACCAAAGTCCTTTTGAAAAAAACATCCTTGGGACCTTGACCTAGGTGTTCCCAATTTCCCATTATAGACTGTGTTGGTGCAACCTCCCAAGGGATAATGAGGTTAGGCTGGGATGGATGCTGGTTAGATTCATACAACACACTCTATTAGGAGAAAATGAAGTTGGTTATTCTGCAGTCTGGCCTGCTGGAGGAAAAATGCTTGTAGGGGAGAGCCAGCAGTTGCAGGTTGGCATGTTCCATGTTGTGTTCCATCCCACAAATTCTAGCCAAGCAAACTGGGCTTGAGGTGTTCTGTGGATACACAACTATGTTCCTTCCTCCTCCTGGATGGATTTGTTTGATGTCGTCAGAAGGAGGGAGGTGGGAAAATTTGGGAAGAGGCGTGTTTCCAAAGTTAAAGTCAACAAAAGTGAATTATTATTATTGTTGTTGTTGTTGTTGTTATTTAGACTTGTATGCCGCCCTCTCTCCCTAAGGACTCAGGGTGGCTAACAATATAAAACTCATACAAATTACAATAAAAAGAAATTAAACCAAATACAAGCCTAAACGCTAAAATTCAATTTGTTATGTATGTAGGTTTGAATGTTATTGGTTTATTTGAACTGTTCTTGTAAAATGTCAAATGGTATTGGTTTAAATAGGGCGGGAAGAATCCCTGCACTCCCATTGGCTGGCAGCTATGGCTGCAGGCTATAAGAAGCAGCCGTAGCCAAGCCAGGACTGGGTCCATTCGAGCTGTAGTCACTAATAAAGTCTTTGCTGGAACTCCTCGCGTCTGACTCTTCATGCAAACTTAACACAATTAAAATTTAAAACCCTCTAAAACAACCCACCTCTCCCCTTGGCTAATCCAGACCAGCCTGCTGAAAGAGCCAGGTCTTAAGGTTGCGGCGGAAGGAGCAGAGATCGGGGGCCAGGCGAAGGCTCAAGGGGAATTGGTTCCACAGGGTGGGCGCTCCCACAGACAAGGCCCTACCCCTGGCCAACGGTATCCCAAGGAGGCCCTGTCTGTGTGAGCGTACAGGGCGATCGGAGCGTGATGCCGGCAGGAGACGCTCCCGCGAGTACCCCAGACCCAAGCCATGTAGGACTTTATAAGTTGTTACCAACACCTTGAATATGGCAGCCGCAGCAGTGGAGTAGAGGTCTTGCAAGTCCGTCAACATAAGTGATGCTTATCAAAAGAGACAACTCTTCCATCACGCTGCCCTAGCTACCATCACGACTTTTGACATACCCTGTGGCTGCCTCTGCGTTGGAAGATTGTGAGGAGAAAATAATGTGCGTCAGTCTTAAAAAGCCAGGTTTCTGGCACAGCAAATGCAACATAGATACATAATGTTTCCTGACAACATTTTCCAATCCGTTGCTCTCTTTTACCAAACAAATCTTCAGTTTTTACCCATCTACAGTCTTGACACTGCGTATATGGGCATGCATAGAGTGGGGAAAGGATTGGAAACTTGAATGAAACCCCTAAAATTCTCCAGTTTTCTCTGTTAGAAACCAGGAGATTGTGAGTTCTAGTCCTGCCTTCGGCATGAAAACCATCTGGATGACTTTAGGGTAAACACCAGGAGACGGTGAGTTCTAGTCCTGCCTTAGGCACAAAAACCAGCTGGGTGACTGTTAAGGTAAAATGCCAAACTGCTTTATTCATATAAGAAAAAATGTTCATTGTTGTTCCTAATATTAAGCATACAAGTTCCATGATGCATCACTGCATATTCCCCTCCCACTAAGTATAAAAGGGTACTGATTTCTGGTTTTTAGCTCTCTCTCCTCCCTCTCCTGAAAGAATGATGTACCTAAGAGAAAACATAGATATGATGTAAGTTTATATTTCTACAATAAAAGGATTATTCTGATCATAAATATTTTTGAAGATTAATTTTGGCTAGATCCATTAAAAGTTATCAACAAATGGTAGCAGAGATCGGTTGCCAAATTAACTTGAACAAAACATGTCAGGATCAGAAAAAAATTCCAGAATTAATACGAGAGCCTTCACCAGACAGATGGCAGCTCAATTGACACCAATGGGAGCAATAATAGGAACTGCCTTGGATGAAGAAAGTAAAACTCCTACAGCTGAAAGAAATGAAACCCAGGAGAAAGACAAAATAACTGACAAAAATGAAGATTTAAAATCAACCCTACTCAGAATCATTGAAATGTCAACAGGCAACAAGGACCCGATCGCAGAATTAAGAGCACTTTTTCAAAATATAGACAACCCTCAAAATGAAGAAAGGCAAACAGAGAAAGAAAATAAAACAGCAAGCGCTGAACCGGTAAGTCCTTTACAATCTTGTTTAAACTTACTGGAGGCGGGAAAACATGCTGAGACGCCATTTTCAGATCTAAACAGCCCAGAGCCACAGCCAATAGAAACGGCCGACCAGCAGCCAATCACTGCAGGAATTTTAAAATGGAAGGTGGGAAAAAGGAAAAGGATAACCCTGAAAAGAATGAGGAAGGGAGAAACAGGCAGAATGATCATGAAACTAACGAACTATTTTGTGAGGGTGGCTGGTCAGTTCTTCATTTGACAAGACCAATAACACCAGATAACAGAGAACCAAAGACTAACACCCAAAATAAATGTGTCAACAAGAAACCTCCCTCAGAACAGGAAATCTCAAGAGCGATTGAAACACTCACAGAAGCATTTGGGGCTGCATTCACACCCCGACTCCAAAACAATCACAGACAATGAGCACCGAACTCCCAGCAACCACAGGCAGTCTCCCAGCACCTTCAGTCAACATTCCAAAGGCTCCAGAAGCAGCTGCAATGATCCCAGAAGCCACGTTCCCCTAAATAAGCCTACAACATCAATCTCCGATCTCCAAGCAATTAAACACTTCTCGCTCCCGACAGCTTCCTGACTTCCGCAGCGGTCCTAGTGCCTCCAGATTACTTGCTAGCCCCACAAATAGCACTGCTTCAGGATGCTACAGCCCCCAGTCAGGAATTAAGAATGAAACCACAGCTCCAATGCAATTTTTAACCCTTCACCTCCTGCAGCAGCTCTTCAGGGAACATCCTCCACAGGAAACCAACATAAAATGAACATGGCACAAATTCAAAACACCATGCATATGCAGTCAGCACCAGTCATCTTGAAAGAAAAAGAACAGTAAGTTTTTCGAACTTAACAGCGTGCATACCAATGTCCTTCTGCCAGTATGCACATATTCCAGAGCACCAACAACAGCAATTTCTGAATATCACCCCTGTCCAGCACAACATCTTACCTAATGGTTTCCCAAGCTATGTGCCACAGGTAATAATCTAATGGACTGGGCGCAGCAATTTCAGATTGCACTAATGAAGGAAAATGCCCTTTTCCTCATACTGAATCCACCCCAAAACCATGGTCTATACAGGTGGATTGTATTCACCATCGGGCATTTTGCTTAATGCTGAGTTCCCTCGAACCAGCCATATACCACATCATACCCAATGGGTCCACCATCTCTGAAATTTGGGAAAAGATATGTAACCTGTTTTATAGCAAAAATAGGAGTACCACTAGCAGAATATCTAGAGAGTTTCATTCTGCTAGACTAAGACCAGGAGTGAGCATGAGCGAACATCTGCTCAACTTAAACGCCATGAGATCTGATCTGTTACAAAGGGGTGAGACAATCACAGAGGGAAGTTTTATTAGTATTATAATTAATTCCCTTGATTCTAGCTGGGACTATTTTCTTAATCAATTGGATAATCTAAATTATGACAACATTTCACTCGAAACATTATCAGGAAGACTGGTGGCTGAGGATAATCTCAGAAAAGATCGAGCTTTACTTCACAAGGAACCCAGGGTTATGAAAAGAGTTAACTTTGTGGAACAGGTAAATGCTACCAGGGTGTTATACATGCGGTTCGAAAGACCACTTTAAGAGGAATTGTCCTAAGACCTTTAAAGGCAGAGGACCCTTTGAGTATCCCCAGCCCTATTATACAAGTTATCAGAGAGAAAGGTCCGACTATGGACAAAGATATCAAGATAGACACCCCAGTAGCCAAAGACATGATGTAAACCCGAGACGTAGAAAATCACCAAGCCCAAAAGGAGCAGGAGATCCAGTCGGAGAACAATGGGACTGACACCGAATCCGTGAATGGGGTCAGAGAAGTAGAACCAAATCTTGGTGCAAACTTAAGGGAACAATGTTGGTTAATCGACTCGGGGCAACAACACACGCATCTTGCAATAGAGAGCTGTTCACCTCTTTAGATGAGGTGTTTAAAATTAAAGTTGCCAACCAAAAATTTGTGCAGGTGGTTGGGAAGGAGGATGTCCACATCCCAGGTCTTGGAAGAATCAAGGAAGTCCTTTTCATACCTGAAATACCATATAACGTCCTAGCTATAATTAAATTAATCAAAGGTACCAAAATCGAGGTGTTATTTGATAATGGCACCATCCAACTTACCAATGATGGCAAGGAGGTAGGGGATGTTATAGTGACCAGTGGTTTAGCTTATTTTATACCCACCATGAATACCACCGCACAAGTTATAGCCAATTTTTCAAATGATGGTGTTAAGAATGGGAAGGAAGAAGGAGAAGAGGATGATAATGCTGACAGTGATACTAGTGATGAGGAAATAGAAGGGGAAAGTGATAATGATGTTAACGATGTAAGTGTTGAAAATGTTGTAACCAAAACGAATGACTCAAAACGTATTTCAATTGGTAAACCTTTACATAATAATTGTGCACATATCTTGCATAGGAAGCTAGCACATATTGGTTTTCCTGTTGTTAAAAAATGTTGCATTGTTCTGAGGGACTCAAAGTGAACAATTGTGAAAATTATTTAGAATGTTCCATTTGTAAGAGTTCAAAGTCAAAAGAAAACCCCGACCAAAGAAATCAGAAAGGAGCACCACACACATTTTTCAGCTGATACACATGGATCTAGTAGGCCCCTTGAAGCCTTCTATTGGCCACAAAAATATTTCCTCACAATTGTTGACGACCATAGTAGATATGGTTTTGTATACACACTCAAACACAAGGGGGAAACATTCACCAAATTTAAAGAATTCTATAAGAGGATAGAAATCCAACATAACATTAAGATCAAACAGATCATGACAGACCAGGTTCTGAATTTCTTTCCAAAGAATTCAGTGACTGGATTAATAAACATGGTTTAATACATTTTACAACTTCACCATTTTCTGCCTTTCAAAATGGTGTGGCGGAACGCAGGAATGGAGTATTACAAACTATGGTTAGATGCATATTAGAAGATGCCGGATTAAACTTTTCATATTGGGGAGAAGCCGTCTTATATTCAAACTATACTCTTAATAGAATATGGTCAAGTGTGATACAGAAAACCCCATACGAAATAATGTATGATCAGAAACCCAAATTAGCACATCTTCATGTTTTTGGAGTAACTGCCGATGTGCACATACCCAAGCAACTCAGACGAAAGGGAGATAAAGTATCAAAAACTCAAATTTGTTGGTTATGAACCCAAAACCAAAGCTTACAGATTCATGGATAGTAATCACAAGATAATCATATCGAGATCAGCAAATTTTCATGAAAACACAAACTGGAGTAAGATACATTCAAATGAAATCATAATTGGCAAAACACATTCAAAACTGATCAGGAACAAACACAACTTCACACTCACACTACAAAAACAAAACCCAACAGAAATAGCATTAAGGTTAAGGCGTGGAAAGAAGGTCACCACATACTCAAAACCAAAGGTACAGATGAGTACAGCTCAGATGACTCATCAGAAAAAAATATTCCAACCGAAAACATACCCAGGAGATCACTAAGGACTAATAAGGGCAAAATTCCCAATACCTTAGGGGACTATGTGATGTCTATTGATACCACCATCGTCACACCCAAAATTATAATGACATACTGCACTCCCACCAGATGAACAGTTAAAATGGAAAGAGGCCATGGAGGGAGATGGAAAGTATTAAAAACTAGAAGTATATACCCCTCAAGAGTTCCAGAGAACAAAAAATTATCGGTACCAGGTGGGTATACAAAATAAAACCCCTAGAGGATAACAAAAATCTATACAAAGCAAGACTGGTGGCACAAGGTTTCTCACAAAAATTTCCAGACGATTACATAGACACATATTCTCCTACTGTGAGGGCAGAAAGTGTTAAGACAGCCTTGGTCATTGCCTCAATTCTAAATGAACACGTGTATCAATTCGATGTACAAACAGCATACCTACACGCACCACTAGATAAGGAATTATACGTCAGAGCACCACCAGGAATTGACTGTAATGAAGGGAAAACCTGGCTGCTCCATAAAAGTCTCTATGGTCTGCGACAATCGGGTAAGAGATGGTACGATTGTCTTTCCAAAACTTTAAGGCTAATAGGTTTCACCGCCACATCAGCTGACAAATGTGTATTTATTAAAAGGGATCAAGGCATATGTGAAAAAGTACTTGTCTATGTCGATGATATATTGTACATATGTAAAAGTAAACTTAAATGTGACCAATTTGCCAAAAACTTCAAAAACATTTTTCATTGAAATCTTTGGGAAAAATCGATAAATATTTAGGGGTTCAGATTACCGAATCACAAAATGGTTTCATACTGTCGCAAAAGGAAAAGATATTAGAATTACTGGAAAAATGCAATATGTCTGATGCCAAACCATCAGATACCCCCATGCAGACTGACTTCCTAAAGAACATGTTTAATAATGATGAGATATTTAAGGACAATACAGTTTATCGATCTACAATTGGTTCGCTACTTTATATAGCCAATTGGACTAGACCTGACATAGCATTATCTGTCAACTTACTCTCAAGACATGTAAATAACCCAAAATGTACCACTGGAATGCAATCAAAAGATTATTAAGATATCTGAAACATACCGCTGATGGTTTTGTCACTTAATCCAAATATGTCAAGCACCCCTAGACTTTCATGTTACGCAGATGCCGATTGGGCGGAGATGTCAAAACACGAAAAAGTACTTCAGGGTATGTTATTTTTCTGAATGATAGTCCTATACATTGGTATACCGAAAACAAAAACTTGTATCAACTTCAACTACAGAAGCCGAATTTGTTTGTTTATCAAAGGCCGCAAATAACTTAATTTGGTTCGACGATTTAGTGATGGATATTTGGAAAGAACCTTCATACCCCATAATCATTCAGGAGGATAACAAAGCAGCAATAGATATATCTAAAGCCGATGCTGTAGGCCACAGGTCAAGACACATCGACATTAAGTACAAACATGTGAGACAGTTGTCAGAAATTGGATTCATAAAAGCTGTACATTGTGAGACTAAGGAACAAACTGCAGATATTTTGACCAAGCCCCTTCCCTCAAAACAACATTCATATCTGACAAAGAAGCTGTGTATAAATATATAAATGATGTATGATAATATCTATGTTAATGTTCCTCCAATGATAAACCAGTTTGACCTTAGAAGGGGAATTGTTAAGGTAAAATGCCAAACTGCTTTATTCATATAAGAAAAAAATGTTCATTGTTGTTCCTAATATTAAGCATACAAGTTCCATGATGCATCACTGCATATTCCCCTCCCACTAAGTATAAAAGGGTACTGATTTCTTTCCTCCCTCTCCTGAAAGAATGATGTACCTAAGAGAAAACACAGATATGATGTAAGTTGATATTTCTACAATAAAAGGATTATTCTGATCATAAATATTTTTGAAGATTAATTTTGGCTAGATCCATTAAAAGTTATCAACAGTGACTTTGGGCCAAACACTATGAGACTGTGAGTTCTAGGCTAGCCCTGCCTTAGGCACAAAGCTGAATGCGTGACCATTCCCTCTCTCTCAGTCCAGCCTACCTCACAGGGTTGTTGTTGTGGGGAAAATAGAAGGAGAAGGGAGTATGTTTACTGCCTTGAGTTATTTGTAAAAACAATAAAGGTGGGCTATCAATAAACACGATAAATAAAAATCAATGAACAACACTGCCTTTCCTCCAAGGATTTGAAGCAGTTTAGGTGGGCGTCTCTTCATTTTCACCCCTGCAAAACAACAACCCTGTAGGGCAGGGGTGGGCAACTCTTCCAACTTTATGACCTGTGGACTTCAACTCCCAGAATTCTTGAGGCTCAGGAATTCTGGGAATTGTAGTCCACAGGTCGTAAAGTTGGCAGAGTTGCCCACCCCAGGTGTTAGGGTCAGTTGGGCAGAGAAGACAATTCCAAACCAAAGGAGATTTGACGATGGAGTTTGAACACGAAGTGTTTTTAGTCTGTCTGCTCCTACTCCACAGCCCTTTGGCTGGCTCTCTTCCTCCATCTCTCTCCTTCCTGGTTGCAATCAAGCCGTGTCCCTCTTCTACAGCCTTCTAACACAGTTGTTAAAGCAGATGGCCCCAAGAGAAATAAATTCCTGTAATTCAAGCCGCTCAATTAAAGTTGACAATTGCAGGCTCCGGCACGAATGTGTGTCATCGGGAAGGTTAGAAAGGGATAGAATTCTCAGATGGTGGCTCTGTTCATTTTTATCATGCATTTTCTTTCATTATTGCAAATTTTGGCACTTTCCGCCCAAGGATTGAGAACTGTGTGCAAAGGGGCCGTTTCCAGGGGTGGGATTCAAATTTTTTAACAACCGGTACTGTGGCCATGGCTAGGTGGGCATGGCTAGGTGGGCGTGGCCATGTGACTGGGTGGGCATGGCTTCTTCTTTCTTTCTTTCTTTTTGTAGCACCTCCCTCCATTTTTGGGCCTCCTGGGCCTCAGGGAAGCCTCCTGGGGGGCATTTTTGCTCCCAGGAAGTTTCCCTGGGGCCTAGGAAGGCAAAAAATGGAGCCTGGGGAGGGCTCCCCATGCCCCCCAGGCCCCTTTTTGCCTCCTGGGCCTCAGGGAAGCCTCCTGGGCGAAGCTGCAAGACAGCAAGGGGGATCCCAGCGCAGCTGATCATCGGAACAGCTGATCATCAGAACAGCTGATCATCGGAACAGCTGATCACCAGAACAGCTGATCATCGGAACAGCTGATCATCGGAACAGCTGATCATCGGAACAGCTGATCATCAGGAGGGGGAAATACCTTAAGGAGTGACTGGGCGGGAGAGAATGCAGTCAGCGATGTCGGGCACGCGCAATAAGGACTGACTAGGCAGGGAGGGGTGGATGGAGAGGGACGGAGCCATCCAGGGGCACGATTTGCCGGTTCTCTGAACTACACAGAATCATAACAACCGATTCTATAGAACCAGTCCAAACTGGTAGAATGCCATCCCTGCCCTTTCCTATTTGTTTCTCACAACAGTCTTGCAAGGCTGGTGGGCCTGAGCGGTACAGGTAGTCCTCCACTTACACTTAGTGACTGTTTGAAGTTACAATGGCCCTGAAAAAAGGGCCTTATGACCATTTTTCACACCTACAATTGCAGCATCCCCATGCTCACCTGCTCAAAATTCAGATGCTTAGCAACCGGCTCATATTTATGATGGTTGCAGTGTCCCAGGATCACATGTTCCCCTTTTGGGACCTTCTGATGAGCAAACTCGATGAGGAAGCCAGATTCACTTAACAACCGTGTTACCAACTGAACAACTGCAATGATTCGCTTAACAACGGTGGCTGAAAGGTTGTAAAATGGGACAAAGCTCACTTAACATCTGTCTCACTTAGCAACAGATGTTTTGGGCTCAATTTTGGTCATAAGTTGAGGACTACCCATAAAAGTTTTAACTCTTGTCTCTACCCCCCCACATTTATTTCCAATCAGGTCAAAGAATCACAGAATAATGGCGCTGGATGGGACCTGAAGTCTTCTAATCTTCTAGAGAAGGACCAGGGGAGACAGGATAGCAGTCTTCCAATATTTGAGGGGCTGCCACAGAGAGGAGGGGGCCAAGCTATTTTCCAAGGCACCTGAAGGCCAGACAAGGAACAATGGATGGAAACTGATCACAAAGAGATTCAGCTTGGAAATAAGGAGGAATTTTCTGACAGAGAGAACAATCAACACATGGAACAGAACTTGCCTTCGGAGGTTGTGGGAGCTTCATCACTGGAGGCTTTCAAGAAGAGACTGGACTACCCTCTGTCAGAAATGGTGTAGGGTCTCCTGCTTGGGTGGGGGGTTGGACTAGATGACTTAGAAGGTCCCTTCCAACTCTGTTAATCTATTAGTCCAACCCCTGCCCAAGACAGAAGTCCTTATACCATCCTGGACAAATAGTTGCTCCAATATTTCTTGAAAACCTCCCGTGATGAAGCACGCTAAACTCTGGAAGGCAGGCCGTTCCACTGATTAATTATTCTCACTGTCAGGGAATTCCTCCTTTTTTCCAGGATGGATCGTCTTCTGACAAGCTTCCACTCATCGCTTGTTGTCCTGCCCTCAGGTATTATGGAGAATAAATCAACGCCCTCTTCCCTGTGGCAGCCCTTCAGTTATTGCCTTTGGGACCCACCAAGAACCCACCACATCAGCCGAGCTTCCCAGGGGATGGGTCAATGATGTCTATGGAGATTCTCCATCATCCAGATCATGGTTATCCCAAAGGTGCTTTTTCCAAAAGGCAACTAGACTTTCTTGGGTGTTTTTTTTTCCTTGGAAACATTTTGCTTCTCATCCAGGCAGCTTCTTTCAGATCTCCAGTTCAGAACTGAAGAAACTTCTTGGATGAGAAGCAAAACGTTTTCAAGGGGGAAAAAAAAACCAAGAAAGTCCAGTTGGCCTTTGGAAAAACACCCTTGGGACAGTGGATGGATGGTTTATTTGTTTATTATTTTATTATTGGGATTTTTATGCCGCCCTCTCTCCCGAAGGACTCAGGGTGGCTCGCAACAATAAAAAAACATACAATATAAAATTTAAAAAGCTATTCAATAAACATCCCAATTGCATAATTAAAACCAACAAACCAATTAATTAAAAAAAACCCACCGGTGCAGGTCGGCCAGTTGAAAAAGCCATGTTTTCAGGTCGCGACAGAAGGATCAAAGGTCAGGAGCCATCCAAAGCTCCAAGGGCAGCTGATTCCAAAGGGCGGCACACCCCTCCCCCTCGGGGTCGCCAGCCGACACTGTCTGGCCGATGGCACCCTGAGGAGGCCCTGTCTGTGGGAGTGCACGGGGCAATGGGCAGTTGTTGCTGGCAGTAGGTGCCCCCGCAAGTACCCCAGCCCTAAACCATGTAAGACTTTATAGGTAATTACCAGCACCTTGAATCTCACCTGGAGGGCAACCGGCAACCAATGCAGCTCATGCAGGAGGGGTGTAACATGGGAGTATCGGGATACTCCCATCACAACCCGCGCGGCTGCATTCTGTACCAGTTGAAGCCTCCGAGTGGTCCTCAAGGGCAGCCCCATGTAGAGAGCATTGCAGTAGTCTATATGGGAGGTAACGAGTGCATGGGTAACCATACATAAGGCATCTCGGTCCAGATAGGGTTGCAGGGGTTGCAGGGATGAGCTTCAAAAAATTTAGCAACTGATTCTCTGCCTGATTGCTGGATGGGCGTGGCCATGATGGGTGTGGCCTAGTCAGCCTCCTGCACCACAGCGGGGTGTGTGTGTGTTTTTTTGACCTCCCCAGACTCCAGAGGCTTTCCTTGAGCCTTTGGGAGGGCAAAAACAGTCACCCCGGTCTCCGGAGGGTCTCTGAAAGTTGGAAACAGGCCCGTTTGGCCTTCCCAAACTTCCAGGAGGCCCGTTTTTTGCCCTCCCTGAGCCTCCGCGCAGGCCCTGCATTTACCTGCATCCAAAACGGGCTGCGGGGTGGGGGATTCCCGGGAGGGGAGGGGTGGGATGGGCGGGGCCAGCCAGGAGTGGGATTTGGGGGTTCTCCGAACTGTGCAGAATCTTAGCTAGGGGCTCTCCCAACCCCTGCGAACCCCCAGGAGCCCATCCCTGGATGGTTGGCCATGTGACCTACAGCATTTGGGAGATTCAGAATATCCTTTGTGCTCAAAGTAGCAACTCCTTATAGAAACCAGAGCACCCTTTAGGCCTGACAAGAACCCTCGTGGTTGAAAACCCACCTTCTCTCTTCCCGTCACCAAATATTTTTCTAATTTCTCCTCCTGCCCCCATTCTGTCTCTCAAGCCATTCCCAATTCATCCACCAAGTAAGAGAGAGGTGTATTTCTGAAAAAATCATCACCTATCCAACATGAATTCCAAGCTTGGTTCTCACTGCTATTTTAAGCAGAGGTGTGGGCAGTGCAGAAAAAAAACAAGACAGGACATCAATCTAATAAGTAAATAAGCTGGGTTCTAGAGGACAATTTAGCGCCAAATGTCCACCATTTTAATCGGGTTTTGTTGAAGTTTTCTCAGCAACTTACCACCTTCTGGCTAAGAGGCCAAGCTGCTATCAAGCAGGTTCAGCTCTCGCAGGGTCATCTGGTCACTCATAATTTGAGCCAAGGAGAAGGCTGGGTCAGCAATGGGACACCTGCTTTGCTGCTAGCCTGATTGTACAGTCCCGTGCTAAAGGGTCTTTCTTAGCCTGGATTCACCCAACGCGCAAAGCTGGACTCTTTGTGATTTCAAACTCTCTGTCTAAAATGGTATTAAATTTCCCACTTTGAGCAGGGGGTTGGACTAGAATGGTCCCCAAATCCTGGTCCGAGGACTGGCATCAGGCTGTGGCATGCCAGCAACTGGGCCATGCAAACAAGCAAAGCCCCACCCCTGGGATGCAGGTAGCATGCAACTCCATGCCCCACCTGGTCCAGCAGAAAAACCTTTCTCCATGGAACCAGTCCCTAGTGATCAAAAGGCTGGGGGCTGCTGGACTAGCGTCAGCCTATTTTACTTGGAAGCTGTGAGGCTGCCACATTTAGTGCCTGGGAAATTGGGAGGAGGGATTTCTTAGTGAGTAGAAGATTAGGCTCAACAACATTCTTTCTTAGTAGTCAAGGACATGTTGCCTTGCACCTGGAGGGGATTCTCTGGAGGAATGGCTCCAGTTGGGATGAGGGTTTGATTGGGCCATGTGATGGGCTGATGGGTGCAGGGGATGGATCTTTGAATTTCTCTTGGGGAAGGGAAAACCTGGAACTCTCAGATTTGGGTTTTCCTAGATGTGCCAGTATGACTTCTCTAATAAATTCTTACTTGGATGAACTTTGTTTCTGAGTGCTGAATGAGTATGGGAGAGTTTCACTGGAACACTGACACAGCCCCTAGTGATCAAAAGGTTGGGGGCTGCTGGACTAGAAGACCTTCAAGGTCCCTTCCAACTCTGTAATTCTGTTACTCTGACCCCAGGGACCATAGTAGACCAGGCCCACTATCCTCCACCATCTCCTGAAGTTGCCCAAACTCATGTTCCTTGTGTTGATGACACTATCTAACTATCTTCTCCTCTTCTGTCCCCTTTCCCTTTGGCTTTTCATCTTCCCCAATATTCAGGGTCCTTTCCTAGGTATCTTGTCTTCTCATTTGATGGCCAAAGTAGTGGAGCTTCAGCTTGGCTATCTGTCCTTCTAAAGATTTCCCTTTAAGATTGACAGATTTGGGCAGATCTTAATACAGGGCTCTTCAACAAACTGTGGTCAAGTAAAACTAGTTTAGCCTGACTGGGGAGCCTCATTCTAGTATAAAGCAGATTGATCCTGTGCTCAAGAGACAGCACAAAAGTCATTCTCTCTTTGGAGAAAAATAGAAGGAGGCAGTAGAGAGGGTATTCAGCTGTTTTGGACCGGTTCTGGTGTACCGGTAGCGAAAATTTTGACATGCTCTCCAAACTGGTAGGAATTTTTTTTTTGAAACTGGGAGGAAGGCATGTTGGATATGTTCACCACCTTGAGTTATTTGTAAAACTAATAAAGGGAGGATACCAATAAATACATAATTAAGTAAGCAACATTATGCCCAGGGGATCCCCCCCCCAAGTACCATTTCTGCTGTGAAAAAGAGGAGATGAATGAGGTGGAGAGGTGGAGGAACAGGACAACCTGGTTGCATCGACTCTGTTGGTGATTGAGAAGAGTCACAAACTCATAAGGGGAAAGGATATAAGGAGTGACATCATCTCTGATCTCTGCTTGAAAATTGGCTGGGCATAGAGCCTCGATCTCTGCAGAGAGAACCATGGCAACTCCACTCCTCCGAGGAGTTTCGACAGGCTTCTGAACCAGGGTTTATCCAATGATCACCACACTATAAAAAAAGAGGTTGGGACTCCAGAAAGAGTGCAGAGAAGAGCAAACAGGATGATGAGAGGACTGGAGGCTAAAACATACAATGGACGGTTGCAGAAACTGGGCATGGCTGGTCTAGGGAAGAGAAGGACCATGAGAGCAGTCTTTCCTATATTTGAGGGGCTGCTACAGAGAGGAAGGGGTCAAGCTAATTTCCAAAGCACTTGTAGGCCAGACAAGGAATAATGGATGGAAACTGAACAAAGAGAGATTCAACCTGGAAATAAGGAGACATTTTCTGACACAGCAATCAACTAATGGAACAGGAGTTGCCTTTGGAAGTTGTGGGAGCTTCATCCCTGGAAGCTTTCAAGAAGAGACTGGACTCCCATCTGTCAGAAATGGTGTAAGGTCTCCTGCTTGGATAGGAGGTTGGACTAAAGTCCCTTCCAACTCTGTTAATCTGTTAATTCTGTTAACTTCCTGTTTTGCATTCACAGCCCTGCAACCTAGACCGACCCAAATTGCTAACCTAAAAAAGGTAGCTGGTTGGCTTGGGGTGCCATGTGCATTTGGGTTCACCACCTACCATTCAGAGCAGGCCGTTCTGGGCATGGTGGAATAATAGTCTGATCTGGTCTAAGGGAGGTTTTTAATCTCCTAACCTTTGCCTCGGTGAAATGGGCCGCAGAGCCTGCTCGCATCGTCAGACTGTATTTCTAGGAGGGGAGAAATGAGGGCAATGGTGTCCCTGAGCATGTACAGACCACCTGCATGTTATCTCTCAAGTCATCGTAAAACAACCACCCTCCCTGCGCTGTGGAGCCTGGGATCAAGGTTTAGGATTCCTTATTTCTGACCTTTGGCACCTGGACATCAGAAACACCTCGACTCCTGCAGAATTGCCTACCACACTTTGCACGGGTGCGCAGAGAAATATGGGGACCTACCTGTTGGATTGCAAAGGCTGGAGCTCCTCCTTCTGAAAGCAGGTGAAGCAGAAGGAATCCATCTTTCCAAGGAAGCAAGGCAAGGGGCGATCCTGGCCAGGCCACCCCTGACAGGCATCAGCATTTTGCAAAGGACAGGGTGGACCCTCCATGCTCAGCTGTTCTGGCCCAGCTTCCACGGGCAAACATTTTGTGCCTTCACTTCTCCAATTTCCCACTGCTCCTTCCAGGGTGCAAAAGGTCCCCCCTGTTATGGGGTTGCTCTGCTGGAGATGGAGATCAGGAACTTTAGAGCCAGTTGCTTTGTACGTATCTAGCAAATCCCTTGACAGGTCCCAGCTTCCATTGAGGAACGGCTTTTCCTTGAAAATCGGGGCCACCTTCAGAAGACCTTGCTGAGCAGCTTCTGAGGGTGTTCTTCGTTGGAGAACCTTTGACGTTGACGTCTTCTAGGAAGCAGAAGAGAGAGATCTCTGCTTCTTTTCTGTGTCTTCTCCACTTGTTAAATCTTGCGATGGCCTGTTTGTTCCAGGCATAGACTTCCAAAGAGACCTTATTCCAGAACCAGAGAAGAAGTCAAGGAAGTTCTCAATCTTCAGTCAGAAAGATTGACAAACTAGTAATCAAGTCTTTTGAGATTTCTCCCATGCCTCTGCTGGTCACCTCCCAAAAAGCGAGCTACCATCTGCTGGAGATGTTTGTCTTTGCTGACTCTGGAGATGATGGGGAGAGTCCCATTCAGCCCAGATGACCAAGCCAGGCTTTGCCCTTCGATCTTCCGGACATCCCAGGACAACTTGCCTGATGGAAAGTTTTCTTTTCCCTTTGGGAAAGGAAGTCACTGACCTTGCAGGCGGAGGCAGCCAGCTCTACACTTTGGACCTCTTGGTCAGGATGAGGAGAAGTGATGCCTTGGCAGAAGGTGGCACCTCTATGAGTGTGTGCGTGTGAGGGAGAGAGACACAGAGAGAGAATATGTGTATGCTTAGGCAGGCATGCACACAGAAGAGGAAGGAAGGGAAGGATTCACCCTGGGCAACCAAGCCTGAGTTCCATGCTCACAGTCTCTTTTGCCCTGGGCATCGAAACTTCCAAGACCTGATGAATAGACCGAGATTCACAGGGCTGTCTGGTTGACCGAGCAGCCAGCTCTCTCTGACAGATAAAGCAGGCAGGGTATTAATAGCTCCAGCTTCACGCGGTGAGGCTGGAGAGTTAACTCTTCCCCTGCCACAGTCCTGGTCCACATGCCTTGAAGACTGAATAGCAGCCTTCGTGCCTCTGTCTCTTAGAGAGAAGCGGGGTGGGTGGGTGGGTGTCTCGGGATGACCAGTCTCTGGAGGCTGGATCAATGGGGTGCCCCCACTTTTTAGCTATTCATATTCCTGTTGCCTTGGACAGCAGCCTTGCCTGAAGGAATGGAAGGGAAGAAACATGACAATAAACATAACTGAAAAACTGGATTGGCTAAGTTGGGTTACAGGGCATAAAAAGGGAGGTCTTAACTCAGTTAGATTCCCATGATATGCTGGACTTGGTTCAAAGAGGTTGGGCTGCTTATGTTTCAACATCTTGTGGCAAACCAACAATGGTCTTAGTCCCTCGCATGAATTAGATTCCACATTTAATCCAGAAGTGATATTCAGCCGGTTCTGACTGGTTCTTGAGACCCGGTAGCAGAAATTTTGAGTAGTTTGGAGAACCGGCAAATCCCACCTCTGACTGGCCCCGCTAACCCCATCTCTTCTCTGCCTCCCATTGAGTCCCAGCTGATCAGCTGGGTCTTCTTTGGTTGCCCTGCACAGGAGAACGGAGCTGGAAAGCAGGTTAGTGGGGCGGGGAGGGAATGGGGATTTTGCAGTATCCTTCCCCCAGGAGTGGGGTGGGAATGGAGCACAGGTGGTATTCAGCTGGTCTGACCAATTCTGGAGAACCGGTAGTGGAAATTTTGAGTAGTTTGGAGAAACCGCCAATCCCACCTCTGACTGGCCCCACCCCCATCTCTTCTCTGCCTCCCATTGAGTCCCAGCTGATCGGCTGGGTCTTCTTTGGTTGCCCTGCACAGGAGAATGGAGCTGGAAAGCAGGTTAGTGGGGTGGGGAGGGAATGGGGATTTTGCAGTATCCTTCCCGTCACGCCCACCAAGCCACACCACACCCACCAAGCCATGCCCACAGAACCAGTGGTCAAAACAATTTGAATACCACCACTGATTTAATCATCATCATACGATTGATGGGAGCACACAGTAGTGTGTTATGGGAAAAGTAATAATAATTTACAGTAGAATAATTATTCAACTTGTATGCCGCCTGACTCTCAACAATTCTGGGTGGTTCACCCTAATCAAACCAAGAAATTGCAATAAAGCACAGAAGTTAAGAAGAAGAAAAAGACGGCAATTGCAGTGGTGGGATCTCACATTCCAACACTGAAAATGATATAATGAGGCAGGTAATCTGGGTTTAAAGTATGTTGTGTGAACCCAGCCTTACACAGAAAACCAACGGCTCTTTCTCAGGAGAGAAGTTGACCTTCTAGTTATCTTAATCTATACACCCCCCAATTTGATGTTTCCTGGGTATGAAAACACTAGTAATCCAAACTTATTTGGCGGCTGTTTTACCCAGGCTGGTTTTTGTGCGACATTCTAGTCTCAGTTTAATCAACCATAGTTTCCTAAATTAATCCAGTTGCCTGAAGTTGCAAAATATGATCATGAAATAACCAACCGCCCTCCAGCTTAGAGTCCTGTGGGAACGTAGCTGTTGATGAGGAAATTGCTCTTTTCAGAATCTTAGACAATATCTTTTTTGCCTTCATCTAGAGATTTATTCATATAGCTTATGTAAATGTCACTAAATGATCCCAAAGAGCTTCTTTAGGCAAAGAGAAACTCCACCACTGGGCTGAAAATCTTCTGCCAGGGCTGAATAGAATAACAGAATAACAGAGCTGGAAGGGACCAGTCCAATCTGCTGCTCAGTCAAGAGACCCTATATCATTGCAGACAAATGGTTGTCCAATCTCTTCTTCAAAACCTCCAGGGACGGACCACCCACAACTTCTGAAGGCAAGACGTTCCACTCATGAATTGTTCTCACTGTTCAGGAAAATTCTCCTTAGTTCTAGGTTGTTTCTCTCCTTGGTTAGTTTCCTTTCATTGCTTCTTGTATTGCCTTCTAGTGCTTTGGAGAATAGCACCCCTCCTCAAATATTGGAACAGTGCTTAGAGCAGTGTTCCTCAGCCTTGGGCACCAGAAAGATGTGTGGACTTCCATTCTTGGGTCTTTCTGTTCTGGCCCAGATTGATCAGGAGAGGGGCATAATTGAAAGCAAACAGTCGAATAACCAGACAGGAGAAAAAAAAATCTTCAGACAGCCTTCAGAAGCCTCGTAATGTTGCAACAAAGGCAGCGTCTTCTGAGAAATGTTTGTTTGGCTTTTGATGGACTTTTACAAAATCCCAGCAAGGGGGTTGCTTGCGAGGGCAGCTCTTGACAAAAAGGAACTCCGTGCCTCTAATCCATCCCTGTAATGCCAGTCGGTGCTGCCAGTTGGTGCCAAGCCCTAGGGTATTGATATGCCACAGGAGCCAAAGATGAGTTTAATAATATATCTTGCAGAAAGAGATGGACATTGCACAAAGTGGATTGACGCACCTCCATTATCCTGGCCTCCAATCAATGAACTGGAGAGCTTTGGATTGAATTTGGAAATGTAGGTGCCTAAAAGCAGGTGCTCCCTTAACATTTTAGGACTCTGTGTGTGTGTGTGTGTGTGCAAGCACATGCAAGTGCATAAAAGTTCGAAGCAGCAATAAAAGTAAAAACGAAAACAGTAAAAAGAAAAGAAGAGTAGAAGAGAAGTGAACAAAAAGAAAGGGAGGGAGAAAGAGAAAATGAGGAGAAAAGAGAAGGAGAAAAAATAAAGAAGTGATTTCCAATCTTTGGAAGTGATTTCCAATCTTCTTTGGAGATTAACAGAGTTAATTTCCCCCCTTCTAAATTACTGTATATAACATAATTCTCTTCTTCCTGTAAACATACTTTTTAATCAAGAAATTATCCATTCATTTTTATTTATTCTCAACAAAAAAGCTGATAAACAGCCCTTTTGCATTGAACACCAAGCACTAATTCCTCTGCCACCTTTGGGGGAATCAAACAGGACCAGATTTAAATAATTATGAAGAGGCTGCATTTTTCAACCCGGTGCACAACAAATGAACAGATTCAAAATAATTAAAATGCCATAGAACATCAAAGCCATCCAGTCCACTCCAATCTTTACATAACAAAGCTACAAACAGTACCGTACAAACATCTTGTAACCTAAGGGGATAAAAACAATTCATTTACAAAGAAGCAAAAACCACTGCAAAAAACAGGAAAAGCAACAGAGTTGGAGTCCCCATATCTTAAAGTGGCCAAAATGGAGAAATGTTGGGTTAAACTGCAACTTAAAACCCTCTAGATGACTCAGCTTCTCAGTCCAAACCTTGACAAGCATATTAAAAAGCAGAGACATCCCTTGCCAACAAAGATCCGTATAGTCAAAGCTATGTCCCAAAAGTGCTTTTTTTTCAAGAGGCAACTGGATTTTCTGGTTTTTCTCTGGAGACGTTTCGCTTCTCGTCCAAGAAGCTTCTTCAGCTCTGAAGAAGCTTCTTCTCCAAGAACCTGAAGAAGCTTCTTGGATGAGAAGCGAAATGTCTTCAAAGAAAAACCAGGAAGTCCAGTTGCCTCTTGAAAAAAAAGCACCTTTGGGACAACCAAGAGTGGATGACTGAAAATTTCAAAGCTATGGTTTTTCCAGTAGTAGTGTATGGCTGTGAGAGTTGGACCATAAGGAAGGCTGAGTGGCGAAAAATTGATGCTTTCAAATTGTGGTGCTGGAGAAGACTCTTGAGAGACTGCAAGGAGATCCAATCAGTTGATCCTCAAAGAAATCAACTCTGAGTCTCTTTTGGAAGGACACCAAATGAGAAGAGAGGACTCCTTGAAGAAGACCCTCATGCTGGAAAAGGCAGAAGGGAAAAGAGGGACGGCAGAGGATGAGATGATTAGATAGTGTCACCAACACAATGAACATGAATTTGGACAAACTCCAGGAGACAATGGAGGACAGAGGTGGTGGGGAGCCTGGTGTACTATGCAGTGGTGGGATTCAAAAATTTTACTACCAGTTCTGTGGGCGTGGCCCAGTGGGCGTGGCTTAATGGGAGTGGCAGGGGAAGGATACTGCAAAATCCCCATTCCCTCTCCACCCCACTAACCTGCTTTCCAGTTCCGTTCTCCTGTGCAGGGCAACCAAAGAAGACCCAGCTGATCAGCTGGGACTCAATGGGAGGCAGAGCAGAGATGGGGTTAGCAGGGCCAGTCAGAGGTAGGATTTGCCGGTTCTCCAAACTACTCAAAATTTCCACTACTGATTCTCCAGAACTGGTCAGAACCTGTTGAATACCACCTCTGATACTATGGTCCATGGGATTGCGAAGACACAACTTAGCAACTGAAGAACAACAACCACTTATCCTAGTAGATAGCTCTGAAGGAAAAATGGGGGGTGGGTTGAATACTCCATGTGTACATTCTGTGGATTCATGGGGGTGGGGGTGGGAGATGGAACATAAATGCAAGAAAGAAGCAGGAACTCTGTCCATCTGCTGGGTTCCTTTTCTTTACCTGTGATTTGGGTGGAGAGGGTAGCAGTGGTTGTGATGCCTTTGCGTTGTGGTGCCTGTGGAGAGTAGGGAAGGACTTTGTTATCGCATCTCCTGAATTATTCAGCAGGCCTTCATTTCCTCTGCACCACCCAAGCCAGGCCTGGCCTGGCTAATGGGAAAAATCAATTGTGCCTTAATTTCGAGGGCCAGGAGACTTTCAGTGGCTGCACACAGGAGCGCTTGGTATCTTCAGCTGGGACAGCATGGGGTGGCCGTGACTACATCAGAAAGCCAGAGAAGGGATTGAAGAAGCAAGAGATCCAAGCAAAGAGCTGACACATTACCCTAAGCTGGGATTCATTTTAATCGTGCGTTGTTGAATAAGTTACAACTTGGTGGGTTGGCATGTTGTGCCAAGCTACTATCAGGGCCAAGAAACTGCCGAAGGGTTATATTATATTAACATACGAAACCAAATCAATGACATTGGAATTTAATGATATCTATGAAGCCAATCTAAGGCTTGTTGGATAAATAGAGGAAGAAATACATATTTAAGCATGGTTTAGGGTGATGCATAAACCCAGGATGTGTAAGACAATTTCCTTTCTTCCATGATTGGCACAGCAATCCAGAAAATAACCTGGCAAGTGCTTGATTTAATTAAAATGTCATTGATTTTGTTTGCATAGCATGATAAACTAAAATACCTAGTTAATACATGTTGTTGTTAGTTATAAACTCTGATACCTGCTGTTTGGGTAGGATTATTAATCCATTTTGAAAACTACAAATCTGCAATATACATATGCACACTTCAGATTTACAAAACATAATCTTCTTGGATGAAACATATAGAAGTCCAAGGGAGAAAATTAACACATCCAAAATAAATGTTCAACTGCCTTAAACCTCATTCTTCTTTTTTTTTTCATGAGCTTGTTTCCTCTCACACATCCATCCTCTACCTGCTGATTTCAGTCTCTAAATCTCACTATAATTTGTCTACTGAAAATCCAAGGCAACCAGGCAGAAATATGCACTATCAAAGCCATTGAGGGCACTATGGCTGATGCTCCCTTTTCAGTCCAGTGTTCAGGTTGAGGACGTTAAACAGATGGCACAAACTTCATCTCTTTTTGGTTTGAAAAGAGCTGTTGGAGAATGTTTTTGTGTCCAGCTTCCAGACAAGAAGAAAGTAAGGTTTGGAAGCATCAGTTTAATAGATGTCAGGGGGAGCAAAGAAAGAATGTAGGGACCAGCTGGGCTCTTCATTTAAACAACCGTGGATCTGGGCTGCAAAAATACACCTGACCATTAGAAAACAGCAAGTAACTCCCTAGATATTTGCAGCCCAGATCTGGTCCCATAACTTCAGATTGCCTTTCCCTTCTTTAGATGTTCTATTCTCACACTTCGTGTTAAGCCTGAATGTGGTGAGTTCCCTTGTGTCTTGTGTAAATCCCACCAATTATGGTGGTTTGCATGGATTGTCTTCAACCTCCTTCCTGCTTTTAATGATTTTGTCTGCAAAAATGGACGCTCTTACTGATCTACCTTATTGATTTAATGAGATGTAGCCTGGAGACATGAAATTCTTGGACGGAACAATCAGGAGGGTTCTGTTCTCAGGTTACCTTTCAAGGCAGAAAGGAGTGTTTTTCAAGGACAACAGAATGTCTTTGGCCCTGGTCTCTTCCTGAGCTACTTAGACATTTTCTCCTTCCCTCCGCCTCTCAGATGCTCCCCATTAGCACAAAGCCTTTTAGGACTTCAATGTTTTCCAAGGATATTGAAAGCCTCTGGAGATTACCCAGCAGAAAAATGGAAAAAAACCCTACCTAATTCTAAAATGGAACAATGGGGTTGTTTTTCCTCCTGAAATTTGGAACCAATTTCAGAAAGGAAGTCGCTAGGTAGTTTTGGGAACTCTGAATCAGAGGGAACATTTAAAGCCAGCATTTTGGAAGTTGAATGAAATAGAAATGGGAAGGTTGGGAGGGAAGGAGGGAGGAAGGAAGGAAGGAAGGAAGGACAGAGGGACCAAACCTTGTTGGATGGTATTATTTAAGCTAGTTGACCTTTTGACCAAACTTTTGTTTTTAATTTCTGGGAACTTTAAAAAGCAGAGAAGCATATCTACAATTATTTATTTATTTATTATTATTATTGGGATTTTTATGCCGCCCTATCTCCCAAAAACTCAGGGCGGCTCACAATAATAAAAAGCATACAATACAAAATTTAAAAGGTATTAAATAAACATCCCAATAACTAATTAAATAACCTAATTAAAACTAACAAACGAACCAATAAAAAACCCCTATCAGTCCAGGTCGGCCAGTTGAAAAAGCCATGTTTTCAGGTCATGATGGAAGGATCAAAGGTCAGGAGCCATCCAAAGCTCCAAGGGCAGCTGATTCCAAAGGGCGGGTGCACCCACAGAGAAGGCTTTCCCCCTGGGTGTCACCAGTCGACACTGTCTGGCCGACGGCACCCTGAAGAGGCCCTGTCTGTGGGAGCGTCTGTGGGAGCGTCTGTGGGAACGCAGAAGACTGGGAAATTTGGTGTTACACAGTATGCTAAATCTAAACCAACCTCTTTATCACTTAGGGCAAATTGTAAATCTAGAAAAAGTAAAAGAGAAAAGATGATGAAGAAACCTAGCTGTGAAAATTGTTAAGTCTGCATGAAGAGTCAGACGCGAAGAGTTCCAGCAAAGAGTTTATTCAGTGACTACAGCTCGAATGGACCCGAGTTGGCTGGGCTACGGCTGCCTCTTATAGCCTGCAGCCGTAGCTGCCAGCCAATGGGAGTGCAGGGTTTCTTCCCGCACTATTTAAACCAATACCATTTGACATTTTACAAGAACAGTTCAAATAAACCAATAACATTCAAACCTACATACATAACATCCCTCCCCACTAGGTTCAGTCCATACCAAACCCCAACCTATCTAATGTATTCCTTTAAATAGGTGGGGCTCTTACGTGTACGTTGAGACCTTCGTGGTTCAGAAGTTTTAACGTTCTCACCCAGTGAGAGGGGAAATGTGTCTGTTGACATTTCCCTGTTGGGACTTCCTGTGAAAGGAGACCCTGTTAGACTGTTAGAATCTGGTCTCTCCTCCCAACCCATCTCCATTCCAATGTCAGCACCCAAGTCAGGTAGTGATGTGCAATCTTCCACTTCTAAGGATGGATCTTGCATTGTGACAGGGTTCGGGATGGTTCCTGTCGTAATGGCTCGCTACACATGGGGTTGATTCTTGCTTGCTGATTTTCCTCCTGTTCCTCCCTTCCCCCCTAGAAGTGACATCAGGTGAGGGACCCAGAGAGAGACAGGAGTGATGTTCCTGAGGGAACCTGGATCTAAGTTGGTCAATGTGCCTGCTCCAGAGGAGTCCATCCTCTGTTTGTACCCTGTAAGAACGAGGGCCAGTGATGTGAGTTATTTCAGCAGGAATCCACAGAGGTTCACCTATAAGGTTCTTAGCATATACAGTACAAAGTACGAACTTTGGAAGTGGAATCCAGTGGTGCGTTGGGTGCGTAAGTGGGATGAAGGATGAAGGTGGTCAAGGGAAGACCTAAGTTTCCTACCCATCAACAACTCTGCTGGGGATAAATTATTAGATGGGTTAGGAGTGATGTGCTGAACACTAAGAAGTTTTTCAACTTTCTCAGTGATGTCCCCAGGACCCAGCTGCTGAAGCTTCTCTTTGGTAAAGCGTACCATGCGTTCAGCCCGGCCATTAGCCGAAGGGTGCCCAGGGGCAGTGAGGGCATGTCTGATACCCCGTTGTGCTAGAAAGGATTCAAAAATGTTAGATGTGAATTTGAGGGCCATTGTCAGAGACAAGGACATCTGGTAACCCATGGGTTACAAACAGTTTTCTGAGCTGCTTGATGATAGCATCGGTTGTGGTGGATGTCATGGGAATTACCTCGAGCCATTTGGAATATGCATCTACTATAACCAGAAAAGTATGCCCTCTAGTAGGGCCTGCAAAATCAATGTGAATCCTAGACCACGGTATTACAGGTATCAGGTAGAAACTGGGAGATTGTGAGTTCTAGTTCCACCCTAGATGCAAAGCCAGCTGGGTGAACTTGGCCAGTCACTTTCTCTCAGCCTAGGAAGGAGGCAATAGCAAACCATATCTGAACTCTTGTCAAAAAAACTCCAACTCCTCCTCCTCCTCTTCTATCATCCTCCTCATTATCCCAGTTTGGTGTAGAGCCATGCTTTTCAACCTTGGCAACTTTAAGATTGTGAACTTCAAATTCCAGAATTCCCTAGCCAGCCAAGAAGGAAGAAAGAATGGTCCAATCACTTCCAAAAGCTAGGCAAAAAAATTATAGGGGCTTGTTCAAGAGTCAACACTGATCTGAAGACACGGAAAGAACAAATGTAGTCTACAGCCCTGAAATTACGCAACCCAACTCTACTTAGCCTTTTGAGAGCAGCCAAGATTAGCTGGCTGCTGCCATCTAGCTGAGAACAGTCAGAGATACAAGATGGAGGTCTTGTATCAAACAAAAAAAACTTTATTACATTTTTTTAGAACATAAAAAAACTAATAAACATAAATAGCCAAAAAGAAGGATAGCTAGAACAAATAGAGAAAGATAGAGTGCCGAAAACAAAAACTATGTAAAAAATCAATAGTATAAAAAGAAAGTTACTTCCAACTTAAAAATAAAAATAAATAAAATTTTATTTATTTTTAAGTTTAAAATAAAACTTAAGTCCAATCCTTAATTTAGGGCTGCATCATAGAATCAATTTTTCCAACAATCAGTAGTTTTTACCAATAATCAAATCCACATGTCATAATTTTCCCTGCTATTTCTTGCAAAAAGCCACCAAAGGTTTCCAGTTATTGTTGAAGTTTACTAATACCTTTTTTTAATGAGAGCTGTTAATTTTGCTCAGCTCCATGACTTTCACTAATCATAACTTCTTACTATCGTTTGAGAATATTTCCAACATTGAACACAGAGGAATCTTGCTGCAATTACCAAATATAAAAATAAGGTACCACATTTTTTTTTGTGTTTCACATGTGTTTCATATGTTCTGTAAACTTATCCAATACGTGTAAAACAGAGACAGATCTTTGATTGTGCAAGTGATCTTGCCTTTTTCAACTCCTCCACCCCTAACCAGACACATTTTCTGGAAAAATGCTTTTTTTCCTGTCTTGAACCACCTAATTATTGTTCAGTGTATAACTGTACAAATTTAGAGTAGCTTTATTAATTAGATGCATTAAAATTGCAGACAGAGATTCCTTCAATGTTGTCTATACAAAAACAGTTGAGTGCGACTGGTCTGGTTGACTGATCAACCTGGTTCATACAACTCATCTAGCCAGTTTATTAAGTTAACCACCATTGAATGGACTCAAGGAGAGCACAATGAGCCATGAATAATGAATTCTAACTCATAATGGCTGAATTTACACATTGCCAGGAATAAACAAATCATATCAAATCAACAAATCAATTATTTATTTATGTGTTGTAGGGAGTAAGGAAGAGAACCATGATTATGCAGTCCAAAATTGTATAGTTTAGGGGTTGGACCTCACATGGCTTTGTTAAAAATAAGCCAGATAATCTTGTTCCCAGACCATATTTGAAACTCTTGCCAATAAAAGGTGTTGTCCATCTGATGGTTAATTTTTAAATAGTTTCCAGAACAAATGAGGGATGTTCTCTTTAATGGAATGTTCCTCCAGGCTTTTAATGATTGGACTACTTATGCTTCAGTGTTTATAAAAAATATATAATCCTTTTGCATTGCAAAATCATCTTTAATTGCCAAGCCAGAATTATCTCCTTTGATCCTCTTGGATGCTTTTTCTAAATCCTATTCTTAGCCTCATGACTCGCTTGTCTGGATTCCAATGGATCCACTTGAAGTTTTCAACATGCAATTTGGAGAGAATCATTATAAAAATGCTTTAAATTTATCCAGGAGCTTTAGCAAGATCAGCTCAGAAGCTGAAAATAGGCATGCCAATAATGGTAGAAAATTTGGTCTTTTTCAGGAGTACTATGCAGCAGTTGGGGAAAATAGCTCAAGAATAGGATTATTGCAAAATATCAGTGTACCATTAGATGGCAGTAAAGAGACACAGAAAACTTCTACCATCTTGTGGTCATCTTGTTTGTTTTTGTTACGGTCAGTTGAGTCAGTCTTGACCTCTGGTGATTTTAGGAACAAGAACATGCAAGAGGTTATATTTTCAGAAATTGTGTCATTCCATTGTCATGTGATGATTGACAACCACGATGGGTGGTTTCCAGTGGAATGAATGGACTCGCTTTATGACTGTCACAAATAAAAGTCACAAAATAAGATCATTTACATGGGTGCCTCAACCTAAGGCCATCATGACTTATTGATAGAAATTCCATTACAGTTGTAAACCAAGGACTACTTATAGAACTTGGTCTCCTAGTTTCTAATCCAATAAGGAGAAATTTCCTGACCATGAGAACAATTAATCAATGAAACAGTTTGCCTCCAGAAGTTGTGGGTGCTCCACCACTGGAGGTTTTTTAAGAAGAGAGGGACAGCCCTTTGTACGGAATAGTATAGAATCTCCTGCTTGAGCAGGGAGTTGGATTAAAAGACCTCGAAAGTCCTTTTCAACTCTGTTATTCTGTATGTTTAACCACTACACCAAACTGGCTCCCTTAGACCTGGCAGCCCTGCTCAGAACCCGATTCACTTAACTCCGTAGCTTCCCTATGAACAGGTGTTTTTCTGCCATCCGTTTTGCTATTTTCCTCTTTGGAATGTCAGAAAATCACAGCCTCTCAAAAGTTTCGAAAGTCTGACTTCGTGTTAAGTAGTATTTTCTCTCTCTCTCTCCCTCTCCTCCCTCTCTCTCTCTCTCCTGAATTTCAGGCATTTTACTAGAGTTTAGCAGCTTTAGGATTCCAAGTGTGTCCCAGCATAAAAAATGGAAAAAAATAAGAGAGGGAATACTGATGCAATCTCTGTGTTCAGCACAGGATGTTCTTCTCCATCTGGGAAATTGATGACATTTTCATGCCTGCAAAACTACGAAGTCCTGCCGTCACGGCCACCTCCTAAACAATATGGTTGATTTCTCTCACACTCTTCCTGGCACAGTTATTCTTTGAGTTGCCTTGGGAAATGGATGCAAAGATTTAGTCCTAGCAATTCCTGTGAAACCAGCATCTGCATCATTTTTTCAACTGCAAATCGAAACCAGTTTGTGGAACAACCACCAGGGTGTCTGTGATGAAATCCTCCTCCAGTTCCTTTTATACTGCATTTGCCAGGGGCAATTATGATTTCACATAATCCTGGGCTTATATTTGCTTATCTGCACATTTTTGAATTGCTGTTTTAGTGGCTTGGTGGACCAACTTCTGTGTAACAGGTTTCATCTTCCCATGGGTCATTAAGGGTGAACTTAGGAAGTATGAATCTGGTTTGTGAATCTGATTTTGGTCAGAGGGTTTATTTTTTTAATCTAAGTAAAGCAAAGTGCATTGTAAAAGAGTTGCTTGGTGGTGAGGTGAACAGCATACACATTTAATAAACAAATAAATCAATAAATAAAAATGGCTGTACAGGTTTTAAAAAGCGACTTCTGGGTCAGCTGAAAAGACAAGGTTTTTCAGCCTTTGACTATACCTATGTATACCCTTTGTATCCTATGACTATATTAAGTGTTGCACCTTATGATTCTTGACAAATGTATCTTTTCTTTTATGTACACTGAAAGCATTTGCACGAAGACAAATTCCTTGTGTGTCCAATCACACTTGGACAATAAAGAATGCATTCATTCATTCATTCTTCGGCAAAGGTAGGTGAGTTGAATTTTGTGGCATTTTCCACAATCAAACATAAGGGCAGATATTTATAAATACATGAAGATTATTTACAAGACTCTGCTTTTTTTAATGTCTAAGTCTCTGCAGTAATTTTAGTGCATGTTTATTATTTATTTATTTGTTCGTACCTTGTTGTAAATATGTTTAGCAACAGAGTTGCCAGTTCTAATTAGGGACATTAAGTGAGGACCCATTGGAGAAGTCTTTTTATTTATTTGTTTGTTTGTTTGTTTATTGTTTATTCATTTATTTGGTTGACATCCCAGGTTTCCATTCAACCCAAGGCTAATGTTTGATCTAATTTCTCAATATTTTAATGAGTAAAAATGTTTAGTTTTGATAACATTTCAAATAATAAATTTATAGTTCAATATTATTGAAACAAGTATATTAGCATTTAAATAATATTTTACCCAATTTTAATCAATATTTTAGCTAGTATACTTAGTAATATTGAGACTTAGTTAATATTTTAATCAATGTTAAATTTAGTCTCAGTAAGGTATTACTTATTTAAGGTGCAATGTAAAAATTAATAATAGTGTAATGTTATTTAAACTGATAAGCTATTAATATTTTAATTGTTTTAACTAATTTTAGTCTTGATCATATTTTACATTTAATTTGTAATGTCATCTTAGACGTTTACTTAAACATGCCATTTTATTTAATCAACGAATACATCGAATACTTTTATTTATTAAATAAAGGAATACATTTATTTATTATTTTTTCACTTTATTTATTTTAATCCTTTATTAAAAGATGCGTTCTGTTTATTCTTTATTACAATCCTCGACTAAGTCTCCCTATACGGCTCCCTATTTTGGCGGGAAAATAATGTTGAACCCAATACGCATGCCCACTGGAGGGAGGGGTGTGGTGAGGGTGTGCATGTGTGTGTGAGCGAGCGAGAAAGAAAGAATAGGGACAGGTTTGGGGGCGGGGCTTCGCCTCGCGAGCGAGCGAGCGGTAGCCGAGTCCTCGCGCCCTCTTTCGCGCGCGCCACCGCCACTTCCGGCAGAGAGAGAGAGAGACCCGCTCGCGCGCCCGCGGGAGGCTGGCTGAGCGGGTCTCTTCCGGTGCGGTTGGATTCCGGAAGTCAGGCAGGCAGGTAGGAGGAGAGCGAGCCCGCGAAGGGGGCGGGGCGTGGGCGTGGCCATTCCCCACCACCACAGCCCCCCACCACCACCACCGCCACCACCCGCCGCCGCCGGAGAGGAAGAAGAAGAAGGAGAGGCGGAAGTGGCCCGTCCGGATTTGGGGGCGGTTGCCAAGAGGGGGCAAGCGACGAGGTTCCGAAGCGCAGGACACCCCACCCCACCCCGTTAGGCCAAACCCGCCCTCCACCCCAGAAGACAGGTACCCCCTTCAGTGCCCCCCCTTTCAAGCAGAGCCCCCTCCCCAAGAAATCCCGATATTCTGCCCCCCCAGACCCACCCCCTTATTGGAGGCCCCTCGACCCATCCCCTGCTCCCCCATCCACCCATGGGAGGAGCCCCCCTATAGACCGACCCCTTCCCTTTTCGCATCTCCCCCCCCCTTTTTTTTAATTGCATGGGCTCCTTTTAAAATGAAACCCTGGGCCAAGTGGAGGCTTTTTTAATCAATAATCCCTATTTTTTTCCCCTGGCTGCTTGTTGCGCCTGTCTGATGGGTCCCTGAAAGCCTCCAGGCTAAGGAAAAAGGTAGCTTCTTTCAAGGGGCCTTTATTTTTAATTCTTCTTTCTTCCTCATGGAGGAAGAAAGCCCTCCCGAGAAACCATGACTTGAGCTGGGGCCAAAAAAAAAATCCCACCCGAGGAGCCGCGGAGGGGATCTTGCTAATCTTGGAAGGACGCTTCCCAACAAACCATGGTGAGTTGAAAAGTAACGTGGCTTTTCCTTCCAGTTGCAGGGTCAGGAGTGAAATGTTGCAATTAAGAATAGAAAATGGTTTCTGTTTCCTGTATCGTAGCTCGCTTGGTGAATTTCCTGGGTGGTTATATCCTCGTGGCAGATATTCGGGGATGTGGAGGGGGGGCTCACAGGACCCAAAACATGCCACAGTCTGTGTGTAGGGGGGGGTATTTTCTTAGCTTCTCCTAATACCAAAATAATGACCCCTCTATGCTGCTTTGCTAGTGATTGGGCTCCTGCGATATAATATAGGGTGCAATGATAGTTGCCATCATTAGATAGTGATCCTGAATGTGGATCTCTTCCTGCATTTGGGCTGTCTGTGGAAGGAATGGATTCAGAGAGACTGCTAACAAAGAAACTTGAGATACTTGGAGGGGCTTTGTGGCTGGTTTTCTTTCTGGTCAGCTGGCGTCATAAAACTGGCTACGGTTAAAGAAAGGATGCATAATAAATAAAGGTGCAGGGCTTTAGGGGGAAGTCCCACTGCATGCATTTGTAAAAATGCTGCAATCTATATAATATCCCGTACCTTTTGAAATGCCTCAAGATCTCAGTTTAATGGCATTTTCTCTTTTTTTTAATAAAACCATCTGAAAATTTGAGACTGTGAATTCCATGCATTGGAAATGGCTTGCTTCAGAGCTTGGTTGATTGACCCAATGCAGATCAAATCAACATGCCAAGTCCAAGATGAATTCAGTGAGAATTCAAAATGTTTTTCTGGGGGAAGGGAAAAAACAACCTTATTTACAGGTTTCCAGAACAGCCAAATGACTATTCTCTGTGCTAGTCCACATCTGAAAAAGCTTCTTGTGCCATTTCAGATCCAGGAAGGGTGAATTTCATTAGCATTAAAAAAAAAATCTATGTATTTGTTCCAATAAGAATTGTAAAAAATATCTGGTATACTTGTGGCAGCAGAAAATTAGTTACGTTTTCCACAATTGTTACATTTTGTAAGTGATACATCTGGGTGTTTTGATTTCTGAACATGTTGCGTTAAATATAAATAACCTAGAAAATAAATATTTGTGCGTGTATCTTTTCAGATTGTTCAAAATATTTCCCTGGGTGATTTGTTACATCAATGTAACTTTAGCTACAACCTTAATGAGTTGTTTTCAGTCTTCATTGTTTACTATAGTTCAGCTACCAGTTATAGGTATCAGTGGGATTTTACATTGTAAAAAGCTGGCTTGAGCTACCAGATGGCAAAGTTGCTTGAGATTTCAGGTGATGTAAAGAGAAGTTATGTGCCTCTCTACATTGTCTGAAGATGGAATGCATTGTTCCCATCAAGAAAATGCTATTTTTTTCCCGGGGCTATTGCTGTGTGCAATGCTATGCAAATTAATACCCTTCTTATATATATCTGGCCTGCTATGCAATTAACTATGAATTCTCACAGCTCTATAGTCTGGGCATAAAAGTTTCACGTTTGATATAAAGGAGGCTGGTATTTTCTTTGTATATCTTTCTAGCAATATTTTTTCTTTTTTATAAGTTAGAAAACAATAACCAGTATATATTTTGAGACAAGAATTCAAAAAGGCATGGAAGAAGAATTAGCGATAATAGGACAGACTATCCAGGAAGTGATGCTGTTGCAGCATTCATTAAGTCATCTAACAATGCCAGAGAAATATTTTACTCTTTAAAAATTTGGCTACAGTTATGTAGTTACCTCTGAGTGGTCAAGTAACATTGCTTTTTTGATCATATTTTTCCTTAAAATAAGATTTGTAAAGGGCTTCATTTGGTTTTCTTTTTCAAGGGCATAGAAGCTTGTTGCCTTCTTGTATCAATCTAATTTTTAAAATTGTTGATCGTCACTGCATTTCCTGTTCCTTTGCACAGTTTGAGTCATACAAGTTCATTCTCATGGTTCCTTTATGTTGCAAGGAAAAAGAATCTAGCTATTTGTCTGATTTGAGTCTTGAGCAGAAAACTATTACTAGTTTCATCATTTATCTGACAGGGTTTTTTTCTCCCCTATAAAGACAAATACTGTACTAAGAACAAAGACAAAAGGCAGGTATAGTTAAAAAAAACATTTAAGGCATGTATAATAAAACAAAATCCTTTCACGTTCTACATGAAAGAACTCTTGGAAGTAGATCTTATGAGAAGGATCTGACTATTCTGACAGACCATAGACTAGGGGTCCCCAAACTTGGCAACTTTAAGACTTGTGGAATTCAACTCCCAGAATAGCATAGCTGGCTGGAGAATTCTGGGAGTTGAAATCCACAAGTCTTACAGTTGCGAAGTTTGGAGACCTCTGCCATAGACTGAACATAAAGTGTGCTATAGCTTCCAAATGGACCAGTACAATTTTACACTGCATTAATAAAGGTATAGTGTTGAGAACATGGGAATTTAAATTTTTTTTAATTACATTTATATGCCGCCCTTTCTCCGAAGACTCAGGGCGGCTTACAATTTTTTGGGATACAACCCAATGTGCTCAGCAATAGCCTTCATTCCATTGTATATGCCTGCTTATTACTAAGCGGCATTTTTACAAAGTCAGCTTATTGCCCCCAACAATCTTGGGTCCTCAATTTACCTACCCCGAGAGGATGGAAGGCTGAGTCAACCTTGAGCCTGGTGGGATTCGAGCCTGCAATAATTACAGGCAGCTGGAACTTAAGTGCAGGCATTTAACAGCCTGCACCACCAAGCCCCTTGTTCCTCCATGATCTGTATTCAGCATGTTTAACCTGAAAAAGAAAAGGAAGGGAAAGAAGACATGACAACTCTCTTCTGATGTTTGAGAGGCTGTCACAGGGAAGAGAGTGTGATTTATTTGCCATAGTGCCTGAGACTAAGGAGAAAAATTGATGGAAGCTTAACAGAGGGTGAGCCAAACTTGGAATAAAGAGGAATTTTCTTGACCATGAGAGCAATTGAAGCAATTGAAACAGCTTGCCTTCTAGAGATGTGCATATTCCATCACTGGAGGCTTTCAAGAAAAGATTGGACAACCATTGGCCTAGGATGATATCAGGATTTCTACCCTAAGCAGCAAGGTGGATTAAAAGCCTTCCAAGGCATCTTGAAACCTTATGTTTCTATAAAGATAATATTTAAGGCAATGTTAATTTTACCAGCCATGCTGATCAATCAAAATGAAGTGATCACCAAAGAACTGACTCCATACCCAAGAAGAAGAGTCTCTCTCCAAACTTCCCTTGCTGTGAATCTGGCACTTTTTAATTCTTTCTCAAGCTAGAAAGGATAGTTGGGTCTATTGTTGTTTTTTAAAAGGACAAAAATAAGTTCTTGACAAGGAAAAAGGGATGAAGATTATGTTAAAAGTTCAGTATTGTGGAGTCTAAAATGGGGTCCTTGGATTTTTATTTTTATTTTTGAGAAGAGTTGAATACAATACTTATCATAATGGGAAGAATTAAGATCTCTTGTTGCTATCGTAGTTACATAGCGCTGAACAAAGTTCTATACATTATAAATAATTGCTTGATAGAGTTCAGGATGTTGTCATGCTTTTGATCCTCAGAACAGTCTTGTGAAATTCAGCTGAGATGGTAAGATGCACAGCCAAACACCAGTCCCACACTGCCATGTTATCACAGGTTGAGTCAGTACTGTTAACCTCCACATTTCACATTGGGAAAAAGAATTAACCAGGTTAATAGTGAGAAGCCATTTTAAGGAGGCTGTGACAGAGTGAAATTGGAATGGGTGGTTTCCAGATTCAGAAAGCAAGTATTTCAGCCTCTATGGGGTACTGGCTTCTAAAAGTTTAATCCTTTTGTTTTTAACTTTGTATATTTAAAGCTCTATTTCAGCACCAGGTTGCTATTCCTCCGTAGTCATTTTTTTTTAATGGCAGAGAAGTAAATGGCTAGCTCCATTCAGTTGCCCAGACTCTACCCGCAAGGGATTATGGGGTCATTAAAAGAAGGCGATATAATTAAAAAAAACCTTCATTGTCATTCTTCTGGAGCTATTGGTGTCTGTTATCTCAATCTTTTTTCCTTTTTGTTGTTTGAACTTTTTCAAGACTCCAGTTTGTCCAAATTCTTCGTTTTCAATCTCCTGTTTGTCTTCATCAGCACCGTGTTACAAGTTCTTTGGTTTATCCGGGTAACAACTGTATTATACCTCTTTCTTAAGCTTCATGCCATTTCCTGTTGACATGGTCATAAACTGAGATCACAACTTGACTCAGGAGAAAATGGTGAGCCCATGATGGACTTGAATATTTTTGCTCTTAGGTCACTGTGTCATTGATATGTATATATTTTACAGGTACTGCATTTACCAGAAATAATTAAAGAAAAACATAATGCCAACGACATGGAGAAGTCTCCAGTTTATGTTAATGCACATTTTCAATTTCAATTAAGAACTTGACCTGGCATATTTGAGTACATGTCACACCTCCCACTTCGCAACTAATGAGCTGTGATATGAATCACATTTTTCCTGTCCAAGAAACCTGATTCCTCAAATCCTTTAAAACCTGGTCAGATTGGCTTTAGCATTTTTTTTCCACCAGCAGACACCATGAGTTGCAGCTACTTAAAAATCATGGTTTGTTTTTTTAATTTAAATTTTATTGAACAAACACAAACAAAAACACAAAGAAACATTAAAAATGTTGAACACGGTACAATCCTCCTAACCCACATCTTTGTCTTACATTGCTAAATCACATATAAAAATAGTACATGTTTACATTCTATATATAATGTATATATATACATTTAATAGAGGTCATCCTCAATTTACGACCACAATTGAGCCCAGAATTTCCACTGCTAAGCAAGACAGTTGTTTAGTAGTGAATCTCCCACCCCCACCCCCATTTTATGACCTTTAATTCCACAGTTGTTAAGTGATCACTGCAGTTAAGTTAGTAGCATGCTCTGTTAAGTCAATCTGGCTTCCCAGTTCCCTTTATTTGTCAGAAGGTTGCAAAAGGGATCAAATGACCCTGGGACACTGCAACCGTCATAAATAGGAGTTACCAAGCATCCAAATGTTGATCACATGACCACCAGGATGCTGCAACAGTTGTAAGTATGAGAATCCTAAGTCTTTTTTTTCAGTGCCATTGTAACTTCAGGTGGTCACTGCACAAATGGTTGTAAATCAAGGACTATCCTGGACAGTTTCCTGATCAAAACTAAGTATAATTGGCATCCTGTTAGTACCCAAGTAGGATAATTGTCAAAGCTTTGTATACTTTTCGTTTTGTTGTTGAGCTGAAAAGTCAGCTTAATGAGCATAAATTCTTCCCCTATGAGCCCCGTGTGCTGAGATTCCTGGATCCGTCTCTAGAGTCATCCCCTTAGTCATCAGGATTAGACAAAGGTACATACACTGCCTTGAACTCCTGTCTGAATGGTGGGATGAAGTAGTAATAATGACAACCACTGAGAGAGAGAGGGAGGGAGAGAGAGATCATAGATGATAGATGGATGGGTAGGTAGGTAGGTAGGTAGGTAGGTAGATGATAGATAGACAGACAGACAGACAGACAGATCAATCAGGGGGTCTTCAAACTTGACAGTAATTCCTCCCCCAGTCCTGTTAGCTCAGGAATTCTGGGAGTTGTCTACATGAAACCGCTGGGTGAGATCATCCGTGGCTTTGGGGTGAAATTCCATCAGTACGCTGATGATACTCAGCTGTACTTTTCCACCCCTGGCCAGATCAGCGATGCCCTCTCCCTGATGTCCCGGTGCTTGGATGCAGTGCGGATCTGGATGAGTAGGAACATGCTCCGACTCAACCCGGCCAAGACTGAGTGGCTTTGCGTCGGCGTCTCGGCCCAGCCAGGATTGTTTATCCTTGGCCATAGGGGAGGTGTTACCCCTGTGGATAGGGCACGGAATCTGGGGGTCCTCCTGGATGTATGGCTCCAGTTGGAGGAGCAGGTGGGGGCCATCGCCAGGGGGGCCTTTGCCCAGCTCCGTCTTGTTCGACAACTTCCCTTTTCTGGATCGGGACGCCCACGCACGGTTACTCATGCCCTTGTCACCTCGAGACTTGACTACTGCAACGCTCTCTATTTAGGACTGCCCTTGCATACCATCCGAGATTGCAGTTGGTGCAGAATGCGCGCGGGTGGTGATGGGAGTTACCCGGTTCTCCCATGTTACCCCTCCTGCGTGGCCTGCATTGGTTGCCGATTGCGCTCGGGTGAGATTCAAGGTTTTAGTTTTAACATTCAAAGTCCTACACGGCATGGGTCCCCAATATCTGAGGGAGCGTCTTCTTCCAATAGCTAGCTCGGCCGCCCTGTGCGGGCTCATAGGCAAGGACTCCTCGGGGTTCCATCGGCGGGCCAATGCCGGTTGGTACTTCCCCGACGAGCCTTCTCTGTTGCGGCCCCGACCTCTGGAATCAACTGCCTCTGGAGCTCCGTCTGGCCCCTGATCTCCGCACCTTCCAATTAAAAACTTGGTTGTTTGACCAACCCGGGCTGTGACCCTCCCTTGGGGGGAGGGATGGGTTTTTTAATGTATTTTATTTTATTGTTGTGTCTTATATTTGGGCTTGCTGGTTTAATGTCTTTTTAAATATTTATTGTTCTGTGTTTTTAGTTGTGAGCCGCCCCGAGTCTTCGGAGATGGGGCGGCATACAAGTTCAAATATAAATAAATAAATAAAGTTGTCCACAGGTCTTAAACTTGCCAAGTTTGAAGACTCTAGAGATAGAGATGATAGAGATAGAGATGATAGATCTATATATATTAGATAAAATAGATTACATAAAAGATAGATATTAGATAATTAGATAGATGAATAGATAAATAGATATTAGATAGATCATAGGTAGGTAGGTAGGTAGATACATATATACATACTTTGCTGGCAGAAGCACAAAGCCAAAGACACCAGCCTGAAGATGGCGAGTGGGATCTCGTCGAAACGTTGCCAAGGTATTCTCAATCTTACACGGGACAAGACCCGAATACACCAAGACCTACATACCTTTACCCGTGAAAATCTACAAAAACAAACATACATACATACATATATAGATTGATAGATCGGTCACGTTTTCTTCTTGTTTTGTTTCTGCTGTGCTCCAAGCTGTTGCTGCATTTAAACATTTGAACCACAAATATTGTTCATGAGTTGATCTTGCAATAATAACCTCCTTGAGGAAAGATGATGGGTGACCTGTTGTAAAAAGGGCTAAACACATACAGGAAAGAAATAGATTAAAAGGACATTCTCCTTCTCCCTGTATAGATCTATTTAATGTTAGCCTTTCAATTATCTTTTTTTTGGGGGGCCTAAATATTGTACACAATGTTACTTCATTTTGCAAACAAGTTTTTATTTCTGCAGAAAAGATTTCAGCCTCTTTAAAATGGGCTTCTGTTCTTTGGGAAGGGAGTTTCTTAGATGGGGTTGAAAGCAGGGTATTTCATGTTATCCGTCAGTCTTTGTTTAAATGCCATTATTTTTTCATCAGCATGAGTGATAAATTGGTGGGACCTGGTTTAGCACTATGTGCTTCAAAGTGCTAAGTTTTATGTTCACACCAGAATGAACTAGGAGGACACAGCTGTCTGTGAAGCTTCTGATTGTTTATCAGAAGGCGGAAATCCAACAGGCAGAGCAAATAAAATCTTAGATTTAGGCAAAAGTTCAGTTTTGGTCATGAATTACTGGGTTGCTTCCAACTGTGTTGCAATGTTTGTTTGAAATTAAATAGGAGTTTGAAGTGTTTTGTGCCCTGAAAGATGCTATGAAAGTTACTCAGGGCTGGGAAAAATTACAGCAAGGAGTGGGGAAGGTGATTAGATAACACAGTAAATGATTACCTTATAGAAATAAAATAGATATTCTAAAATACTTTCCCCTCACATCATTGTTCTAGGAAGGGAAAAATCTTAACTTTTCTAAGGTGTTGGCCTAGAAACCAGGCGACGGGGAGTTCTGGTCCCAGCTTAGACATGAATGGCAGCTGAGTGACTTTGGGCCAGTCACCCTCTCAGTCCAACCTGCCTCATAGGGTTGTTGTTGTCGGGAAAATAAGAGGAGGTATTAGGTATATTTGCTGTGATAAAAATCCAATAAATAAACAATTTCATGATCCTGCTTTTGTGGAAATTCTTAAAATGTTTTTTTTTTAATTCTGAGTTGAGTAGGCTTGTGAATCCATTGGTGTAAAAACCTTGCATGATTACTAAGAAACTATAACCAATCCAGAGGTTGATGCGGAGGGTTTTTTTCAGTCTGTAGAAATATTTTTGGTAGGATAGGAAGAACTATTTCCATTTACAGGATTATTGATAATGTAATGAGTATATCAGATTTAAATTGAAGTGGTACAGTGGCCTAGAGGTGAAGTTCTTGCCTTGCAATCAGGAGTTCAATCCTAGATAGAGGCAGATAGTTCTCTCTCTGGGCACACTGAGGATATATCTGCTGAACAAAACTCCACATTGGCAACAGGAAGGGCATCCAGCCATTCAAACACTCTGTTAGCTCCATTCAGTTGCCCAGACTCTGCCCCGTAAAGGATTATGGGGTCATTTGGTGATGATGATAATGATATCGGATTTAAATTAAGATGGGTGGTCAGATCCTCTTTTGAACCACAAGCTTCTTACACGATTACTACATTTCAGGAAAGCTACCTTGCAGGTGACTAAATGAAGAGACACATACCTTCCCATGTATTACTCTAAAAAAGCTAGATAAATTTATAGCCTTGTCACCAAGTACTTAGTGGTTTTGAATTCTGCTCATCAGCACTTGTGTTAATTTGTTTTAAACCCTCATGTAATTATACATTGGCTTGGATTTACCCTGTTACATCAAAGCTATTCTTACAATCAATTCTTGCTGTTCCTGGCCACTAATTGGGAGTTAGTAAGGAGAACAGCTTGTGTTGACATGGAAAATCATTACAGTACAACTTTTAAAAATATCATCTTTCCAAGCACATGCTTGGAAGGAAGAAGCTTGAATTCATTAGTCATTGGGAAGACATGGCTTTTGAAATTCTGTGTAGCTGTTCAAATATAGAAAATCTAATGTATTTTTCATTCTGAAAATCATCTTCGTAATTCCATACAGCATTGTATTGCATTCCTCCCACAACTTCTTTAAACAGTTTACAGGCAACAATATTAGTGAATAACTGGCTAGTCCTTCATGATGTTTTAGGGGAAGAGGGAAATCATAAATTCTGACTTAAAAAGTGTATATTAGGACTAATTTGGACATCATTTTTACATTTCTTTTTCCAAAGATCCTATTTTGCTATTTGTACTGTACAGTATGTGTTATAGCAACAGCAATAGCACTTAGACTTATATACTGCTTCATAGTGCTTTTACAGCCCTCTCTAAGCAGTTTACAGTTGACATATTGCCCCCAATAATCTGGCTCCTGATCTTACCAACCTTGGAAGATGGAAGACTGAGTCAACCTTCAGCCAGTCAGGATTGAACTGCTGGCAGTTGTAAGGGTTAGTTTGCAGTTCTGCTTTCTAACCACTGTGCCACCAGGGATCTTACCAGTTGTTTTCAAAGAGTGTTAAGTAAAATGATGGACAACAGGTCTATTAAAATTCTTGAAGACTCAGTATCCTGGCCTGGTTGAAGGTGTTTGAAGGCATTTCCAAATACTAGTTGAAGGGGAACAACAGTGCAGAGATTTGGGACTACCATTTCCTGTTTGCAAATGATCAGAATATCTTGCTAGCAATCCCCTGAAACAAAATTCTAGACAAAGAGTCCTTGGCCCCATTCAGAACAATGATTCTTATATTTTATAAACATTTGGAATCATACTGTACATGAGATATAGAGGAGGCTGTAGCAAGATCAATTTAATATTTCAGCAAACGTGGGTTTGGCAGCCTTGTAGAATATGCATTAAAATGTTATTTTGCAAATGAAAGAGGAACACTGGGGTATTATTGTTTGCCTGGCAATCATCTCTTCTAGGCAAGATTACAGTTGGACTGAGCTTGTTTTGTAGATTATAAAAAAGGTGACAGAAATAGTGCAGTCTCCTTACTCAATAAGCGAGAAAAAACCAAATTGATTAGTGCAGGGGTCTCCAAATTTGGCCACTTTAAGACTTGTGGACTTCAACTCCCAGAATTCCCCAACCAGTTGAAATATGTTCACTGCAGCAACAGATTAAAAACACTCTTAATTTTGCTTTCTGAATCTTTGGTCTTTGTCAATACAGCATTAGCCCAGGGGTCTCCAAACTGGCTGGGGAATTCTGGGAGTTGAAGTCCACAAGTCTTAAAGTTGCCAAATTTGGAGAGCCCTTGGGCTCAACAAGGATCAAAGGATCAACAAGGATCAAAGATTCAGAAAAAAAGCAAATTAAAAGTGTGTTTAATCCGTTGCTGCAGTAAGCGTATTTCAATGGCAACATCTCCATTCTTGATTTTACCTCCGGTTTCACGCTGTTTTCCAATGTAAACTGGAGGACCAGAATATCTGGTCCAAACATTCAAGTTGAGCTGGAACCCAGAAGAGAAGAAGGGAAGAATATTCTCAATAATAATGATTGTGTGATAATAATATTGTAAGCCACTCAATGGTGGTAAGATGGGTGGCGAATACATTAAATAAAATAAATAAGCATTGGAGAGAATTGCAAAAAGTATGATGAAAAAGTAGAGCCAATCTGTTTTGCTATCTAAAAGATAAATTTTCAAAGAGTTGTGAAGGAAAACTTACATCTGAACCTAAAGCACTGGCTCGTTTGACAGTTTTCCATATTTTTCATATCTGGAATAATCTCCAGATCATAATCTTATGGGAAGTGCTTTCTATTTTAAAACTATGAAGAGCCGATGAAAATTCAGTAGTCTGTTGCTAAGATACAAGCTGCAATGAGTAAGCCAGCCTAAATTCAGTTTTTCCTAAATAATTTGAGTGCAAATAGTCCTGATAAAAGTAGGAGAAACTGTGATTATAAAATCTACCCTGTGAAAATTGGAGAAACCCAACAGATGGACTCAGAGTTAGTGTTGCTGTATATTTCTAAAGTTAAAGCAGTCTTATTTGAAGTTTCCAGTTATAATACACTTCCACTCTTCTCACAGGGTCTAGTTGAGTATTATGCAACTGCGGCCTAATGTTACGGATTTATGACATTTTTGTGTTGACAGTTTTTGCATTGTTTGGATGTAAACTGTTGGAAGACTATAAGCATGCAATAAATAAATGCAATCCAGATCAACTCTAGGTCCCAAGATTGAAGAAGCCTATATATGTTTGGTTTTAAACGTTGGGTGTATTTTCACTTTTTGCTCATGGAAAAGGAAACCATGTTGAAAATGTAGCCCTTGTTGACCAAATGGCAATTGAAGAATTGAAGAACCTTCCACCACGACCTGAAAACTTGGCTATTCGAACAGGTTGTGCTGTGCTGATCTCCTGGGGGGGGAGGTTTAAATTTTATACGGCATATTGGGGTTTTAATATAATTTAGGCTTGTGATTGTTTAATATTGTTTCAATTAATTTATTGTTGTGGTTTGGTTTTAGTTGTGAGCCGCCCCGAGTCTTCAGAGATGGGGCGGCATACAAGTCTAAATAATAAATAAATAAATAAATAAATAAATAAATAAATAAGAAAAGCAGTCTTAGCTGCTGTTCTGTGGTTCAATTACCTTAAGCCTAGTTTTTATATCACTTTACCATTGTGTGCCATTTTTCATGACATCCTTATTGGATGCACCCAGTTCTGATCCTCCCAAAGATGCTTTTCAAAAAGGGAGTTGGACTTTCTTGGTTTTTTTTTTCCTTTGAAAATTTTTTGCTTCTCATCCAAGAAGCTTCTTCTGTTGCTTTTTGGAAAAGCTTTTTTGGGACAATAATCATGACCTGGATGGTTGAGAATCTCCATAGACCACCAGTTCTGATCTGTAAATCAAGGTTTTGGTAACAACTTATAAAGCCCTGTATGGCTTGGGTCTGGGGTACTTGCAAGAACGTCTCCTGCCGCTGACAAACACCAATTGCCCTGTGCGCTCCCACAGACGGGGCCTCCTGCGGATACCGTCAGCTAAACAGTGTAGGCTGGCGGCCCCTAGGGGTAGGGCCTTCTCTATGGGGGCGCCCACCCTCTGGAACCAACTACCCCTAGAATTGCGCCTGACCCCTGATCTCCGCTCCTTCCGCCGCGACCTCAAAACATGGCTATTTTTGCAATCCGGCCTGGACTGACAGGGGATCGGGGGGTTTAATTTGATTGTTTATTTGGCATAATTTAATATCTTTTTAATTTCTTTTAACTTTTGTACTTTCTGTCTTTTATGTACCCTGAGTCCTTCGGGAGAGAGGGCGGCTTATAAGTCCAAATAAAAAAAACAAAAAACAAATCCTAGCTTTATTTTTAGGTCTTATGGAACCTTGATTCAGTTTTAAACACACATACACACACACACACACAGAATCTGACCCAGATTCTCTGAACACTGTACAAAGAATGCCAAGAGGTGCTTGCAGTATAAACCCCCAGCAGGTATACAGTTAGTCCTCAACTTACCACAGTTCATTTAGTGACCGTTCGAAGTTACAGTGGCACTGAAAAAATGACTTATGACCGTTGCAGCATCCCCAGGGTCACGTGATTTACATTGTGGTATCCCAGGGTCACGTGATCCCCTTTTGTGACCTTCTGACGAGCAAAAAGTCAACGGGGAAACCAGATTCTCTTAACAAGTTAAGTAACAACTAACAAGTTCATTGTTACTAACTTATAACAACTGCAGTGATTCACTCAACAAACTGTGGCAAGAAAAGTCATAAAATGGGCCAGAGCTCACTGAACAAATGTTTCGCTTTGCAACATAAATTTTTGGACTCCATTGTGGTCGTAATTTGAGGACTACCCGTACTCTTGAGTACTGTTGCTCAAATGTTTGGGAACTCTGGTGGAGGCAATGTCAGGATTGTAGAACACGATCCATGGAGCCAGGTAAAAACATAGCTGGACGCCAAGCCGATGTTGAACCACTAGAGATGCGTAAAATATTTTTGTTTCCCCTTCTGCAATGATAAAAGGCTGCATTTTGTCAACATTCCAAGTGTGACTATTTCTCTTAAAACATCTTTGGCAGGCATCCGAGGAGGCCTCGCTCCGAGCCTTGGAGAGCCTAATGACAGAGTTTTTCCACAACTGCACTACGAATGAGAGAAAGCGTGAAATTGGTAAGCCGGCCTCTTTCCCATTTTCTCCCAGGTTTTGCCCCAGATTTCATACTTAAAACAGCTTCCTTTTGTTTTGGTGTCTGCTCTCATAAGCCCCTTTGAGCACAGCAAGTTGAAGTGCACGCTTCCAAAATATTCCACATTTTTCTCTCTCTCCCTTTTTAAAGATGTATTTCTCTCTCTCCTCCCTCCCTCGTTCTCTCTCTCTGTCTCTTTAAAAAAATGCAATAATCTGCCAGCCAGTGACAGATTGTTTGAAAAGACTTTCCATGCCAGGGAACCTTAATTAGCTCCACCCAGGGGTCACCAACCCTTTGGACTTCAGGGACCACCAAACACAGAATTTTAAATCCTGCGGATCAGAGAAAATCCCAAAAAAAGTCTGCAGGAAAATCCCCCACCCTGTTTTCCTACCGACTGATCGTTCTTTATTTGGGATCGCAGGATACCGTCTCCAGCTCTGTTCTCAGGAGGAGAGAGAGAGAGAGAGAGAGAGAGAGTGAGTTTTGGCTTCATGCAAGGAAAGCAGCAGAAGCAGCAGAAGTCTTCCTTTCTCTCCCGCAAATTCCGCCAGAAATGAGTCTTTGCCGGCACAGCCTCTTGGAGCAGGAGGCCTTGCAGGATTGGCGACCACTGAGCTACAGGGCAATTATTGGGGGGCAGTCACCAGGTAGAAGGTTGATGAAAGTGGGATATGAATTATAATGGAACGTTACTCACTTGGTTCCTTTTGATGATTAATGATTGTTATTTAGAGCCAGGAGTGGGCTAGAAGTACATTGATCAACCAACCATTAGATCAACCAAGACTTTTAGCCCAGTGGTTCAAAGGAAAAGCCAGTTTTTAAGCATTTCAACATCAGCAGGTTAAAAATAAGTTTAAGCCCTGTGGTTAGGGTTATATCAGTCATTCTTTTTATAAGCTCCGTGGTCTTTGGCTGCAGCTTTTAGAACCTCTGGTCGATAGTAACTTAAATGTAAATAATGGTATAAATAGCTCAGGGCCAGGCCTTCTGGTTTTTCTCGTGAAACAAGAGGGATATAGAAAGGGCTTTCTCCTGTGCAGCCCCTCCTTTTGTTCTACAGTCTAATGCATGTTTGATTTGGTTTTGCTTTATTTGTCTATCCAGAAGAGCTTCTGAATAACTTCGCTCAGCAGGTCGGTGCCTGGAGATTCTGCCTCTATTTCCTGTCGAGCACGAGAAATGACTACGTCATGATGTATAGTTTGACAGTATTTGAGGTGAGCTACCAGACTGGGCCAACCATGTTTGTATCAGACTTGTTCTGACCTAGGCTTCCCATCTCCTGATAAACCCCCTTTATTTGATTTACAAACCTTTATCAAGCTTGGAGCATGGCCAGGCCGATATCTTTCAGACACCGCAATACTTGGCAAGCATGCCAGAAAGAACTAATTGTCTCCTGCAAAGCCTCATTCCCCTTTCACTCCTCTTTTATTCTCTAGGGGAGGGGCCATTCACTGTCCACCTGTGACTTTACTTCCAAGTCAGCCCTTGTTCCTCAACTGTTCTCTTCGTCTGGCAACTCTGCACATGCGCACACTGGGAACAGGCTCCAGCTGTTCTTCTGCCCCACTGATCTCCGAATGCGAAGGCAGCTGATAACTGTCAGAGGGGTCCTGGTCACATTTCTGCCTCCAACACAGAGCACTCATCAGTTTCAGTCAAAAACAGTTCATAAAGAAAGTAGAGGCTTGACTGTTTTCGTGTGGGTGGTGATATAGCTATAAAACTAAGCATATCGTCATTAATTTTAAAAGAAATTAGTTTCAAGCTCTGTTGGGGCTATTTATGGGATAGAAAGTATTTTATTTTATTTTTTATCTATAATTCTGAGTTGGTTACAGTTATATATTTTTAAGTGAATCAAATTGATCAAAATGAGATTAAATTGGTCTCAATAGTTGCCTATTTCTTCATTCTCCTGCAATCTTAGTATTAGTTACTAGCAGGAATTAGTAGAGCTTTAGTTCCTCCTATGAACAAGAACCCACCTCTTAAGTGTAAATAAATACTTTCCCACTGAATTCAGTTAGTAAATAAAAGCAACTTTCCAAGTAGCACATATTTTTAAAGTTGGTATTTTTAGCAAGCTAACCCCTGTATTTAATACCTTGAATATTAGCTGCAGACTTCAGCAAAAGAACGTTATTTTTCAACCTGGTTCATATTAATAATCTCTGTCTGTTTCAGAACCTGATTAACAAGATGTGGCTTGGGGTCCCATCTCAGGATAAAACAGAGATTCGCAGTTGCCTGCCGAAACTTCTTTTAGCTCACCATAAAACTTTGCCTTACTTCATCCGAAACAAACTTTGTAAGGTCATTGTGGATATTGGCCGGCAAGACTGGCCCATGTTTTATCATGACTTCTTCACAAATATTTTACAGGTAAGATTAAAAGCTAACTCTGTTGTTCGGAAACAAAGTCATCTTAAGTGTTGTCCATTCTTATTGCTGGTGCCTTCGAGTCAGTCCTGACTCCCGAATTTCAGAAGTAATTTCCCATTGCCTGCTTCCTAGGGCGGAGAGAGAGTGACTGGCCTGAAGTCACCCAGTGTTCTGACCAATAAATAAGGGTCCCAATAAGGACCCAATAAGGGTTTTCCCAAACCCTTTCCAATAAAACAAACATGAACCAAAGGGAACAGAAACCTTTTAATGATTCGTATGAATCCCCGGTTAAAAGGCTGCTGCAAACTAATTAACTTTGATAAGCACAAGCTCACCAAAACTGTGTGAGGCTGCCAAGAATAACAGATAAGGTTACCTAGAAATATTTTACAACACAAGAGTCTTCAAATACCAACTAAGATACTGCAATGTCCACGAGGCTCGAGTTTCAAAATGTCTTTGCTTCCTGCAAAGAACGTCCGATTCACAGCTGGCTTTTATCTCTTAAGGGAGGGGCCATTACCTTGCAGCCTTATTCCCAAGTCTCCCGTGCTGTTGTAACTGCTCTCTCCTGCGAGCAGCCCTGTGCGCACGCGCATTTGGCACAGGCTCCTCAGGAACCTCCTTATCGCTTCTGCCAGCCCCCACAATCTCTGAAGGCAGCAGTCTACTCCCTAATGGTCCTGGCCCCTCATCCGAGTTCTCGCTCTGCTCAGCCGTCCGCACCTGCTGCCGGCTAACTGCAACACCCAGCTGGCTTGGTATCTAAGGTGGAAACTAGAATTCATAGTCTCCTGGTTCCTTGCCTGATGTCTTAATCACTGCAGTGTAATCCTCGCTTATCAACTATTTGTCCAGCGACTGTTTGAAGTTATGACAGCACTGAAAAAAGAGACCCAATGACCAGTCCTCAAGTTCCACATCCCAGCACTGCCCATAGTCACATAATCATGATCTGGAAATTTGCAACAATCTTACATTATGATGGTTGCAGTGCAAATGATCACCATTTGCAACTTTCTCTGCAGAGCCGATTGGAAGCTTATAGGGAAGATCACAAGTCACTCCGCTAAGTATTTCCACCTTCCCCCACCTGGTAGTAGCTATCCCTGGTGCCGCCATGCTCGCATCGTACCTTGCCTTCCAGCCTAGGACTGAGCTGCCTAGGACTCCTTTTAAGGACCCATAGTACTTGCTTAGTGGAGGCAATGCGGATTGCTGTTACTTAGCGATGTAGCTATGTGACACTGTGCTTTACAACTGCAGTACTTAGCTACGTAAATTCCAGTCCTAATGACCACATTAACTGAGGGCGGCCTATATACCAGACCAGCTCTCTATTCTAAATATTCTAAATACTCTGGAGATAGCTTTCCAAAGAAAGGATGGGTGGGTGGGTGGGTGGACGGATGGGTGGGTGATGGGGGGCTGGATGGATGGAGAAATAAATAAGAGAAAGCTACTCATCCTAAAATGGATGCAGTGACTCAGTGGTCAAGAAGCTGAGCTTGTCAATCAGAAAGGTCGTCAGTTTGAATCCCTAGCACCGTGTAACGTAGTGAGCTCCCGTTACTTGTCCCACCTTCTGCCAACCTAGCAGTTTGAAAGCAGGTAAAAAATGCAAGTAAAAAGTAGGGACCACTTTGGTGGGAAGGGAACAGTGTTCTGTGCGCCTTCGGCATTTAATCTACCTGGCCACATGACCACAGAGACATCTTCGGACAGCGCTGGCTCTTCGGCTTTGTAACAGAGATGAGCACCACCCCCTAGAGCCAGGAACGACTAGCACATATGCGTGAGGGGAACCTTTACCTTTACTCCTGCTAAAAATCCATTCTCTTTAACAGTTAATCCAGTCCCCAGTGACAACTCCACTTGGGCTGATCATGCTGAAGACCACGTCCGAAGAGCTGGCCTGCCCATGGGAGGACCTCAGCATTGCGCGGAAGGAGGAGCTGCGGAAGTTGCTCCTGGAGCAGGTTCAGAATGTCCTCGGACTTCTCACAGGTTGGTGAGACAGAAAAACCCAGGTTGTTCTGCAGCTGACAAAGGAAGCTGGCAATATTCCCTTTTAAACAGATGTCAGAGCATCTTTAATTTTATTTATGTACTTAACTTGTTAGATTTATTTGCCCCCTATCTCCCCATGGGGCTCCTCTAGGCCAGGGGTCCTTAACGCCTGGGTCATGGACCAGCACTGGGCCACAGCATACCAGAAACCAGGCCACGGAAACAAGTGAAGCCCCATCCGTGGGATGCAGGCAGCACGCAAACCACACCCCCTCCGGTCTGTGGAAGGACCTCTCCATAGTCCCTGGTGCCCAGAAGGTTGTGGGGGTTGCTGTTCTAGGTGGCTTACAACAATAGAAAGAAAGAAATGAAATGAATGTAAGCAGCGGAGCATTGCTTACATGTAGAGCATTGGTGGTGCAGGCTGTTAAACACCTAGCACTTAGCTCCAGCTGCCTGCAATTAGTGCAGGCTCAAATCCCACCAGGCTCAAGGTTGACTCAGCCTTCCATCCTCTCGGGGTAGGTAAAGTGAGGACCCAAGATTGTTGGGGGCAATAAGCTGACTTTGTAAAAATGCCGCTTAGTAATAAGCAGGCATATACAATGGAATGAAGGCTATTGCTGAGCGCATTGGGTTGTGCTCCAAAAATTGTAAGCTGCCCTGAGTCTCCGGAGAAGGGCGGCATATAAATGCGAATAAAAAATAAAATAAAATAATAGAACCACAAAATGAAAAAAGGACACAATGAGAATACAGTGGAACCTTGGGTCACGGACGCTTCTGTCCACGACCAAATCGGTGAAGACCAGAATTTTCAGAAAATTAAGACTTTCTAGCCATTTTCCCACACCATAACCTTATTTTAAATGCCTCTACCATGTTTCCCCATCAATCTCTTCTGAATTTTTCTGGGGGGTGGGGGAACAGTGTTAGGACCTCAGGAGGGTACAAGCAGACACGGTTTCTTTGACAGTCCCCAGACTCAAATCTGAACCCTAAATACCCTCCCATTTGTTGCCAAAACAACCGTCTTAATTATCAATTTTATTTCTGGAGATCCTGCTGTCTGTAAGACCTCCTACCCATTATTTTTCCCTGCTAAGAAAGGGATGTTATTAGCGTTCTCCTTCGGTATTCACACTGAGCTCTTCAAAGAGACAGTCAAAAATCTGGTCCTGATGGACAGGTGAAGAGACCATGTCGCGGCCCTGGCCTCTGGAATCAACTACCCTTGGAGCTCCGTCTGGCCCCTGACCTCCGCACCTTCCGCCATGAGCTAAAGACCTGGTTATTTGACCAACCCGAGCTGTGACCCCTCCTTGGGGGTGGGATGGATCTTTTTAATGTTTATTATTGTACTGTTTTAATAATTGGGCTTGTAATCTAGTTTAATGGTTTTTAAAGTATTTATTGTTCTGTATTTTAGCTGTGAGAGCCGAGTCTTGGAGATGGGGCTGCATACAAGTTCAAGTATAAATAAATAAATAAATAAATGAATGAATGAATGAATGAATGAATGAATGATACGCAGAGCGCAAGTCATAAATGCGCGCGAGGTTAAACATGTTCTCAAATCCTCCGAATTCACTGACATGCTTGAAATAACAAACTTGTAAGTTGAGGCTGAGCGCTGAATAGGCCAACGGATTTGCAGCTGCTGAGATTTTACTCTTCTTTCGTGACAGGTATTTTGGAGAGCATCTGGGATAAATACAGTGTTACGGCCGCCACCCCACCACCGTCTCCAACGTCCCGAGAAAGTGGTAAAATCTTTGTTTCTCCTTCTGCTCTGTGTCGGTACGGGTAGTCCTTGCCTTACAACCATTTGCTTAGTGGCCATTTGAAGTTACAACAGCCCTGAAGAAAGGGACTTACAAGAGTCACAGTTAACGTTATCACAATTTGGGCGTTTGGCAACCGGCATGTATTTACAAAATTTACAGGATTACAGGATTGTCATTTGTGACTTCCCGGCCAGCTTCCTATGAACCGAACCAATGAGGAAAGACCAATTTGCTTAATGACCACGTAATCCACTTAACAACCTGGACAAAAATGGTGGTAAAATTAGGCATGACATGCTTAACAATGACCTTGCTTAGAATGGAAATTCTGGTCCCCCTTATAGTTGTAAGTCAAGGACTGCCTGTAATTCTTAGTGACACCTTCATCTTCATCATCAGCATCTTCATTTAATGACCCCATAATCCCTTGCAGGGTGGAGTCTGGGCAACTGAATGGAGCTAACAGAATGTTTTAATGGCCGGATGCCCTTCCTGTCGCCAATGCGGAGTTTTGTTCAGCAGATATGTTCTCAGTGTGCCCAGAGAGAGAAATATCACTCCTCTTAGTAACACCTACATCTTGTGGGGGAGGGGGAGTCAGTATTTGGGACCAGGGAAGGAAGACAAGATGGTTTCTATACAATAAAACTTGAAAGTTGTACAGGAATTGCTATGGTGCAGCTTATTTTGACGGTGTTGTTGCTTGTTTCTGGAGGAATAACTGACTGTAGGAAGGTTGTGGTGGATTTGTGGTGTGTCCCAGGGCTTCTGGCCCTCACGAATTTGGCAGTTTTTTTTTCAACCTTGGCAGCTTTCAGATGTGTGCTGGCTAGGGAATTCTGGGAATTGAAGTCCACACATCTGAGAGTTGTCAAGGTTGAGAAGCACCACATTAGGGAATTAATTAGGGCATCCATTGGAACCCTGACAGTCACATTGCATTTGCTACTTTTCCGAGCAAACTTTCTAATGACTTCCACTGTCTGACCTCTTTCTCCAACCAGCAGAGCAGTTCATCAGGCTAAGAAGCCTGAACGGGGGTACAATAATTCACGTTAATTAAAGTCATCCTAAGAAATTACAACGACTTGCTGTCTCATTAGCACAGATTGCTGTGTTCCTCACACGGACAGCTTAGTACATTCATTTAGAAAAAAAGTGGGGGGAGGCTCCTGCCTGATAATCGGCTGCACAGTTTTAATTAGGGGAGATCAGAAGCTCATTTCAGAAACATGAGAAGGGGGATGATTATTTATTAATGGGACTTATATGCCGCCCCATCTCCGAAGATTAAGCTGGTAACACCGAAGATCCTCTTCTGAATGACTATTTCGAGAGAAAGTCAGCAGGATTTTCTGTCTATTCCACTAGGCTGCAGAGGTAAAAAAAAATCAGATTCAGGTGGTCCTCGGTCTGTGGCTGTAATGGATCCTGCCCATTATGGCTGCATGTCAATGTTAGTTAAGTGAGATTGACTCATTTAAATGATTCCCACCCATAGATTGGTCCATAGATTTCTGCTGCTCTCCTCTCCTCTGCCTTCTGCGCATCCGCGCATCAGCTCTTCCTGTTGCAGTCGTTAACCAGCACACAAAGTGCCTTGAGGGTGGAAGAAGCCTAGTGCAGGAGCCAGCACACCTGTTCTGGCCTAACTCCCCAAACACGACAAACCCTCTGAAGTGAACTTAAAGATTCCTTTATTAGGAGCGCTGGCAGCCCTGCAAAAAGTTTCTCTCTCACCACAGGCTAAGAATTCTGGCTGTCCGGAAGATGAATAGCTGTCTGCCACATCTATTCATTTCTGCCCGCTACCTTTTATCCCCAGAGCTAGGGTGGGGCTTTGCTAGCTCTTCCGTCCCAAGGACTGGCCCATAGATTTCCACTGCTCTCCTCTCCTCTGCCTTCTGTGCATCAGACACAGGACCCAGCTGTTCCTCCTCTTCCTCATCAGCCACCTCCAGACCTGGGGCTGTTGACTCTCCATCTGAGGGCTGACGGACAGCCCAGGCTCTGCCTCTGCCTCTATTTCTGACAGCTCTATTCCTTCTTCCCCCTTGGAGCTCTCAGGTTGTCTTGATGCTGTCCCAGACTCCCACACCTCCTCCTCCTCTGATTTGGCTGCTGGAGGGGCCGGCGGCCGACAGGCCACAACACCACCTGCCCTAAACCTTCCAAGACTTCCCTCACCCCCAGTGACACCCCTTGTTCAGTTTCCCACCCCTTAGGGACCCCACAGTACCAGGACCTGTTTCGCCCCTCATTGAATCTCCACAATCCTTAATAAGTAGCTTTTGGAGGGCTATCATAACTTTAAACAGTTGCTAAGTGACCATTCATAAATCGAGGACTACCTACATATCCTGGGAATTGAAGTTCACACATCTGACAGTTCCCAAGGTGGAGAAACGCCTTGAAGAGACGTGGTGGCACAGTGGTTAAAATGCAGTATTGCAGGCTGGCTCTGCCCACTGCCAGCAGTTCAATTCTCACGGGCTCAAGGTTGACCCGGCCTTCCCTCCTTCCGAGATGGGTAAAATGAGGACCCAGATTGTTGGGGGGTAATACGTTGATTCTGTAAACCGCTTAGAGAGGGCTGTAAAAGCACTGTGAAGCGGTATATAAGTCTCAGGGCTATGGCTATTGCTGTAGTTGATTGGATGTTGCGTTAGGAGTCCTGGTGCCGCAGTGGTTAGAATGTGGTATTGCAGGCTGACTCTGCCCACAGTCTGGAGTTCAATCCTGACTGATTCAAGGTTGACTCAGCCTTCCATCCTTCCGAGGTGGGTAAAATGAGAACCCAGATTGTTAGGGACAATAGGCAGACTCTGTAAACCACTCGGAGAGAGCTGTAAAGCACTGTGAAGCGGTATATAAGTCTGTGTGCTATTGCTATAGTGTTGGCAAGTCTTAGCATGACCGGACTTAACTTGTATGTGTGTGTTTTTTCCTCTCCAGGCGATCTCTTGAGTAGCCTGTTGCAGAGTCCCAGGGCGGCCAAATTACTGAACCAGCCAATCCCCGTCCTTGACTCAGAGAGCGAATATGTTTGTTCCCTGGCTTTGGAGTGCCTAGCCCACCTCTTCAGCTGGATCCCTCTGTCGACCAGCATCACCCCGTCCCTCCTCACCACCATCTTCCATTTCGCCCGCTTCGGCTGCGACACCCGCGTCAGGAAGGTGTCCTCCATCAACGGCAGCAGCCAGAATGCCTCCTTGAGTCACGAACGTGGCCAGCTGGGCGTGCTGGCCATGTCTTGCATCAACGAACTCATGTCAAAGAACTGTGTGCCTGTGGAATTCGAAGAGTACTTGCTCCGGATGTTCCAGCAGACTTTCTACCTCCTCCAGAAGATCACCAGGGAGAACAATGCCCATTCGGTGAAGAGCCGGCTAGAGCAGCTGGACGAAAGGTAAGGCCGGACGAGTCGAGCCTAATGGCTGTTTTAGTTTTAACTTCCAAGATTACCTTTGCTGATGGTTTTGTTATGCATGCTGTGTCTAATCCGCCTTTTTGCAGAGTCCCAGGACGGAGGCGGGAAATACAGCCAGGTAAGTTGTGACCCAGGTACGTGGCTGTGGGGGCAGTCAACTTGTCAGAAACGTGTTTGTGGTGGTGTAGGAGTTGTGTTTCTTCTTCCCCCCCTCCAAACCTCCCCCCACCCCGTTCGTTACAGCTTGGCTGCTGGTCTGAGGTGATTCAAGATCTCAATTTGCCTCCATTTGGTTGTTGCTGTAAGTAGCCGAAGAGACCCTGTGAGGTAAAGGAATATTCGTGGTTTTCTGGTTGGCATCGTCCTTCGGAAGGAAGGGGTGGATGGGTCCGGTTTTGAGGGAAGAGTAGAGGCCTTAGGAAGGTGTTCTTCCCCAAATAGGGTAGCTAAGGGTGGTGGGAGATGGAGGCAGTTCTTCTCCGGGCCAGCCTCTTGGAGAAAGTGAGGGCAAAATTATAGCGTCGTTGTTTTCTTTTCAAAGCATTGTTGGAACAACTTCAGGTACGTTAGTTTTTGGAATGAATTTAGCTGCTTGGAAATAAACTACGTCAAAAGCAGATTCTGTTCTTTATTTCTGATTTCCTTCCAGAGTGGTATGGTGGCCTAGAGGTGGCGCTCTTGCCTCACAATCAGGAGGGTGTGAGTTCGATCCTAGGTAGAGGCAGATATTTCTCTCTCTGGGCACAATGAGGATATATCTGCCGAACAAAACTCCACACTGGCAACAGGAAGGGCATCTGGCCATTCAAACACTCTGCTAGCTCCATTCAGTTGCCCAGACTCCAGCCCGCAAGGGATTACGGGGTCGTTAAATGATGATTTTGATTTCTGATTTCCTTCTCCTTGCCAATGCCTTTTTAAAGCAAGCGTCCCTTTGACCAGATTCTGCCTGGATTTCAGGGTTTGTTTGTTTTTTGTTTTGTAGACTCCATCTAAAAAGCCTCTGGGCTTGTTTTGACAGCAGTTGAGGAAAGGGGCCTAGAGCACAAAGGGAACATTTTAGGTTTTGGCAAGCGTTGCTGAAATGGAGGCTGGCAGGAGCGGTTACAGAATGCAGCCCTCGCATTTTATGCTGATCTGCTGGGCATCGCATCAGTCGTAGCTCGCAGGAAAACTGCCTGCAGTTGAATGTCGCTGGAATGTCGCTTTCTTTTTTAAAAAACGAAACAAACCAAAACCTCTTAGAAAGAAGCTGGTGTAGACTGTTGTCCTTGAGAGGGAGATTTTTCTTTAATATATGTGAGTGACTTGAGGACACCAGTCAGATCTTAACAATACCCAGTTAATCTCTTACGAATTCTCGCCTCTGGATCAGTGTTTCCCAACCTTGGCCATGAGCCACAGTGGCGCAGTGGTGAGAGTGCAGTACTGCAGGTTACTTCTGCTGCCTGCTGGCTGCCTGCAATTTGGCAGTTTGAATCTCATGGGGCTCAAGGTTGACTCAGCCTTCCATCCTTCCGAGGTGGGTCAAATGAGGACCCAGATTGTTGGGGGAAAGAGGCTGACTCTGTAAAACCGCTTAGAGGGGGCTGTAAAAAGCACCGTGAAATGGTATATAAGTCTAAGGGCTATTGCTATTTTGATCTCTGTGGATTTCAGGTCCCAGAATTCCACAGACAAGCAGGCTGCTATGGTATTCTGGGAGTTGAAGTCCAGAAATCCTGGAAATTGAAGTCCAGAAACACTGCTCTGGTCCTTCTAGCCTCTGGAGCCATAGCTGGCTGTGGAATTCTGGGAGCTGAAGTCCACACATCTCAAAGTAGCTAAGGTTGAGTAACCTAGGCTGCGCTAGATCTTCTAACCTCTAGCCTCCTATTTGATCTCTTCACGCCATCTCTTTTTTCTATCATTTTTTCCTTCTCCAGAGAAGGGGTGGGGGGCTGATATTGAGTGAAATATCTGTTAAACCTGGATGGTTGCCCTAGCAACTACAGCTGCTGTGGAGTGCTGAAGGGAGTGCTAAATTGGGAGAAAAAAACAGGGGGAGGTTAAACCTTTCAATTTTGCTTTGCAAAATCCCACCAATTCCTTCCTTCCTATTAGCAGCAGCCCTTGACCTCTTCCCTTCTGATGCAGGTAGCACAACCTGAAAGCTAGTACAGGCAGGGGATAAGAGTTACTAGAGTCACAAGTTAGAGAATCCTGGTTTAAGGTCAGGACCTCAGCCCTGATTTAAGATTGGATCTCAGTTGTGGTCCTTGTGCGAGCCCAAGAGGGTGACCCATCAGTTATTGGAGGATTTTTAAAACAAGATGTCATGCCCCTGGTGGAGACGGACTCCGAGGAAGAGGAGGAACAGCCAACAGGGAGTGGGAGTGTGGTGGAGGAGGCTGGGGAAGGGCAGAGGCCGGCTGAGCAATCAGAGGAGGATCCAGGCCCATCCCCTATCCATCCCAGGGCACGCAGGGAGGAGAGGATCAGGGAAAAGCGTGGTCTGCTCGGGAGGAGAGGGCCATGATCCTCCTCAGGGCTTACAGCTGGGAGCTATATATATAAGTTCATAAATGAGTAGTTAGAATTGCTGGAGTCAAAGTTAGTGTTTTAGTTCTAAAGAAGGTTTATCTTGGTTGGCGTTCTTCCAACGGACTGTCCCTGGTTATCTTCCTGAAGCTGGCAATTATCTATCCTGGTCTGTGGAGGAACTTTATTCAATTTGGTTTGTTTTTGGCTTTTGCTTCATTATCGGCTCTTTAAATGCGAACTGTGTTTTTTGCCTTTGAAATGTTATTTTGACTCCTCCACTGTGAACAATTAAACAGTGAAGCCAAGTTGAAGGCATAAAGGACTTTTAGTTACGTTTTAGATTTTGTTATATTTCTGAGCTATACTGGGTCATCACACAAGAACTGATGCAGTGGTGGGATTCAAGTGGTTTTACCACCAGTTCGTGGGTGTGGCTTGGTGGGCGTGCTTTGCCTAACGCCTGCGCTCAGCTTTCCCCACACCCGCTGAGGCCTGCAGTGCCAATCAGCTGAGGGGATAAAGAGGAGAAAAACGCAGGGGCCGGTGAGAGGGCCAATCCTGCGCTCTTCTGTTTGTTTTCCTCTCAGCTGATTGTGGGAGGATTTTTTTCCCTCCTCAGCTGATCCTTGGCTTTTTTTTTACTACCGGTTTGGCCAAACCAGTCTGAACCGGTAGCATACCAACACTGAACCGATGTTAGGATTATTCAGAGAATGTACAGAGAGAAACATCTGAAAAGTCTTGAAAGGTAAAAAAAAATGCAACCAAAGCTATAGATTGATTGATTGATTGATTGATTGGGATTTTTATGCCACCCTATCTCCCAAAGGACTCAGGGTGGCTCACAACAATAAAAAACATAACAGTTTTTTTTAAAATTACATTTATAAAATGTAATTTTATAAAATGTATAAAATTTAAAAGCTATTAAATATCCCAATTACATAATTAAAACCAGCAACCAAATTAATAAGATGGCCTGTCAGCATTTCTCTGCACCCCCCAAACCTTTTTCAGGGGTGATTTTCTTTGCGATTTGGGAGGTGTAAGGGACCAAACACACGCCTTAAGCTTGGCGCGGGCTGAGGATAATCATTTTACTCCCTAAAAGGTAAAGGGTTTCCCTAGTGCATATGTGCTAGTCATTTCCGGTGCTAGGGTGCGGTGCTCATCTCCGTTACAAAGCTGAAGAGCCAGCACTGCTTAAAGATTTCTCCGGGGTCATGTGGCCGGCATGACTAAACGCCGAAGGTGCACGGAAGGCTGTTCCCACCAAAGGGGTCTCTATATTTCTAGTTGGATTTTTAATCTGCTTTCGAACGGCTAGGTTGGCAGAAGCTCGGACCAGTAATGGGAGCTCACTCTGTTATGCAGCGCTAGGGATTCAAACCGCTGAACTGCTGACTTTTCTGATCGACAAGCTCAGCGTCTTAGCCACTGAGCCACCCGCGTTCCCATTTTACTCCCTAGAACTTCTCAAATTTACACAAAGCAGGTGTTGTTCCTACCCATTTTCACAGGTAGCCCTTGAAACTCTGATCTTAGATGTCAGTTAAGTGCAAATTTATGATGATCGTGTCTAGCTTTGGAAACTGAAAATATGGCAATTGCTTTTTTAAAAAAAGTTCTGCGTTGTGGCACTTTAAATTTTGTGAGTGGACTGAACATACTGTAGCTGAAAATCTCGAAGCTGTATGTTTTGTTTATGGTTTTTTGGGTTTTTTTTTTGCATATTTACTTTGCATAACCAGAATTTTCAGAATTGGCAATTTTTATAAAGACCTGATAGGCCATCAGTTCTGCTTACAGATGGGGATCAGACCGAATGAAATGAATGTTTGGGATGACAGCTCTGTTAGTCATTATTTCAGCATTGTATTATTCGAACAATAGGTTGGCTTTATGAAAGAAGACCCAGTATTTGGAGAGTTTATTTATATCACAGGTTAATATTTTAAAAAGAAGGCTGTTTTACACTTGTGCTTAATGTCACACGCTATCTAGACTAGCGTTCTGTTGGGAACTTGTAGTTTGTTAAAAGGAAATCAATATCATGGTTTTCAACCTGCCCCTCCGTTCAGTGTAGAAACTTCTGTTGGCAGAAGAGGTTCACAGAATTCTTAACTAATCCAATTTCTCCACCCAATATTAGCAATGGTGAAATGCATAAACCATTAAAGGTGTTTCATTGTGGAAGCTCTTAAGAGTGGTGCGGTGGTCTAGAAGTGTAGCTCTTGCCTCACAATCAGGAAGTTGTGCATTCGATCCTAAGTAGAGGCAGATATTTCTCTCTCTGGGCACAATGAGAATATATCTGCTGAACAAAACTGCACTGGCAACAGGAAGGGCATCTGGCCATTAAGAGCCTTGGTGGTTAAATGCCTAGCACTTAATTCCAGCTGCCTGCAATTAGTGCAGGCTCAAATCCCACCAGGCTCAAGGTTGACTCAGCCTTCCATCCTCCCGGGGTAGGTAAATTGAGGACCCAAGATTGTTGGGGGCAATAAGCTGACTTTATAAAAATGCCTCTTAGTAATAAGCAGGCATATACAATGGAATGAAGGCTATTGCTGAGCGCATTGGGTTGCACTCCAAAATTGTAAGCCGCCCTGAGTCTCCGGAGAAGGGTGGCATATAAATATGAATTTAAAAAAAAAAAACATTCTGCTAGCTCCACTCACTTGCCCAGACTCTACCCTGCAAGGGATTATGGGGTCGTTAAAATGAAGATGATGATTTTGGAAGCTCTTAGCTTGAACAAGCACTATAGTTGCTTTTGACAAGAGTCTTTTTCTGCTGTTTCAGGTAAAAATGGAAGGAAGGGTTGCCTGCTGTGTAGGTAATAATCATAGAGCTTTACTTCAATTGTTAAAAATGAATCTGTTTATCTTTTCAAAGAGCAATCAAGTGGCTTTTAATTCCTTATTGCTTCTTATCAATCTCCCCAGTTGCTTCCTTTTTCTCTTGCAGCTACATAGAGAAGTTCACTGACTTTCTACGCCTTTTTGTGAGCGTCCACTTGAGAAGGATCGAGTCCTACTCACAGTTCCCTGTGGTGGAATTTCTTGCCCTGCTGTTCAAATACACGTTTCATCAGGTACTCCTTTGAAACGGGCAAGCTCTGTTCCCATGTCATGATTGCTGACTTGCATAGAAATGCATTTCTAGGAAGGTGCAAAACTATTTTCTGTGTATTTTGGTTCAGCGGATCTGCAGGAGGAGCTCTTGATAGTTTTTTTTCCTGTTTCGTTTATTAACTTGGCATCTCAAAATAGTGCCCACCTTGGATTGTGGATTTTCCCCTGAAAAACCTGCATGTATCTTTTGCCATCTTGGGGAAGATCTTATCGATGCACAGGTAGTCCTCAACTTACAACAGTTCATTTAGTGACTGTTCAAAGTTACAACGGCACTGAAAATACCATTGTACAACCATTGTGGCCTCCCCTCGATCACGTGATCAAAATTCAGCCGCTTGGCAACTGACTCATATTTATGATAGTTGCAGCATCATGTGAACAGTTTTTGGTGACCTTCTGACAAAGTCAGATTCATTTAACAGCCCTGTTACCAAGTTAACAACTCCAGTGGTTCCCTTTAACGACTGCAGCAAGAACATTCGTAAAGTGGGACAAAACTCACTCCACCAGTGTTTCAGTTAGCAGCAGAAATGTTGGGCTCAATTGGGGTTGTAAGTTGAGGACTACCTGTAATCACCAAGAGTCAACTCCTGGCATATAAGACCCTCAGTGACGCAGTGGTTAGAGTGCAGTACTGTAAGCTATTCTGCTGCAGCCAGTTGCCTGCAATTTGGCAGTTCGAATCCCACCAGGCTGAAGGTTGACTCAGCCTTTCAGCCTTCCGAGGTGTGTAAAATGAGGAGCCAGATTGTTGGGAGTGATAGGCTGCTCTGTAAACTGCTTAGACAGGGCTGTAAAAGCACTATAAAGCGGTATATAAGTGTAAGTGCTCTTACTATTGCCCTTCCTTCCTTCCTTCCTTCCATCCATCCATCCATCCATCCATCCATCCATCAATGGTGCACAGTGGGTAGAATGCAGCATTGCAGACTAAGTCTGCCCAATGTCAGGAGTTTGATCCTAACTGGATCAAGGTTGACTCAGCCTTCCGAGGTGGGTAAAATGAGGACCCAGTTTGTTGGGAGTGATAGGCTGCTCTGTAAACTGCTTAGACAGGGCTGTAAAAGCACTATAAAGCGGTATATAAGTCTAAGTGCTGTTGCTATTGCTATATAATTAATCAATGCAAAAAAGATTCAGCTCACTTGAAAAACCTGTGCTGCTCGGGAAAGGTGAAAGGGAAGGGAAAGAAAACCCACAGCAAGACAGATGGACTTGATCAGAGTGACTGTGGATGAACCATTGCAATCCCCGAAGGGTCCCTGTTGAGAATACCTAGGTGACTGCTAAGAGTTGACACTATAAAGATGCCACCTAAACAGCGCAAATACCCAGCTTGTTTCAGAAATCTATATTACCACGAAAGTTGGAAGAAAAGCAAAGAAAATGGCCTATAGCAAGGTGTAAGTATCAATGAAAAAAGCAACGAATGCCCCATTTGAGAGGCCTAAAAGACCCAGTTGGGGACATTTTATCTTCGAGACAGTCAATGACTGTGGTTGCTAAGAGATGACATTGACTTGATATTATGTAATCCATGCTTCAGAAGTCTAGTCTTGTCGGCTAGAAAGCCAGCAGCCCAGGTTCAAGACTCGAGCGCCACCTGATGGGGCAAGTTCCAGTCCTCGCCTCAGCTCCTGCCAACCTAGCAGCTGGAAAGCATGCAAATGCGAGTAGATAAATAGGTACCATTTTGGCAGAAAGGTAACAGTGCTCCATGATGTCAACTTGGCCACATGATCATGCAAATGTCTTCAACGCTCAACGGCCTTGAAATGGAGATTAAAACTGACCCCTATATTTGGCAGTGACTAGCGGAGTAAAATCTGCAGGGACTCCTTTACCTTTACTTAAAATTGAAGTCATAATTGATTGATTATGAGCCATCAAGTCAGTTTTGACTCTTAGCAGTTACCAATTTTCTCCATCTCAGGTCTTCCTGAGATGTACTGCTCACTGCTGTGATTAAACCTATAATCAGAATGCTAGACCAGTGTTTCTCAACCTTTGCAACTTTTAAGATATGTGGACTTCATGCTGGCTGGGGAATTCTGGGAGTTGAAGTCCACATGTTTTAAAGTTGCCACCATTGGGCACCACTGCTTTAAACTAAGTTTTTTTTGTTAATGGAATGACTTACAAATGTGTCTGTTCACCACCAGTTGTGAGGCTAAACAACCTGTTTTTGATGTATCCATTTCAGCCCACGCATGAAGGCTACTTTTCCTGCTTAGACATCTGGGCTCTGTTTTTAGACTATTTGACCAGTAAAATAAAGAATCGCTTGGCAGATAAAGAAGCCGTACTCAACAGGTAAGCCACTGAGTTTGCTGTTCAGGTTGGGTACCCCACCCCAAAAAAAGACATGTCTTGATTACTTGACTCAGTGTTTTTTACAGTGTTATTCCCCTGTCTGTCTCCTAGAGGGTTGGACTCTCAAGGTCCCTTCCAACTCTCCTATTCTATTCTATTCCATTCCTGTTCGGTTCGGTTCAGTTCCAATATTCTGTTTCTATTCTGTTCTATTCTATTCTATTCCATATTCTATTCCATTCCATTCTATTCTATTCTTCATTCTAATATTCTGTTTCGTTTCTGTTTCTATTCTGTTCTATTCTATTCTATTCTTTTCCAATATTCTATTCTATTCCATATTCTATTCCATTCCATTCTATTCTATTCTTCATTCCAATATTCTGTTTCGTTTCTGTTTCTATTCTATTCTATTCTATTCTATTCTATTCTTTTCCAATATTCTATTCTATTCTTCATTCCAATATTCTATTCTATTATTCTATTCCATTCTCCTTCCTTCCTTCCTTCCTTCCTTCCTTCCTTTCCTCCTCCTCCTCCTCCTCCTTCCTTCCTTCCTTCCTCCTCCCTCCTCCTCCTCCTCCTCCATTCTATTCTATTCCATTCCATTCCAAACTATTCTATTCCATTCTGGGAATACAGGTAGTCCTCAACTTACAACAGTCCACTTTTTCTCCATTCAAAGTTACAACCTAAGTTACATATAACCATTTTTCACATTTGCAGCCGTTGCAGCATCCCAACAATCACGTGATCGAAATTCAGATGCTTGACAGCTGACTCATGACTGTTGCCAAGGGGCTCGTGATGCCCTTTTGTTACCTTCTTACAAGCAGAGTCAATGGGGGAAGCCAGATTCACTTCACAAGTGGCTTACTAACTTTATCGACTGCAGTGATTCACTTAACAGCTGTGGCAAGAAAAGTCGTAAACTGGGGCAAAGCTCACTTAACAAATGCCTCTTAGCCACCGAAATTTGGGGCTCAATTGTGGTCGTAAGCCCGTGCTGTTTGCTTGGGAAAGGGTGAAGAAGGCGTAGTCCATGCACGTGGAATTATGGTTGGCATGTGGAATTATGAGATGTTTCATTTGAAATCACTTGTAGGAGTCAGCCTGGAATGCTTAGCATCTTAAATACATATTAAATATCCAGTGAGCCAGTCCTCAAGCACTCCCTGCAAATGAGAACAAAAAAGCTAATGTATCAGAGGACAATGTTGTGGTCGGGCCCATTAAGCCTGGAACAATTCTTAATTCTTTCAACCCCGAGTTTAATGGCTTCGAACAGAGCGAACCAGAGGCAGCCAACGCAGCTGTCCCTGTAATAGCGAGGCAGGAACAAGCAGAAGTAAGACGGCACCCCTCTTTGTGGAAGAGCCTTTTCTTTTGCTGTAGCTCTTTCTGCACTCATGGGAACAGGAAATGCAAAGCGAATGTTTACATGTAAATGTGGTTGCAACACAGGGCAAGCTTTTGAGACTTCCGCTTAGCATAGCCTAATCTGCTTCATATATTCAGTAGAGTGTTGTATCCGCATGATCCAGGTCAGGGGTCTCCAACCTTGGCCACTTTAGGACTTGTGGACTTCAACTCCCAGAATTCATTAGCGTGTTGTACATTCCAGGGGTCTCCAACCTTAGCAACTTTAAGACCTGTGGACTTCAACTCCCAGAATTCCTCAGCCAGCTTTGCTTACGAATTACGATGCACCCAGGGGGTGGGGGAAAACCAGGGTCAAGGGTGACAATGAATGATGTGTCTCAGAGTTGGCTACACCCTGGCAGTGCCAGACATGTTAACTCCCAGTAAATCCTTTTGAAGTTTTGGAAGTTTGGCTCGAGACTCATGATTTAAATGGGGGTAACTGCCGGAATCCTGACAGGTGCCTGCACACGATGCTTTGAGGAAGCCCTTTGATTAAGTTCACTAACAGAAAACCGAGTTTTGAACAAGTCTGGTTGCAGTCTGCGTGGTGATTTCCTCTTTCAGCAGGAAATCAGCTGGAGTATTTCCTTGCAACACGTGAGGTCACGAACCTTCTCTCTCTTCCTGCTTCGTCCTCATTTTGGACCATTTTGCTTTTCCCCAGGTATGAGGATGCTTTGGTTTTGCTGCTGACCGAAGTACTAAACCGAATACAGTTCAGGTATAACCAGGCCCAGTTGGAAGAACTGGATGACGAGACGCTGGATGATGATGTAAGAAACGGAGTCCTTGGAGGTGTGAGACGGGGCGGCAGCCTATAGGCCAAAGTCTCCCAGGGTTCCCTTCCCACAGCATCCCGTTTGCAATTTTCAAAGGATGCCCACACAGGTGCTTTCCTGCCCCCAAAAAAGGCAACTGGACTTCTCCTTGAAGACGTTTCACTTCTCATCCAAGAGACTTCTTCGCTTCTGACTGAATGGGGGAGGATGGAAGAATAAACCTTTTTGGATGAGAAGTGAAACGCCTTCCAAGGAAGAAGCACAGAAAGTCCAGTTGCCTTTGGAAAAAGCACCTTTGGGACAACCATGGCCTGGATGACTTGAGAATCTCTGTAAAGACTGGTTGCCATATTGTGAGACTGAAAGTGTTACAAAGAGACCCATTCTCAAAATAAAGGCCGTAAAATATGCACGCAATAGAGAATGACGCAAATGAGATTCTGTTAAGACTTTCCAAACCCAATGATCTAATTCAGGGGGTGTCAAACTCAAGGCCCGCAGGCCACATCCAGCCTGCGATGAGGTAGGATCTGGCCTGCAGGCGCATCCTGGAAAATGTAAGGGGCCGGCCCACGTCGCTTCGGCCCAGTCTACCCACATCACTTCAGCCTGGTCTACCCAATGCAAAGAGGAAACATGCCAGCAATTGGTTACCACGATGTAAAAAGATGTTGAGACTCTAGAAAGAATGCAGAGAAGAGCAGTGAAGATGATTAGGGGACTGGAGGCTAAAATATATAAAGAACAGTTGCTGGAACTGGTCTGTTGAAAAGAAGGGCCAGGGGAGACATGATAGCAGTCTTCCAATATTTGACGGGCTGCCCCAAAGAAGAGGGAGTCAAGCTATTCTCCAAAGCACCTGAGGGCAGGACAAGAAGCAATGGGTGGAAACTAATCAAGGAGAGAAGCAACCTAGGACTAAGGAGAAATTTCCTGACAGTGAGAACAATTAATCAGTGGAACAACTTGCCTCCAGAAATTGTGAATGCTCCAACACTGGAAGTTTTTAAAAAGATGTTGGATAACCATTTGTCTGAAGTGGTGTAGGGTTTCCTGACTAGGCAGGGGGGTGGACTAGAAGACCTCCAAGGTCTCTTCCAACTTTGTTATTCTATTGTTTCTAATTTGGGGAGTGGTGTCAAGCTGGCCATGCCCACCCAGTTGACCCCACCCACCCAAGGTCAACCACAGCCCTGATGCGCCCCTCAGTGAAATTGAGTTTGATACCCCTCATCTAACCCCTCTTGGGCTGAAGGAAAATGAGATAAAATGGACTGTCCCACTTTGGATCAGCAGCTCCCAACCTTATGGGCACCAGGGACCGGTTCTGTGGAGAGAGGTTTTTCTGCGGACTGGAGGAAGCGTAGTTTTGCATGCTGCCTTCGTCATGAAGATGGCGCCTCGCTTGTTTGCATGGACCAGTTTCTAGCATGCCTGGGACTGGTGCCAGTTCGTGGACCAGCGGTTGGGGACCCTTGCTTTAGATTAGAAATGGGTAACATCATCTTTAAACCATCCACCAGGCTGAAAATATTTCCCGTCATTTGGAAACCAACATGGGGAGATTAGAACCTTTTTCTTTGGGAGCAGTTTTGACTTCATAATATAATTGCTTTCCCTCCATTGTTGCAATAAGTTTCCAGGTTTAGAGTTAAGAACCTGACTTTAAAGGAAATAAAAAATGCTGGATTGTGTCTTTGTTTTCACCCCCTTAACAGCATCAGACAGAATGGCAGCGGTATCTCCTTCAGAGCTTAGAAGTTGTGGCCAAAGTTATGGAGCTTTTGCCAACTCATGCCTTCTCTACGCTGGTAAGTGGACAGAGTGAATATCATGAAATATTAAAGAGGTGAAAAGGATCTTAGAGGCCATCTAGTCAATCAGTTTATTACAGTCTCAGACCGGAGACCAGGACAAATAAAAACTCATGATGAGGTTCCCTTAGACTTGCAAAATATGTCAAATTCTGGGTTCAATGCATCAATTAAGAAACAGTACCTAGGTCTTGGTGTCAACAGTACCCAGTATATCTTCCAACCAGCGCCCCTACTGAGAACTCTACTGACAATACGAAGACCAGTGCAAGAAAAATACCTTAAGCATTATGTCATAGAATGTAGTGTTTTTAGAGGCCTGAATTACCCTGATCCTCTGATAGATAGATAGATTTTGGTGCAAGAGACTTGAACCACAGATGACCTCCTGCTAAATCAGGGGCCCCCAAACTTGGCAACTTTAAGACTTGTGGACTTCAACTCCCAGAATTCTTCAGCCAGCATGTCTCAGGCTGTCAATGCTGCCTGGCAGGGGTGCGACTTGGCTTGCCATTTGGATGTAGCTGGAAAATCCTATTTATGGTATTTGAGAGAAGAGTTAATTTGGGGGGTTTATTTGAAAACAGGAGTAGGTAAAAGAAGTTACGTTAAACACAACAGGCTGACACCCTTGTTAATCCTTCTTTGTGATTATTGCTCTGGATCTCACTATCTTGTGCTTGCTCTGGGCATTCTGTAAAGTACTGCATTGCTTCATTGATTTGTTCTGATTCATTTAATTTTATTCGGTATTTTTCAGCCTCGGGAACTTTAAGATGGGTTGACTTCAGTTCCCAGAATTCTCCCTAGATACGGGGAAACCCACACCCTCTTAAAAGTTCCGAAGGTTGAGAAACACTCAACATAGCTAGAAGTTTATTTCCCGCCCCCCAACTTGCCATGGAAAGCATTGTGCTGAAAAGTTATCGTGCCTTATAGTGAGGTGGTAAGAATCAAGCGAGAGTAGTTGGCAAACTTTTATATACAGAAGACTTGAAGGGAAATTCCGATCTCAGAACCCAAACACTTGGGAGTTCTGCAGAGGCCTAGAAATGAAGTTGCTTTTATAAAAGCAACTTCATTTCTAGGCCTCTGCAGAACTCCCAAGTGTTCCCACTGGTTACCTACTTACCGCAGTAGAAGTGATCCCCTTTCACTAATTTCTAATGTTCTCCTTCCTTATTTGTGATATGCTCACATGGTTTGTTTTTTTCAGCATGCTTGGGTTTTTTTTTTAAACGTTTTGAGCCTCACGTACCCTGTTCCAATAACATTGGAAACATGTGATTAGCCACCATGTAGATAATAAAAGCAGCTTGAGAAATGAAAGCCTCTCTGTGCTTCTTCCTATTAGTGGATGGATGGATGGATCTTTGTGGGCACATGCCACGCCCTGTTGAGTGGCAGAACATTTCCCAATACCTTGCATAATAGAACGAAAAAGAAACAGCGATGTTTGGTTTGTTTTGTTTTTTGTTACTTCTACTTTTATTACTTGTGCAACGTGATTTGGTTTCTTTTCCTACTTGCTACACAAGGGTGACTTCCTTGCCTTATTTTATTACGGGGACAAAGACTGTTATGATGTCCATTCTAATCTTTGAGTCCATAATAGAGTTTTGATCTATGGGTCTCTGCACATTTTAATACCAAATCTATTCTGATAATCTTTGTCCTTGACCCAAAGGTGCTTTTGGGAACTGGACTTTCTGGTTTTTCTCTGAAGACGTTTTGCTTCTCTTGCAAGAAGCTTCTTCAGTTCTGAATCCATTCCCCACCATCCAGTCAGAGTTGAAGAAGTTTCTTGGATGAGAAGGTCTTCAAAGAAAAACCAGTTGCCTCTTGAATAAGCACCTTTGGGACAACCATGAACCTGGATGACTGAGAATCTCCACAGACTTCGTCCTTGACTGAAGCTGCTTCTTTCCACAAGGAATCTCAGAATATCAGAGTTGGAAGGCACATTAAAGGTCTTCTAGTCAAACCCCTCTTTAAGCAAGAGACCCTATACCAGACAAAATGGTTGCCAATCCCTTCTTGAAAAGATGGGCAGCAAATAAATTCAGTAAAGAAATAAAATTTTTAAAACTTACCTTTTAGGTATTACTACAAGAATGCTGCCAAATTAGAAATATTACAGGTAGTCCTTAAGTTACGACTGGTCACTTAGCAACTGCTCAAGGTTATGACAGACCCCTCCCCCCAAAAGGTACTTATGACCCAATGACAAAGTTCAATGGCTGCTCCCTCCGTGGTCACATAATTGCCATTTGCAGCATCCCCCGGCTACATGAAAACAATGTATGCTGTTTTTCCCGCAAACTGACATTTACCGGGAAAAGCACCTCACAGTGAACAATAGCTTAGCTTAACAACTGTGGCATTCACTTAATGACAGCCGTTTCACTTAACACCATGGTGATTTACTTAATGACTGCTGTGGCTTCCATTACAGACATAAGTCAAAGGCTACCTATATGGGAAACTTCTGCAAAAATAAAACAGGGCAGCTGGAGGTAAACCCAAGGAAGTTGGCCTAATGTTGGTTTAACTAGGTCCCTGGAAAGAAGGGCTGATTATGATTCCTGCGCTGTACGTTTCATCATCATCTCCTGCTGAGAAACTGTGGCATACCTGCCAGCTTCTGTAACGGTCCTTGCCTGAAATTAGCGCTTTAAATTTCTTGGTTGTGACAAGCACATCTTGCAGAGACCAGGGGTTTTCCCACTGTTTCTCCCTATTGCTTCAAAAGGATGAGATGACTTTTCCTGCAGGGAACTAAATCACTCCAGATGTTTTATTTATTTATTCAATATTTTTTACCTGCTGTGTTGAGAGGGAAAGACTCTCCTGGCAGGCTACAATTTCTAATAAAACAGCCTTAAGTCTCTAATAAAACAATCTAAATAATTTCACATAGCAGTAATCCATAATTAAAATACAGATAAAAATCAGAAAACTACCTGTCGAAAAGCAACAAAATTAATGGAATGGTATCAGTGGAGCCTAAAGATGAAGAGGCTTTACATTTTATTTCTTAATTTATTTATTTTATTGAATTTATATTGCTGCCTATTCACCAGGGCGACTCGAGGCGGCTTACAAAATGTAAATTGGTAGTCCCAGGTTTAAAACTTCCTTTAAAATGAGTTTCCAAGGTGGCCTTAAGTAAGACATGGTATAAGTCAGACCGGAAAATACTTCTTCCTCTTGAGAAATGTTTTCCCAGTAATTTTGCCCTGAAAGAACTATGCTTGTCTGGAAATAATTGAAATTGTGTCCCAAAGGTGCTTTTTCAAAAGCTTTATTTTATCCTTGAAGATGTTTCACTTCTCATCCAAGAAGCTTCTTCAGTTCTGACTAAATGGTGGAGAATTCTGAAGAACTGAAGAAGCTTGTTAGATGAGAAGTAAAACATCTTCAAGGAAAAACAAAGGCTAATTGCTTTTTGAAAAAGCAACTTTGGGACAACCATGACCTGGATGATTGAGAATCCCCATAGAAAATAGAAATTGTGCTTTTGACACTTGCTGAGAGGGCCAGATTGGGAACCATGCCATGGATGTACACTAACCTTTCTAACTTAATTTCTGATTTTTTTTCATTGATTTTGCTTGAGATGTTATCCATTTTGAATTTCAGTTCTTGGAGTTACACCTTGTTTTTTGCTTTAGTTTCCAGTGCTCCAAGAAAACCTGGATGTGTATCTGGGACTCCAACAGTTCATTGTCACCTCAGGGACAGGTAAGGTAAACTTTGTGCCTAAAGTCTCAGGTCAGTTACATGTGACCAATGTTAAATAGGAGCCTGGTGGTGCAGTGGTTAGAATTGCAGGCAAAACTCTGCCACAACCTGGAGTTTGATCTTGACGGGCTCAAGGTTGACTCGACCTTCCATCCTTCTAAGGTCAGCAAAATGAAGGCTCAGATTCTTGAGGGCAATATGCAAATAATGCTGACACTGTGAACTATCCAGAGAGTGCTATAAAGTGCCTATGGGGCAGTATATAAGCTTAAAATGCTTTGCTATTAATAAAATATTATGTAGACTACAGCTGATTTCAGTCCTTCACAAAAAAAGATGAATGAACATCAAGCAAGAGGATTCCATCATACATGATGTCCAGAATCCTCAGAAGGCCTGTTCTTCCTGCCAAGCTTCAAGCTGGGTTCATCAGCCAGAATTAGCTTCTTTCAGAAGGCTAGTTTGTACACCCAGGGAATTTGCAACATACTCATGTATCTTGCAGATCAAGACCAGGATAAGGGAATGAGTAAACTTAGACGCAGTATCTACCTGATCAAGGTGATATAACTGCCTGATATTTGGGGCCAGTTGGAGCAGAGGAGCAGAAACACATCCTGGAAGGGCAGTGGGACAAATGGACCCATCTCTGCCAGCATAAGAGTCGTGGTGGCACAAGTGGTTAGAGTGCAGTACTGCAGCCTACTTTCTGCTGACTGCCGGCTGCCTGCAATTTGGCAGACAAATCTCACCAGGCTCAGGGTTGACTCAGCCTTCCATCTTTCCGAGGTAGGTAAAATGAGGACCCAGATTGTTGGGGGCAAGAGGCCAACTCTGTAATCTGCTTAGAGAGGGCTGGAAAGCACCATGAAGTGGTATATAAGTCTTAAGTGCTATTGCTATAAGAGTCAGGGCACTGAAGGGAAAATATCTCCATTACTGGCATTTGAAAGGAACTGAAAACATGACTCTCTGGAAAGAGATCAGGGTCTGGCACAGAAGAACGGCTCAGTTAGAATGTGATGGGGAATTTAACACCCATTCGCCCAGGTTTAAGAGAGGGCAAGACTTCATACTAGGGTTACGTACAATTCATTCATTGCAAAAATATTGGTACCCTTTTGTTGATGGCCACAATCTGTAAGATCTGCCTGTTTCCTATTTCTCTTTTTTGCCATTTTCCCCATCGCCTTGATAGCTGTGGCAAATGCATACCCTTTTCTTGGGACTATCCCTGAGAAACTATATCTGGCTATTGGGCTCTGCAGAAGAACATGCATTAACAAATCTGCCTTTGAGCTTTTCGTTCTTGCCATCTCCATTCTAAGCCAATAAACATTTTTAAACAGTCTCCAGAATCATTAATAGAGACGTAGGAAGATACAAAGTGAGATGGTAGCTTGGTATTGATTGACAATAGTGTCTTAAAGGGGAGGACTGAAAAGGACGTTTTGGAAGAACCTACATTTAGATGCTTGGCAACTGTCTCATATTTATGAGGACTGCGGTGTTCCAGGGTCACCTAATCTTGTGACCATTAGAGTAGACTACTGACTTCTCTAAATTTTAATGCAAATATTTACACTATTAATTAATTTACCAAGTTTAAGGAAGGGGCATCTGCCAGGAATACTTTTAGAGAGGGCGGAATAAAACCTCCCTTTCTAAAACTAAGAGCAAAAGCTATGCAACTTTGGTATGCCATGAAAAAGGAGAACATACAGAAACTACACCTGTTTCTGATGGAAGACATGTCCCCCTGGCTATTTCCTTGGAAAGAGATGCTAATTTAATTCTACTGTGTGAATAACTGATGTATTAGAGCTTTTAAATTTAACTTAGACATCCTGATGTAGTATTTGTGGTTCTATACCTCTTGCTTGGGCCTTGAGAAGTGCTTGTGACAGGCTTTCAAAGTCGTAACATATCAAGGGGAGAAGTCAGATGCATTTCACAGCGGCATTACTAACTTACCAACTGCAGTGATTCACTTAACAACCGTGGCCATGAAAAATGGAGCAAAACTCAATTAGCAGCTGTCTCACTTAGCAGCAGAAAATTTAGGCCCGGGTGTGGTCATAAGTTGAGGACTGCCTGTAGTGCCTGTCATTAAACTCAAGATTTAGGGGTTTGAATCTTGGGTGGCTGCTTGTGGTACCGTAAGGTTGTCTCGTTCGAAGCTTCCAAGGAAGGGAGGTGAGCAAGAATGAAGGAGAATTAAAGGAAAGCTATCCTTTTCAGAATCATCCTTTGGTTTAATTGGAGCCATGAAAGGGTCTCCAGTTCAGAGTTTTGGTGGGCCAAGCCACTCCTTAGACCAAAGGCCTGTGTAATGCAATCCCCATAATTGTTTCATTTCCTGCAAAATTGGATTTCTCCTCTGAGAGCTTTGTATACTTTTAGGGTTATCGTTGGTGGATGAGCTCAGTCCTGAAATTCCATTAAGAGCAAAACGTGTGTGTGTGTGTGTGTGTGAGCGCAACTATGGCCCCTTTACGACCTGTGGACTTCAACTCCCAGAGTTCCTGAGCCAGCCATGCTCACCCCTGGACCTAGGGGGTGGGGAGCAGATAGGGTTTTCCTAAATGGGGCAACCCGTCCCCACATTTTCCCATCAAGGCATGTGGGCTTGCCTCTCCAGGCCACCGACTGAACATCACCGCGGAGAACGACTGCCGGCGTTTGCACTGCTCTCTGCGGGACCTCAGCTCCTTACTACAGGCAGTGGGACGGCTAGCAGAGTACTTCACCGGGGACATGTTCGCAGCCAGGTTCAGCGATGCTCTTACCGTGGTGGAGAGGTAGGTAAAACCCACCTGTACGAAACTGCCTCAGGCAGTGTTTCTCAACCTTTGCCACTTTAAGATGGGTGGACTTCAGTTCCCAGAATTCCCCTGACAACTCGTAAAGCATTCCTGGCTTGCTCTCGAGTTGCCATAAGAAGCAGGGAGGGGGGGAGATCTGATGGAGCAGGTCATTGCTATGATCAGAAGCACATTCCATGCATACCTTGCTCCAGATTGTGTCTCAAGTGATCAAGCCCAGCCAGAGAGGAGTGTTTTCCATAGCCCAGTGAAAGTGCTTGGTTGGAGAATGTGATTTATGATGCACCCTGGGGGGAGGAGGAAAACAGGGTCATAGGTGAACAGTGAATTATGTAGGGCAGAGCCGACTGCACTTGGGAAAAGTGCTAACATGTTGCTCCTAATAAATAATTGGATTCCTTTTGAAACTTGGCTCGAGGCTCATGAATTAATTAGGGCATTCGTGGGAACCCTGACATCTGCCTTTATGTGCTGCACCCTCCTGTTGGCTACGGATGCTTCAGCCTTAACCCCAAAGGTGCTATTTTTTCAAGAGGCCACTGGACTTTCTGGTTTTTCTTCGAAGACATTTCGCTTCACAGCCAAGAAGCTTCTTCAGCTGTGGCTGGATGGTGGGGAATGGGAAGGATTTATACTCCTTGCAGGCAGCTGGTCATTTGCATCCTTTTAGAGAGTCGTTGAGGCCACTTGGATGTTTGTCTGTTTCCTCAGGGTCACCTGAGTGGTGCAAATGAATATGGAGCCACCTTGTGTTCAACACTGAAGGGACACAGGGCAGAAAACATCCTGCAGAAAGCACAGCTCCACAACTCAATCCTTTTCAGCAGTTCCAAGAAGGCAATGTTTGCACTACTCAGGTGTCCCGGAGAAACCTTTACCTTTAAGACCTCATGACATTCCTGGTGCCATCTCAGCTCCATCACCCCAGCCCTGGATAAACCAGCAAATCACCACATTTGCTTGTCAGGCAGGGGAAATGATGTTCTTTGATTGTCAGTCAATATTACCCAGGTCATAACTGTCATAGCCGTGTCACTGTCTAATTCCTGGTAACTACAATAACAGTTACAGGAACCGCTTTACTGTGGCTTTCTCCAACCTGTTGTCCTCCAGATGAGCGAGCCCATCTCAGAATACCAAGCACCATTTGAGATCATGAGGTTGGAGGTGGGTGGGTTTCTTTCAAAAACCCAAATGATTAGAATCAGCAAAGTTGTACGCCTGTGTGCAGTAACAGGGTAGCTTTGGGCACTAGCAAGACAGATGTGAAAAACTTAAGGCCAACTTTATGTTACAGCAAGCGGCAAAATTCTGTTCATTCATAAATTGCAACTCGCTTCCTTTTTTTTCCTCCCCCTTAACCTGCTTTTCCAGGTTGGTCAAAGTGACTCTGTACGGGTCCCAGATTAAACTCTATAACATTGAAACGGCGGTGCCATCTGTACTAAAGCCTGACCTTATTGATGTGTGAGTATGATGTGAAAACCGCAACACTAAAAAGCATATTTCTTGAACCCCATAAATGTTGTCCTTCTATAGTGGATCATCCTTGAACTGTTGCTTTTGGAGATACCAAGAGCCTGTTCTGGGATGAGATGGGCTGTGTGTCAACTTGTACAACATTCCTATGAGGGCTTCCAAGTTGCCAAAAGAAAGAGAGTGTGGGTAACCCCTTAAGGAGTAGATGGGGCAAATGAATGTTCCAAGCTTATCTTACAGAGATTGTAACTGAAGCAACCGGGTATTCTGGGTGGGAAAATCCTCTATTGGAGAGCGTGGTTGGTGACACCTAACCCATGAATGTGTTCCGTTGGACAATCTGAATTATGATACACCCAGAGGGGTGTGGGGAAACAGGGTCATAGGTGATCATAAATTACGTACCTCAGAGTCGGCTTCATACAGGTCATGCCAGCATGTCGCTCCTAATAAAATCTTTGAAGTTTTTTGAAGTTTGGCCCAAGGTTCATGATGTAATGAGGCAATCGCGGGAATTCTGACATTGTGGTTGAGTCATCCGTGGGTGAGTCATCCCAACCAAGCCACTTCCAGGAATTCTTCTCCAGAGGTTATTTCTCAAGCTCCAAGATCAAGTCATTCTCCCAGGCTTTGACAGCCTTCATGGATCCCAGAAGGATTCCTCCCAGATCCTCTTCTCCCACATGCCCGTTTATCAGAAAGCTGTTGGTAGCTTTTGACAGAAAGCCTACTTCCCTTGCCCCAAATATTGTGGGACACTTAAGATCCCTGATTTCTTCAGTCCTACACTCTCTGCTAATCTCCTGCTGTCTTTGCATCAGATGCCCTCCGTATTGCTTACTTCATCCCAGCCAAATAAGCTCCAGTATCCTGAGTCCTTTTGCTCTTCATCCCATTCACAAAAGAACATGAGCAAAGTTCTCTTAATGTTATTGTGTGTAATTCTGGACATTTTGGGTGCATTAACTCTTACTAATGATGACCTAATCTCTCCCTTTTCACCTCTGGGAAATAAAGCCAATCCATATAAATTGAGACACATTCATTTATGATGAATGGAGAATTGTACAGGAGGGGCCCAGCTTGGACCCAGTCGTCCTTCTGAGGTCCCAAGGCTTTGCCTTACATCAGTGTTTCTCAACCTTGGCAGTGTTAAAACCGGTGGATTCCAACTCCCAGAATTCCCTAGCCAGCGTGGCTTGCTGGGGAATTCTAGGAGTTGAAGTCCACCGATTTGAAAGTTGCCACAGTTGAAAAACACGGCCTTAGGGTCAGTGGTGGGATTCAATTTTTTTTACTACCGGTTCTATGGGCATGGTTTGGTGGGCGTGGTAAGGGAAGGATACTGCAAAATCCCTATTCCCTCCCCACCTCACTAACCTGCTTTCCAGCTCCGTTCTCCTGTGCAGGGCAACCAAAGAAGACCCAGCTGATCAGCTGGGACTCAATGGGAGGCAGAGAATAGATGGGGTTAGCGGGGCCAGTCAGAGGTGGGATTTGCCGGTTCTCCAAACTACTCAAAATTTCTGCTGCCGGTTCTCCAGAACCGGTCAGAACCTGCTGAATACCACCTCTGCTTAGAGCACACAGCCCTCCCAAACTGTTTTCCTTCCCTTTTAACTTTAAGGTTCCTTCTCTTTCCAGACACGCACAATCTCTGGCAGCTCTGCAGGCTTATTGCCACTGGCTGGCCCAGTTCTACAGTGAGGTTCATCAGCAGAACCTGACCCAGTTTGTCTCCTTGGTCTCCACTGCTTTGGAAGCGATTGCTCCGTTGATCAGTTCTAAGGTATCTCCGGTCCATCTTCCCATTTTCTCCTCCTTTGGCCAGGCGCTGCTTTTATCTGTTGACGGATCCCTTCTCTTGCTCCAAAGCACTATTTCCAGCTTTGCTAAACTCCCTTTCTGGCGGGGGAGTTGAGGGATGTGGGTGGGAATTGATTGACAGGGATCTCTGAAATAAAGTTGCCCACCATCCCAACCCAGAATCAGAGGCAGATGTTTACTTCATTCCTGCTTCTCCTCCCTGCCCAGTCCTTTATATTTTGGAGAATTGGCCCATCTCGATCATCTTGAAGATCCTGGGGTTGGGAAGTCTATAAATCAGGTCTGTCTTATAAGGGGGAAGAGGATCTTAGCTGCTTCTCCTCCCCAAAACCTTGACTTCTGGAGATATTAGATTGCTGCTCCTAAAATCCACAATCAGCAGAAACGTTGCTGATGAAAGATGGAGACGATCACATCTTTTTGGGTGCCAAGTCAAATGAAGTTCTTCTAGATCTGTGATGGCGAACCTATGGCACGTGTGCACAGAGCCACTATGTGGCACACAGAGCCACTTCTGCCGGCACACAAGAGGTTGCCCGGAAGAGCCCCACTGTGCATGCGTGTGCGCCCCCCGCCAGCCAGCTGATTGTTGGGTATCTGCTGCGCATGTGCGGGGGGAGATGCGCACGTGGGAGACGCGTGCTCATGCGCAGAGGCATGTGGCATGGGAGTCAGACTCACACATGCATTGCATCATGGGTGCAGGCACGTGAGTGCAAGCATGCACGTGCACTTTTGGCACGCAACGTGGAAAAGGTTAGCCATCACTGTTCTAGATGTTCCTTCCTGTAGTTTCAGAGGCTGTTGTAAAGAAGCAGGACTTGGCCAGGCTGAGTTTAGGACCTCTTTGGAACGAGGGGGTCTGTTCTGACCCAAACACGAACCAAAGGGAACAGTAACCTTTTAATGATTCTTACGAATCCCCAGTTAAAAGGCTGCTGCAAACTAATTAACTTTGATAAGCACAAGCCAAAACTGCAAGGCTGCTAAGAATAACAGATAAGGTTACCTAGAAATATTTTACAACACAAGCGTCTTCAAATACCAACTAAGATACTGCAGTGTCCATGAGACTCGAGTTTCAAAATGTCTTTGCTTCCTGCAAAGAACGTCCGATTCACAGCTGGCTTTTATCTTCTTGAAGGAGGAGCCATTACCTTGCAGCCTTACTCCCGAGTCACCCGTGCTGCTGTAGTTGTTCTTTCCTACGAGCAATCCTGCACACACACGCACTTGGCACAGGCTCCTCAGGAACCTCCTCATTGCTGCTGCCAGCCCCCACAATCTCTGAAGGCAGCAGTCTGCTCCCTAATGGTCCTGGCCCCTCATCTGAGTCCTTGCTCTCCTCAGCCGTCCACACCTGCTGCCAGCTAACCACAACAGGGTCCCTCAAGAATCTCCAAACCAATTCAAGTGATTCCCAGAGGCCAGTGTTTCCTTTGCAACCTTTCTGTATTGGAAAACATCTGATCTCTTAAACACTGTCTTCATTTCCCGACCTAAAGCCTTTCATATTGTTTTTTTCCCCAACAGAATTTGAGGTCTCTCATGGTTTTCTCTCCTTTCCCTCTCCCCTCCCATCGTACTCCTCCCACCCCACCCTTCCTCCAGGTACAGGAGAAGCTCCTCTTGTCAGCCTGCCATCTGCTTGTCTCCTTAGCCACCACAGTGCGGCCCGTGTTTCTTATTAGCATCCCAACCATGCAGAAAATGTTCAACAGGATTACTGACAGCTCTGCTCAACGCCTTTCGGATAAGGTAAGGACGACGTTGGGGGACCAAGCTCAGGCATCCTGATTAGATGGCCAGGTGTGGCAGACAGTTTGAGACACGGTGCTTTCAACTCTTGTTCCTGAAACAAAATCCTAGGAAGAGATTGGACAGCCATTGGTCTGGAACCTGTGTAGTCTGCTGCTTGAGGAGGGGGTTGGACTAGAAGACCTCCGAGGTCCCTTCCAACTCTGTTATTCTGTATTCTGCAATACCATAACCTTCTGACGATGGTCAGAGAGCAGCTCCTAGTTCAGGGGGGGGACAAAGTCGATTTCATGGAGAGCCGCATCAGGGTTGAGTTTTACCTCCGGGGGCTGGGGTAGGTGTAGCCAAGGAGGGCATGGCCAGCTCGATGTCACACGTGTCGGGGGCACCTGTGATGGCCCAAGCGCTCTGCCAGCGAAAAGGAGCTCCCGAGCTTCGTTTTCAGTTGCGACAGCCTCCTGCAACACTCTGCCAGCAAGAACGGAGCTCCGTTTTCGCTGGTAGAGGCACCGCGATCCGGTCCTTCATTGTTTCCAGATCTTAGTACCCCACGGGCCACATCTGAGCCGCGTTTGACACCCCCTGTCCTAGTTGCACAATCTTTCTCCTTCTTCCTCCTCTCTCTGGCCTTCAGCTTGGTTGATCTTCCTCTCTGCAGGCCCAAATCCTCCTGTGCAGATCACTGTCAAACATCTTGCTCCTACCGTGGCCAAACCTCCCGGAGGCTGAACAGCAATGGGCCATTCGTTCAACTAACCACGCCAGCCTCATATCGGCCCTCACCAGGGATTACCGCAGCCTGAAATCCAGTGCCATCTTGCCCCAGAGGAAAAATCAGCAGGACAATAGTAAGTCGCCCCAGTGCAGGTTTTTAGTAATCATAAACATGGGAGACACTGGGGACTAGGGTGTCTTTTTGAGAGCATCCATCAGGTCCCTGTTTAGAGGTGGCTGAAAATTGCTATCAAATTCCTGGCAGTTTGCTGGAGAAGGCCTCACTTTTTAGGCTGTATTTTTGGAAGTGATACTGATATTTTTTTTCTTCCTTCCTGGGATCCTTGAATTCCTATAAGGGAGCATTTTCCTTAGGTTGTCCCAAGAAAAGCAAGATTTTTACTCAGAAACTCCAAACTGAACAGAAATGGAGTTTAATGTCTAGTGAAATGAAAAGAACGACTATGGATGGCTGTCATGGCTCTAGCATCCACCCCCATTCGAATTATGAGTCTCTAGCCGCATCTCTCAGAATTAAAAAAACAAGAAGATTTATTAGGAATGAACATGCCGGTGCTACCTGGGTGCAGCCGACTCTGAGAAACATCATTCATTTCACCCTTGACCCTGGTCTTCCCTCCACCCCCTGGATGTATATTCTCCAATGGGACACATCCATAGCCAAGAGTCATCAATCATGCTCTCCAGTAATAATCTTGCGCACCAGAAACTTCATCTGCCTAGCCATTATCTATGAAAGCATTTAAGGAATGCACTACTTCCCCTACTCCCTCCTGCTGTCAACTCCAAAAGACCAGAGAAATATTTTTGAGTTGACAATGACATGATAGCAGTGTCCCAATATTTGAGGGCTGCCACAAAGAAGGGGGGGGGGTGTCAACTTATTCTCCAATGCATCTGAAGGCAGGACAAGAAGGAACAGTTGGAAACTTATCAAAGAGAAAAGCAACGTAGAACTAAGAAGAAATTTCTTGACAGTGAGAACAATTAATCAGTGGAATGATTTGGCCTCCAGAAGTTGTGAACGCTTCATCACTGGAGACTGGACAGCCATTTGACAGGAATAATATAGGGTTTCTGAGCAGGGGGTTGGATTAGAAAAAGACCCCCAAGTCTCCCTTCTAACTCTCTTATTCTGTATTCAAGCAACAAAAAAAACCCCAGCCCAGATTTAAGCTAGAAACTACATATAGAATATACGTAGAACATACTAGAAGCTGGCACCACCACCACCACCACCCCCTCCACCTTTGCAGGTATGCTGGAAATTGCACAAGAAATGTTTGGGGTTTTAGACACTAATGGTGCAATCTAGAAGAGGAAGGAGGTGATGATAATGATGACGACCACCACCACCTAGTAGGAAGGTTCCAGATAACAGGTCCTTTGTTCCGATGGAGGGGAGAGGATTACAGAATGGAACGGAATGGAACAGAACAGAATAGGAAAGAATAAAATAGAAAGAGAAGAAAAATACTTTATTGGCCAAGTGTAATTGGATACACAACAAATTTGTCTCCGGTGCAGAAGCTCTCAGTGTACATACAAGCAATAAGTGATAAATCATGATAAAGATGATCATAAAACACATTTATCATAAATGATAAGATACAACACTTAGTGATAGTCATAGGACACTAAATAAGCAATCAACATAAATCATACTAGGATACTAAATAAAACAATTAATATAAATCATAAGATACAAGCAGCAAAGTCGATTAAAAAAAAGCAAGCTTGAACTACCAATTGGCATGGTGCCTTCGCTCAGAAAGAGATTTAAGTATTTCCCCCACAAGCTGGTGGCAGGGAAATTGGCAGACATAATGCAAATATACTTTTTGTTTAGCTTAAAAATTCCTTTTTTGATCCTCAAGGAACGTGTTCCAACAGCTCATGTTCCCAAGGTTTCTTTGAAAACTTGAACAGGCTATGTTTTTTTGTTTTTCCTGAAATTTTGAGAAATGCTATCCATTTTCAGATAAAAAGAGAATGTTTTGGGATGAGGTAAGAGTATTAAAGTAACTTAAAGCCTGTTACAAAAAAAGGATTTGAAAGCTTTTAAATTGGATTTTTTTTATTGTTTGCAAATGATGTTTATACTAATAGCTGTATTAGCCTAAGCTTTGTCAAGGCTTTTTGCCTTGCCATGAGAGCTATAAATAACTAAATTTATTAAATCTGGTTTGAACCTAATTGCATGCAACCAGTATCGGTGACGTTTAGCGTAGCTATCGTAAGTAATTAGCAGCATTCAAAATGTTTTGCTTTGGACTGTATTCAGTGCAAAATTCCATGTAATATCTTGTGCATGTGCAAAACTATAGTCTTGAGCACTTCTAGAAGTATGCTGATACAGGATAGAGCTGTCGGTCTGTTTTTAAGCTTAGAACTGTTTCAGAATGCTCACGACTGCCGTTTATGCCCTTACAAGAGGACATTTTGTAAAAAAAAAAAACCATGCTCTGTACAGTCTGAAACGAAGCCCTTTGAAATGACTTGCACGCTTGTGCAAGGATGAAATGTGTTTGAATATTAGTAGCTTGGGTTGGTAGTTAGGTTGTTGGTTTGAGCTGGGAGCTTGGCAACTCAGTTGCAAACGCTTCGTCACCATTCAAGGAGACATCGTCAGTGTGTTTTGAGTTGGGCTCATTCTGGCAGACGAGCCCAACTCACAACACCAACGATGTCTCCTTGAATGGTGACAAAGCGTTTGCAACCGAGTTGCCAAGCTCGGAACTCAAAGCAACAGCCTAACTTGTGCAAAGATGCTTTACCAGAGGTGTTATGTTTTGCAAACTAACATATTGATGAAACTTGTTTACACGGTTGTTTAGACATGGACAACACAAGAAAATTACATATGTGCATGCCTTTAGATCACATGTTCAGGCAATAGGAATGGTAGTTGGTAGGAGGATTTATCCTGGTATACAAAGAAAATATCACTTCCTCAGTCACCCCTGCCAGTAGTCTTCTATGGCATTTCCTGAATTTCTGGAATCTGGGGCATGTTGCTTCTATAAGGAAAAGAGCTACCCCTATTCAGAAGAACCTGCCTGCTGTATAGGTTGTCCTCAACTTACGACCACAACTAAGCCCAAAATTTATGTGTCTAAGTGAAACAGTTGTTAAGTGAGTTTTCCCCTAATTTTACGACCTTTCCAGCCACCGTTATGTGAATCACTGCGGTTAAGTTTGTAACACTGTTGTAAAATGAATCTGGCTTTCCCGTTGGCTTCGTTGGTCAGGAGGTCACAAAAGATGGTCATAACATGACCCAGGGACACGGCCGCCGTTATAAGTACGAAACCAGTTGCCAAAGTGCCTGAATTTTGATCACGCAAGCACGGGGAATCTGCAGTGGTTGTAAGCGTGAAAAAAACGGTCGTAAGTCACCTTTTTCAATGCCGTTGCAACTTCTAATGGTCACTAGACAAATGGCCATAAGTCGAGGACTACCTGCATTCCCCCACTCCCCCCCAGATGGGTCCATCAGAACTTCAAGCAGTCACTAAGCAATTGGTCGTCATGGAGCTGCAAGAAAGGCCCATTTCTGGATGGGTTCCTGGAAGCCTTTTATGTCCTTCCCAAGGAACTCGGGCATTGTAGAGCAGGGGTGTCAAACTTGGATTTCATTGAGGGCCATATTGTATTTGATCTGGGGGGCTGGCGTGGGCATGGCCAGATCGAGGTCACTTGTGTCAAGGCTGCCTGTGGTGGCCTGAGCTCTTTGCCAGCGAAAACTGGCTCCCGGGCTCCGTTTTCAGCTGCGACAGCCTCCTGCAGCCCTCTGCCAGCAAAACGGAGCTCGGGAGGGCTCCATTTTCACTGGCAGAGGCACCCCGGGCCAGTCCTTCTCTGTTTCCAGGGCGGCCCCATGGGCTGGATTCAGCCCAGGGGCCTTGAGTTTGACACCCCTGTTGTAGAGGGTACAGCTTGGGAAGGTCTCCCCACTTCCTCTATCTCTTCTGAATATAGCTGCTGATACTGCTGTGGGGTGACGGTTGGCATGTTCCCTCTTGATCTTGCAGCGAAAGTCCTTATCCACCAGACTCTTAGCATCCTGGAAGACATCGTGGAGAGCGTCTCTGGGGAAGCCACCAAGTCTCGCCAGATCTGCTACCAATCGCTGCAGGAGTCTGTCCAGGTCTCCCTTGCTCTGTTTCCAGCTTTCATTCATCAGTCAGGTATAAACTCAGACCGGCTTTTCCCGGCCCGTCGAATTTAGTATGTCCATCTGAAATTAAATCAGGATTATGTTGGTCTTTTTCCTGGATAGCAGTTCCTAGAGAACGCTGTGGTCCAAAGAAGAAGGATAAGAGCAGGAGAAAAATAAAAATTGGATGTCATTTAGGTTTAACGTTAATATTGATCTGATCACTCTTCAGTCCTCTGTTTAAGAAATTGGGTTCTACTTCTGTCATGGACCTTCTTTTGAAGCTCCTGAAGGATATCCCCCCATCGCCCATGTCTGTCATTGGACAAAAAATTGAGAAAAAATTAAAAAGAAATAAAATATAAAAATAACAATTAAAACATAATGAATTAAAAACAAAGCAGTTCAAAACGCAGCTGTCATTCACTGCCGCATAGCTCAACAGTGGACTTCGGACTTCAACTCCTGGCTGGGCAATTCTGGGAATTGAAGTCCATAAGTTTTGAGTTGCTAAGGTTGGACAACCCTGCACTAGAATTTAAGAGGAAACCATTCCAAACTGTTACCTTGGCATGAAGAGGCTAAATTGGGCTTCAGGCTGCTGCTGTTGTTATCTTCTTAATCCTGCTGGTGCTTTAGAGAGGCCTGTCATCAGCCACTCCAGATACTTTGCTGGGAGAGACAACTTGAAAAACTCACTGGGGAAGGAGAGCAGCTTTCATCCTCTGATCCTTGTTCCTTCTTGCCTCCTCTCTTTCTGTTATTTTCAGACGTCACAGACAAAATGCTAAGCTTCTTCCTGACCCTCTTCCAAAGTCTGAGGGTGCAAATGGGGGTGCCTTTCACCGAGCAGGTGATACAAACATTCCTCAACATGTTTACCAGGTAATGCCTCCGTGGAAATAACCAGAAGCATCCATCAGTTGTCATGCCCACCTTTAGTAGTTATAGAGGAGATTTTGCTACTGGAAAAGCAGGTGCCATTTCATCGGTCAAAGAGCTTATTAGCTGAACTGGTGTGAAGTTTGGAGGGGGGTGGTTGTTCAGCAGCGATCCTTCCACTTCAAGGGAGTCACTTTGTAAACCAGGTCATCCCACTAATAAGTATTGCCCTGGGCATAAAACTAAAATATCACAGAGAGCTATTTCGGATTGGTGAGAAAAGTGCTGGCCTAGGAACCAGGTATCTGTGAGTTCTAGTCCCGCCTTAGGCATGAAAGCCAGCTGGTTGACTTTGGGTCAATGACCAGGTGACTGAGAGTACTAGTCCCACTGTAGGTATGAAAGCTCGTTGGGTGACTTTGGACCAATGACCAGGAGACAGAGAATTCTAGTCCCACTTTAGGTATGAAAGCTTGCTGGGTGACTTTGGGCAATGACCAGGAGACGGAGAGTTCTAGTCCCACTTTATGTATGAAAGCTCACTGGGTGACTTTGGGCCAACGACCAGGAGACAGAGAGTTCTAGTCCCACTTTAGGTATGAAAGCTCGCTGGGTGACTTTGGGCCAATGACCAGGAGACAGAGAGTTCTAGTCCCATTTTAGATATGAAAATCATTTGAGTGACTTTGGGCCAGTCCCTCTCTCTCAGCCCAAACCACCTTGTTGTGAGGAAAATATGAGAAGAAAGTATTAGATATGTTTACCACCTCGAATTACTTATAAAAATAATAAAGGTGGGATTAAAAAAGATCAAATAAATAAATATAATTGTCTGGCTTTTGCCATCACTATACCTGGGTTTCCTTGGGCACAGAATTTAATACAGAGCTTTGAACCTGGCTCAGTCTACAGAGAGACCTCCCTGTGTTCCTGACTCTTCACCTGCTGTTCAGGTGGAGGGATTCCTCCAAGCTCTGAGCATCTCTCTAAAGTCACCAGCTTTGTGTGTTTTGCCACAGGGAGCAGCTGGCCGAAAGCATCCTCCACGATGGAAGCACTGGCTGCCGGGTGGTGGAGAAGTTCCTGAAGATCCTTCAGGTGGTGGTGCAGGAGCCTGGCCAAGTGTTCAAACCCTTCTTGCCAAATATCATTGCACTTTGCATGGAGCAAGTCTACCCAATCGTTGCCGAGGTAGGACGAGTAGCCTCAGAGGGGGAAAACCAGGAGATGTAGTTGGTTTTTACATCAGGGGGAGAGGAGTAGCTGCTGAGGGCTGGCTCATCATCCATCCAAATGCTTGTTGGCAAAGCAATGAGATGGTTGTCAGCATTCCAGAAAACCTCAACTCCAGTAAATAACTCCGAGGCAGACATGTTCTCAAAGTTTCCTTTTATTAGAGTAGTAAACTGGCACATCTGGGAAACCCTGAATCTGAAAGTTCTGGGTTTCCCTCCAATAAGTAAAAAAATTACAAATCCACCCCCTGCAGCCCTCATTCCATCACATGCCCCAATTACCCTCTGTCGCAACTTGAGACATCCTCTCAACCACTCCTCAGCCAGGTGCAGGAATAACATGACCTTGACTTTAAAGAAGAATGCTATTATGTCTAACCACATATTCTCCACGAAATTCCCCCCTCCCATTTTCTCAAGCAAAAATTGTGGCAGTGTGGAAGCTTCTGGTGCTAATATGGCTTCCAAAGCTGACAATGATCCATTTGTGCCAGGAACCAAGAACGACACAAGGAGTTACTTCGGAGTAGTTGCTCACCTGTAGGCAGGAATCTTGCCAGACTAAAGCATAAATCTGCATAACTATTAGATACACCCCTGAAAGGTTAGGAAAAGTCAGCCCTGCCTCTCTTCTTGCATACCAAGGATTTTGTTCTGAGCTGCCTCTTCGCTCCCAGGGAAAGAACTCCCTTCCTCTTGCTACTCTGTGCCAGATTCCACCACATCTTGCCTGGAAGGAAGCACATAAACTGAGGAAGGTGACCTTGATGGAGGCGTGCAGAGGCCATTTGCCCAGGCAAAGGGGGCTGAAACAGTGAAAAATTACTTAAGGCAGAAACCTCCCAAGATTCACGAAGTATAAGGGGGGGGGCGGTGTAGGCGCAACACAATCAGATGTCAACTCGTAAAGCATTCCTATGCCTGTTTTAGAGTTGCCATAAACAAAGGTGGGAGGAGAAAATCTGAAGGAGCGGGGCAGCAGTTTAAAACCAGAAGTACATTCCAACACTTATCTTAAAAAGATTGTAGCTAAGCTACTGGATCTTCTGCCCTCAAAAATCCTTAATTGGAGAATGTGATTGATGACACCCAGCCTGTGAAAGTGCTTCATTGGAGAATCTGATTTATGAGACACCCAGAGGGGAGGGGGGAAACAAGTCACAGGTGACTGTAAATTACGTATGCCAGAGTTGGCTTCATACAGGTTAATGCTGGACATGTTGCTCCTAATAAATCTTTTGGTTTCTTTTGAAGCTTGGCTCGAGGCTCATGATTTAATTGGGGCAATCGCAGGAATCCTGACATCAGACTTGCAAGATTCTCTTCTAATAGCCCATCTCAATAAAAAGCTTTAACCTTCCTATGAAATCAACTTCCTAGTCTGGTCTACGTAGTAAGGCTGGCAGGTAGCATCAGACTGGCAGGAAGATACCAGAATGCTGGCTGGAGTTGAATTCCACGCATGCTAGAGCTGCCAAGGTTGACAATCAGCAATAGAAAGAGCAGAAGTCAACAAGCCCAATGTGCTGATCAGTGGTTTTATTTTGTTCGTTGCATTTATCGAAGAAGCAGCTTATCCCCACCCCACCTCTCACCCCAACCCCTTAAGAGAGGGAAGGCTTTTAAAGAACTTCCTGGTCACTATTGGTATCTGCCCTGTAGCGAGCATCCCTCTCTGGCAAACTCTTTGGGTTTCTTCATCTGTCTTGGACCCAAACAGCCCAGTCCGAAGAACCTGATTCCAACCCTATGTGCTTTTCTTGTCTCCCAGCGGTCTTCTCCTGATGTGAAAGCTGAACTCTACGAGCTGCTTTTTCGGATTTTGCACCACAACTGGCGGTACTTCTTCAAGTCCAACGTCCTGGCCAGCGTCCAGAGAGGAGTAGCTGAGGAGCAGATGGAGAACGAAGCCCAGTTCACTGCCATTATGCAGGTATCATACCATGATGGTGGTGGTGGTGGTGCTGTCCATTTGGTCATGTCCGACTCTTGACGATTCTGTGGGCCAGGTCTCTCTCCCCGTCTTCTGATCTTGCACTACTTCTTTTGAGTTGTTCTATGCTCTGGATGGTGTCATCTTCGATAGTATTCGGCCACCATGTTTGACAGTCTGGTTTTATCATAACAGGCAATGTCAAAGGCTGAGGTTGCAGCTAGAGAGATGCATCAGGCAACAGAATTTCATTTGTAATGTGGACCAGTTGCTCACAGTAAAAGATGACAATAAAAGTTATCTGTCATGCCCCTGTCGGAATCTGACTTGGAGAGGGAAGCCAAACAGCTGACAGGGAGTGGGAATGTAAGGGGAGAGGTAGAACAAGGGAGAGGGAGTTCAGAGGAAGGCCCAGGCCCACCCCTCTTCATCCTAGGGCACGCAGGGAGGAACAGAGAAGAGAGCAATGTGGGTTGCATGGCTTACGGGGGAGGAAAGGGCCCTGATTCCCTTCATTAGCTGCAGCTGGGAACACAGTGTATAAAAGAGGAAGCTGCGCACAACAAGTTGTTGGGAGCTAATCGTGAATTTATCTGGTATCGTTGTGGCTTATCTGTGTTCCTGGCGTCTTCCCACGGCATTTTGCCATGCTTTCAAGTCTGAAATTCCTTCTCCTGCCCTGTCAAGTTAATTACTTCAGCTTGGTTTGTTTGGAAGTTTAGTTACAGTTTGTATGTACCTTGTTTTGGACTGAATTTTCTCCAGTTAAAGGCTGTTCCTGGGAGAGTTTTTCTCCAGCTGAAGGTAACCTGGACATTGGGGGCAAAGTTGGAGATAATAAAGGGATTCTTATTGCTTATCTGACTGTGTTGCCTTTGTGCCATGCCCCGGGTCATCACATTATCTGAAATTAAAACGTGGACTTCAACTCCCAGAATTCCCTGGACAGCTTTGCTCCAGAGGTTTAATGCACGCCATTCCCAAGACAGGCTGAAGCATTCCCTTAGTGTGAGTCCACATTTAGTTACCCCGCGATATCTCTCTGTGCCATCAGTTGTTCTCACTGGGCCTCAGCCACACCCTTCTGAGACGTCTCTGTTCCCTAGGCATTCGGCCAGTCCTTCCTGCAACCTGACATACACCTGTTCAAGCAGAACCTGTTCTACCTGGAGACTCTGAACACCAAGCAGAAATTGTACCACAAGGTGAGCGGTGATTTATTCAGAAAGCCAGAGGAGGTCGATAACCTGCAGGTGACAGAAAATATTCTTCCCCACAACTGCCTGCATAGGAAGGACTGTTGGATTGGCGAGAGCCTAGCACACCTGCCACTTCTGAAAAACGCCTCAGCAAAGTGCAAATATGTCTGTAATGATGGTTGTCCCAAAGGTGCTTTTTTTTGTAAAGAGGCAACTGGACTTTGTTTTTCTCTGAAGACATTTTGCTTCTCATCCAAGAAGCTTCTTCAGCTCTGACTGGATGGTGGGGAATGGAAGGTTTTATACTCCTTGCAGACAGCTGGTCATTTGCATCCTTTCAGAGAGACGTTTTAGGCCCCTTGGAGCTTTATCTGTGTCCTCAGGGTCACCTGAGTAGTGCAAACATTGTGGAGTCTTCTTGGAACTGCTGAAAAGGACTGTGTTGTGGAACTGTGCTTTCTGATGTTTTCTGCCCTGTATCCCTTCTTGATGAACACAAGAAGACTCCACACCCATTTGCACCACTCAGGTGACCCTGAGCACACAGACAAACCTCCAAGGGGCCTCAATGACCCGCTAAAGGGATGCAAATGACCAGCTGTCTTCAGGGAGTATAAATCTTTCCCATTCCACACCATCCGGTCAGAGCTGAAGAAACTTCTTGGATGAGAAGCAAAACATCTCAGCACCACTCAGGTGACCCTGAGCACACAGACAAACCTCCAAGGGGCCTCAATGACCCGCTAAAGGGATGTAAATGACCAGCTGTCTGCAAGAGTATAAATCTTTCCCATTCCACACCATCCGGTCAGAGCTGAAGAAACTTCTTGGATGAGAAGCAAAACATCTTCAAAGAAAAAAACCCAGAAAGTCTAGTTGCCTCCTAAAAAAAGCACCTTTGAGACTACTGTGACCCAGATGACTGAGAATGTCTTACAGACCTGTAATGAAACAGTAGGTTTTTTGGGGGGGGGGGTGGATCCCTGTTTTCACCCGGCTTTTTGCTTCCCGTTTCCTGCAGAAGCTCTTCCAGGCGTCGATGCTCTTTCAGTTTGTGAATGTGCTGCTTCAGGTCCTGGTCCACAAATCCCACAACCTCCTGCAAGAGGAAATCGGCATCGCCATCTACAACATGGCCTCTGTGGACTTTGACAGCTTCTACTCGGCTTTCCTGCCGGGGTTTTTAGCCAGCTGCGACAGGGTGGACACCAACCAGAAAAATGTCCTCGGGAGGAACTTCAAGATGGACAGGGTGAATTTGGGCTTGGGCTGGCCCTGCACAGGCCTATGGTCTCCTTTATCCCCCACCCCCGGGGGAGCCAGTACAGTTAGTCCTCGGCTTACGACCTTTCCTTTAGCGACCGTTCGAAGTTTAACGACGGCGTTGGAAAAAGTGACTTACGACCATTTTTCACCCTTAGGACCGTTGGTGGCATCCCCATGGTCTCACGATCAGAATTCAGACCCTGGGCAACTGGCTCATATTTATGACGGTTTGCAGTATTCCCGGGGGTCATATGATCCCCTTTTGTGACCTTCTGGCCAGCAGAGTGGGAGGAAGCCAGATTCACTTAACAATCATGTGACTAATTTAAAATTGGCATTCACTTAACGACCGGGCAAGAAAGGTGGTAAACTGGGACAAAACTCACGTCTTGTTTAGTAACAGAAATTTTGGGCTTAGTTGTGGTCATAAGTCAAGGACTACCTGTAGAATTTCCTTGGAAGGGCCCTCGTATTTTAATCCTGTCCAGCTTTCCTATTCCATAAGCCATGCGGATGTTATTTTCCATGCAGTCCTCTTCCTGGGAGGCATTCTGGGAAGGTGGGCCGTGGCTTATTTTCCGAGAATCATAAAAATAGACCTCGTTCCCCAGAACCATGGACTTTGAATTGTTTGCTTGTGTATTTCTACATTGGCTCGGTGACTTTTTCATCAAATAATGCAAAACAAGAAAATCGATTGAGAAAATTAATTTGCTTTTCAGTGGAGGCTGGTAAAGTCCAAAAAGAAAAAAGAAACCCTCTTTATAAGGTTTTACAGGCAATCATCCTTGGTCTTTTCTTTTATGTACACTGAAGGCATTTGCACCAGGACAAGCTCCTTGTGTGTCCAGTCACACTTGGCCAATAAAGAATATTCTATTCTATTTAGTGACCAAGGGAAATTACAACTTGACCATTGCAGCATCCCCATGCTCACACAATCAAAATCCAGATATTTAGCAGCTGATTCATATTTAGAGCAGTTGCAATGCCCTGAGATCACTTGATCTCCTTTGGTGACAGAAAAGCAAAGCCAATGGGGAAGCCAGGTTAACAGCCCTGTTACTGCTTTAACAATTGCAGTGATTCACTTAACAGCTGTGGCAAGAGAGGTCATAAAATAGGGCAAAATTCACATAACAAACATTTCGCTTAGTAGCAGAAACGTTGAGCTCAATTGTGTTTGTAAGTCAAGGACTAGAGCTGTAGTTGGCAAATGTAACCTTCCCAAATGCGCTTACATTCCAATAAGATCAGTGGCGGTTCGCACCGGTTCATAAGAACCGGTTGTTAACTTTCTGAGGTTTGCACCGGTTCACATGAACCGGTTAACTTTCTGAGCAGTTTGGTGAACTGGTTGTTGGAAGAAATCATTAGGGCAGAGAACCGGATGTTAACTTAATTTAATCCCACCATTAGATGTTATTGAAAGCTGAGCCTTTTCCATCACAATCTGCCCTCTCTCCCACCAAAGCCTTCACACCCATGAAACTCATCCATAAACTAAGTTTATGAAGCCCAGGGGCTGGATTGCCCCTATTATGCTGAGCCAGAACCGGGAAGCCCATGCGATGAGGCAGTGTGATGTGTGAAATCCATTATGTAGGGATTTGTTTATAGAATCTGCTATTTGCTTGCTCCCAAAGTTTCACAGGGTAGTTTCTGGACTCTCAGGGACTTAAATACAAGAAAATATTTGGGGAATAAAAGCTTAATAAAACCAAGCCATAATAATGATTGGGGGAAAAATCAGTAAAAGAATATTTGTAGATCAGGGTTGAAGTGTGGGGTCCTTGGTGCCATCTGAGCTTGGTTGCCCCAAAGGTGCTTTTTTCAAGAGGCAACTGGACTTTCTGTTTTTTCTTTGAAGATGTTTCACTTCTCATCCAAGAAGCTTCTTCAGCTCAAAGAAAAACCAGAAAGTCCAGCTGCCTCTTGAAAAAGCACCTTTGGGACAGCCATGACCTGGATGACTGAGACTCTCCATAGACTCTGAGCTTGGTTGTTTTGTTGTAGACATGTTCTATTACTCAACTAGGTAATATCAGTGCTAACCCCACTCCCTTCTAGCACTGATGAGGTTACCTAGTTGAGTAATGAAATGTCTGCAACAAAAACAACCAAGCTCAGAGAACACCAACTTCATCTCCTCCTCCTCCTCCTCCTCCTCCTCCTCCTCCTCCTCCTCCTCCTCCTCCTCCTCCTCCTCCTCCTCCAAACCCCACTCCTTTCTAGCACTGATGATGTTACCAAGTTGGGTCATGAAATGTCTACAACAAAACAACCCAGCTCAGAGAGCACCAGGGAAATGCTCCTATTGTAAGCAGCCTTTTTGAGCTTCCAGCTGACCAGAGAGTAACTAGCAAAAACCTTCCTCCTGCTCTAACCCGCTTCCTTCTGCCGTTTTCTTCCCTCCTTCCCAGGATCTGCCATCGTTCACCCAGAACGTGCACAGGCTGGTCAACGACCTGCGCTACTACAGACTCTGCAACGACAGTTTGCCCCCGGGGACCGTGAAGTTGTAGCCGCCGGCGACAGACGGACTCAAAATGGTTTCGATCTCCCGTCAAAGGAGCGGGATCCGGCCTTGCCGCTGCCTCTGTTCCTCCGATCTCGATGAGCCCTTTCGGGGGTGCAGAGTGCCCTGCCCCACCCCACCCCACTCACGTACAGGTCAGGGCACGAAAGGCAGAGGCCATACCCTTCCTCTGTTTTCTTCCCATCTTGACCTCGCAGCTGAGTAGGCAGCTCTTTTTTCTCCCAGGGACTCAAAGACCGGCCGTTTCCACCATACCCCACACCCCTGGCTGGGCGTTTTGTGTCTTAATACTGTGGCGTTGATTCAAGTCTACAGGTTTTCGGTGACTCGTCTTGTGCCGCCATCACGAGGCAGAAACACCAAAGTCTACTTGAGGGGGTCTTCTCCCTCCCCCTTCATGCCATTCCACCTGCTGCCCTCCCTCCTCCGTCGCTGAAAGGATGGTCCCTTCCCAATCACCCACCCACCCGGTCCTGTTTTTACAATGCCTTGAACCCTGCCTGCCCTTGGTGGATATTCACAGAGGAAGAGAGAGAGAGAGAAAGAGAGACCAAAAGACTTGACTTCTGTGTCTTTTATTATTATTATTTTCTAAAACTGTGGTTTTTGTTTTTATTTTCCTCATCATTCCATTGTGATACTAAAATGTGCTACATGGAAATAAAAAAAAATGCTTACTTGGTTGTTTTAAAACAGACGGGAAAGCAGCCTCACTCTCTCCGAAGGATCTAAAAGTCCCAGGACACCCAGATGTCATCTCTGGACGGTCCCAAAAATATTTCTTCTACTTGGTGAAATATATGATTAAGCCCTGAGAGAGCACTTGGACTAGATGTGTGATGGCAAACCTATGGCACGTGTGCTGGAAGTGGCATGCAGAGCCACTTCTGCCGGCACGTGAAAGTGGTCGCTGGGAAGAGCCCCACTGCGCATGCATGCACACACCCCGTCCACCAGCTGATTGTTGGGTATCTGCCACGCATGCGTGGCAGGAGACACGCGCGTGGAAGATGTGCGTGCATGCGCAGAAGCATGCAGTATGCAGGGGGTTGCGTGCGCATACGCAGGGAGGCAGGGGGAGTTGCGCGCACATTGCATCATGGACTACCTGTATAATACATTGTTTTATACTGGTTTTTTTTAAGGCATGCTTTTCTTCATTGTAGTCCAATGAGATAGACTGCCACTGTGTTTCTCCTAACTGATGAATGGACGCTGGGTGAGATGCTTTAAGGCCATTTAGTGAAAAGATGGATAAACTGAGCCCATGGATATTTCAGCTTCGATCCCCGAATCCCTCTGCCATATTAATTTGGTCCATGGACTAGCACTGGGCTTTCAATGCTGCTATTGTGGTTCTCCAGCAGCCTGTGCAGTTGGCAGCGGAATCGGACAGGGGAAGAACGGGGACCAGTCAGGGAGTCTGGAGAGGACTCGGACAAGGACCTGTGTCCGATGCAGAGATGGGGCCAGGACCATCTGGGAGTGGGGTGCTGCCTTTGGAGCCTCCGGAGTCTGGCAGCAGTGAGGTAGAGGACCCAGGGGAGCCTGTTCCCAGTGTGCATGTGTGCAGAGCTGCTAGAAGGCAAGAGCAGCTGAGACAAAAGAGGCGATTCAGGAGTAAGGCTTGGAGGTGATTGCCCCTCCCATAAGGTATAAAGGAAGTGCAAAGGTAGAGAAACCTTTGCAGGAAGCAAAGTCATTCACTCTGCAGATTAAACCTTGAAGCTGTGTGGACTTTGTACTTTGGTTGGTTTTTTTATAGTTACTTTGGCACTTTTGTTGTTGGCAGCAATTCAAAGGAGAGAAAGGTGGGTGCTTATCTCGAGGGACTGTTTGAGATTCATTATCGGCTGGGAATGCACATAATTCCCAGTTTTGAAATAAAACAAGAGTTGTTTTAACTAAGTGTGTGCTTAATTATGGTCTCAGGAAGCCTTGGTCTGAACAGCTGCTGGGTTTATTTTTAATTTGGAACTCTGGATTTTCTCACTGGTGATTTGTGTTTCCAGATTGGACAATCTGGGCAGACTGGACATTTGAATCCTTTGGGCCCATGTTTTTTTCTCCATGCCTTATTCTTTAACTTGTGCGTGCTGAAACGTGGAATCTTGGTCCATGCTTGTAGTTGGATTTTGGCCCCAAACCCGGCCTCGGTGTCCCTGGCCTGGGGATGGGATCAGCAACTTGCGAAAAAGCTTGGTTAGTTGCAGGTTGCATGTTTACACCCGTGTGTGGTTTTTTTTCATCAGGATCGATCGACTGAGGGCACGGATTTATTTGGAAAGCATCTGGAGCCAAATGAAAGCAGTCGTGTTTTTGGGGGTGTCAGACTCTCCTTAATATCGAGAAAAACTGAATGTTGTGCTTGACATACGATCATAATGAAGCCTGCCCATTGCAGTTGTATGTTGTGCCGTTGTAAAGCAGGTCGGTTATATGAGCGATCTGATTTTGTGGTGGTTTTTGTGGCGATTGTTCAACACACACAGCGGTTGTTAAATACCATTGTTTGGTAAGCAAGCCAACGGTTACCTGTGGGTGAAGTTTTGCCAGAAATGGGAAGTGAGGGCCAGTTTTCTGCAGAACCACCCTAAAAAGTGGGACATGTGACCCCCCCAAGACCCTGCAAATGGTTGCCCAGAGCCCCAAGTTTTGTTAGAAGGCATGACAGTGGGAAGTTTGAATCCGCATCAAAAGTACTTTTTTTAGGGTGGCTACAAATTTGAATGGTTGCTAAGAGATTGATCGTAACTCAAGAACTACTTGTATGCCAACAATAGGGAATCGGAGACGGGATTTCATTGAAAGTTGGGGTAATTTTGGGGGGGGCGGGAGGAATGAGTGGAAACAACGGATCTGGGGAGTTTTAAAAAGCCAGCAATTGAGACTGTGTCAGGTGAGAACAAATATTTGTTCAGTTTACTCATAAAAGCTTCCAGCACTTATGGTTTCGATGATTCAGTATAAGGTTCTGTGCCCCATCCCTCATTGTGTTGGTTTAGCTGTTGTTCTAAACCTGAGACTGGAGGGAAAGGGAAAAGGAAGGAAGGAAGGAAGGAAGGAAGGAAGGAAGGAAGGAAGGAAGGAAGGAAGGAAAAGATAAAGGAAAGGAAGGAAGAAGATAAAAGAATGGTTTAAAAAAGGAAAGAAGGGAAAAGAAAGGCAAGAAGGAAGGAAGAACAGGAAAAGGAAAGAAAGAGAAAGGAAAGAGAAAGAAAAAAAAGGAAGGAAGTTTGGGGAAGTGGCCATTTTGGAGAAAGCAGAGAAAATCAGACTGGAATTGTGTATGAGAATTGAAGAGCACATCAGACATCAACGTCCAGAGGAAGGGAAAAGTCTATGCCCTTGATGGCAGTGCTAATATTTTCTCTGGGTCATTGTGCTAAGGGCAACGAACTCTGACACCGAGCTCTTTGGGTCACAGCCAGATTGGGAGCCAGGTTCAGGGGACAGGTTTGGAGAAAGTAAAATGCTCTGGGGGAAAAAAAACTTGTGGATTAAGGCCTGATTGACATCTAAATTTTGACTGGTGGATTGTTTCTCTTGTAGATATTGTCGGTTGGCATAGGCAAGATTTAATTAATTTGATTTCTATAACTGCCCATCTTAACAAGAGACTCCAATTGCACTGGGCTGGCTTCTTGGTTTGCCCAGTTGCTCACTTCTCCCTCCAACAGACTTGAAAAATAAAAAAAGTTTGTAAGTGAAATTAAGAGTCACTCCCAATGGCTGATTCCCCCAGAGCCGCAACGTAAGATAGCACCGTCTTTTTCTTCTTGATCATTAAGTGCTTTGGTGCTTAACCCACTCGTTTTTATCCCTTGTATTCTGTATGGAGGATTAAAGCTATCAGGTGTGCACTTTAGAAAGGTAAGATGAAGATGATTTGGCTTGACGCAGGAAATTTCCTCCAATGAATGGCAGGTACACCCCTTACGAGAGTCTAGGCATCAGCCTAGAAACCAGAAAACTCTGAGTTCTACCTTGGTCTTAGGCACGAAAGTTGGCTGGGTAATTGGGCCAATCACCAGAAGATTGGGAGTTGTAGTTCCACCTTAGGTATGAAAGCCAGTTGGGTGACTTTAACCAGTCCCTCTCTCTCCACCCTACCTGCCTTACAAGGTTGTTGTGGGGAGAATAGGAGGAAGTGGTATTAAATATGTTTGTTGCCTTGAGTTATTTCTAAAAATAACCTAATAACTGCATTGACTCACTTAACAGCTGACTTGCTTAGCAACAGATATTCTGGTCCCAATTGTGATCCTAAATTGAGAACTACCTGTACAGGAACTAGCCTCACTAATCGGATGCTACATTCCTAAGGGCCCATGCAGGAACTTTCAGCTACTCCAATCTATATGACATAGATCTCTTTGATTACATCAGAGGTCTCCAAACTTGGCAACTTGAAGACCTATGGATCTTCCAAGTCCCAGAATTTCCCAGCGTTGGAGAAGTTGCCAAATTTGGAGGCCCCTGGATTACTTATGATAGCAATTGTACTTTGAATACAATGCGGATACATCCAGTTTGGAGATTCAGAAGTTATGGGAGGGCCCAACAACTAGGAAGACTGGGCAGCAGATTTATTTATTTATTTATTTATTTATTTATTTATTTATTTATTTATTTATTTATTCGATTATATGCCCTCTCCCAAAGGACTCGGGCAGCTCACAGATTAAAAGAAAATACAACAATAAATTATCTAAAAAGCGATTAAACAAACTAAGCCAATTAACATTAAAACCCCAAAGATTAAAATCAAGAAAACCCAAGGAGTCAGCATAGCCCAGATTGTAAAACAGCCAGGTTTTTAGCTCGTGGCGGAAGGTACGGAGATCAGGAGCAAGCCGGAGCTCCAGTGGAAGGAGATTCCATAAAGTGGGGCCGCCACAGAATAGGCTCTCCCCAGTCCCCGCCAAGCGACATTGAGTCGCTGACGGCACCCTGAGGAGGCCCTGTCTACCGCGGTTGGTACTTGAAACTGGGAGGAGTCGCTCGTAAGTATCCTGGACCCATGCCATGTAGGACTTTGAATGTTAACACTAAAACCTTGAATCTCACCCGAGGGCAACCGAAGCCAATGCAAGTCGCGCAGGAGGGTGTAACATGGGAGTATCGGGAGGCTCCCAACACTACCCGCGCCGCATTCTGCACCAGCTGAAGCCTCCGAGTGGTATGCAAGGGCAGTCCTAAGTAGAGAGCTGCTACAGTAGTCCAGTCGGGAGACAACGAGGGCCTGAGTAATCGCGCAGGGCATCCCGGTCCAGATATGGGCAGCTGGCAACCAGCCAGACCTGGGCAAAGGCCCCTGGCCACGGCTCCCACCTGCTCCTCCAACTTGAGCCGCGAGTCCAGGAGGACCCCCAGGTTCCGTGCCCTGTCCACGGGGTAACACCCCCCCATGACCAAAGATGGAACCTCAGAACTGGACCGGGATGTCGGTATGCACAACCACTCTGTCTTGGCTGGATTGAGTCGGAGCATGTTCCTGTCCATCCAGATCCGCACCGCTTCCAAACAACGGGACATCACGGAGAGAGCATCACTGATGTGGTCCGGGTGGAGATATATAACTGCGTATCATCAGCATACTGATGATAACTCACCCCACGGATGATCTCCCAGCGCTTCATATAAATGTTGAACAAGAGAGGCGAGAGAACCGACCCCTGAGGTACCCCACAAGTGAGAGACCTCGAGTCGATCTCTGCCCCCTGCCAACACTGTTTGCGAAGGCCCCAAGAGGTAGGAGGAGAACCACTGTAAAACAGTGCCACCCACTCCCAACCCCCAAGACGCAACAAGATACCATGGTCGATGGTATCAAAGCCGCTGAGAGATCTAACAGGACCAGGACAGAGGAAAAACCCTGTCCCAGCCCTAGAGAGATCATCAATCAGCGACCAATGCTGTCTCCGTGCTGTACCCGGTCGGAAGCCCGATTGGTACGGATCCAGGTAGTCCGCTTCCTCCAGGAAAAGTGGCAATTGCTGGGCCACCACATCAACAACCTTCGCTAAAAGCGAAGGTTGGAGACCGACGAAAGTTGTTCAACACGGCTGGGTCCAAGGCAGGCTTCTTCAGAAGGGGCCTCACCACCGCCTCTTTCAAGGCAGGGAACAGCCCTCCCTCAATGAAGCGTTGACCACCACCCGAGCCAGTCCGCGTGACCTCCCTGGAGGCATAAACCAACCAGGAAGGGCACGGGTCCAATAAACATGTGGTGGAGCTCAGCCGCGATGATCCTGTCCACTTCATCCTCAGAAACAGGATCGAACTCAGTCCAGATGACATTAGCCAAACCACTCGCCTCCCCTCTCCAGACCCCTGCAAGTGCAACCCTTCCGGATCCGAGCAATTTTATCCTGCAGATAAAGACCAAATTCCTCAGCTCTGCCCCCAGGTCCACCACCTCCCCAAGTGTAGGAGGAGGGCAACCCCAAACAGGGCGGCGGGCGGTTATCTGCGGATGCTATGAGGGCGAGAAGTAAAGTCTCTCGCCGCCCCACAGCCACCAGGTAAGTCCTAATATAGGCTCTCAACTCGGATATGGAGTGGGTCGCCTCCACCTGCTCTCTAGTCCCCTTCTACGATGCTTCATCTCCCAGAGCCCCTCGGTATACCAGGGGGCCAACCGGGATCTGCGCTGAGTAAGGGGACGCATGGGGACAACCCTGTCCAGGGCCCCCGCAGCCGACTGTTGCCAGGTAGCCACAAGGACCTCGACAGGGCTGTGGGTAAGGGATGCAGGAAAAAACCCCAGTTCTGCCTGGAACCTCTCAGGGGCCTGGGGCGGAACCATCTAGATGGCTCCTCATCCCAGCGGTGTAGGGCGGCTTGTTGGAAGGCCAGCCATAGGAGATAGTGGTCTGACCATGGAACCGGATGGGTTACAATAACACCATCCCCAGGCCACTTCGCCACCGCTCGAGACAAAACCAGGTCGAGCATATTGCCCCCCTCGTGAGTCGGGCCAGCTATTAACTGGGTCAGACCCATAGACTCCATGGAAGCCATGAATTCCTGGGCCAACCCCGACGCCACACCCACGGAGGGGAGGTTGAAGTCCCCCAGAACTATAAGCTCCGGGAACTCCACCGCCACCCCCGAGACGGCATCGAGCAGCCCAGGCAGGGCGGCTGATACACAGCTGGGGACAGGTATGTAAGCAGCACGCCCATCTGACCATGAGGTCCGAACCTCACGAGGAGGGACTCACACCCACCAATCTCAGGAGCAGGGGCCTCCCTTGGAAGCAGGGCCTCCCGGATAACGACAGCCACCCCACCACCCCTTCCCTGGGGTCGAGACCGGTGCATAACCCGAAAACCTGGGGGGCAGATATCAACCAGAGGGACACCGCCCTCTGGCCCCAACCAGGTCTCGGTGATACAAGCCAGGTCCGCGGCCTCCTCCTCAATAACCTCCCGGAGAAGGAGCGCCTTATTCACCACGGACCTGGCATTAAAATACACCAGCGGGGCCCTGGATCCCAAAACCCCCAGAAATTGAGAAGAGGTCGAGGGGTCGAAGTGCGCCACAGCTTGAATGCAGCGGAGGCGCGCTCCCCTAACATGATATGGCCCCACTCCTCCTCGACTCCTACCCATTCCAACCACTCTGGGAATCAAGGCCCCCACTATTCCATCCGGGACTCCGCCACCCCCACCTGACCCCCTCCAACCCTGAGCCTGACTGGGGCTGCAATGAACACCTGTGAAACCCCCCCTCTTCCCTAACCCATTTAAGAATCGATTCAAAAATTTAACTAAAGAAGGTCTGGAACCCCTCCTTCTACCCTGCCCAGAACCCCCACCCCAACCCCTACTAGCACAATGCCAACTCTCTGGGTTCCATGACCCGTCCTTGAGATACAGTGTGGAAAGTCCAGCGGGCCAAACCCGGGAAGGAGGAGCCTCCCGTAAGGCCCGCAAGTCCATTGGCAAGTAAGCCCGCATGTTGTTATGCTAAGCATATAAAGGGAGGAGTCGAAAAGATAAAACAAGTCCATACGTAGAGATCTTAAAACACCCAGTCCGGTCATAATGTCCATGCTACCGCCAGATGGTCCCAGAAAATAAATCCGGATTGCTCTCTCACCACAATCCAGCGGGCCGATGCAAAGGGCCCTCATCCGGGCCAACCACTGCACTCTCACTGCAGGGATGTCAGGCAGGCATGTCCAAATGGCCAGATGGTACCAGAAGATTGGATTACGGGGGGGCAATCCCAGTCTGCAACCCCCACACAGTGGTGGACGGGATGCACCCACACCCCTCTCACCAACCTCCATCGGGTGTAAGAGGGAGGAAAAAGGGGGAAAAATACCGCGGGCAGGGCAAAAGGAGACAAGAGGGGAGGGAGGGAAGGGCATCGAACAAAGATATAAAAAGTTCAGCCGGAACATGCCTGCGGCAACCTGTGTCATATGGACCTTCTTGTCCCACACAGGTCTCAATCTGAAATATGATTTGGATGGAGGAAATGAGGATGGTAAATAAAGGAAGTACCCGAGCTGCTAATAAAAGGAAGGACTGGCTAGTGTTTTTTCCAGGCTTGGTGGTGGAACCTTTCAGCTCTCAGAAGAAATCATTCTCATTTTGCACACAAGGCTAGAGCAATGGCTATATTTTCCAACCAATAATAAGCTATGGATTATTTTACCCAGAGATCCTTGAATGTATCTAGTGGCTTTGTACAGAGAAAAAAAAACAAGATCTCCTGGTGGTTTGTTTCGTTTGTGGAGCCCAGCCGATGGTGTCACTGCTGTTTGTATGGATTGTTTCTTGGGGCACCCTTTGTTTTAAAGGGGGCGGGGGAGGCCCATAATGGCCATCTGCAGTTCTGCTTAATTCATCACATCCAACTCTTCCGTCTGATGGAGAAGAGTCCCTTTGCCTTCACTCTTCTAAATGGCGACTTTCTTTTGGATACCAAAACGGGGACCTGTCCTAGACTCCTTTCACATGGAAAGAAGCAGCTGTTAAGCCGTGGTTTGCTACGACCCCGCGGGCTGGTTGGGCGCAAGAGTCCGCGGGAGCGCGCCTGGCTCCGGCTGCGCTCGGGAGGGGGAGGGGGAGGAGGGCTGGGCGGACAGCTAGTCGGTCTCTAAGGAAAGCCCCCAGCCTTCCGTCTAGCCCGCCCTCCCTCCGGCCCTGGGGTGGAGCCAAGGGGGTTGCTGCAGAAGCCGGAGCAGCGGCCCCCGAGGCTATAAACCCCGGCGGCCCCCTCTTGCCCGGCTCGGCAGGGAGGCAGGCAGGCAGGCAGGCATGGGGGTGCTGCAGCGCTGCCTGGCGCGGGGACATTGGCGCTCGGGGAGCCTCCAGACGCTGGCCGCTGCGCCCTGCCTTCGCCTTCCCGGAGCGCGGCTGTACGGCTCGGGTGAGTGAGTGAAAGGGGGAGCTTCAGGCCGGCGGGGGCGGTCGATGGGGTGATAGGGTCTTGGAGGCAAACAAGCGAGCGCTTTACTCCTTGCCTCTCTCTCCAAAGGCTGCTCGCCCAGGGCGCAAAGGAGGCGAAAGGCAGCGCTGCGTTCGAGGCAGATTGGCATCCCTGGGTGGGGGCGCCCGGTTGGGGCATCTCCTTGGAAGGAAAGTTCGGCCGGGCACATCTGGCAGAGGTTCCTTCGGGGATGGCGGAGAGGGGGCAGTTTGGATGGGCTCGCGGTCTTTCGGGGCTTTTGCTTTCCCAGCTTCCCATCCTCCGGACAGAGCAACGGTGTCCAAACTCGGCAACTTTTAAGACTTGGGGACTTCAACTCCCAGAATTCCACAGCCAGCGTGGGGAATTCTGGGAGTTGGAAAAAACCCCCCCCCACAAGTCTTAAAGTTGCCAAGTTTGGACGTCCCAGTTCCAGAGCAGGTGCAGGTGAGCTGGGCATTGCTGAGGATCACTTACTGGGGACAGGAGGCGCTCTTTTCTCCAAGTTGAAGGGCATCTCTAGAGACAGGCCAGGTTGAGCGAGGTTGATTGTGAAAGTTGGTCATTCCACAGGCCTGTTTTATAGGGCCAGCCCTAGCGCCGATTAACCTTCATGTCGGATTCCAGGTTCCTCAATTGCAGCCTTACAGACACAATCACCGTACTTTGCAATCTGAACAGGCTACCAAATTCAGGGTGGCATCAGCCTACCTGGATTGTTGCCCCACAAGTCCAAACTTGCTTCCAAAGCAAGTTTGCTGGTTGTGCTGTGAAGGCTTCCTCTGGGATCTTTTGCCAATAACTCTCCCTTTTAGCTAGCAAAGCTGGGATCTCCTGGTGGTCTCCATATTCAAGCTCTAGCCAGCCTGAGCCTCCTCAACTTCAACCCAGGGGAGAGAAATCACAGGCACAAATCACAACCAATCTCATTCTTCTCATTTAGTACTTCTCACCCTCAGCAAGTGTGGACTTCAACTCCCAGAATTCCCCACCAGCCTACATGCATCTTGGCTGGGGAATTCTGGGAGTTGAAGTCCGTCTATCTTGCCAAGTTTGAAAAACACCATTCTGATTAAAGATGCCCTTCTTTAATCGTCTTCTTGCGTTCTTTCTGTTATCTTTGTAACGCTGCAATTTATTCATTTTGATTAAACTTGAATCCTGCCGCGTATGATTCCCAAGCAAAATCTGGCGCCTAAAACCCCCAAGTTTGTTTAATAACAGCTTGTTGAGTAAGTTACCTGGGTTTACCGTATGCACTGAGCTGCGAACCGTGGTTTACATGATGCCATTCAGCTGCACATTTCAACATAGCTTAACATGACGTTGAACTTGGTCTTTTCTTCTTCCCAGCCTCGTCCTTTTTTATTATACTTCCCTGCCTTTCAAATAATATTCAGTGTCTGTCTTCTTTGCTTTCCAGACTTATACACCATCTCCAGGAAGTTAATACCACTGGGAAAAGGAGGGGCAAAAAAAGTTTGGAGCATACAGCTTTATGCTTTTCACTGCTTTTTTTTCAAAGTCTTGGGAACTGACCAGGCGATCAGTTCTCAGTTTATTTCTTTTTTTTTTTCATTGATGACTTCAAAATTGTTAGAGGGCATCAGTCAACCACTTCAACTCTTTTTCCCTCTACAAAGCTGAGAATGGATAGAATTCACATTTTAATTTTAAAACATCCTAAAGAATGACAGCTGTTCTTTTAAAGAGAAACCCATTCGAGCCCAACAAGTAATTTTCAGCAATATTGGACTATGTCAGTTCTGTAGAATGAGGCTGCAATGGTCCATCCTCTTGAATAATGCTATTGTAGCCTGTCTTCTTAAGCTAACATTTAGGAAGTTTTAAATTGGAGACCAGGAAAATCCCCTGGAATACAAAAGGTTTGCCATATAATAGGTCAGGTAATAGCTGAATTCACCCCTTGGGTTAAGTCATCATGTGGATAGTTAGATAAGATTATAGCTGCATGAAACCTAGTGTTTCAACCTTGCTTACTTAAAGTAAGCCATGCTTTTGTGCTGTGTATGTATGAACAAATTCACATTAGTTAGAACTAGTGAATTGGACTAGTTCAGGGTGAAGTAGTTCAATCATGGACTACCAGTTGTTCGCAAGTTCTCAGGCATTAACTATTCCAAATCCTTTTTGATCAAGTCAGTGCTGAATATTAACACTGGATATCTTCTTTACCCAAACCAATTGTTCTCCAGTTGAATTATGATCCTTTCTATGAGGAACAGCTAATTGGTCATTTGTTCATTAAGAGGCAACTTGGTCCTGAGAGAAATAACTTAGTCCTGAGAGAAATAACTTAGTCCTAATAGAAATAGCTCAGCCCGAGAGAAATAAGGCTTGAAGAAAGATTAAACATCACTTCTTAAGATGTTGACTTATATTGATACTCATAAATGATCACTTTGGAGTAGTGAAACCAGGACAAAAAAAGTTCCAAGTCAAGCTTGACTTTGAGGTTTCATGGTCTTGTAATTTTCATGTCAACATTACTGAAGTTGATTGTCATTAGCCATCTTTCCATAGAAGGGCTTCAAGAATAGGCACTTTAAGGTCAACATCCTACATCAGGGTTGTCCAACCTTGGCAATTATAAGACTTGTGAACTTCAACTCCCAGAATTCCCCTGGTAGGAAATTCTGGGAGTTGGGGTCCACAAGTCTTAAAGTTGCCAAGGTTGGCCACCCCCATTCTACATGGTTGAATAGTTCTTCCCACTCATTAAGGTTCTTTGAGGTCCCTGGTGGTGCCTCTGACTAGCCAGCAATAAGATGTTCCTGATCAATGATGAGATGGATCACGTTGGAAGATGAGTTTAGGATTGTGCTTTGACATAACTGGATGCAACATGGCTTGGAGAAGTTGGAGAATCTTGAAAAGGCAAGGTTTGAAAGGCCAAACAGGAGGGGTCAAATCTATATAATATTTTCTTATGGTTGGTGATAAGAATAAACTCAATTGGGAACTTCAAAACACTGCCTCAGTGATGCTATGTTTAGAGTGCAATACTGCAGGCTACTTCTGCTGACAGCTGGCTGCCTGCAATTTGGCAGATGGAATCCCACCAGGCTCAAGGTCAACTCAGCCTTCCATCCTTCCAAGGTGGGTAAACTGAGGACCCAGATTGTTGGGGGCAAAAGGCTGATTCTGTAAACTGCTTAGAGAGAGCTGCAAAGCACTGTAAAGTGGTATAGAAGTCTAGGCGCTATTGCTATATTTTGCTCATTAAGAAGACATCTGAGCTGTGTTTTCTAGGGAATCACTATATTTCCACAGAGTACTGGATTTGGAGGCTGGTTCTTCCATACTGAGAAGGACCAGGATGCTTCTCTGGTAGCTGTCAGGGGAGGCAAGGAAGGAGAGTAAATGACAGTTTAGCCAACTCAAAAACACTGCTAAATTGGACCGAGTATCTCCTGACGAAATACGGATGGACTTCATGAACCAAAGCATCTTTGCTTCACTGTGAATCACTGAATAAAGAACCAATTTTGTACAATATACAGTTACTGGACATGGATTACAACTCCTAGCCCTTGGGCTCACCCAGTCCACAACCCTGAAGCCATGCAAACTATGTCTGGCTTAGTTCACACGTTCTGTTAAGACCCTTGTTTGGTTTTGATTTGGGTCAATGATATTAAAATAGTGTAGCGTCCAAAGCCCTTCTACTTCCAAGTCTGGGAAAAAACATTTCTTTTTTTGAATTGGGTAAGTCACCAGAATAATTTTGCAGCTGGGCAGGCTTCTAAATCAAATCAAATAGCCCCTGGTGGTCACCTTTCCAACTGGGTCTTATTAATGAGTTCTAGCACATGACATCTGTTGCACCCCAAGATCCCACTTACAAACTCGTGGACCAAATCCAATTTTTCTTTCTTCCTGCTGTATTCCCCTTAAGGGACGTTTTTTTCCAGACATTTTACCATGTGCTGATCTGGAACAGTAGCTATAGAAACAGGTGCAACTCCCTAGAGAATGGCAAGCACATACACACACACACACACACACACACCTTGAATTGCAAAGGCTGGGTGGCCCCATTGCTTGCAAAGACACACCATTTCGCCTTGCCAGGTGTCTTTGCAGGCAACTGCCAAAGAGAAAATTAGTCACCAGGAATCAGGCAGTGTGTTTTGGAGCCAGTCCAGCTTACCTTCGCTGAGCTCAAAGACTCAAGAGAGCCATAAATTGGGATCGTCTGGATTTAATGTTTGGCAATTTGATCCCCAGGATTTCCAAAAGCAAGTGGGGTTTTTTCCCCCAGCTTCTCGAAATTCAGGGGTTGTGAGGCTGAGTCGGTCCTTTAGGAAGACAAGGAAGTACAGGATCTCAAAAAGCAGGAACACGGGAGAGATGAGAAAGCAACGCCTGTGAAATTCCCATTGAATCAGGTTGCTTTAATCAATGTTGGTTAAACCTTGGCAGCTTTAAGATATGTAGGCTTTAACTCTGTGCTGGCTGGGGAATTCTGGGAGCTGAAGTCCACACATCTTTAAAGCTGCCAACTAGGTTGAGAAATACTGGTTTTAATCTAGAACTGGTGTTCAAGGTTACAAAACAGCTCAACTTCCAAATATCTATGGAGGTTCTCAGTCATCCAGGCCACGATTGTCCTAAAGGTTTTTTTTTTTTCAAAAGGCAACTGGACTTTCTTGTTTTTTCTTGAAGGTGTTTCGCTTCTCATCCAAGAAGCTTCTCCAGTTCTTCAAAATTGAAGAAGCTCCGTGGATGAGAAGCGAAACGTCTTCAAGGAAAAACAAGGAAGTCCAGTTGCCTTTTGAAATGATAGCACCTTTGGGGTCAACTTCCAAATCTCTTGCCGTTTTCCATGCAGGGGAGGCCCTTTGCCTTGGCCAACAACGCTGAGGTCTAGCATCTTGTTTACTGGCGTAAGCATTGACTTTCCTTTTTTTTTAACAAAAGCAAATGCCTGCTAAATTAATGAGGCCACCGAGGGGTGCAAAAAACAGCTGTGCCGGATCTCTTCAAAGATCAATTCAGCCCCGTATTCCTGGAACCACACCGCCAGTTGCTGGAAACAATATAAATAGGACAAATGGATGAATTATAGATGGTCCTTGACTTATAGCCATTTGTTTAGCGACCATTGGAAAGTGGAAAAGTGGCTTAATGACCGGTTCTTGCCAGTGGTGGGGGTTCAAATTTTTTTACTACCGGTTCTGTGGGCATGACTTGGTGGGTGTGGCAGGGGAAGGATACTGCAAAATCTCCAGTCAGGGGTGGTATTTGCTGGTTCTCCAAACTACTCAAAATTTCTGCTACCAGTTCTCCAGAACTGGTCAGAACCTGCTGAATACCACCTCTGGTTCTTGCACTTATGACTGTTGCAACATCACCACAGTTATGTGATCGCCATTTGCCACCTTTTCAGCCGGCTTCTGACATGCAAAATTGATAAAGGAAGTTGGATTCGCTTAACAATTGTCTGATTCACTTAAACTGCCTTGCTTAGCCACAGAAATTCTGGTCTCAGTTGTGGCCGTAAGTCGAAGATTATCTTTAACAGGGGACTCCAACTTTAAGGCTGGCGGACTTCAGCTCCCAGAATTCCCCAGCCAGCTTTGCTAATTTGCTAACCAATTGTGGCGGATTCTTTGCTCCATAGTTAGATTTAATAATAATAGCAATGGCTGTCTGCCATGACTAGAAACCTTCCACCGATTCGTCAAAACTTCTTCCTGAATCAGGCGGTTTGTTGCCATCTTGTGGCAGGGAGTTCTGCAGTTCAAATGCACTCTGTCATGTCCTTGGTAGAGACGGACTCTGAGGAAGAGGAGGAACAGCCAACAGGGAGTGAAGGTGTGACTCCGGAGGTTGTGGAGGAGGCTGGGGAAGGGCAGAGGCCAGCTGGACAGTCAGAGGAAGAACCAGGCCCATCCCCTCTGCATCCTAGGACACGCAGGGAGGAATGGAGAAGGAAACAACTTGGCTTATGAGAGAGGAAGCGGCCATGATCCCCCTCATTGGTTGCAGCTGGGGAGAATAGTGTATAAGAGATGGTTAAAACACAGCGTTGCTAGAAACAAAGTGTGTTTTATTTTGGGCTGAAGTTATCTTGGTTGGCGTCCTTCCAACAGACTGTGCCTTGTTATCTCCTTGAAGTTGGTAATTACTTATCCTGGTCCATTGTGGAATTTCCTTCATTGTAGTTTGTTTTGGTTTTTTATTTCACCTCTATCTGCTCATTAAGTTTGGACTGTATTGCTTTCTTTTGAAGACTATTTTTGAGTACGTTTTATCTCCAAGTGAGAATTATTGAACAGTGGGGCCAAGTTGGAGGCATTAAAGGACATTTATTTACATTTTGGATTTTGTTACATTTGTGTTACACTCTGGGTCATCACACACTCCTTGAAAAAAAAATCCTTTTGTCACCTCTAAATCACCCAGAAATCAGGGTGGTCTTCTCAGGTTGGGTTTCAATACCACCAGCTGGGTGTGTTAGGATCATCTGTTTGGGGAAGACTGTTTGGTGCTGATCTGCCGCCCTTTTGTCAGGGTTCTGGGATTGCCCTAATAAATCATGAGCCTCAAGCCAAGCTTCAAAAGAATTCAAAAGATTTATTAGAAGCAACATGTCCTGCACTAATCCATGTGAAACCAACTCTGAGATATGTAATTTATTATCACCTATGATCCTGTTTCCCACCAGCCTCCTGGCTGTGTCATAAATCAGATTCTCCAACAACTTTCTGGGCTGGGTGTCATCAATCACGTTCTCCAATAAAGGATTTTTGCAGGCAGAAGATCCAGTCGCCTAGGCTACAATCTCCACAAGATAAGCATGGAATTTGCTTCTGGCTTTCATCAGCCGCACTGCTCCATCAAGCCTCTCCCCTCTTCTAATGGCAACTCAGAAACAGGCATAGGAATGATTTACGAGTTGGCATCTTTCTGTGCTTGACAGGCATAGCTGAGCTGCAGGAGCGCACGCTGATTGCAGTGAAGCCGGACGGAGTCCAGAGGAGGTTGGTGGGAGACGTCATCCAACGTTTTGAGAAACGAGGATTTAAACTGGTGGGGCTCAAGTTACTCCAGGTGAGCATCAGGGATAACTGAGACTTGTTTGCATGAAATTCCATCCATTAAAACCTGTAGCTTTGATCCCCTCACCTGTTCTGCGGGAAGAGGTGAGAAATCAGGAGTGCCACTTTCAGAGGAAGGGGGAGCATGACCAATTTTTTTTTTTTTTTTGGGAGGTGGTTCATTTGATTAAAGTTTATTCTCAAGTAAAATTTGAGTACAAACAAAAGCTAAGTGAAAAAGACTGAAAGAAAAGTGCCAAAAAAGAGGTTAAAAAACAGAACCGACTTTTTTCAGTGCAGCAGAATGCAAAAAAAGAATTACAGTCCCAACCTTTTGCTTTTACATTTCTAGATCTTCCGAGCCATCTCTAACACAGCAAAATGATTCTAATCATCCCAACCTACAATTAGAATTTCAGGGTTTGTTTGTTTGTTTGCTTTTTTCAAATTCTGAGCACAAAATCCAGAAGTGGTGTTCCTTCCCTTGCAGGCCACCGAAGGGATCCTGGCTGAACATTACCACGAGCTGCGCCGGAAGCCGTTTTACCACGATCTGCTTCAGTACATGACCTCTGGGCCCGTCGTTGCCATGGTAAAGGGATTTTCTATACTGGTCCTGCTGTTTTCTATACTGGAGAGGGTTAGAATGTCCAGTTTGATTTCAGGAGTAAAGTTTCTCTCTTCCCCCCCTCCTCTTCTCTCTCTCTCCTTTTCTCTCTCTTCTCTCTCCCTCTCTCTCTCACACACACACACTCACTGTCTCTGACACACACACAAAGCAATGGATGGATGGATGGAAGATAGAGAGAGTGATTTATATATATAGATAGATAGATAGACAGACAGACAGATAGATAGATATAGATAGATAGATACAGATATATATATATATATATATATAGAGAGAGAGAGAGAGAGAGAGAGAGAGAGATGATTAATAGATTGATTGACAGACAGAAATAGATACATGATAGATTGATAAATTGATAGATAGATCATAGATAGAAAGAGCCATGATGGTGCAGTGGTGAGAGTGCAGTACTGCAGGCTACTTCTGCTGACTGCTGACTGCCAGCCATTCAGCAGTTCGATCCTGACCAGCTCCAGCTTGACTCAGCCTTCCATCCTTCTGAGGTGGGTAAAATGAGGACCGAGATGGTTGGGGGCAAGAGGCTGACTCTGTAAACCGCTTAGAGAGAGCTGTGTAAAGCACAGGGAAGCGGTATATAAGTTTAAGTGCTATTGCTATTGCTAGATAGACAAACAGACAGACAGATGATAAACAGATGATAGATAGATAGATAGATAGATAGATAGATAGAGTGAGTGAGTGAGTGAGTGAGTGAGTCCTTGCACATACAATCTCTATGTATGTATGTATGCATGTATAAGTTTTAAGGTTAATAATAAGAAATAATGCAAACTAAATTAGAACAGAAAAAAAGGAAAAAGAAAAACAGATATGTGATATGTGACTTCACAATAGTTGTTGACCTGGATCTACAAGCCGACTATAAGCCAAGCCATAATATAGTATCATGGTATTTATTTATTTATTTATTTATTTATTTATTTACTTATATGCCCCTCTCCCAAGGGACTCGGGGCGGCTCACACTAAAATACAATACAACAATAAATTACTTAAAACTATATTAAACAGGTTATAAGCCGAATAAGCAATTTAAAACCCCCATATTAAAACAAAACCCCAGGAGTCAACATAGCCCAGATTGTAAAAACAGCCAGGTTTTTAACTCGTGGCGGAAGGTGCAGAGATCGAGCCAACCGAGCTCCAGCGGAAGAAGATTCCATAAAGCGGGGCCGCCGCAGTATAGGCCCTCCCCCGGGTTCCCGCCAAGCGACATTGGGTCGCAGATGGGACCCTGAGGAGACCCCGTCTGTGGGCCCGTACAGGGCGGTTGGTACTTGATGCTGGGAGGAGTCGTTCTCGTAAGTATCCTGGACCCATGCCATGCAGGACCTTGAATGTTAAAACCAGCACCTTGAATCTCACCCGGAGGGCAACCGGAAGCCAATGCAGATCACGCAGGAGGGGTGTGACATGGGAATATTGGGGGGCTCCCATCACTACCCGCGCGGCCACATTCTGTTTGCATTAAAGACAACCAAAGTGGTTGCATTCTCACAACTAGATGTTCTCATATGCTAGGCAAATGGAACTGGGTAGATTGTGGCTCAGTGTAGAGTGGAAACAGGCCCCTTGTCTTAGCACTTCAAGATCTAGATCATCACCTTATTATGTGGATTATTTGACTCACACTTGTTGTATGAATTCAACTGTTGTCAACCCATGTTTGCATGTTGTGTGAAGGCAGACTTAGGTAGAGCACAGTCTATAGGAGTGAATGGCTGTAATAAAGTTAAAGAAAGAAAACTACAGCCATAAACAAAATAGATGACATATGTAGTGCCCTTTCTGCAGCTTAAATTCCACCCAGCAATGCTGTTTCTCTTTCTGATGTTTGTCAAATTGCACAGGTTTACCCTTTTCCCTCCTATACACCCTGTAGGTGTGGGAAGGTTACAATGTTGTCAAGACTTCCAGGGCCATGGTGGGAGAGACCAACCCGGCTGAAGCCAAGCCAGGCACTGTCCGCGGTGATTTCAGCGTCCATGTTAGCAGGTACAAGATGAGTAGTGACCAAGAGCTCAGGATAACTGATTGGGGGTTTTTGTGTTCAAATAAGAGCTAGTTTGGTGTCCTGGTTAAGGCACCAGGCTAGAAACTAGGAGACTGTGAGTTCTAGTCCCACTTTAGATGAAAGCCAGTTGAGTTACTTTGGGCCAATCACCAGGAGATGGTGAGTTCTAGTGTTGCCTTAGGCATGAAAGCCAGCTGAGTGACTTTGGGCCAATCACCAGGAGATGGTGAGTTCTAGTGCTGCCTTAGGCATGAAAGCCAAGCTGGGTAACCTTGAGCCAGTCACTCCTTATCAGCCTTAGGAAGGAGACAATGGCAAACTACTTCTGAAAAACCTTGCCAAGAAAACTTCATGGGTTTATCCGGATAGGATTCTTGGACTCCCCATCTCAGTCTCCCATCCAAGTTCTGACCTGGTCCCATCCTTCTTAGCTTTTGGAGATGATGCCCTCACCAAACAGAATGTTCCCTGGCCCTTTTTTTCTTACAAACAGGAACGTCGTCCATGCCAGCGACTCGGTGGAGACGGCGCAGAGAGAAATAAGTCTTTGGTTTCGCAGCAACGAGCTGATCAGCTGGGATTGTTGTGATCACAAGGTCATGTATGAACCGTGATGTGGCCTCTCCCATTTCCGGACATGGGCTCTACTACCTCGGCTCCCTTGTTGCCTTTCTGGGGGATCGGGTGTTTTCAGCCTGTGCATCACAGGTTTAAATCTCGGTGGTCTTGAGAGGAGGCGAATCACGTGCCAAGACTTTGCTCAAGGCAGAAAACTGTGCCAGGCCTCTCCTAAAATGCCTGTTTTGCCAGCTGTGCAGGACCGTGCTGTTATTTTCGCAGTACAGTTCTTCATGGGATATTCATTAAAAAGAAGCTGATTTTATTTTTTGGGTATTTGTAACGTTTTGGGACACACACACACACACAAAATATTTCATTTCTTCTGCCATCATTGTGAGCAGATGGAAGGTCCATCTTCACTTATTTGGGTTGCCAGGATAAGAAAAAGTTGGTTTTTTCCTTAATTCTTATTCACCGCTCTCTAGAAGAAGTGGACTTCAGGGGAGGGGCATGTACCTCAGGGGTATTTATTGAGATGCAGGAAGAAAGTATTTGAATGGCTGTTTTTAATTCAGAATAAGAAAGATATTAATACTTTAACTGCATTCTTTTCCTTTCTTCCTTCCCTTCCTACCTCCCTTTTCTTTCTTTCTTTCTTTCTTTCTTTCTTTCTTTCTTTCTTTCTTTTTCTTTCTTTCCTTTTCTCTCCTTTCTTTTCTCTTTTCCTTTCTTTCTCTTTTCCTTCCTTCCTTCCTTTTTTTCTTTTTCTTTTTTCTTTCTTTCTTTCCTTCATTCCTTCCCTTCTTCCTTTATTTTCCTTCCTTTTCTTTCCTTTCTCTCTTCCTTCTCTTTCCTTTCTCTCTTCCTTTTCTTTCTTTCTTTCCTTTCTCTCTTCCTTTTTTCTTTCCTTCTTTCTTTTCTTTTTCTTTCTTTCTTTCTTTCTTTTTTCCTTCCTTCCTTCCTTCCTTCCTTCCTTCCTTCCTTCCTTCCTTCCTTCCTTCCTTCCTTTCCAGCAGAGCACAATTCTGTTATCCTCTGAATTAGATTTAGTGAGGGTTTGTTTTCAATCAGACCTTTTCTACTTATCAGTTCCTGCTGGAAACAGACTTAGCAGTCTCTCTTTTCCATGGTTCTTATTCTCTTGTCAGTTTCACAATCAGTTTCCCTGAAAACTGGGTCTAATCAGTTTCACAGCCTCCTGGACAGCTTTTCAAAGTGGATACAAAGTTCCCAGCTTCATTTCCCCAAGTTTGTATAAGGACCATGTATCTTCTGCAGCATCCTCCCACCACAAATGCAGCTGGTATTACAGCACTAAAATATACCGTATCTAGAAAAAACAGTTCAGCCTAGTGGTTAAGGTTCCAGGCATCTGAGTTCTAGTCTTGCCTTAGGCATGAAAGCCAGCTGGATGACTTGTCAATCAGCAGGAGACTGGGAGTTCTAGTTCCACCTTAGATATAAAAGCCAGCTGGGTACTTTGGGCCAGTCCCTTTCTCTCAGTCCAATTCACCTCACAGGGTTGTTGTTGTGGGGAAAACAAGAATAGGAAGGAGTTAGATCTTAGACATCTTCAGCATCTTAAGTTACTTATAAAGTAATAAAGGTTCCCTTTGCACATCTGTGCTAGTAATTTCCAGCTCTAGGGGGCAGTGCTCCACTCCATCACAAAGCCAAAGAGCCAGCGCTGGCCGAAGACGTCTCCGTGGTCATGTGGCCGGCATGACTAGATGCTGAAGGCGCACGGAACACTGTTCCCACCAAATGTGGTCCCTAATTTTCTTCCTGCATTTTTTACCTGCTTTCAAACTGCTAGGTTGGCAAAGCTGGGACAAGTAATGGAAGCTCCATTACGTGACGCTAGGGATTCAAACCACCGAACTGCCAACTTTTCTGATAGACAAGGTCTAGCCACTGAGCCACTGCAGGTGGGATTAAAAACATCTAAATAAAAATATAAAATAAATAAAATACAGAAGACCCCATTTTCTAAACTCATAAAAGCAAATAAGAGAGAAAAGAGTGTTACGCCGACAGAATGCATTGCATAGATTCACCTCAACATCTGACCCAGATGTTAGGTACCATAAACCATCAAACAGATGTGTTACATTCCTGTCTTCAGTTTGAGTCACAAGGGGCTAAAGTCACATTCCAGAAGACCGTCTCCATTCCAAAAGTTTTACTTATCTGAGGTCATATAGGGTAAAAAAAAACCCAACCCAAATCAGTCCTTCCAGAGGTTAGAAATTATGGGCCACGCTAATTTAATTTAGCTTCCTCACCTAAGAGGAGAATTGGGTAAGTAAGGGCTCCATTTACAAAGCTGGTGCAGACATTTGCATCGGTCAGACTCAAATTCCTTGTCCTGCAGGAGAAAAATTATAAACGGAAGAAAGCCCTTAAAAAAAAAAAAGCTTGAGATGAAAACTTACATCCCGTGCTATTCATATACGAGAGGGTCACATGAAAACCACTGAAGAGAAAAAAGACAACTTTCAGAGCTGGTAACAAATGGCTGATTTGCAATTGTGCTCCGTGAGAAAACATTGGGGCGAAGGGGGCTGTTTTGAACCAACATGCACAAAACCCACACACGTCCTGAAGTAGGAAATCCCACTAAATGCCCCTTCTAAAATGTTTTGTAAGATAAAACCATCTTCTGCTATAGAGCAGCCAATTCAAGATGTAAGATTTTTATTTAAAAAAAAAAGAATTGCTTTATCGCTGTTCATCTTTGTTAAGGGTCTCCAAACTGGACAACTTTAAGACTTGTGGACTTCAACTCCCAGATTTCCCCAGTCAGCCAATTTGGCTGGATTGTTTATATGGTACCTAACATCCAATGTGTGGGTCAAGCTTTGAGGTAAAGGCGGAATTCCACAGCAGACGTGGTATTCAGCAGGTTCTGACCGGTTCTGGAGAACTGGTAATGGAAATTTTGCATAGTTCAGAGAACTGGCAAATCCCACCTCTAACTGGCTCCACCCCCATCTATTCTCTGCCTCCCATTGAGTCCCAGCTGATGGGCTGGGTCGTCTTTGGTTGCCCTGCACAGGAGAACGGAGCTGGAAAGCAGGTTAGTGAGATGGGGAGGGAATGGGGATTTTGCAGTATCCTTCCCCTGCCACGCCCACCAAGCCACACCCACCAAGCCACACCCACAGAACCATTTTTTAAATCCCACTGCTGTTCCACTTAAAAGTTGCTATGTTTGGAGACTACAGATCTTTGTCTTGAGTTCAGGACCCTCCACTCATCCTTTAGCCAGCAGTTGGGCTTTGGGGTTTGGAGGAGTGGGAGAAGTGGCCCAGTGGTGGTATTCAAATTTCTTTTACTACCAGTTCTGTGGGTGTGGCTTGGTGGACGTGGCAGGGGAAGGATCTTCAAGCAAAGTGTGAAGATTTCACATACCAAAACAGCTGTGGGCTCTGCTGGATCAAGATGAGGGAAAAATATCACTCACACAACTAAGGATGAGGTGAAACTGATTCTTGGATACATTGTGGGTACGATTTGAGTTATCAATCTTACAATAAATACAATAGTAAATCTAATATCTAATAAAAATGATAAATTTAATAATCTAAAAAAAAGTTTAAAAGGTGGGATAAAAAAGCAAATAAATAATACACAAATAAGATTAAGGCAGCACTACAGGGACAAGATAGAAAGAGATTGCTGAGTGAGTCTGTTTGTCCTAGCCTTAGATGAAGGTTCTGCGTGGAATCTAGGTCAAATTGCTTACATGTGAAACACCCTCCATTTCGAAAGCTTGTTTCAGTTGTCCTTGTTTCCACGCTACCTGTTTGCACCTGAACTTTGTCTTCCTATACTTTCTTCTTCTTGCACCTGGGCACATTTTAAAATATATATAAGCGGTGATTCATTATTGAAATAATGCAGGATCCTGTCTTTTTTTAAGTTTATTTTTAATATCACACGAATATCCAATATTAAAATGTCTATCTATTGTTAATCTGAGTGCAAAACCTCAAATCAGTTATTCACTGAATTGGTGATATTGTTACAACATTGAGAAAATACTTAACCTTGGTACAGATAGAACTGCAAACCAACTGCATTCTCCTGTTCTCCCAAATCCTGTTTTTCTTCTCCTCTCCTCTTCTTCCTGAAGGTTTTGTAACCCTCCAGATCCCGATTGTAAGTAAGTGGGATTTCCTGGCAACTGAAAAATGTGTAGCAAGAGGATTTCCTCCTCCTCTTCTCTTCCTCCTCCTCTTCTTCTTCCTCCTCCCTCTCCTCCCTCCTCCTAAAGCTCAGACTGCGTTGGAAAACCAGGAGTAGAGCAATTCTCTGTCCATACCAAGGTGCCCTCCCAATGGCCAAGGACGCAAGCAAAAAGATCAGCATTGTCTCAAAAGTGCTTTCCCAAAAGACAACTACTGGACTTCCTTATTTTTTCCCCCTTGAAAACATTTCGCTTCTTATCCAAGAAGCTTTCTTCCGTTCTGAACTGAAACCAAGACAGTCCAGTTGCCTTTTGGGCCAGCCGTGACCTGGATGATTGAGAACCTCCATAGAAAAAAGATTAGCAAATTTTTACCTTTTGCAACCACCCGCCTAGAAAAGCAACGTCAGCCCGTTGTGCAATAAAGAAGACGCACAGACTCACATGAATATTCCTTTTTTTTAAATTGAGTCCAATGAGGAGATTGCCCAAAAGGATTTTAGGCAAAGCATCCCTTTTGCCAACAAGAGAACGACCAACTCTAGGATGTCCCATTGAACCGAGCGCCTCCTAGTCTTCCAAACAAGGAACTACTATTCCCGGCATGCTTTGGGGTTCAATCCATCGCGCAGGCGCACCGGAGAGCAAGCTCAACTGCTGAGAAGCTGCTTAAACGAGAAGGTGAGTTGGAGAGGGCGGAATTGTTGTGGGGGGCGGCAATACCGAGGAGGAATTGAGGAGTGGGGCAGAGCACCCCCCAATTGCAACCCTCTGCAACCCTCCTACGTGCTGCAGTTCCCACCGTCTGTTGCAACCGCGGGCGGGGATAAGGGGAGTTGTAGTCCCCAGCTCATATGTCTTCTGGGGAAGCTCGAAACATTCCAGGGTGTGGGGTTTCTCCCTCTTTCCCTGTCTCCCCACTGTATGTGGGGTGTCAGCCCAGGAGCCTCGGCAGGGCGAGAGGGCAAGAACGGGAATGGGGCTCAGAAAAGCTTTTGCAACCTGGCGCCCTCCGCTGGTGGGGAAATCTGTTCCTCTCTTTAATTGCTAACCAGCTGTGCGATGTGGGAGGGGCGACCAGCCTTGTAATCCTCGCCGTGGGGAGGGCAAGGCCGCCTTCCCCCAAGGAAATCGATTTAGAGGGGGGAAAAATAGGGGAATTTCCCAGCTGCTGCTTCATCTTTTTTTTATTTTTATTTTATTTTATTTATTTATTTATTTATTTATTTAGTTAGTTAGTTAGTTAGTCAAGCGATTATAAGATAACAGGTATAAGTATAAACATAGTTATGAATACATGAAATGGATACATATAAGAAAAATAAAAAGAAACAATAGGACAGGGACGGTAGGCAGGTTGGTGTGCTTATGCATGCCCCTTACAGACCTCTCAGGAAAGGGGTGAGGTCAATAGTAGACAGTCTAAGGTTAAAGTTTTTGGGGTTTGGTTAAAAGTAGCTTTTCTTAAACTTTTTGCTCTTAGGGCCGCACGTCTTTTGGGGAAAGCCCAAAGAGTTGTGCTTTGTGATGGGGATGATATAGACATAAAATGCTTATTATATACAATGTCTCTATTTTTATTATCTCTGTTGCTTTGCATGAGTGCTTCTGTACTGGAGACAAATTCCTTGTGGGTCTAATTATTCTCAGCCAGATAAAGTATTCAACTTCAATTTGAATTTCTAGATCTCTTCCCTCTCCTTTGCAAAAAACCCCTTCCGTTTCTGTTGGCAAACTCTAAAAAGACCATAGAAATATTTTTATGAGTTGACGCTTCCCCTGCCATGCCCACCAAGCCACACCCACAGAACTGATAGTAAAAAATTTTGAATCCCACCACTGGTGCAATCCCAGAACATCTGGAGCACCATTTGAACACCCTCAGCATTGACAAATTCACCTTCAGTCAATTGCAAAAGGCAGCTTTACTCAGAACCGCTTAAATCCTGCAATGATACCTCTTAACACCATCAAACATCCACATCTGCCTATCCCAGATCCTTGGGAAGCGCTTTCTAGCTGGATAAAAATTCCAGTTCTACTCTGAACGTCTGGCTGACTGTGCAACGAAGCATCATATTGTGGGTTTTCTCCCCATCTCAGGACTGGTTGTGACCCTGCCGTGCTTCCTCTAAAAGCTAGCTATCCATGGCTCATGCGGGCTTTGCTTGTGAACCTCCTCCTGATGTGGACACAGATGACTGTCTTCCGGAATACTCATATATCTTCCAGCCTGACATCCTCAAGTAAGCATGCCCAAGGTGCTAGGTCTCTTTAAGGTTCCTGTAAACCTGGTTGGGCGGAATAGAGAATAGAATAGAACAGAACAGAACAGAACAATAGAATAGAACAGAATAGAATATGAATGGAGTAGAAAATGAATGGAATAGAATAGAATAGAATAGAAAATAGAAGATAGAATAGAGAGAATAAAATAGAAGGTAGAATAGAATAGAAGTTAGAATAGAGTAGAGTAGAATAGAATAGAAGATAGAATAGAATATGAATGGAATAGAATAGAATAGAATAGAAGATAGAATAGAAGATAGAATAGAAGATAGAATAGAATAGAATAAAAGATGGAATAGAATAGAATAGAGTAGAAGATAGAGTAGAGTAGAGTAGAACAGAATAGAATAGAATAGAATGACAAAGTTGGAAGGGACCTTGGAGGTCATCTAGTCCAGCCCCCTGAACCTATACCATTTCAGAGAAGTGGCTGTCTAGTATCTTCTTAAAAATCTCCAATGTTGAAGCACCCACAACTTCTGAAGGCAACTTCTGTTCCACTGGTTAATTGTCCTCCCTGTTAGGAAGTTTCTCCTTAATTCCAGGTTGCTTCTCTCCTTGATTAGTTAGTTTCCAGCCATTGTTTCTTGTCCTCCGGTGCTTTGGAGAATAATTTAAGCCCCTCTTCTTTGTGGCAGCCTCTCAAGTACTGGAATACTGCTATCATGTCACTACTAATTCTTCTTTTTCTCCTGTAATGTTTTGCCTTTTCCCACCTTGTTTGTTTAAAATACAAGTTAGCTATGAGAGAGTTGGTGTAGTTAAGGACTGGAAAAACCAGATTCAAAGTTATTGCTAGTCAAGGAAATGCTCATCAGTCCAATCTATCTTGCAGGGATGTTGTGGGGATAGATAGACCAATAGAGATTCCCCTGGAAGCTACCTACGGCTCCTGGAAAGAAAGACAGGATATAAAGACAGGATGGGGAGAAATAGGCTCCGGCTCAACCCGACCAAGACGGAGTGGCTGTTCTTACCGGCATCTCGGTTTTCAGGAGATGTTCCATCTTTGGTCATGGGGGGAGAGGTGTTGCCCCCGTGGATAGGGCGAGGAACCTGGGCGTCCTCCTGGATCCACAGCTCGGTTTAGAGGAGCAGGTGGGGGCTGTGGCCAGGGAGGGTTTTGCCCAGGTTCGGCTGGTTCGCCAGCTCCGCCCTTATCTGAGCCGAGATGCCCTTCGAACGGTCACTCATGCGCTTGTCACTTCTAGAATCGACTACTGTAACGCTCTCTACACGGGACTGCCCTTGCGGACTACCCGGAGGTTACAGCTGGTGCAGAATGCGGCCGCTGGCTGTGATGGGAGTATCCCGATACTCATGTTACACCCTCCTGTGTGACCTGCATTGGTTGCCGGTTGCCTTCCGGGTCAGTTTCAAGGTGCTAGTAACAACTTATAAAGCCCTAAATGGCTTGGGTCCAGGGTACTTGCGGGAACGCCTCCTGCCAGCATCATCATATGCCGATCGCCCTGTTTGCTCCCACAGGAGGGGCCTCCTTGTGATACCGTCGGTCAGACACTGTCGGCTGGTGGTTCCCAGGGCTAGAGCCTTCTCCGTGGGAGCCCCCACCCTTTGGAACCAGCTCCCCGTGGATCTCCGTTTGACCCCTGATCTCCGCTCCGTCCGCCGGGACCTGAAGGCTTGGTTGTTTCAACAGGCCAGCCTGGAATGACCTGGGTTGGGGGTTTTTACTGTTTATTTTTTTAATGTTTTAATGTTTTACTGTATTTATTTCGACTTGTTATGTTTAATTGTTTTTTATGTAAATTTTGTGCTGTTTTAATGTTAGCCCTGAGTCCTTAGGGAGAAGGGCGGCATACAAGTCGAATAAATTATTATTATTAATTATTATTATATAGGCAGTCCTCATTTAGCAACAGCAGTTGGGACCTGCTACTCTCATTAAGTGAAGCATAATTGCTTGCTTATGATCTTCTGCTTTGCTTTACAGACCTCCCAAGGCTGTAAGTGCAGGCATAGGTTGCAGATTTATTTCTTCATCGCTGACATAATTGCAAATGGTCGCTAAACAAGGCAGTCGCTAAACATGGACAGCCAGCAATTTTCTATTTATCAGATTAATTTTACTTCAATGTTACTGGTTTTATGCTGGTCTGCAGCTGAAAGAAAACCAAACCAGCATTGCATTGCTAAAACTACTTTTACATTTCCTCACCTGTCAAGTGAAACATGAGAGCCAATTTAGTGAGATAGTTAAGATACTGGCCTGGAAACCAGGAGACGGCGAATTCGAGTCCTCCCTTATACATTAAATGGTGACTTTTGTGCCAATCACCAGGATACTGGGAGATCTAGTCCTGCCTTCATCATGAAAGCTGGCTGGGTGACTCTGAGCCAATCGCTAGGAGACAGTGGCTTTTAATCCTGTCTTAGCATGAAAACTGACTGAAAGACTTTGAGCCAGCCACTCTCACTCTCAGCCCAATCCACCTCACAGGGTTGTTGTTCTGGGAAAGTAGGCAGCAACATTAGGTATGCTCCCTGCCTTGAGTTTTATATAAAAAGGGTGCAATACAAATCTAATAATAATATACTGCTGCTTCTAAGCCATTCCTGTCCAGTTTTGCCATCTTTCTCCTTTTCTACTTTCTAGGTTCGATGCAAGAAGTTTCATTAGTCTGGGTCACTAATCTGTAATAAAGAATATGATTCAATTTCCTTTTTTAAAAATTTCTGTGAATTCTGGAATTTCTTTCCCAGTGTTTAACGCTTCTTCACTTGGGAGCCACCCAGAGTTTTGGGGCAGCAAATAAATAAGGATATCAATAAGTGAACTGTGTTGGTACCTCCTGATTTCTGACGTCTCCTCCTTCTGATTTTTCTAGAGGAAAAGTGGCTTTCGTCACAGGCGGCGGCTCCGGAATTGGATTCCGCATCGCTGAGATCCTGATGAGGTATGGATAGCAGATCTCTGGCGGGATCTTCAGCCAGGACTCTGCAATCTAGATGTGATCTTAACAAAAGGCTCTGGGATATTTTTATCTTCCGTTATTTCCACGGCTGGATGGCTGGCATTTTGTTTCTGGCAGACAAAATGTGTTCTTCTCGGTTGAGAATCTCCCACTGTTGTCCCAGTGTTTTTTCATACAATGTAGAATCATAAGTCTGTGAGGGACCTTGGAGGTCTTCTAGTCCAACCCCCTGCCTAAAGCAACAGAACTAATGCCATTCTGGTCAAAAGGTTGTCCAGTCTATTTTTGAGAGCAGCCACAACTCCAGGAGGCAAACTGTTACATTGGTTAGTTGCTCTCACTGCCAGGAAATTCCTCTTTATTTCCAGGTTGAATCTCTCCTTGTTCAGTTTCCATCCACTATTCCTTGTCTGGCCTTTAGGTGCCTTGGAAAATAGCTTGACCCACTCCTCTCTGTGGCAGCCCCTCAAATATTGGAAGACTGCTATTATATCTCTCCTAGTCTTTTTCTTTGTTAGATTAGACATATCTAATGTGATGACCCAGGGTGGGATACAAAACAAACACAGTCACAGAAAAGAGGTGAAGCCCCTTTTGTTCCTCCAGTTTGCTTCCAAGCTCCGAATATCTTTGACGGAAGACAAAAAAACTCCCACACAAACAGTTGCCCGAAGAAGAAAAAAGCAACACAAACTGTTAAGTTCGGAAGAAGACAGGACGCGAAGTACTTCAGCTCTTTTTAATAGTGTGACTACAGTTCAGAACTACGCCAGAATGGCTTGGTCACGGCAGCTTTTATAGCCTGCTGCCGCGGCTTTTAGCCAATGGCGGTATGCGGATTTCCCGCCGTTTCAACAACCAATCAGATTGAACTCTGCATATCTCCAACAACCAATCAGATTAACCCCTCCCCACCTGGTCCAGCCCATACTCAAACCCCATCTATCTAATGTATTCTTGTAAATAGGTGGGGCTTTTACAGTTACGTTTGGACCTGCGTGGTTCAGGTGTTCTAGGAACTTCTATTTGTTTTGAAGGAATGTTAGTTGTTGGAATCCCCTTATTAGGAATCCTTTGGCCGGATGATCTGGCTCTGTTACTCCAACCTGGTCTCTCCTCCCAGTCCACTCCCAGCCCATTGGTATCCCCTTGAACAGGTAAGGTGGTGCTGTCCTCAATTTGAGTTGGCAGTTGTTGGGATTGTGTTAGGACTTGGGGTGGCTCTTGTCATGTTATTCCGTTTAAAAGAGGATTAACTATTACTTGTTCATTATTCAAATGGTCTCCCCCTTTCCCCACGGTTTGGGTTGTGGGTTGTGCGTAATGAGTCCTGTAACGAACCTGGGCAAACTTCTAGGAACTTTCTGGACCTTAATTGGTCTATATGCCTTTTCCAAGTGACCCCGTCCTCCATTTGTACCCTGTAAGATCTGGGCCTTGTTACATGGGTAATTTCTGCAGGAATCCATAATGGCTCACCCACAAGGTTCTTAGCATAAACTCAATCTCCTACTTGAAAAATGCGAGTTTTGCTACTGGAATCTACAGGTGTTTTGTTAACGTACGTGGGGTGAAGGCAGTCGAGGGTTGACCTGAGTTTCCTGCCCATTAAGAGCTTGGCAGGGCTTAAATGAGCCTTGGTAGCTCAGGCTGTTAAATGCCTGCTCTTAAGATCCAGATGCCTACAATTATTGTAGGCTCGAATCCCACCAGGCTCAAGGTTGACTCAGCCTTCCATCCTCTCCGGGTAGGTAAATTGAGGACCCAAGATTGTTGGGGGCAATTAGCTGACCTTGTAAAAATGCTGCTTAGTAATAAGCAGGCATATACAATGGAATGAAGGCTATTGCTGAGCACATTGGGTTGTGCTCCAAAAAGTCAGCCTGAGTCTTCGGAGAAGGGCTGCATATAAATGTAATTTTTAAAAAAAAAAAATTAGTGGAAGGGCTGGGGTAATGTGTTGGATACTGAGCAGTTTGTCCACTTTCTCAGTGATATCCCCTGGACCCAACTGTTGAAGTTTCTCTTTAGTAAACCGAACCATACGTTCAGCCCGGCCGTTAGTCGAGGGATGCCCGGGGCCGTAGGGCGTGCCTTATGCCCTGCTGTGCTAAGTATGATTCAAAAGGGTGGCAGTAAATTGGGGACCATTGTCGGAAACAACAACATCGGGCAACCCGTGGGTTACAAGAAGTTTCCTTAGCTGTTTGATAACAGCCTCTGCTGTGGTGGATGACATGGGAAGAACCTCGAGCCATCTGGAATATGCATCTACTACAATCAGAAAGGTATGCCCTTTCGTTGGGCCAGCAAAATCAATATGAATTCTGGACCATGGCCCCCTAGGACATTCCCATTCCTGTTTAGGGGCGATAGGCGGTGTGGGCCTCAGTTCCTGACAATTTCTACAGCCCGCAACCCAGTTTTCAACCATTTTGTCTATCCCCAGCCACCATACATAGCTCCTAGCCAACCCTTTCATTCTGACAATCCCCGGGTGCCCCTCATGCAACATTGTCAATACTTTCTTCTGCAATTTTTCCGAATAACCACGATTTCCCCATAGAATACACCCTTTTAACACAGATAGTTCAGTTTGCCTGGACTTAAACAGTTTGCAGACATCCGTTAGTCCTTGTTGTGGCCAACCCTTCTTTATCCAACCCACAACAGGTGCTAATAAACTGTCTTTAGTAGTCTCTCTTGCAATTTCAGCAGCATCCACAGGTAGTTGAGCAACTGTTTCTAGGAAAAAGGTGTAAGTCTCAGGTGCTGGATCTTCAGTGTTCATAGGCTATGGGCTGCGGCTCAATGCATCTGCGTGCCCTATTTCCTTCCCCGGACGGTGAACAAGTCTGTACGAGTATGCAGTGAGGAATTCGGTCCATCTCATCATTCGGGGTGAAAGGATGATAGGAGTTGGTCTATCGCTGGCCACAATTCCGAGTAGAGGCTTGTGATTGGTGACAATGGTGAATTTTCTTCCATAAACGTATTCGTGGAATTTCTTGACAGCTGCTACTATAGCCAGCGCTTCCTTGTCCAGCTGACTATAGTTTCTCTGCTTTTGTCAATGTCCTTGAATAGAAGGCAATGGGAGCTTCCCTTCCATTCGTTAACTGGTGGCTCAATACCCCCCCCCCCACTCCAAAAGGGGAGGTATCGCATGTTAACATCACCGGTAGGTTTTCACTAAACTGTATTAATACACAATCAGAAGTGATTTGTCGCTTAATACTGTTAAAAGCTGCTTCTTCTCTTTTGCCCCAGACCCACGTAGTTTTTTTATCTAGCAGTCTATGTAGGGCTTCCGCAGTGGTTGCTTTCTGTGGCAAAAACATATGGTAGAAATTAATAAGTCCCAGAAATGCTTGGAGATCAGCTTTGCATTTAGGTCTGGGGGCTTCCTTTATTGCCTGAATTTTGGCTTGTGTGGGGTGGATACCGTGTTTGTCAATCATATAACCTAAGAATTCGACTCTGTCAGTTCTTAGTGTACATTTCTCTTTTTTGACTTTTAGTCCTGCTTTTTTGAACCTGATCAGGACTTCTCTGAGTCTCTCTTGTAGTTGAGTGTCATTTTTAGCAGAGATTAACACATCATCAAAATAAGGTACCACCCCTGTTAACCCTTGGAACATTCTTTCCATAAGGCTTTGAAATATGCCTGGTGCCACACTTACTCTGAATTGCAACCTTTTGCATTTAAAGGCACCCCGGTGGGTCACAATAGTTTGTGCCTCTGCAGTCATATCGTCCACTGTTAACTGCTGGTATGCTTGGGCAAGGTCTAATTTAGCGAAAACAGTACCCCCACCTAGGGAGTGTAACAAATGATGTACCACTGGAACCGGATATGCGCTCTGTTGCAGTGCATGGTTCAATGTCACCAAAGAGCCTTGGTGGCTCAGGCTGTTAATTGCCTGCACTTAAGTTCCAGCTGCCTACAACTGCTGTAGGCTCGAATCCCACCAGGCTCAAGGTTGACTCAGCCTTCCATCCTCTCCGGGTAGGTAAATTGAGGACCCAAGATTGTTGGGGGCAATTAGCTGACCTTGTAAAAATGCCGCTTAGTAATAAGCAGGCATATACAATGGAATGAAGGCTATTGCTGAGCACACTGGGTTGCATCCCAAAAATTGTAAGCCGCCCTGAGTCTCCAGAGAAGGGCGGCATATAAATGTAATTTAAAAAAAAAATGTCCCCTTATAGTCCCCACAAATTCTTACAGAGCCATCAGGTTTGACAGGGGTAACTATAGGTGTTTCCCATCTGGACTGGTCTGTGGGCTCTAGTACCTCTTGAGCTATCAGTTTGTCTAACTGTTCATCGATTTTTGCTGTAAGTGCAAACGGCACTCGTCTGGCTTTTAAACGGATTGGTTGTACATTGGGGTCTAAATTGAAAGTAATAGGGGTCCCCAAGTACTTGCCTAATCCGTCGCTGAAGACCTCTTGGAATTCTTTCTTCAATGACTCTTCCCATTCTGAGTCACTTACATGGTTGATTCCAGTCACTTCGATGCCCAGGGGGTTGAACCATTCAAGTCCTAGAAGACTTGGGCGGTCTTTATCTACGATGCTCAATGGCAGAAGTTTAGTGTGGTTCTTGAATTTAACGTTGAATTTTCTTGTTCCGATTACAGGAATCTTGTTTCCTTGGTAATCTTTGAGGGTTAGTGCTTGCTTTTTGAATTGGCTCTTTCGGATTTCTGGTATGAGACTCTGTATAGTGTCCCACGACACCAAGGATAGGTATGATCCCGAGTCTACCTCCATCTGGCACGGTCTTCCTTCGATATACACCTTGACATGCACCTTCCTGTTGTTCAGTGATGAAGAATGACCAATCGTTACAGTTTGATGAGTTTCGTTTTTCCTGCTCACTTCTTTTCCGCGCCCAATTTTTTCACCTGCGCTTCCGGTTTTTATTTTTTTATTTTTTATTTTTAATTACATTTATATGCCGCCCTTCTCCGGAGACTCAGGGCGGCTTACAATTTTTGGGATACAACCCAATGCACTCAGCAATAGCCTTCCTTCCATTGTATATGCCTGTTTATTACTAAGCGGCATTTTTACAAAGTCAGCTTCTTGCCCCCAACAATCTTGGCTCCTCAATTTACCTACCCTGAGAGGATGGAAGGCTGAGTCAACCTTGAGCCTGGTGGGATTCGAGCCTACAGCAGTTGTAGGCAGCTGGAACTTAAGTGCAGGCAATTAACAGCCTGAGCCACCAGTCTTTGGTATTCGGGATGAACTTCCTTCTGTTTGGTGGAGTTCTGGATGATTTGCAGACTCTTGCGATGTGTCCTCTCTTCTCGCAACTGAGGCAAATGGCTTCCAGGAACCTGCATTCTGTGCGGGGGTGGTTCCCTCCACATCCTGCGCAACGGAATTCTCGCTTCTTCCGGCCCTGGTCGTTCCATTTCCGCTCCATTCTGAGTCTGTTTATCTCTTCTTCTTCTCCGCTGTACTCTGATTCTGACTCTAGTTCGTCAAAATGCGTTGTTGTGGGTTTTTTTCCTTCTGGATTGGTGGTTATTCTGTTCATCTTCCTCATTGTTGCTGCGGAGGCTTTCGTGGCTTCTGCTGCTATTGCCTCATCGATGGCTTCTTTTAGCGTAATTTTTGGTTTCATGAGTAGTTTATTTTGTACCGTCTGGTCCTTGAGCCCCAAGACAAAACAATCACACATGGCTTCTTCTAGCGTGATGAATTCACAGGCACCACCAAGGTTTCGTAAGCTGGCCACAAAGTCACTGATGCTTTCTTCTTCTTGTTGATCGTGGTGGTAGAATTCATGTCTGCGGATCAGGCACGATACCTGGGGTGTGTAGTGCGCCCTCAGTAGCCTTTCCAAGTCTGCCCACACCATCACCTTTACGTCTGCTGGTGCAGCCAGAGCCTTTGCCATCTTGAACACTGCAGGGCCGCAGTGTGTTAGGAAAACCGCTCTTTTCCGTTGTTCAGATATCGATGCAAGATCATTGCCTTCTAAGAACATTTGGAATCTGTCTGCATAAGATTCCCAGTCTTCATTCTTCGGGTCGAACGGGGCTGGTGGCGTGTTCAGCCCAGTCATCTTGTCTCTTTCTTCTGCGTTGTCTTCTTAGCCGTTACGATCCCACCTTCGTCGCCAGTGTTAAGTTCGGAAGAAGACAGGACACGAAGTACTTCAGCTCTTTTTAATAGTGTGACTACAGCTCAGAACTATGCCAGAATGGCTTGGTCATGGCAGCTTTTATAGCCTGCTGCCGCAGCTTTTAGCCAATGGCGGTATGCAGATTTCCCGCCATTTCAACAACCAATCAGATTGAACTCTGCATACATTACACAAACCAGGCAAGATAAGGGCTGGAGGATGTCCACAGATAGCACACACTGAGAAGGACGCCAAACTCATAGAGGAACTATAAACTAGAGATATTTACATGATTTGTTTCCAGCGTTCACCAGTACGCATATCCAAACTCTTATTCAGTTGTCACAGCTGCAGCCCATGAAGAGGATCAAGGCCCTCTCCTCCCGAGGAGACCACATCTCTCCCTTACCCTCTCCTCCCTGCATGCCCTAGGATGGAGAGGGGATGGGCCTGGGTTTTCCTCTGACTGCCCAGCCGGCCTCTGCCCTTCCCCAGCCTCCTCCATAACCTCCGGAGCCACACTTCCACTCCCTGTCGGCCATTCCTCCTCTCCCTCAGAGTCAGTCTCCACCAGAAGCATGACATCTAATTCCCTCAATCGTTCATTGTATGGTTAGACTTTCAGGCCCCTTATCACCTTTGTTGTTCTTCTCTGCACTCTTTCCAGAATGTCCACATCTTTTTTATATTGTAGTGGCCAGAACTGGATGCAGTATTCCAAGTGTGGCCTCACCACTGTAGTTTCCCAGATATTTGCTTTTGCATTTCTTTAAAAAAAACCAACAACGCTAAAACTTTTTAAGTAAAAAGAAAGACATTTTTTGCATTCCTTGATTTCTCTGTCTGATCTTGGGAAATTTTCCTTTAGGCATGGTTGCCAGTGTGTCATTGCCAGCAGAAAACTTGAACGGTTGACGGAGGTGAGTGGCTGCGAGATCCTTGTAGTTTTACTGTCCCATTTGGGATATTAGTAGCTTCTCGGTGAAGCAAAAAGGACTCCCCATTTTTTTGTGGTCTTCCAAAGTTTCAGGAGGACAAGGTTGTTTTGGAAGGTCCTTAGAGATTGGTTCTGACTGGGCCATTAGCCCTGAATGTGGATTAGCGAATTCTTAAAAGTCGACAACTTCAAGATGTGTGAACTTCACCTCTCAAAATGCTGGCTGAGAAATTCTGGGAGTTGAAGTCCACAGAAAGTCGCTGAGCTTGAGAAACCCTGACTTAGTTTAGGTTGTGGTTGGGTTAATGTTTAATAACTGTAATGCTATTTATATTTGCCTGGAGCTATTGTGGCATGTGCGTGGACACTGCTAAAAAATCCTTTTTAGAAAGGCACCTAGTTCTATCCCTTTTCTAAGCAGCAAAAATACAGAAAGAAAACATTGCCAGTTGGGAGATCAATAGAACTGATCAGTGCAAGTATAGCTTTAATTTTCTTAAATGAGGGAAATTAAAAGTTTCTGGTTGATCCTATGATACACATGGAAATCAATTGGTCTTCTACATATTGCCAATCTTGACCAGTGCGGAAGGATTCTGGAAGTCAACAGATATTGTAGGAGGAGAATCATGTTAAATGAAATCATCTTCATTTTAACGACCCCATAATCCCTTGCGGGGTTGGAGTCTGGGCAACTGAATGGAGCTAGCAGAGTGTTTGAATGGCCGGATGCCCTTCCTGTTGCCAGTACGGAGTTTTGTTCAGCAGATATATACTCATTGGGCCCAGAGAGAGAAATATCTGCCTCTACCTGGACTGAACTCACAGCCTCCTGACTGTGAGTTGAGAACTCCACTTCTAGGACACCGCACCACTCCAATCATGTTAAGTGAAATACATTGAAAAAAATAAAAAATTTCAAGGAGGTGTACAGGTAGATCTCATTTAGCAGTTTCCGCATTTTCTGACTGTTGCAACGGTGATGAAAAAGTAACTTTATGACTTACCCTCCCATTTACCACCTTGTCAGGTCTGTCAAGCAATTGAAAGCTGAAATAAGATTGTAAGCATGGCACACTTTCGCTCAGTGACCACCTTGCTTAATGGCCAAGTTGCCAATGTCAATTGTGGTCACTAAATGAGAACTGCCTGTATTTACTTTCCCATGTGACTGTAGTTATGACTGTTTGGTTTTGATTTTGTATGGCGCGTCAGCCCAATACAGACTGTAAACCTGTGTTAATTTCTGAATGAGCTGGAGAGTGATGGATGTATGCAGTCAAAATTGGATAAATGCAGCCTGGCTGAGCATGGCATCCTAACCCAGCCAGTAAAATGTTTTGAACCTCTCTGAAAAATAGGGCATGTTTCTTCCCATTCCAGTGTTGATCTGAAGGGCCAATTTGCTATTTTGAAATATGATCCTGTTCTTTTCTGGTGTCTCCTGCCAGGCTGCTGTCTGATCGCCCAAATTTGTTTTTGTTTTTTTAATTTTCCATGACAGGCGGCCAAGAAACTCTCTGCAGCCACTGGCCAGAGATGCCTGCCTGTCTCCCTTGATGTACGGCAACCTCAAAGCATTTCAGCAGCTGTGGACGAGGCCCTCCGAGAATTTGAGAAGATCGACATCCTAGTTAACAGTGAGGGTTTGACGAGCCTCTTGGAGGTTGGAAGTTCTCCCCATCTGCAAGCTTGAAGCCGGGAATGGGTGGTCCCTGAAGGGTGACCTTTTTGGGTGCTGGAAAAGTTCTGGTAGTCGAATTCATAAATGGCCCAGTGTGCTCATTCTCTGCATCCCACCTTCACCTTTAGAAGATCTGTTGAACAGCCATCCAACAACCATCCAACCCCAAAGAAGCTTTGTCTCAAGAATCAAGAACGTTGGATGTTGTATAATTGATCGATTAGGGTTGATACCCACCTCAGCCCAGCGTTTCTTTGAGCAGTGTTTCCCAACCTTGTCAACTTGAAGAGGTGTGCGACTTCAACTCCCAGAATTCCCTAGCCGGCATTGAATTCTGGGAGTTGAAGTCCGTATCTCTTCAAGTTGTCAAGGCAGGGGCTTCCAACCTTGGCGACTTTAAGCCTGGTGGACTTCAAGTCCCAGAATTCCCCAGCTGTTGAAGTCCACCAGGCTGAAAGTCACCAAGGTTGGAGACCCCTGTTCTAGAGCACCTAGTTTCATGATGCAAGTATTAGGCTGATTTTTGGTTAAATCCCCTATTGATAGCCAAACTCCTCGGCCACTAGACAGATGTTGCATCTAGTTTAATTTCAAACATGGGCTCCAGGATCCATCAAATTCGAATAATAATGGATGGGTTTATCAGGATATCATCACGTGCAACAGCTTCTGTGGTGGTACTTTCCATATGTTGAGAAGATACGAATTCAGGCCTTAAGACTGCAATCCAATAAGTCACACACTGTCTGTGTTGTTCCTTTTCCACGGTCTTGTTCCTCAGATGCTGCCGGGAACTTCCTTTGTCCCGCAAGCTCTTTATCGTTCAACGGTTACAAAACGGTGATCGAAATCGACACTTTGGGCACCTTCAACGTCTCCAAAGTCCTGTATGAGAAATATCTTCGGGTAAGAGGCAGTGCCACGGGACGTGGTGGCTCAGTGGCTAAGGCGCTGAGCTTGTCGATCGGAAAGGTTGGCAGTTCAGCGGTTCGAATCCCTAGCGCCACGTAACAGAGTGAGCTCCCGTTACTTGTCCCAGCTTCTGCCAACCTAGCAGTTCAAAAGCATGTAAAAAATGCAAGTAGAAAAATAGGGACCACTTTGGTGGGAAGGGAACAGCGTTCCGTGCACCTTCGGCATTTAGTCATGCCGGCCACATGACCATGGAGATGTCTCCGGACAGCGCTGGCTCTTCGGCTTTGTAACGGAGATGAGCACGGTTCCTTAGAGCCGGAAATGACTAGCATGTATGTGCGAGGGGAACCTTTAAGAGGCTCTTGGTTGTACAGGTAGTCCTTGACTTACAGCCATTCGTTTAGTGACTGTTCAAAGCTACAGCAGCACTGAAAAAAGTGACTTGGGAGCACTTATGACCGTTGTAGCATCCCCGCAGTGACGTGATCAAATCCAGCAGCACTGGGGACTCGTGGGAATATAGAAATAGCTATTTTACGCAATGAATGTAGCAAAACCTTTTGCCTTACTATTCTTTTGCATTTTTAGTATTGAATGACTACGGACCTCACCGTTTAAGGGCTGATATTATAGTAATAGTTAGGCCATGTGTAACTGGCAGATTGGATGCCAAATTGTGGTTTTTAATATAGGTTTTTCTCTGTCACTGCTATATTTTAGAATTTTTAACTGGATATTCCTTGAGTGTTTATTTGTTCTGATCTCTGGTTTTTGTAATAAACTTGATTTGTGATCAAAATTCAGGTGCTTGGCAATGGGTTCGAACTGTTGCTAGGGCCCAAAGTCACGTGATCCCCTCTTGCGACCTTCGATAGGGAAGCCAGATTCACTTAACAACCGGGGGGGGAGCTTAAACTTATCAACTTCAGTGATTCGCTTAACCACTGAGGTGAAAAAGGTCATAAAACGGGGCAAAATTCACTTGAACAAATGCCTCTCTTAACAACATCAATTTTGGGCTCAATTGTGATCATAAGTTGAGGACTACCTGTGCAATCGGGACCAGAATTTTGCGCTCAATTGTGGTCGTAAGTTGAGGACTACCTGTGCAGTCCGGACCAGAATTTCTGTTGGTAAGGTCGGTAGTTAAGTCAGCTGTACCTGCATCTATGACATCTTGACGTTTTTTTATTCTCCTGTGAGTGCCCCTGACTGGACATTTCACCCTGAGGGAGGTGCGGCTTCAGTTAGCCATTAGCCATTTTATTATTTCTTAAATGCCACAAGGGGCAGCTATAAATTCTTTTAACGTTGACCTGAACTTTGCTGCTTGCTTTATTGACGTAGGAAAATGGCGGCGTCATTGTCAACATCACGGCGACCCTCAGCTACAAAGGCCTAGCTCTCCAGATGCATGCCGGGACTGCCAAGGCGGCCATAGGTATGAGGACCAAGCCCTCCGTGTCTCCTCTTCTTCTCACTGGTAGCTCTGTCCAAGGTTGAGGGCTTCCCAAGATCATGAGGCAGACTCCTCATCCCAATAAAAACCCCTTTTATTTAGGTTAAAGTGATTTCTCTTTCAGCAAAGTCCTGGCAAACAGTCATTCATGAGATTTCACAACTACAGACCTTTTATCAGGCTTGGAGAGTTGCCAGGCCGATATTTTCCAAACACCACACTGTAGCAGCAATTACTTGGCAAGAAGTCAGGAACAGATATTCACTCTAATGAATTGAACTAATTGTCTCCTGCAAACACCACTCCCCTTTCACTCCTCTTTATTCCCTATGGGAGGGGCCATTCACCATCCACCTGAGCCTTTACTCCTGAGTCGACCCTTGTTCCTTAACTGTTCCCTTCTCTGCACATAACAGGCTCCAGCTGTTCTTCTGCCCCACTGATCTCTGACTCCGAAGGCAGCTGATAACTGTCAGACGGCCCTGGCCCCATCTCTGCCTCTGATGCAGAGCCCTCGTCAGAGCCTTCCCCAGACTCCAGGACTGGCCCATGTTCCTCCCCAACCTCCTCACTGTCTGAGTCTGTGGCCAGCTCTGCTGGTCACTGGTGGACCACAACAATAGCCACTCCTTCCAGTAGACCTAGCCATTTCGGGGTAAGAACCTCCTTTGAGAACTAACTCCAATTTAGCTGAGATTTTTGGGAATTGGAGAACACATCCTCTTAGTTTTGAGTGTGGTTTTGGATGATAGACTTTGATGGCATGGACTTCTCCTTCCTGTGTGCAGGAAGCCACAATTGGTTGCTTATTTTCTTCTGCACAGCAATCTGAGAGAATCCATGATTAAAATCCCCTGAGTCCAGGGTTTCTTAGAAAAGCTGCTGCCAAATACATGGAAAGTATGAAGTATTAATTAAATCAAGTTAGTTCTTCATTCCAACCTTGTCTACCTTAAGAAGGTGTACCCCAAGGCCCAAGAATACATGTTTCTATTCTTGAAAGGATCAAGACTGTGTATCTCCAAATTATGCCTTCATTTCATGAGCCATATTCTCTTCCTCCTTCAAAAAAAACCCCGGAGTTTTGAATCCTGAAATAGACTTCTTCGTATCATGAAACCCTCTATCGTTCTAATTTTGGGCTTACCTGAGACTATTCTGAGTATTCTTAAACCCATTTGTCTCTTCACAGATGCTATGACGAAGCATCTTGCTGTGGAATGGGGGCCTCAACGAATTAGAGTGATTAGCGTTGCCCCCGGTCCCATCTCAGGCACAGAGGGATACCGTCGCTTAGGTAAGTCTTCTGAACTGAGGACAGCTTGTAAGGTAACTTCTAAGAAAGCTTCGGAGATAGCTTTTAAGAAAACAGGTAGGTCTTCTAAGAGAGCAGCTCTTGAAAGGGGTGAGTGAATGTTGAGAAAGTGTGGAATAAGAATTATTCCTGGAGTTTAGCTTTTTTAATTTAGAACCTAGAAATCCTTAATGTTTCTATACAATATTTGCAAAGTTGCCTATTCTTTAAAAAGTTTATAAAGTAAAATAAATAAAACATTGATAGTGTAAATTAAGATAATAATATTGAATTTGGAAGAACACAGAATTGGAAATGTTTATGGAGATTGTCAGTCATCCAGGTGATGATTGTCCCAAGGGTGCTTTTTTTCCAAGAAGCAATTGGACTTTTGGGTTTTTCTTTGAAGACGTTTTGCTTCTCATCCAAGAAGCTTCTTCAGCTCTGACTGGATGGTGTGGAATGGGAAGGATTTATACTCCTTGCAGTCAGCTGGTCATTTGCATCCTTTTAGAGGGTCGTTGGGGCCCCTTGGAGGTTTGTCTGTGTGCTCAGGGTCACCTGAGTGGTGCAAATGGGTGTGGAGTCTTCTTGTGTTCATCAAGAAGGGATACAGGGCAGAAAACATCAGAAAGCACAGCTCCACAACACAGTCCTTTTCAGCAGTTCCAAGAAGGCTCCACAATGTTTGCACTACTCAGGTGACCCTGAGGACACAGATAAAGCTCCAAGGGACCTCAACGTCCTCTAAAAGGATGCAAATGACCAGCTGTTTGCAAGGAGTATAAATCCTTCCATTACCCCACCATCCAGTCAGAGCTGAAGAAGCTTCTTGGAGGAGAAGCGAAACGTCTTCAAAGAAAAACCAGAAAGTCCAGTTGCCTCTTGGAAAAAAGGCACCTTTGGGACAGAAATGGAAAGGGTCACTGGGAAGATATTTGGGGGTTGCATGGTACCCCAAAGAGTTGGAGAGTGTGAAGTGGGGCAGTTCAAATTAAAGTGCAGATTAAGCTGATTATTCAGTATCTCCCATTTTTGCCAACTCTCGGTGTATAGAGTTGAGATATGGGAATTTGGAATAATCTTTGTAAAATGCAAATTAAACTGATTATTCAGGATGTACTTCTCCCCCTCCTGCCCTTCAAGGCAAGACTAAAAAGCATTTGTGATTTTACAATGGGTTTCAATGGAAGAGAAGAACTTGTTAAATGCAAGGGTGTCCCTCAGGGTGTGGTCCAAAAAGTCAAGATGGCCACGACAATCCAATTGGAATTCCATATGTTTCTTTTTATGTGGGTGCATAAAAAGACAGATATTGTCATTTCCATTCATCCATCCATCCATCATATTTCTATACTGTCCATCCCACCTAAGTGGCTCTTGAAAGGCTTACAATAAAAACATGTCACAAAATACATAAATAAGAACAACATCAATTCATAAATAAGAACAACATCAAAAACAGAATTAAAAGATGGTTGCACCATTGCAGGGTTAAAAAGTGTAAAAACTCAAAAAGATGAAGACAACCACCTCACAGCACCAATCTTTTCCCCAGGATTGCCTAACCCTAATAATGACATTGTGGTGGCTGCCATCTTATTTTTTCGGACCCACACCCTGTGGAGACCAGTGATGTCCTTCCACGCTCCTGTTTCTTCTTAAAATGGGCCAACGTTGTGCTTTTCTTTTGTTCTAGTTCCACCCAACTTGGAATCCAACCACTACTTCCAGAACATTCCCCTTCAGCGGGTTGGGAACAAGACAGAGATTGCTCACAGTGTCCTCTACCTTGTTAGCCCCCTCGCGTCGTACGTGACTGGCACAACGCTTGTGGTGGATGGTGGAGACTGGATGACTTCGGAGAATTCCTTTCCCTCATTGTTGGGTATAGCTAAGCTATAGGTGAAGTTTCTTTCCTGCTCGGTGGCTTTATAGGCAGGTCTCCTCTGAGTCCACTTCCACTTCTGGTCCAGATTGTGTTCCTTGCCATAGTGCAGAAGTGATTGGCTCTAATCTTCTGGGTTTTTTGAGGGGGCTTCCTATGCCTGAGCAGACTTGACCCAGCTTGAGTTCCCAGCCCAAATCATCTTCAAGAAAGAGGAGATTGAGATGACAAAGCCATGAAGAAACAGGGCGATAATCTGGCAGGGAAATGGCTACCATTATGGCCGACAAAAGGATTGCGTGGTTCTTCATTCACAGCCCCAGCCTGTCTCCATATCAAGAGCTAGCCAACATCCCAGGGAAGGTTAGCAATTTTTCAAGTTCAGTATAGAATCAGAACATACAGTAACCTTTATACAACAGTCCTACAAGGTTGGCCAGCCTTAGTGTGCTCTTAAGTCTCATGGAAGGTGGAAGTTGGATTAGGAGATGTTTGGGTTTCAAGCCTTCGATAATAACTTGTTTATGAGTGCAGTTTAGCGCACAGCTCTCCATGGCTAGATTCAAACTTAAAATCCTAAAGGCTCCCAAAACCAAAAAAACCCACAAGCAGAGCTTCTTCTAAATGGTTTTCTTTATTGTTCCTCACCTATATACAGAAATATATAAACCAGTACAGATGTGACTAGTTTGATAAACCACGATAAAAATCCATGGCTTGGCACCAAATATAGCCACAGTTATATTTTGGGCTAATTGGCTATTTAATTTTTGAATTCACGGTTCTAATTCCGTTAGGCAAAGGCCAGAAGGCTGAAATCCCTTTGAACCAATTGATCTGAAGGGGAGTAAATTTGAAATCAATAGGCAGACCGGATTCCCCTTTGGACACTCCACGTCCATCTCACCCTGCTGTTCCATAATTAGGCTGGGCTTTGAATGGTTCACCAATAAACCTCACAAGCAGTTCAAAGTTCACAAGAACTTGTCTTTCTGGCTTTTTTGTAATAGAAAAAGAAGATACCTTAGCTTTTTTATCCTTTTGCCTTGTTGTGCCTAGTTTATTTTATTAAAATCATGGAGTTGGACGGGGCCTGAGAGATCATCAAGTCCAACCTCCTGTACCCTGAAGGATTAATTGCATCAGCCCCGCTGGATGGCTATCCAGCCTCTGTTTGAAAACCCACCAGTGAAGAGGAAGGAACCACTCTGTGCAGTACTATAATCCAGTGTTTCCCAAGCTTTTCTACATCACGGACGCCCTTTAAATACCTTTTATGGCCACAGACCCTCAAGACTTAAGAGTTACATCATAATATTTTTCCCCAAGCCTTTGTGGGTCTCCTGTGATGACATTGTGGCCCTCTCCAGGAGTCTGTGGGCCACAAAAACCACTACTTTAATCCATTCTGCTGATTGAAAGGTCAACATCTATGGAGACTATCGGTCATCCAGGTCATGGTTGTCCCAATGGTTTTTCAAGAGGCAACTGGACTTTCTTGTTTTTCTTTGAAGACGTTTCGCTTCTCATCCACGGAGCTTCTTCAGCTCTGACTGGATGGTGGATAATGGAAAGATCCTTGCAGGCAGCTGGTCATTTGCATACTTTTATTTTTGTTTTTGTTTTGCTCCAAAATTTATTTTACAATACAGTTTAAGTTTATTGGACTTATATGCCGCCCTCTCTCCCTAGGGACTCAGGGCGGCTCACAATATAAAATTACACAATACAAAAATTAAAATTCATTAAAACTCAATTAAACTCCAGCCCAATAAAATCTAAAACCAATAAAACTTAATCTAAAATACAATTAAAAAAACACTCTATAACTGCCCTTTTTCCAGTTTTATAGAAAAAGAATAGATGTTTCAGCCACCGTTTGCTGAACTAAAGACCAAGATCTTCCTCTGAAAAATATGTTTTGATCATACTAAATACCTTAGCTCCTTTAAAACAAATAACTTTTTTTCTGCTTTGGCAACAGCAAAGTAGAGGTCTAGCAGCTTAATATAACCCATTGCTTTGAATAAACCAGTGATTTTATCACAAAACGCTGTCCTCAAAAGACAGCGGCAAGCAGGCATTAATGCAAAACATGGAATGATTGGATTGAATTTATGGCACTTAATAAAAGATTGCCTTGTTTCTGCAAATTTCCATACAAATGTAGTTATTTGTTCTGTCCAACTATAGGTTCAGAGAAATGAAAGCTGGAAGATTTTTTGCATGAACACAAGTTTATATAACCTTCAGAAATTATTAGTGCCCCTAACAAGTGCATCTTTTTAGACTGTGTGTGAATGCAACCCACCATCCAGTCGGAGCTGAAGAAGCTTCTTGGATGAGAAGCGAAACGTCTTCAAAGCAAAACCAGAAAGTCCAGTCGCCTCTTGAAAAAAAGCACCTTTGGGACTCTTAGGGTCAAGTTGTTCTTAACATCTCATCTACATCCTTGCAGTTTCGCCTCATCTAGTCCTGGAGCAAGTGAGAATAAGTCCGAACCTTCACTAATGAGACAGCCCTTCAGATATATGAAGAGGTCTATCACATCCCCTCTTGGCCTACTTGTCATAGCCCCATCTCCCTCTTTCTCCAGAAGCTCAAGTTAGCTCTTCCTCTTTTCCCACCTCCCCTAGTCTCCAACGCTCTAAAGGACAACTTCTTTGTTGGAAGTGTCAAACTTTAGGTATGACCCTACGTAAGTGACCCTGGGGGACGTGGTGGTTCAGTGTCTAAGACGCTGAGCTTGTCGATCAAAAAGGTCAGCAGTTTGGTGGTTCGAATCCCTAGCGCTGCATCACGGAGTGAGCTCCTGTCACTTGTCCCAGCTTCTGCCAACCTAGCAGTTTGAAAGCACGTAAAAAATGCAAGTAGAAAAATAGGGACAATTTTGGTGGGAAGGGAACAGCATTCCATGCACCTTTGGCGTTTAGCCATGCCGGCCACATGACCACGGAGACATCTTTGGACAGTGCTGGCTCTTTGACTTTGTAACAGAGAGGAACACCGCCCCCTAAAGCCGGAAACGACTAGCACGGATGTGCAAGGAGAACCTTTACCTTAAGTGACCCTACTTGGACTTCAATTCCCCGTGTAAATGGGGAAGAGACGGCAGACTAAACAGCAGTCAGATAAGAGGCAGCTGATCCTGCAGGAAGAATCATGTATAGCAAACATATCAGAATAGTCCCTCCCTAGTTTCTTAGGCTGTAAAGGCGACAGGGTGGGTGGGGAAAAATGTACTTTCACACTTGCAAGGTTCTGTTAGAGTAACCTTACAATAAAGTTAGAGATAGTCCTCCTAAGTATGCTTGTTGTCTGGGTTACTTTGCAAGCGGGACAACAATCTTGCAAGCCTGAAAATACACCTCTTCTTTATAGTCTGACACTATCTAGTTGATCATTATTATTTCTTACCTGAAAATATAATCCATCCTCCCACTGTCAGAACTAATCCTTCCATCACCCCCGCCATTCTGCCAGAACCGATGAAGCTTATTTGGATGAGTAGCAAAATGTCTTCTTTCTCGGGGAAAAAACCCATCCAGTTGCCTTTTAAAAAAACTCCTTTGAGACCACCATGGCCTGGGTGACTGAGAATCTCCAAGAGACATTCTTATCTGACTTGGTCATCTGCTCTTCTTCCTGTTTCCCAAGGTCACTTCTATATACCACCCACTTCCTGAACCTACTTCTTTGAGTTCCACAATAAGTTTTATTTCAAGGTCATTTCTCTACTCGGATATTTCTTGTTTCCACCCTTTCCATCTATTTGAATGTCCCATCCAGGTCACTTCCTGTCTCTTTGGTTTGTTGCAGATTTCTGGAGCACAGAACGAAAGAGAGACAAATGAGAAAAAGACACCTCAACATTTTAAGGAAGTGCCTTCACAGCTTCTCCGCAAACCATCAGTGGCAATGTATGGATAGCAGCCCCTCACCTTTTCTAACTGCAAGGTAGCTTAGGTAACCTGGGCCATGCTGGTTTGTAAGATGGGTCCTTGTTGCACAAAAATTGGTGATGGTGGCGACACAAAAACCTACGGACGGCATCCTGTTCACCCAACAGCATACACCGTATCACTGGAAGGGTGGTTGATACTGAAGCCCACCAATGGCAGAAACAGCTTTGACTATGATTTGACTGGTTTGTAAGCCTTCGTATCGTTTCCAGTTCATTCTCAATCACAATTTTTGGGTCCCAAGTGGTGAATTTGCATTTGTCCAGCTCCTACTGTGCGTGACATTATCTGCCACAGGTCTACACCCTTAATAAATAAATACTCAATACTTTTCAACAAACTCCCTTTTTACAACCCTGTAATCCCTTAATTCGGGGCAGAGTCAGGGCGACTGGATAGAGCTGAACATTTACTGGCCGGGTGCCTTTCCTGACGCCATTGTGGAAGTTCTCGTTCATCTTGTAGCTCTGTCAACCCATTCAGTAGCCATTCTGGGGAAAGATTTGCACCACAATGATTGGATGTGTTTGATGGAATGATGTAGCCGTGGTCAACCCTGATTTCTTCCCAGGGGCTGTATTTTTTTTTTTATTCCAGACCCCTGGGGGTGGGCTCAGGGAGATTGCTTACAGCAGGGGTGTCCAGTCTTGTCCACTTTAACACCTGTGAATGTCAACTCCCAGAATTCCCTAGCCATTCCATGCTGATTGGGAAATTCTGGGAGTTGAAGTCCACTAGTCTTAAAAGTTGCCAAGGTTGGACACCTGTGGCTTCAAGGGTGACACTAAAGTTTCTAACCTTTTTAAAAATGTGGTGGTGGGAAACTTACACTGCATGCATGCAGGAATGATAAGAAGATTAACAGTAATAGTAGTGCAGACTTTGTAAATAGTTGGACAGTGTTGAGGGAGTTATTTGTTTATAGTAGACTAATGGCATTCGGGAAAAAACTCTCCTTGTGTCTAGTTGTTCTGGTGTGCAGTGCTCTATAGCGTTGTCTTGAGGGTAGGAGTTGAAAGAGTTTATGCCCAGGATGTGAGGGGTCTGTAGATATTTTCACAGCCCTCTTTTTGACTCATGCAGGATACAGGTCCTCGATTGAAGGCTGGTTGGTAGTAATTGTTTTTTCTGCAGTCCTAATTACCTTCTGAAGTCTGTGTCTGTCCTGTTGGGTTGCAGAGCCAAACCAGACAGTTATAGAGGTGCTGTTATAGACAGTTAAAGGCAACTGGCTTGGAAATGTGGACAAAGAAGTAGAGATAGGGATGCCAGAACCCATTGCTCATGTCCTCTGCACCACCGCCCCCAACAGGTGCCCCTTGCCTTTCCCAGGGTGGGTTTCTGCCTTCGCTGTCACGGAGTTGTCAAGTGAACCGTTGCTAAGCAATTAATCCTTCCTTCCCTCCAGAGCCAATGAGATTCCTGAAGCTGCCGCTCTGCAAGTCTTTGCGTAGCTATAGTAACAGGCGGGTGCTGGAGGCAGGAAGCATCCCTTGTCTCTAAGGGATGCAGACTTTAGACCCAGGTGGGCATCCTAAGCTGGGGACAAGAGCATGCTGGTCCTTTTAGCAGGGAGAGAAGGATTGTGTTCTGTTCTAAACCAATGTCCTTGTTGGTTTAGGGGGAAAAAGTGTTGAGGATGACTTAGTGCTGTGGCATCTGCTTCCCTGGTGGTAGCTCCTAAGGGAGGCTCCCGAGACCTTCGGATTCGATGCATCAGGCAGTCAGTTCAGAGGGAAAGTAAGAGGCAACATGGGTGTGATTACACATAATCTATTTCAAGATTTGTAAGACCTTTTCATTTAGACTGGGTGTCATGCCCCTGTCGGAATCTGATTCTGAGGGGGAGGCTGAGCAGCTGACAGGAAGTGGGACTGTGGCTCTGTTGGCTGTGGAGGAAACTGGGGAAGGGCAAAGACCAGCTGGGCAGAGCAAGGGAGAGGTAGAGCAAGGGAGAGGGAATTCAGAGGTAGACCCAGGCCCACCCCCTCTTCATCCTAGGGCACGCAGGGAGAAATGGAGAAGGGAGCAACGTGAGTTGCGTGGCTTATGGGGGAGGAAAGGGCCCTGATTACCTTCATTAGCTGCAGCTGGGAATACAGTGCTTAAAAAAGGGAAGCTGCACACAGCAAAGTTGTTGGGAGCAAATCGTGAATTATCTGGTATCATCAAGGCTTATCTGGGTTCCTGACGTCTTCCCAACTGTGTGACCTAAGTTCACAAACCAGTGTTTTTCACTTTAAGACATGTGGACTTCAACTCCCAGAATTCACCAGCCAGCCCTGAAACACTGATACTCATGGGTGTAGGGAATGCTGTTTTTAGTGCATTTCTCCTCTTTTAAGCCCCATATAAAAGACAGCATCAAAATATAATTTGCAAAAATGCCCGTACGTACATGTGGCTGGTGATAGGTTGCTGACAGTGACAGAGTGAACCTCTATATATTTCCCAGAATGCCCTTCAGCAGGGTTATGTCAAGTGCTGAGGGGAATTGTGGGAAATAAAAAAATGGTTGTTTGATTCTAAGCAAGGCTGTGCTTTTCCTTTGGGCTTTCATAGAGGCTGTAAATGAGAGGGTAGCTTCTTTTTATTTTATTTTTATTTATTTATTTGATTTGTCAATTACTTACAAGATAAGTATAAACATGAGTAAGAATACAAGAAATAGGTATGAATAAATGGGGGCAACAGGACAGGGACGGTAGGCACGATGGTGCACTTATGCACGCCCCTTACAGACCTCTTAGGAATGGTATTCTCTCCCTTCCTTTCTCTCCTCCCTCCATTCTTTTTCCTTCCTTCCTTCCTTCCTTCCTTCCTTCCTTCCTTCCTTCCTTCCTTCCATCATTCCATCATTCCTTCATTCCCCTTCCCTGTTTTCCTTCCTTTCCCCTTCCTTCCTTCTTTCCTTCCTTATTTTATTTTTTTATTTTATTGATTTATTTGATTTGTCAATCACTTACAAGATAATAGGTAAAAGTATAAACATGAGTAAGAATACAGGAAATAGGTATGAATAAATGGGGACAATAGGACAGGGACAGTAGGCACGATGGTGTGCTTATGCATGGCCCTTCTGCTTTTTCCATTTTTTCCATCTGCTTTTTTGCCTCTTCCAAAAACAAGGGCTGTATTTTTCCCTTTGAAATGTCACTGAGTCTATATCCACTGCCTCCTTTCATGTGGATTTAAAGCTCCAGAAGATTGCTTTCTGATAAGCCTGTTTGCCTTCTTCTTTGATACCCAAATATAATCGGTAACGAGTCTAGCTCTTAATGGCAACTGACATGTTTGTATATGCAGGCCCTCTCTCGCCCAGACCTTGCCTGTCTTATGCAGTTAAGTCATCCCTTTTTAATTTGCTTTGTAATAGACTTGACGTCCTATCCTGTGTGTGGAGCTGGGCAAGATTTTAGCTGCACACTAAATTAAGAACCAATGAAAGATCCCTGGGGACGTAAGAAGCAGCACCTCCGGAGTCCAAAATATAATGTGATTTAGTGCTAATAACAGGTTTTTAGTCTTAAAAGGTTTCTAAAATAAGAAAAAGAGGCCACTGCATGATAAAACAAATCTCAGGTTAATCATATTGTATGGGTAGTCCTCGACGTACGACCTCAAGTGAGCTCAAACTTTATAATAGATAAGCAAGACAGTTGTTAAATGGGTTTTGCCCCATTTTATGACCTTTCAGGCCACAGTTGTTAAGCGAATCACTGAACTTGTTAAAAGTTAGAAACATTGTTAAATGAATCTGGCTTCCCCATTGAATTTGTTGTCAGAAGGTCGCAAAAGGGTATCATAGGGACGAGCCCGGGACACTGCAGCTGTCATAAATACGAGTCAGTTGCCAAGCATTTGAATTTTGATCACACGATCCAGAGTGTTCAGAGTTTTGCAGCATTAATTCAGCGCCAGAAAAATGAACACAGATGGCTGATGCTTCATTTAACATCTTTATAAACATAATAAGTAGATTTTACAAACCAGTTGTAGATTTCTCCAATGTGACAGAGACATGTTGCAAGTAACTTTAGTAGCTCAGAAATAGACGTCTGTTTCACTTTAGTTCAGCAAGCAAGCAGAGGAGAGAAGCAGTTTCATTTCAATAGACAGACTCAGAGCTCAACATAGCTGCAGAGTTTAATACAGAGCCACGCCTAGGCTACATCTAGTTTCAGTTTGCAAACTGTCCTCATTGGCTGATTTAGTTATGGCTGCTATGCCTATTCATTGGCTGACCTTGTTACCATGCTCTATTCCAGTGGTCGCCAACCGGTGGGCCAGGGACCACTGGTGGTCCACGAGAAAATTTTGGTGGTCCACAGAGAAATGTCCCCCCCAAAGCACTCCCCCCAAAGCAATTAATCCAAGCTGCGCGGGAACACAAGGCTGCACCGCCCACATGGCCCGCCCACCTGCTGCCCCCATCCTTCAGCCAAGCACAAACCTTACCTTGAGTAGAGCCATGCAATCACCCCATGGAACAGAAGTTGCCCTCAGAAGTTGTGGGAGCACCATCACTTGAGACTTTCAAGAAGAGATTGGACTGCCATCTGTTAGAAATGGTGTAAGGTCTCCTGCTTGGGCGGGGAGTTGGACTAGATGACCTACAAGGTCCCTTCCAACTCTGATTATCTGTTATCTGTTTAACTGGAAGGTAAGACCAATGGTGGGGGAGGGAAATCTGCCCCGGGGTGGCTTGCTGACATTGGTGGGAAAGTCGGTCCCATATTCCAGAGCTGCAGGAGTCACAGGACTGGCCCTTTGATCATCCCGGAGCAGCTGCTCCTCCACCTGGGGTGCACCGGCCTGCCATGGACTGGAGGAGCTACTCCAGGATGACCAAAGGGCCGGTCCTGTGACTACTGCAGCTCTGGAATATGAGACCGACTTTCCCACCAACATCAGCAAGCCATCGTCAGTCAAAATTCATATTAGTGGTCCGTGGGATTTAAAATTATGAGTTTGGTGGTCCCTGAGGTCCAAAAGGTTGGCGACCCCTGCAATATTCCAGTTCATGAATATACTCTTGACACAGAGGCATGCTGCAATGGTTGTAAGTGTAAAAAATGGCCATAAGTTACGATTTTCAGTGCCATTGTAACTTCGATCGGCCACTAAACAAACTTTTTAAGTCGAGGAATAACCTGTAATCATATATTGAATTCAGAACCAAGTTCAGACAGATAAAACATAATCAGAGTTGGAAGGGACCTTGTAGGTCATCTAGTCCAACCCCCCGCCCAAGGGGGAGACCCTACACCATTTCTGACAAATGGCAGTCCAGTCTCTTCTTGAAAGCCTCCAGGGATGAAGCTCCCACAACTTCTGAAGGCAACTTCGGTTCCATTGGTTTATTGTTCTCACTGCCAGAAAACCTCTCCTTATTTCCAGGTTGAATCTCTCCTTGGTCAGTTTCCATCCATTATTCCTTGTTTGACCTTCAGGTGCCTTGGAAAATAGCTTGACCCCTTCCTCTCTGTGGCAGCCCCTCAGATATTGGAAGACTTGCTATCCTGTCTCTCCTGGTCCTTCTCTTTCCTAGACTAGCCATGCCCAGTTCCTGCAGCCATTCATCGTATGTTTTAGTCTCCGGTCCCCTAATCATCCTGGTTGCTCTTCTCTGCACTTTTTCTAGAGTCTCAACCTCTTTTTTACAATGTGGTGATCAAAACTGGATGCAGGACTCTAGGTGTGGTCTTACTAAGGCTTTATAGAGTGGTATTAGTACCTCACTTGAGACACAGGGCTAAGCCATTGTTGGTTACTTGAGTTTCCCTTAGCATGTTGCTTGATTCTCCCATTGGGATACTAATCATGGTTTCTGCCTTAAAACCATGGTTTAATTCAGCTCCCATCCTTTATTCTTTGGGGTGGAAATGCTTTGGGAGTTGGGATGCTTTCTTCAATTGTTGAAAAGCGTTGCTTGTCCTAGAGAAACTAATTACACGCATGACTGGAGAGTATTTGTATTGATTGGATTTAGTTTTAATTAAGTCGAGATGAGATTAAATTTAGCTTTTGTCATGGCTTCTGTCAGCCTTTTGGGAGATGTCACTCTGGGCCTGTCACTAGAAGAGGTTCAGCAAAAATTCGGCATTTCTTTCTCACTCATAGCAGTGATGGAACAAAAGAGAAAGATAGAATTTGGCTAGAGAACAAATGAGTCGATGCTTATTGGATTAAATGCCTTTTAAATAAAATAGACAAATGCCTGAACAAGTCCGATCAATGGCATGTAAATCCTCCAGATTTGGTGGCAGTCTAGCCCCGAGTAGAAGGTTCGGATCTGTGTTGGCAGTTTTAGAAGTTAAAGATTAGAAGATGTAAAACTGGGGAATGCTTAAAAAGGGAACAGGAGCGTTCATACTTTCCACAGCGTGAAAATTCATCTGTTCTATTATATCACCTTGTAGTAATCTGTATAGCAATGTATTATCCTTTGGTAGTTCTTGACTTACCATAGGAATTGACCCCGGAATTGTGATAATAAATCAAGGTCACATGACCAGATTTGAAGTTACGACTGCTTTTTACCACAGACATTAAGTGAATGTGGCCGTTGTGAAGCAAATCCATTTTCTCAATGGCTTTTGGGGTTTTTGGCCAGGAACTGGAAGTAAACACCCAAAACCAGCAAAACAAAAATAAAAATCACAAATTGTGTTCCATGACCAAGGGATGCTGCATAGCCATAAATGTAAACCAAGCACCCAAAATACAATTGTGTGACTGCGGGAAAATGTTTGGCTGTCGTAACTCTGAAAGCTGGTTGTAACAGATAATCAGAGTTGGAAGGGACCTTGTAGGTCATCTAGTCCAACCCCCCCGCCCAAGCAGGAGACCCTACACCATTTCTGACAAATGGCAGTCCAATCTCTTCTTGAAAGTCTCAAGTGATGAGTGTTGTACGTAGCTCTGGGAAGGTCTGTCATAACTTTGAATAGTCATTAAGCAACCGGTCATAAGTAGAGAACGCCCTGTACAGAAGAAAGTACGAAGCCCGTAGTTTTTTAAGATCCAAATTTCAAAAGGGATTGGTGTGTTATAGATCACATACTGGTGTACTGGGGCAGCAGGTTGTGTTGTCAATCCATGGAAAACCCATCAGTTTGTGTTCAGGGCTGAGTGGCAACCTCAAGATTTGAAAAGGGAGCTACTGGCCCTTTAAATCAAGCTTCCCCCCCCACTCCCCGCACATGCGCAGGGGAGGTGAGCATTGAGTCGAAATAGCGTCTCCTTGCCTGCAAGTCTGCGGTGACTGAAAACACAATAAATAAAAAGGCAGTAAATCTTACGGTTCACCAGAGGTGATCCTCCAGACAATTAGCACCACCGGTTGAGTTTGTGAACTTTTACTTCCTGGAATGAGGTTTTGGAGATATGATAGTAACCCTGGTTGAGGATGCAGGACATCTTGATCAAGCCACAGAGGTTGCCCAGGATTAAGGATTAAGAAAGGCAGGAAATTATGTGGTCTTTTAGAGAGTGGCATCAATTTTCGAGATGACAGCAGGTTGCTCCCTGAATGTTTACAGTTTGCAACTTCTTGTTTTGAAAGAACACTTCAAAAAATAGCAAATAAAGATAAAAGCAATATAGTATCACAAGCAAAAAAGAAAACACGTACAAGTTGGTATGCGTATAATTGTGACTGTGTTTAAACCAAAACTTTTGAAAAATCTTCCCTGGCCACACCATGCTATGATTTATTGAATTAGCCTGGATGGCAGAGTTAGCACAACACACAGTTGTTAAAATTATCCAGCAACGAAGTGAGGCAGGAGTCTTGTGCAAAACCCTAAATCAGGAGGAATCCGAGAAAACCTTTAATATTTGGTTAAAAGGCGTCAGCTTTTGTGAACTACAGCTCGCTTCATCAACATTCAATCCACTGAGCTGGTCCAGGCATGAAGAAGAGAGCTGTAGTTCAGGAAAGTTGATGCTTTTAAATAAAATTAATTTCCAATTTAGTCAGAAATTGGAAAACTCCACCAAAATTCTGATTATTATTATTATTATTGGTTAATCTTTAGTGAGATTCATAGCCTTTGGAGCTGGTTGGTAGCTCAATAGCTCGAGTCCTAACCAAGGACCTAGGAACTGTTAAGGTAGCATTGGAGGATATAAGCTGTACCGAGCAGGGTGGTTTTTTGTAGAATCAGGGTATTCAAGTCTGATAAATTCAGAATTTCCAAATAGCGAGGTAGCCCTTTAGGTATTGCTCCAAGGACTCCAATTACAATTGGGATAATACATGATTTCTTTTTCCAATGTCGCTCAACTTCAATTTGTAAGTCCTGATACTTTGTGATTTTTTTCTTGCTGCGTGTCTACAATTTGTGCTTCACCGGGTATTGCAATGTCAATGAATCAAACCTTTTTCTTTTCAACTATTGTTATGTCAGGCATGTTGTGGGCCAAATGCTGGTCCTTCTGAAGTCCCACAAGATATTGACATTTTCATTCTCCAGAACTTTCTCAACCTGAAGTTCCCAGTAGTTGTTACTATACTCAAATCCAAACTTTTGGCACAGTTTCCAGTGAATGATTTTAGCAACTCGGTTATGGCGTTCTAAGTATTATTGTTGTTATTATTATTATTATTACTATTATTATTATTATTTAATCTTTAGTGAGATTCACGATTTCTTTCTCCAAAGTCGCTCAACTTCAATTTTGTAAGTCCCGATACTTTGTGATGATGATGATGATTTGTTGCATATTTACCCAGAATTTGGCATGTTTATCCACATTGTTGTTATTACAGGTAGTCCTCGACTTAATGACCACAACTGAGCCCAAAATTCATGTTGCTGAGCAAGACAGTGGTTAAGGGAGGTTTTTGCCCCATTTACGACCTTGCTTGCCACAGTTGTTATGTGAATCACTGCAGTTATTAAGTTAATAACATGGTTGTTCAGTGAATCTGGCTTCCCCATTGACTTTGCTTGTCCAAAGGGCACAAAAGTTGATCACATGACCTTGGGACATCTCAACCATCATAAACATGAGTCAGTTGCCAAGTATCCAAATTTTGAAGACGTGGATGCTGCAACGGTCATTAAGTGTGAAAAACTGTCTTAAGTCACTTTTTTCAGTGCCGTTGGCATTTCAAATGGTCACTCAGTGAACTGTTGTAAATCAAGGACTACCTACATTTTGTCATAACAACCTAGCTCTCCATTTCTGTCTCTTGCTGGATGCTGTTCTTTTACTTAATACACGTAGCCCTTCACTTACAACGATTCGTTTAGTGACTGCTCAAAGTTAGAACAGCACAGGGGAACAAAATGCAATCATGTGATCGTCAATGGGGGAGCCAGATTCACTCAAGGACCGTGTTATTAACGGCAGGGATTCACTTAACAAACGAGGCAAGGAAGGTTGCAAAAATGTGGCAAAACTCACTCCACAAATCTCTCGCTTTAACACCAGAAATGCTGGGCCCAATTGTGATTTAAATGAATCAATGCAGCTGTTCAGTTAGCACGGTGGGTAAGTCCTCGATCTACGACCACAGTTGAGCGCCAAATTCATGTTGCTAAGTGAGGCCATTGTTAAGGGAGGTGTTTGCCCCATTTGACAACCGGGCTTGCCCCAGTTGTTAAGCGAATCAGCACAGCCGTTCCCTGACTCTGGCTTCCCCCTGGACTTGGCCGGTCCGAAGGTCTCAAAACATGACACCGACACGACCGTCATAAATACGAATCCCTTGCCAAGCAGCTGAATTTCGATCAGGGGAGGTTGCAATGGCCGTCCCTGTGGAAAAACACTCAAGTCCCTTGTTTCAGGGCCCTTGGGATTTCAGAAGGTCGCTAAACAGAACCGTTGTAAGTCGAGGCCTAGTTGCCTTCACAGGCGCTGATGACAAGGAGTCCCCCACCACCTAGGAGGGGAACCCCTAATTGATGCGCCCGGCCGGTGCCCCTCGGAGCTCTTTCCCCCCCTTTAGTTGGGCCGCCAAGCCCTGCGAGAAGCGGCCGCCGCCGAGCTTCCCCCTCCCGTCGCCGGCAGCGGGGTCTCCCGAGGGCATCGCCGGCCCCGCCCCGCCCCGCCAGCCCAGCCTAGCGCGGAGAGGAGGCGGGGGGAAGCGGGCGAGGGCCGCGCACAAAGCCCACCCTCCTCCGCCGGGGAGGAGTCGCCAGCGCCGCCGGGCAGGCCGAGCCCAGACCCAGCCGCACTTCCTCCCGGCAACCGGCTCGCGGGAAGCAGCAGCAGCAGCAGCAGAAGCCGCCGACTGCTCGTCCTCCTCTCCGCCCGGCGCCTTTGCAGCAAGCGGGGCTGCGAGACCCCCGCCGGGTAGGCTCGCCAGCAACCCCAAAGGTCCCTCCTCGCCTCGGCTGCCCCCCGTTTCCCGGCCCTCGCCTCGCAAGCAGCCCCTCCAGCTGCTGCAAGCGGGGGGCTCCGCCGCCGGGGCTGCTGCCTTTTGGGGTGGGGGTCCCCCCTTTTTTTGCAAATCTCCCCCTTTTGCATCCTTTCCCTCCCCCCCTCCTCTCCCCGGCCGGGAGAAGTGGGCGCGCTCCCGTTTTTGCGCGCCCCGGCGCACGAGCCCGGCTGGCGGAGGAGCAGCTGCCGCCGGAGATGCGAACGGCGCGGAGCTAATGGAGGCACCCCGGCTGCGCCCCCCAAAAGAGCGGCGAAGGCGGCGGCGGAGGAGGAGGCGGCGCGGGGAGCTCGGCGGGCCGCTCCCGGGGACGGGGGCTGCTTGGACGGGCCCCCGCTCGGCCGCCCCCGCTGGGGGAGGAGGAGGAGGAAGAAGAGGAAGACGAGGAAGGAGGGGGCTGGAGACACGCGACCCTCGCCCGTCTCGCCCGCTTCTCCGACGGCCATGGAGCTCCGAAGCCTCGCCGACCCGGGGGCCCCGACGGCGCGGGAAGCGAGGCTGAGTCTGGAGCCCTTGGAGGCCGAGGGTCTCCACCGGCGACCCCCGTCCCCGCCGCCTCTGCCCGGCCCGGAGCTGCCAAGGTTCCGCTCGCCAGGGAGCCCCGTCGGGGGAAGCAGCTCCCCCAGCGCCGCCCCCGGGATGCTGCCGGACGCGACGCCTCCGTCCCTGGAGCAGGTGCTGCGCGGGATGGCCGAGCGGGGTTCCCCCCGAGCCTCTTCCTCTTCCGTCGGAGGCTGCCTGCCGGGTCCGGCGCCCCCGGGGGCTCGGGGACCCGACGGTCCAATCCGGTGCGAGGAAAGCGACTCAGGTGCGGGAGATCGCCTGCAAGACGCCGCCAGGCCGATCCTGGAGCCGGAGGAAAGTGCTGAGGGGGAACCCTGGAGCTGTTTAGCAGAACCTCCCTTTGCTCCAGATTTAAGGCTGGAGGCAGCAACTACCCCAGAAGAGTTGGAGGACACAGAGGAGCCTTTCTGCCCCATTTCTGGGACCCCCCCAGGGTCGTTTCTGGATCTCGCAACCCCTCCGGAAGAGGAATCCTACAGCGCTGGGCTCTTTCTGGATTGCTCCTGGACGGATGAGATGGAGGACCACACGGACTCTCACCCGGGCCGGGGCCCCCCCTTATTGAGGCCTTTAATGGCGACCCCCCCAGGTACACTACTCCCTCCCCTCCGGTCTTCCAACGACCTCGCTCCCCACTTACCTTTGGGGCAGCCGGCCCAACACCTGGAGGAAGAGCTACCTGGCTGTGTGGAGGATGCTCCTCAGCTCCGAACCGTCTTTCGAGCTCTGGACCAGGACGATGATGGATTTGTCCGGATAGAGGAGTTTGTGCAGTTTGCCACTGTCTATGGAGCGGAGCAGGTAACCTGGGGTTTACTGGGGTTTCAGCTTGAATGGTGCTCCCTTCTCCAACTTTTGCTGACAAATTGTGGCCTGTCTTATTTATCCCGAAAAGGATGCGCTGAGATCTATTCAGGCTTGGTCCACGAAGAGGGTGGTCCTCAGCATTGGATTGGAGAATAATCCACAAATTAAATAATAGTTGCTGGTCTTTGGTTACAGGCATGGTGGTGGTCTGAACGGGCTGCAGTTCTGGCTAATGGTTGGGCCTGGTCTGTTTAGGCTCAGTTTATTTGGCTAGCAGAGAGTCACATTACAGATAAGGCTGGTGTTGTTTCACCAGTGCTGTTTCATACACTTTTGGGATAACAATTGGGCCAGGCCCCTAAGAAATTTCGGGTTTCCATGTGCCAGGAATTTTTAGCTTCAGAAATACAAATAGGGAAATAATTCAGATTTCCTGCTCTTTACCTGCAGGTTGATAAGGATGCAGTCTTGCAAAAGGTTTGGTGGTTGGGTCATCTTTTGTGTAAACTTGTACACTGTTGAATAAACAAAGTAGAGAAGCAAATACATTTAAAGGGCCCAAACTTGGAGAAGAGTAACATCATCTCCTCTAATAAGATTGATCCAAATGAGATCAAATTTAATATCCTGGTTCAAGCTAGTTAGGTTTGTTGTAATTAATTTGGTGAAGCAAGATAATGTCAGCTTGTTTTGGGTTGGTTTGCCATAAGGGAATGCAGCTGTGGTTCACTGTTAACTATGATTTATAGCTTAACATACTGTAGGGGTACACCTCCTTTCATAGTTTATTCTCTAAACTGGGGTGCCCAACCTTGGCAACTTGAAGACTTTTGGACTTCAGTTCCCAGAATTTCCCAGCTGGCTGGGGAATTCTGGGAGTTGAAGTCCCCAAGTCTTAAGGTTGGACTTTCCTGCCCCAAACTATAACTAAACAAACCATTCCTTGATTCAGTGTCATTGTAAAATATTAGGCCAAGTCATTGTAAAACATTAGGCCTAATTCACTTTTTCTGAGGGTTATATATAGCCTAGATCTCAGTGTCTTTCAACCTTGGCCCACGTTGGGAATTTTGGGAGTTGGAGTCCACAAGTCGTTGCCAAGTTTGGGAACCCCTGACCTAAATGATAAAAAAGAGGAAGAGAATTAGGCTGTGGGGAATGAGCCTAGATGGTTCTATCTGTGAGTCACTTAATTTGCATTTGCTACAAGCTGAACTTTTCATTTTTCTTAAGGTAGAAGCTTTTTTTAACAGCTAAGCTTAGTTTGATGCCTCTGTCTAGTGGTGTATCATTGTGCAGGTGTGATGAGCGAGGTTGGCCACGTGATAAGGCTAGAAATGCTTCACAATGTTGCTTTGATGCCTGCTTGGCCCGTTGTAGCTGAACTCCTGAGGTAAATCTATGGTTCTTAACTTTGCTTTGGGCTCAGGTGTGGACTCTCTTCCGGATTGACTTCACGGATAATCCAATTGTGCTCCAGGGATTTAATAGGGATTTATTTAACATAGTCAGATTAGGACAAAGGCGATAATTTTATAAGCAAGGATGTGCCCTGTTTGTGAAAAGCTGCCTTCCAACCTTGGCCAACTTTGAAGACTTGTGGGCTTCAGCTCCCAGAATTCTTAGCAGCAGTCATGCTGGCTAGGGAATTCTGGGAATCCAAAGGCATATACTGTTTCTGCAGTGAGAGAAGGATGAAGGAAGACTTAGTTTAGGATAGCAAGTTTTGGATTCTAGGGTTAAAGGAGGTCGTTAGCTGAATTTCAGAACTGCTTAAAACTACTGGGAAGGGTAATATATTCCATAATATATGTAATATATTTAAGGGAATATATTTAAGAGTAATGTATATAATATATCTGGATATTTGGAGCAGTGGAGTGAAATAGGAGAGACAGAGAGATGCTGATTTCACACCTGCTTCTCAGCCTTGACAACTCCAGATGTGTTGACTTCACTCCCAGAATTCTCAGCAGTGTCTAATCTGGCCAGGGAATTCTGGGAAACAAAAATCTACATATCCCCAAGTGGAGAACATGCTGCACCAATCCACAATCCCTTTGCTTGGACTTGACTTCACATGACAGTATTTTGCAAATTTGACTATTGTTTGCAAGTTGCATATTAAGCTTAGGCAGAGTGGGAATCTCGCCCTTCTTCGAAGTCCAACCTCACAGGGTTGTTGTTTCGTGGGTTAAAAGGAAGGAAGAAAAAGTCCAATCTTGTTTATTCCATTAGGTAATAGAACAAGCCTGAAACAACGCAGTAATTTTTTTTTATTATAGAGCCTATAATCTGAATTTTCTCTTTTAGGGTCCCTTTTTAAATTTGCAGATTGGAGTTGGAACGTTAAAAGTTACATGCAGCGGACCTTAAGAGGTGTCAGATTAGATTCTTCTGGAAGCAATATGAGATCCATAAACATTTAATGAATTGCTTGCTTGTCTGAATTTCTTCCTGCAACTTTTCCTGCTGTATTATTTATTTATTTATTTATTATTTATTTGACTTGTATGCCGCCCCCTCTCCAAAAGGACTCGGGGCAGCTCACAGCTAAAACCACACAATAAGTTATTTAACTAAAACCGTATTAAACAACCAAGTCAAATTAGCATAAAACCCCCCAATCTAAAACAGAGTCAATCCCCCCCACCCTAGGAGGTCAGCACAGCCCGGACTGCCCAAATAGCCAAATGCTGTATCTTTCCATTAGTAGAGATTTCTCCAGGGGATCATAGTGATGGATATCAACTTCATGCAAGTCAGATTCAATCCATGATGTGAACTAAATGTGTTCCTGTTGTATGACTTGTGTTTCGGCATGAGGTGTATGGGCTGCAGGTTATTCTCATTGAATATTCCCCCCACTGAGCAAGGAGGCTGAATTCAGTGGGCTAGCTAGAATGTTCTCTGTGTGTCTTCCTAAGAATGCCAAAGTTGGTTTTTTAAATTAGTTTTAAATTAATTTTAGTTATTGGGCTTGTTTAAGTTTAATTCTTTTTTAAATATTTATTGTTGTATTTTAATTGTGAGCCGCCCCGAGTCCTTTCGGAGAGGGGGCAGCATACAAGTCCAATTATAAATAAATAAAAATAAATAAGTTGCTCTCCTTTTACATGCTGAATCAAGCACACTTTTTTCCCCTGCTGTTACGTAGAGGTACTTGTCTTAAGATGGATTTTTCAGTGAAATTTTGTACAGTAAAAGGATATGTGAAATAAAGAAGCATAATACAGATAGTGCTCGACTTCCAACCACAACTGGGATGAGAATTTCAGCCGCTAAGCAAGGCAGTGAATAATGCCCAATTTTAGTTGGGATACGAAGCTGGTGCTTGTTTTGTAAACCATAGTTAAAACACACGTGCAAAGTGTGAAGCTAACCACTTTTTAAATGCACCTTTGCTGGGTTTACATATTGCATTAAGCCAAGGAGTTTTGAACTTGGGCTAGTTAAATAAGCATGCTTCACCCATGTCCAGCAGAGCAAACATTGGCTTAATGATGGATCCCAGCCTGAATTTTTGGTAGTAATGTGTCAGAAATGATATTGCTCTGAGAAGGGACCAGTTTCTTAACTTAGCTATATCTGGCTTTTGCATTTGCTTTTAATTGCTCCTCTGAACTCCCAAGCAACCTGGATTTCTTTGAATTATTCATGCTGTTCCCTCTCTCGTCTTCTGTTTCACTGGCATTCATTATCTTTCCTGAGGTTTAATTTGAGGAAAAGAGCTGCAGGCTGCAGTGCCATGTTTTAATCACACACGTGTGTTCCTCTGTTACGTCATCTACTATCTGTCCTGAAATAGTTCCTTGATTCTCTGCTTTTTCACATCCAGCAATTTTTTTTTCCTGAGTCTCTTCTGGATTTTTATTTATGGTTTGATTTATAAAGCTGCCCACCTTACACAAGTGGCTATGTGGGCAACTTTAAATGGATAAAAATCAAAACGATAGATAATATATATATTTTAAAAAATAGCCAAGCTCCCTAAATAACCACCGACAAAGCCAAGAGTATATATCACTCCCAGGACCTGGCACAAAACCAACTTTTTAACAGCTTTTCAAATAACAAACAAAAACAAAACTACAGGTAGTTCTTGACTTACAACTGTAATTGAGCCCCACATTTTCATTACTAAGCGAGACAGTTATTAAGTTAATTTTGCCTCACTTTACGACCTTTCATGCCAGAGTTGTTAAGTGAATCACTGCAGTTGTTAGGTTAGTAACACCATTAAGTTTCCCCATTGACTTAGCTTGTCAGAAGGTTGCTAAAGGAGATCACATGACCCCAGGACACTGCAACCATCATAAATGCGAGTCAGTTGCAAACGTCCAAATTTTGATCTAGTGACCATGGGGATGCTGCAGTGGTCGTAAGAGGGAAAAATGGCCACAAGTCACTTTTTTCAGTGCCGTTTGAATGATATTCCAGGTCTATCTGTATAGATAGTCCTTGTGATGACCCAAAGGAGTGTGGCACAAAGGCAACACAGTCAAATAATCAGTAGGAGTCTCTTTATTAGCTCCAACTGTGCCCTCAATGTCCTGGTTACCTTCTGGCTGGAGAAAAACTCGCCCAGGAACAGCCTTTGGCTCCAGAGAATCAAGTCCAAAACATGGTTAAAAAAAACTGTAACTATAAGTCCAATCAAGGCAAGAGGAGGTAAGTAGTCCGGCAGAGCAGGAGAAGGAATTCCAGATGTGAAGGCACAGCAATAACTCAACACGGTTGGGAGGATGCCAGGAACACAGATAACCAAAGTCAACACAAGATAAACTCACATTTCTCCCAGCAGACACCGCACTCAGCATGCATCTCTTTTAAACTCTCTTCCCAGCTGTGGCTAATGAAGGGAATCAGGGCCCTTTCCTCCCCCGTAAGCCACGCAACCCAAGTTGCTCCCTTCTCTGTTCCTCCCTGCGTGCCCTAGGATGAAGAGTGGGTGGGCCTGGGTTTTCCTCTGAACTCCCTCTCCCTTGTTCTACCTTTTCTGGGCTCTGCCCAGCCGGACTTTGCCCTTCCCCAGCCTCCTCCACAGCCAACAGAGCCACAGTCCCACTCCCTGTCAGCTGCTCGGCCTCCCCCTCCGAATCAGATTCCGACAGGGGCATGACAGTTCTTGACTTATGATCATTCATTTAAGTGACCATTCCAAGTCACAGCAGCACTGAGAAAGGAGACTTATGACCGTTTTTTCACACTTACGACCTTGGTAGCATTCCCCATGATCATGTGATCAAAATTCAGAAGCTTGGCAACTGACTCGTACTTACGACCATTGCTGTGTCCCAAGTTCATGGGAGATTCCCTTTTGACAAGCAAATTCAATTCACTTAACAACTGTGTTTACTTATCAGTTGCAGTGATTCGCGTAACTGCTGCGGCAAGAAAGGTCGTAAAACAGTTAGCAAATGTTGGGCTGAATTGCGGTCGTTAAGATGAGGACAACCTATGCATGGTCCTTTTCTCTTCCTCACCAAACCTGCCTTACCCTCAAGACTCCTGATTTTTGGAGTGAGAAGCTTTAAACCAGATCTCCATTTCAAATGGAGTCTCAAAGGTGCTTTTTTCCCCAAGAATCAACTAGACTTTCTGGTTTTTCTTTGAAGACGTTTTGCTTCTCATCCAAGGAGCTCCTTCAGCTCTGACTGAATGGTGGGGAATGGAAGGATTTATATTCCATGGGGACAGCTGGTCATTTGCATCCTTTTCAAGAGTCGTTGAGGCCTTTTGGAGGTTCATCTGTGTCCTCAGGGTCACCTGAATAATGCAAATGACCAGCTGTCTGCAAGGAGTATAAATCCTTCCATTCCCCACCATCCAGTCGGAGCTGAAGAAGGTTCTTGGATGAGAAGCAAAACCTCTTCAAAGAAAAAACCAGAAAGTCCAGTTGCCTCTTGAAAAAAGCACCTTTGGGACAACCATCACCTGGAAGACTGAGAATCTCCATAGATGTTTGAAACAGAGGTTGGCAGGGAAACACACAGCCCTTAGTGTGTGTTTCGAGGAGAGGAAATGAATCTGAGGCCAGTCATGTTTTTTGTGCGTTTTGACTTCATCCAGAACGGTTAGCTTGCCCAGATGCAGCCTCGAGCATCCGTCAAGAGTCCATGCTTGATTTGTTTTTTTCCAGCAATCACCCCTTCCCACCAGAGTCTCAAGGCTACGGCTGCCTTTGCAAACTCAAGGCAATGTTTTATTGTACTGTGAGTTACACAGAGTTTGTAGGTCATTGTATATTCTCCCCTTACTAGAGAGATTGCCAGGAAGGGTAGACAATTTTTATGTAGGCTTTCTCCTCCAGGACTCAAACCTGGCTATTACGCTTGTGCAGTGGCAAAATTCTGTGTTGCTGCAATGTCTACAAGAAAAAAATCGGTTACAGAATGATAGCTGTCAATTTGTGCCTATTTTTGGGGATAGAACAATCTTTGGAAAATGATATTTACACGCATACTAATTGGCTCTCCACTCATATAAACCAGGGAGTGACCCTAACTGTTTGAGAACATGTATTTTCTTAATAGGGATGTTATTATCCACCAATAATGTATTTATCATGTGTCAGTACTATTTTTTATAGATTGTAAATAGTGATGTCTATTGCTGGTCTAAGACCGTAATAAAGTTCTATTCTATTCTATTCAATGCAAGAAAAACAGGTCAGATGAAGCAAAAAAGGAAAGAGCAACCGATGAGAGGAATGTGTCCATCTGTAGTTTATTTTGCTTTGTTTTGTTTTTTCAAAATAAACAATGGAGATCTGTCTTCCTGGCACGGAAGAAGTGGGCTTTGTTTGCAGGGCACTTGAAAGACAGGGAGGGGGAGGAAGTTCAGGGCAGGATCTGTATCAACTCGGAGGTTTTGGGCAGCCTTGCCAAGAAAGGATAGGTGTGTGCACCTGCTTGGCCTCCAGCTTCCTTGGATCGGGGCTGCCCATAAATGGAGCCGCAGATTCCAGAATAACGGGTTTGCTGTGAAACCCAAATCCACCCGAAGGCAACTTCCTGTTCAGGGATCCTAGCTGTAGGTACGTTTTTGAGTCCTGGCCTGATCTGGCGAGGATTTATGAGCGTGTGAATCTGACAGTTTGTGTTTTTCTAATTGTAGGTTTTTTTTTCCTTCTTCTTTTTATTAAGATAGAACAAGAGAAGGAAAAAGGAAAGGAGGCCCAAAAATCGTATCTTAAGAAAAATTATACATAGGGCTTAAGGGGCTGGCCTTAAGGGGCAGCTGTGAGGTCTAGTACCCCTTAAGGCATGAAAGCTGACTGGGTGACTTTGGGCCAATCCTTCCCTTCCCTATTCTTTTCCCTTCCCTTCCCCCTTCCCTTCCCTTCCCTTCCCCCTTTCCCCTCCCTTCATTCTTTCTTCCTTTCCTTTCTTTCCTTTTCCTTTCCCTTTCCTTTCCTTTCCTTTCCTTTCCTTTCCCTTTCCTTCCTTTCCTTTCCTTCCTTTCCTTTCCCTTCCCTTCCCTTCCCCTTCCCTTCCCTCCCTCCCTTCCCTTCCCTTCCTTCCCTTCCCTCCCTTCCTTCTTCTTCTTCTTCCTTTCCTTTCCTTTCCTTCCTTTCCTTCCTTTCCCTTTCCTTTCCTTTCTTTCCTTTCCTTCTTTCCTTTCCTTCCCTTCCCTTTCCTTCCCTTCCCTTCCTTCCCTTCCCTTCCCTTCCCTTCCCCCCCTTTCCTCCCCTATATTCCCTTCCACTTTCTTATCTCTTCCTTTCACTTTCCTTTCCTTTCCTTTCCCTTTCCTTTCCTTTCCTTTCCTTTCCTTTCCTTTCCTTTCCTTTCCTTTCCTTACCCTACCTTATCTTTTCAGTTCTTTTATCTTCCTTTCCTTTTCCTTCCTCTTCTTTTATCTTCCTTTCCTTTCCCTTCCCTTTCTTCTCGACCACCACCTTACCCTTACTTTAACTTTTCACTTCTTTTATCTTCCTTCCCTTCCCTTCTCTTTCCCTTCCCTTCCCTTCCTTTTCCCCTTCCCTTCTCTTTTCTTTTGAGACACCTCTAGCATCATATAACTAAGCTTTTGGCTACTTAAGCATTTGAAACTTAAGCTTTGAGTTTCTTTTCCACTTTTGATTCTTTTCAGTGTGGTAACTACGGAAATTATTAGGTTCCGTGCAGTGCAAACTGAGGCAGTATGTTAGAGAGTTTTAAAATGCTTGTTATTGTTGGAAAGACTCCTTTGCCCTCCAAATTAGTCATACCTGATTTACACTGTACTGAAACCAACAAGCCAATCTATTCATGCGTTTAATCTGATATTTCATGCAAATTTTGTCTACAGAATTGTTCTTTAGGAGGAAAAAAAAACCCGCTGATCCAACAAGGATTTCTTTTATGCTAAACTGAATATTAGACATATTAGACATAGTTGCTCACCACTCTTTAAATTGCCTTTAGTTAGTAATTAAAAGAAAATAAAGTACATTTGGATATCTACATATCCAAAATAGTATGTATTTTTCTCTTGATCCATATTGGCATTGACTAAGTAGTGGTCTCCAAATTTTTCTTATCACAGATGCTTGCCCATAAAAAAAAATACTTTAAGCATGCACTCTCAATATATATTTATAAATTACATCCATGTAAGTGCTACATTATAAGATGCACACCCCAAATAAAAAGTTTCGTATACTCTATATATAGAATAGAACAGCAGAGTTGGAAGGGACCTTGGAGGTCTTCTAGTCCAACCCCTGCTCAAGCTGAAAACCCTATACCATTTCAGTCTGTTCAGTCTCTTCTTAAAAATCTCCAGTGTTGGAGCATTCACAACTTCTGGAGGCAAGTCGTTCCACTGATTAATTTTCTCCTTAGTTCTAACTTGCTTCTCTCCCTGATTAGTTTCCATTCGTTGCTCCTTGTCCTGCCTTCAGGTGCTTTGGAGAATAGCTTGACTCCCTCTTTTTTTAAAAAAAATTACATTTATATGCCGCCCTTCTCCGAAGACTCAGGGCGACTTACAATTTTTGGGATACAACCCAATGTGCTCAGCAATAGCCTTCATTCCATTGTATATGCCTGCTTATTACTAAGTGGCATTTTTACAAAGTCAGCTAATTGCCCCCAACAATCTTGGGTCCTCACTTTACCTACCCCGAGAGGATGGAAGGCTGAGTCAACCTTGAGCCTGGTGGGATTCGAGCCTGCACTAATTGCAGGCAGCTGGAGCTAAGTGCTAGGTGTTTAACAGCCTGCACCACCAAGGCTCTTCTTTATGGCAGCCCCTGAAATATTGGAAGACTGCTATCATGTCACCCCTAGTCCTTCTTTTCATTAAACAGTACTAAAGTTAGAGTTTGTGCGATGGTTGTAGGTCGGAGGACTCATCATAAGTTATTGTTTTCAGCGTCGCTGTAACTTCAAAGGTTTCTATGGGAAGAGTTGTAAGTTGAGAACTACCTGTATAAATGTATCAATAAACTGGAGTTTTCAGCATCTGGTGGGGTGTCTCTTTCCTGTACTAGCCTACCTGGAATGGATTGACCCCACGGCTGACCCACAGACCTGCTTGCAGATCACCAAGGCTTGAAACTGATGGAACTGGTGAACCAGAAGAGCAAAATGATCCATCTGTTTTCATTCCTTTTTATTTCTGCCACGGCCCTGATGAGAGTCTAGATTTAAGAAGCTGCCGAGTTTAGCAACGTGGGAAGGATCAGTCATGAGTTTAAAAGAAGGAAGCAAAAGAGGGAGTCACTTCTTGACTCAAGTGGAGTCTTCTTGCCAACATTTGTCATCATGCATAATGTCAGAATGTAGCTGAGAACAAGAAATCCTTTCCCCCCTCTATTTGCTTGTCATTCCTGGCTTTGGAATTTGTCAATATGCTGCTACTGGATTATTGCAAAAATGTTTGTGGAGGCAGCTTTGAAACATTCCCCCAGGATCTGGATACATCTTTAAAAACGCTTCTTTCAATTTGAGCTGAAAGGATGCCAAAAGAAGTTGAGGTTTATTCTGAGAATGAAGAATTGCTTATTTCTAGACCTGGGTTAAGCAAAACAGAACAGCAAGAGGGAAAAAAGTTTGATGGTGCATTATGGGGTTTTTCCAAAGATGACTGGGCGTTATGGCTTTTCGTGCTGGTGGGATATCAGTGGGAATTGAAGCTTAGCATCTTTTAAGGACAACAAAGTGGAAAGAGGATCAGGTTAGATCCAAATGTGCGATTTCTATTTCTACTTCTTGGTTTCATGCTCTAAAAGCTAAACCATTTGTAAACCAAGATTTGTGGTTACTTTGAGGTCCGTAGCAAGCAGTTAGACGTTTCTTGTGATGAACATGGAGAACATGGGGAGTTTGCATTACATTTCATTACCCAACTAGGTAATCATCAGTTACTAATGATAAAATCAGTTAATATACCGATCATGTTACCTGCTTAGGTAATGAAACATCTGCAAAAAAAAAAAAACAACCCAGCTGAGAGACCACTAAGAACCCCACAGTTGTTGTTGCTGTTGTTATTGTCTCTTCTCCTTTTCCAGTCCACAAATCCCATTCCTTTCTAGCCTGATGATGTTACCTAGTTGGGTAATGAAACGTCTGCAAGAAAACAGCCAAGGTCAGAGGGCACCAAGGACCCCACAGTCTTTTTCTTCTTCCTCCTCCTCCTCTTCCTCCTCTTCCTCCTCCTCCTCCTCCCCCCTCTCATTCCCTTCTAGTAGTGTTGAGATTCCCTAGTTAGGTAATGAAGCATCTGCAAGAAAACAGCCAATCATCATCATCTTCTTCTTCTTCTTCTTCTTCTTCTTCTTCTTCTTCTTCTTCTTCTTCTTCTTCTTCTTCTTCTTCTTCTTCCTCCTCTTCCTCTTCCTCCTCTTCTCCTCCTTCTCCTTCTCCTTCTCCTTCTTCTTCCTCATCTTCTTCCTCCTCCTCCTCCTCCTCCTCCCCCTCCCCCTCCTCCTCCTCCTCCTCTCCCCACTGCCTTCTAGCACTGTTGAGGTTCCCTAGTTAGGTAATAAAACGTCTGCAAGAAATCCACCAAGCTTGGAGAGCACCAAGGACCCCACAGTTCAACCTTGAGCTTCTATTGGTACTTCTTCCTGCTTTGGACAACCTGAAGTCCCCTGTCTGAGCTGTTCTGGTCCCCCTTTTCTCTTTTGGCTATAACCAATTAGTAAAGAAAGCCCCAAAACAGCAGAGCACCTTCATTCAAGCTGGAAGCCCGTTCAACGTTCCAAGCTTGGCAAGATGAATGCATTTTGTGTTAGGCAACACCCATTCATTTCGTGCTCCCTGTTTTGATGTTGCGGTCTTGTGGTTGAGCAATCAAGAATGTTTTTCTTTTCCTGGTTAGATGACCCTTTCCTTTTTTTTTTCTTTCCCCCTTGGAATAGCAGCTTTAAGTTTCAGGCTTCGTTAAAAGCCCCATCCTGTTCCTTTCCCTCCCAAGCCTGCATACATAGCTAAGGTGAAATTGGTATGCGTGTCTCCAAGATCGAGGGAGGGCCCTGTATGAAGAACAGAAAGCTTTCTGTAATTCCCCCACCCCCTGAAACAGGAGCTTCAGTGCAAGGATTATTCTCCAGACAACCTGAGCATGGTTATCAAACTTCGGTCTCTGTGAGCTCATGTGGTTTCGCTTGGGAGTGTAAATATTTCTGCATCAAGCCAGTATGGTTAGGTTTACAGACAAAAGGGAAGCTGTTCTGTTTGTTTTCTGCAGTGGTCGTTTTACAAGCATTGCAAAGGCTACCTCCTTGCAGGAGAAGTTAGGCAGGCAGTCCTTGATTTACGACCACAACTGAGCCAGGAATTTATGTTGCTAAAGAGAGGCATTCGTTCAGTGAGTTTTGCCCCATTTTACAGCTTCACTGGCCACCGTTGTTAAGCGAATCACTGCGTTTGTTAAGTGAGGAACACGGTTGTTAAGGGAATCCAGCTTCCCCATTGACTTTGCTCATCAGAAGCTTGCAAAAGGGGATCCTGTGACCCCGGGACATGGCAACAGATAAATGGGAAGGAAGGGAGGGAGGGAGGGAAGAAGGGAGGAAGGAAGGAATGAACAGATTTATTTATTTATTTATTTATTTATTATTGGGACTTGTATGCTGCCCCATCTCCGAAGACTCGGGGCGGCTCACAACTAAGAAACAACAGCAATTAATAATTAAAAAGAGATTAAACCCAATTACAAGCCCAAACAAATTTAAAATACATTAAAAATATAAAGATTGGTCAAACAACCAGGTCTTCAAATCATGGCGGAAGGTGCGGAGGTCAGGGGCCAGGCGAGCCCAGGGAGCTGGTTCCAGAGATCAGGGGCCACGACAGAGTAGGCTCGTCGTCGGGGGACTGCCAGCCAGCATTGGCCCGCCAACGGGACCCCAAGGAGTCCTTGCCTGTGTGCTCGCACAGGGCAGTTGGCATGAAAGATGAAA
>CM019164.1:9375037-9573361 GCA_009733165.1 Naja naja
AGAAAGAAAAGAAAGAAAGCTACCAAAGAATCCCAGAGCTGAGCACAGACTGAGAAAAGGAGAACAACTCCAGAAGAAATCCATGGCAAATCACTTCCATGTTGCGGCTAGAAATACGATGCGGACTGTGGTTGATCTTGGAAAGCCAGCTGGGATGGAACTTGGAGAGGGAGGCTCTCCCTGGGCTGTAGGCCAGATTGGGAAGTGTGTGTATGTGTGGAAACATCCCAGGAGAAAGCATGGAGAAACCACTTATGTTCTCTTCCCAAGAAAGGGACCAGGACTTGGCTATGAAGTTACCAGCTCATCTCAGAATGACTTGCCCTCAATTCATCATGTTGTGCAGACTCCACAAACACGTGACTTCGGAGTCCTTCTCAGTTGCAGTCCCCGAGACCGACAAATCCATAGCTGGCTTCTTTGGATCAGCATAGAGATGCGGAGTCCTCTTTATGAATGGAAGACGGATCTAGCTACAGGGAGTTCCCCAGCTTCTGGTCTAGGCTGCTGGCCTGCCCTCTGAGGCTTCTTTGTGTGTCTTGGGTAGACTTCAACCCTTCCTTTTCCTGGTCTCCAATCTGGGGCTTTGACAGGCACCCCTGTCCTGCTTTTTCTCAGGTGCCAAGTCAAATCCATATGGCAAACCGCCTTGATTTAGGATGGGTGGTGTTTGTTTTTCGTTCCAGGAATCCTATGCATGGCTGCATTTTTGGACTGGGAGGAGATGTTCACATTTCTTCAGTTTTGCCCTAAATGGCGCTCTCTTGAGATCATTTTACTTTTCATCCTGAGAAGAATCTGCCACCTTTTCCTTGCTATTCCATGTCAGACGGCCCCAAATGTAGATAATATGAACATTAGTTTAGTTTAGTTTACTTTATTGTTATTGCACCTGTACAACGAAATCAAATCCCATCTTCGGTGCACATCATGACCATGAAAATAAACACAAACACACATCCTTCACACTCCACACATTGAATTGAAACCACCACTCACACACCAACACTGCATTTTATCACAGAATTCAGAAGAGCTACTGCCCTGGGATAAAAGCTGTTTTTCAGCCTATTTGTCCTTGTTTTATTATTCTGTACCGTCTGCCAGGTAGTAATAGTTCAAAAAAGGGTTCCCAGGATGAGAAGGATCTTTGAGGATGTTTTGAGCTTTCTTAAGGCAGCAGGAGCTATAAAGCTCTTCCAAAGAGGGAGAGGGCAACCAATGATCTTCTGGCAATGACATTAACCCTCTGGAGTGCTTTCCTATCTGCCACTGTGCAATTGGCAAACCATACAGAGGTGCAGTAAGTTAAGATACTCTCTGTGGTGCAGCAATAGAAGGTCACCAGCAGTTTTTCATTCAGTTGTTGTTTTCTGAGAAGTCTCAGGTAGTATAATCTCTGCTGGGCCTTTTGACCAGTGCTGCAATGTGAGCCCCAGGTCAGGTCCTCTAGGGTAACACCCAGAAACTTAAAACTGGCCACTTGCTCCACTCGGTCTCCATTGATAAGCAAGGGCTGGATGTCTGATCTGATCCTTCTATAATCCACTATAAGCTCCTTGGTCTTATTGGTGTTGAAGACCAAGTTATGGTCTCCACACCATGAAAGCAACCATTGGTCCACCTCAACTTGATAGACAGACTTATCCCCCATGGAGATGAGTCCCACCATTAATTACAGAAATGGGGTTTTTTTTTCTGGTATCAACACATCTGCTAGGTAGAAGCTCCTACCTACAAAATGTATGTTTGTCTGTCCCGCGTTGGCCACACCTGAGCATGGAAAATGCAGGAAATATAGGTAGTCCTTGACTTACGACCACACAACTGAGCCCCAGATTTCTGTTGCTAAGCGAGACAGTTGTTAAGTAAGTTTTGCACCATTTATGACCTCCTTCGTCACGTTTGTTAAGTGAAGCGGTTCCTAAGTGAATCTGGCTTCCCCATGGACTTTGCTTGTCAGAAGGTCGCAAAAGGGGATGACATGACCCTGGGACACGATCAAGTGACTGCAGGGGTGCTGCCACAGTCATAAATGTGAAAAACGGCCACTCATCACTTTTTTCAGTGTTGTCGTAACTTTAAATGGTCACTAAAGGAACTGTTATAAATTGAGGACAGCCTGTACTCAGATAGGTAGGTAGGCAGGCAGGTAGGCAGGTAGGTAGGTAGATGATAGATAGATAGATGGTGAAACAAAACATAGGAGACATGAAATGATGAACAGAACAGAATAGGAATAGGAATGAATGAATAGGAATGAATAGAATAGAAATAGAATAGAATAGAAATAGAATAGAATAGGAATAGAATAGAATAGAAAGGGAGAATAGAAATAGGAAACGGAATGGAATGACAGATAGACAGAATAGAAAGAATAGAATAGAAATAGAATAAATAGAACAGAAATAGAAACAGAAACAGAATATAACAGAAAGAACAGGAATAGAAAGACAGGAATAGAATAGAATAGGAATGGAATGGAATGGAAATGAATAGAATGGAATAGCAGGAAAGGATTTTGGAGGTCTTAGATGATGGATGTAGAGAAAGATGGAGAGAGAAATAGAAACAAATAGCGAAGGAGGGAGAGAGAGAGATGTTTTGATGTGCTGTTATTTGAGAGATGCGTCATCTTCAAAACCACCACCCATTTCCTGCTTGGAAAAGGTGCGTTTGTGTATTGTTTTTTGTAAGCAAAACTTTCCACAGAAGAATCTCAAGAACAGTAAGATCCGTACCCCGTTTTTTCCCCCCCCCTGGTGCCCTATGCAATGAGTTGTGCGGTCAACCCCTTTTTTCCTGTGATGCTTTCTGCCTGCATAGTTAAAAGCATGATTGTGGGGGGTAGGAAATGCTGAGCCACGCAGCATTCATGAAGGTGGAAATGAGTCACTTGTGATGACTTTGTTCAGCCACCACGGAGCCAAATAATGCATGTAAAGGAACAAGGGTCGCCACCTCTGACCCCTCGGTGGCCTTGCTAGGCTTTGCATGACTTGTTGGAGATCATGTTAGTCTCCATCCCCCCCAAAGAAGGACAAGATCAGGTTCTGTTTGCAGAAGGGCGTCAGGAATGTTAGGGGTCTCAAATGGGTGGCACCTTGAGCATCTGCAAGGCTCATGACATCCACTCTAGCTTCTCCTACAATACAAAAATGCACCACAATATCACAATTAGATAAATGGCAGAAACTGTGGGAGAGAAATGTTAAATAAAATCAGCTGCTGTGATGACCCAAAGGGGCGTGGCACAAAAGCAACCAAGTCACAAAAGTAGGTAAAGTCCCTTTAATGCCTCCAACTTGGCCCCCAATGTCCAGTTATCATCAGCTGGAGAAAAAACTCTCCCAAGAACAGTTTTTAAAGGGAGCAAATTCAGTCTGAACCCAAAGTACATCTAGTTTATAAATAAAAACCAATACAAACCACGCTGCAGCAATTAAGGAGACAGGGCAGGATAAGGAATTGAAGACTTCAAAAGATAACGAAACACACACAGTTCAGAGGACGCCAGAACTCAGATAAGACTTGACAAACCAAAATAATTCATGCTTTGCTTCCAGCAAGGAGCTGTGTGCAAATGCCCTTTTTAAATCCTGTTTTCCCAGCTGCAGCTAATGAAGGGAATCAGGGCCCTTTCCTCCCCTGTAACCCATGTTACTCCCTTATCCACCTGGGTCTTCCTCTGAATGCCCAGCCGGACTGTGCCTTTCCCCAATTTCCTCCACAGCCACCAGAACCACACTCCCACTCCCTGTCAGCTGTTCCACTTCTCCCTTGGAATCAGATTCCAACAGGGGCATGACAGCTGCATGCAAAAAAAAATCTGTATAAAATGTTTTATAGATGGCATTTTATACCAACAAGATTAGTGAAAATGTATAAGGATAGATCTACTAAATGTTGGCAATATAATCAAATGTCTGGCTCATGTTACCATATGTGGTGGACACGGACATGTCCACAACTTAAAAAATATTGGACGAAATTGCATACCTGGTTGGAAAAAAATGATAAAATAGCATTTAGATATGAAACCAGAAATACTTTTATTGGGCATTCTACCAGAAAAATATGATAAAGAGATTTATATACTTGATTTTAGATACGTTAACTGCAGCTAGAATTGCATATGCTCAACAATGGAAGTGTGATGAGGTCGCGACAGATGAGAAGGTAATTAAGGCTTAGTGTTAGGTAATTAACCAGTGGAACATCTTGGCACCAGAAATCATGGGGGCTCCATCAGAGGTTTTTAAGAAGAGACTAGACAGTCACTTATCTGAAATGGTATGGGGTCTCCTGCTTGGGCAGGGAGGTGGACTAGAACAGGGGTCACCAACCTTTTGGACCTTAGGGACCGCCAAACTCATAATTTTAAATCCTGCGGACCACTAATATGAATTTTGACTGAGAGTGGCTTGCTGACATTGGTGGGAGAGTCGGTCCCATATTCCAGAGCTGCTCCGGGATGACCAAAGAGCCAGTTTTGTGACTATTGCAGCTCTGGAATATGGGACTGGGCCGTGGTGGGGTTGGAAATCTCTGCCGTAGGGGGTGGCATGTGTAATTTGCAAATTTGCGGGTGGTGCAGTGTGCAAAAAGCACAGTCCTCAGGGGCGAGTAATGTGGTGCTGTGTAAGAGCGGGGCAGTGGCATAGGTGGGCTGAAGCAGCAATGGAGATGGCTGGAAGATGCAGGGGCGCCACGCAACTTAGCATTCTATCTTCGTTTGAGGAGCCCGGCTGAAGTTTCCTGTGCCACTCGCTCTTCAGCATTCTGACTCCCAGGGAAAAGAGTTTGGCTAAGCGATCTGCAAAATCATCTCTCTTTCTCTCTCTCGAGGCAGAGAAAGCAGTGGGAAAGGGGAGGGGCCAGTGGGTGGGCAGGCCATGTGGGCGGCGCAGCCTTGTGTTCCTGCGCAGCCTTGATTAATTGCTTTGGGGGGTGCTTTGGGGGGGGGGTACATTTCTCTGCGAGGCATATGGGTCGAATGGGGCGAGTTTCCCCCCTCCACCCTTTCCCTCTTCCCCTCACTACCTCGTGTTGTTTGCAATGCAAATGACGCAAGCCTTGTGTTCCCGTGGGACATATCTCTGCGGACCACCAAAATTTTCTCATGGACCACCAGTGGTCCCTGGCCCCACTGGTTGGTGACCGCTGGACTAGATGACCTACAAGGTCCCTTCTAACTCTGTTATATTCTATATTCTGTATTCTATATTCTATCAGTGATGGGATTCAAATTTTTTAACTACCGGTTCTGTGGGCGTGGCCTGGTGGGCGTGGCTTGGTGGGCATGGCAGGGGAAGGCTACTGCAAAATCCCCATTCCTTCCCCACCCCACTAACCTGCTTTCCAGCTCTGTTCTCCTGTGCAGGGCAACCAAAGAAGACCCAGCCAATCAGCTCTGTGCTTGGGTTGGTGGGCATGGCTTGGTGGGCGTGGCCTGGTGGGTGTGGCAGGGGAAGGATACTGCAAAATCCCCATTCAATCCCCCATCCCACTAACTTGCTTTCCAGCTCGGTTCTCCTGTGCAGGGCAACAAAAGGAGACCCAGCCGATCAGCTCTGTGCTTGGGTTGGTGGGCATGGCTTGGTGGGCGTGGCCTGGTGGGCGTGGCTTGGTGGGCATGGCAGGGGAAGGCTACTGCAAAATCCCCATTCCTTCCCCACCCCACTAACCTGCTTTCCAGCTCTGTTCTCCTGTGCAGGGCAACCAAAGAAGACCCAGCCAATCAGCTCTGTGCTTGGGTTGGTGGGCATGGCATGGTGGGCGTGGCCTGGTGGGTGTGGCAGGGGAAGGCTACTGCAAAATCCCCATTCCTTCCCCACCCCACTAACCTGCTTTCCAGCTCTGTTCTCCTGTGCAGGGCAAAGAAGACCCAGCCAATCAGCTCTGTGCTTGGGTTGGTGGGCATGGCTTGGTGGGCGTGGCCTGGTGGGCATGGCTTGGTGGGTGTGGCAGGGGAAGGATACTGCAAAATCCCCATTCAATCCCCCATCCCACTAACTTGCTTTCCAGCTCGGTTCTCCTGTGCAGGGCAACAAAAGGAGACCCAGCCGATCAGCTGGGACTCAATGGGAGGCAGAGAATAGATGGTGTTGGTGGGGCCAGTCAGAGATGGGATTTGCCAGTTCTCTGAACTACTCAAAATTTCCGCTAACGGTTCTCCAGAACCGGTCCGAACCTGCTGAATACCACCTCTGTATTCTATATTCTATATTGTACTCTACATTCTATTCTACTCTACTCTTATTCTTTTCTATTCTCTATTTTAGTCTCATCTCATCTCATTTAGTCTAGTCTACATTCATTCATTCATTCATTCATTCATTTATTTATTTGATTGATTGATTGATTGACATATATTACAATAATGCAGTGTAATAAGTGTGTTGGGTCACATTTGTTGCATTGTTCAGTACAGATAAAGGGAAAAGTTCCCAATCTTCCCATTGGGGATAGCCCGAGTTAAGAACATTGCATCTTTCCTGTTTATTTATTTGGCCTGTGTAGGAAGCTCTTGGTTCTATTTTGCTCCATTATGCAGAAATGGATTTTTTTTGGGAAAAAAAAAAAAAAAGGGAAAATTATATCTGTTTCTGCGCCTTGTCTTTCTCTCCCAGTCCCTTAATCTTTGCTAACCTGTGATTTGCCCCCCTTCTTCTCTCCATATTTCCCGCTAATTGCTGCAGCATTATAAAAGTGTTATTATCTACAGCTGCAGACCAGAGGGTTTTCAGTTTTTACTATAAAGTCCCTATAATTGGGGAATCCTGACAAATTGCCTATTCTTCCAGTAAAGCCTGGGCAATCAAAATATATTTTTTTACAGGACATTATAATGAAAATGCTTGCAAGCTTAAAAAGTGGTGGGTAAGGGAGGGAATTTTTGGGTTTTGTCGTCTGATAATTTCTCACCGTTTATGTAATATGTTTCAAAGCTTTGCAGCTGTTAGCTATGGTAATCTGTATAATAATTGGCCAAGATGATCCCCGAATTACTAAGGAAGGCATGATCCGCCCTGGTTGATTCATGGCTGAAGTGAGATCCTGTGCATGGCATTAATCTGCCTGCCTTTTAATCATCTGGTTTCTAGATGAAGTCAGGCTTGATTTGGGTTTGTGTAGAGAGCTAAGCCATGAATCAGGGTTTAAAAGCCCCATAGCCTAGATTCGCAGAACTGAAGGATGGTTTAGCCCAGGGGTTGCCAACCTTTTGGACCTCAGGGACCACCAAATTCATAATTTTAAATCTCGTGGATTTTTTGGGAAAATCTCCCCCAAAAAAGTCTGCAGGAAAATTCCCCACCTTGTTTTCCTACCTATCGATCATTCTTTATTTGGGATCGCAGGATACCGTCTCCAGCTCCGTTCTCAAGGGAAGAGAGAGAGAGACTTTTGGCTTCATGCAAGGAAAGCAGCAGAAGCAGCAGAAGTCTTTCTTTCTCTCCCCCAAACTCTGCCAAAAATGAGTCTTTGTGAGATTTGTTGCACCTGCGCAGCCTCTTGGAGCAGGATGCCTTGCAGGGTCCCAAAGACTCATTTCTGGTGGAGTTTGGGGGAGAGAAAGAAAGACTTCTGCTGCTTTCCTTCCATGCAGCCAAAAGCAGAAGAAGAAAGAAGCAGAAAGGAGCAGCCCGGTGGCCAGGCGAGGCGAGTGAGGAAAGTTCTCCCCCTCCACCCTTTCCCCCCTCCCCTCACTACCTCGTGTTGTTCGCAATGCAAGCAACGCAAGCCTTGTGTTCCCACGGGCCATGTGGGCGGCGCAGCCTTGTGTTCCCATCAGCCTGGATTAATTGCTTTGGGGGTGACATTTCTCTGTGGACCACCAAAATTTTCTTGTGGAACACCAGTGGTCCCTGGCCACTGGTTTAGCCCAGCATGAGAACACTGCTCTGATGGTTAGGTACAGTTAGTCCTCAATATTTACAGACCCCTCACATGCGGACATAAACTGTTTCAACTCCTACCCTCAAAACGACGCTATAGAGCACTGCACACCAGAATAACTAGACACAAGGACAGGTTTTTCCCGAACGCCATCACTCTGCTAAACAAATAATTCCCTCAACACTGTCCAACTATTTACAAAGTCTGCACTACTATCACTGTTAATCTTCTCATCACTCCTTATCACCCATCCCTCCCACTTGTGACTGTATGACTGTAACTTTGTCGCTTGTATCCTTACAATTTATATTGACTGTCTCCTAGAATGTCTCCTAGAATGCTCTTGATGGCTTATTGTGCCCTATGACTATCATTAAGTGTTGTATCTGATGATTCTTGACGAAAGTATCTTTTCTTTTATGTACACTGAGAGCATTTGCACCAAGACAAATTCCTTGTGTGTCCAGTCACCCTTGGCCAATAAAGAATTCTATTCTATTCTATTCTATTCTATTCTATTCTATTCTATTCTATTCTATTCTATTGTACCCTATGACTGTCATTAAGTGTTGTACTTTATGATTCTCGACTCTTAACAAATGTATCTTATCTTTTATGTACATGGAGAGCTTATGCACCAAAGACAAATTCCTTGTGTGTCCAAATCACACTTGGCCAATAAAGAATTCTATTCTATTCTATCCAACAAATGAACATTTGCAAACTGCACCGGTGCTACAATTAAGGGAAAATAACTCCTCTTGGGGGTATATAACTGTAAATGTAAGGGATGATAATGCCTGGTTTAAATATGCACATTCATTATTTATGTCCAATTTATATACTTCATTAAAATAGCTAAAAAGAGAGACAGCCCCTTTTGAATTTATCAAAACCTTGATTTTATGGACTGATTGGAGAGAAAGGGGGGGAGGAGGGTGTTATCTTTTGAATCTGAATGTCCTTTAAATGACATGGTTGTAATTTAAGTCACTGCTTATATCATGCACCTGATTATCTCATGAGTGCAGTTTACAGCCATTTGCATTCATTTATATTTATGGATGTGAAGCAGGTTTTATGCCCATCATTGGGGCTGTTTAGGAAAAAACTGAGGTTCTTCGTGCGAGGCTGAAGCTTGAATTAAATTTTTATCTGTGGCACATGAAGTCTGATTTGTGTGCCTCTGTTTGCAGGTGAAGGATTTGATCAAGTTCTTGGACCCTATTGGGCTCGGCGTGATCAGCTTTGAAGACTTCTGCCGAGGAATTTCTGCAATCAGAAATGGAGGTCAGTTTCTATTTTTTTTTTTTTTGTACAGGTGGATCAGAAAATAGGCCCACAACTTGGAAGAGGTCCTTCCTTTTTCTCCCAGATTCTGATTGGGGAGGAGTTTCATGACAACGAAGGGATATTCTAAACTCGTTTCTTGAACCTTCGTGGCTTTTTAAAACAAGACAAACAGAGAGAAAGGATGGATTTGATAGACAGAGACCAAGCCTTTTCCTTTTTCTAAATAAATACATTTTATTAAATTTTACACTTTTAAAAACAACTCATATTTACAATTTTTGCAGTAAGTGATCACGGAGGATTCTGCAAGGGTCATGAGTGTGAAAAACAGCCATAAGTCACTTTTTTCAGTACTGTTCTAATTTCAAATGGTCACTGAATGAACTGTTGTAAGTCAAGGATCACCTGTAGTAGAGGATGAAAAGTGTCCTGACCTCCTATATTTTCCCGCTGGTTTTGGGGAGAAACTGGTTCTTCTGTTAGGCCCCTTAAGCGGGAATCCAGCCTTTGGTGATTTGTATGAACCTCTGATGCTTCTAGTCAGTCAAGGCTGCTGCTGGGAGATTAATCTCAATTCAGATGCTGGCAGTGGAGATGTTTTTGTCTGGAATACCTCATTAGACTTTGCATCCGCTGTCATCCACAGTGGTTCAGACTGAATAAATGGCTACGATCAGATGAGAATAAGTGGATGATCTCTAGGATGTGTAGGTGTATGAGAGAGAGAGAGAAAGAGAGAGAAGGAAGGGGGAGGGAGAGAGAGGGAAGGAGGAAGGGAGAGAAAGGGGGGGAGAGGGTGAAAGAGAGGGAAGGAGGAAGGGAGAGGTTTCCAATGCTGATCACATGACTATGGGACGCTATGACAGTTGGAAATATGGGCCAAGTCACTGAGTGTCCAAATTTAGATGATGTGAATAGAGGAAGGCTGCTTTAGCTAAAATTGTGAGGACTGGTGATAAGTACCACTCATTCAGCGCCGTTGTAAATGGTCATTGAGTGAGTGATTATGAAGTGAGAGGACTGCCTTGTATGGATTTCCCCAGGAAATCACCAGAATATGAGCTCAGGTTGTACAATGGAGTTTGGGTTTCAGCTGCGTTTCTCAACCTTGGCAGTTTTAAGATAGGTGGACTTCAACTCCCAGAATTCCCTAACCAGCATGCTAGCTAGGGAATTCTGGGAGATGAAGCTTTAAAGTTGCCCAGGTTAAGAAATACCGCTCTTGACTAAGCATCCAAAAGTTGCTTGGGCATGCTACAACGGTCATAAGTCTGAAAAAATGGTTGTAAGTAACTTTTTTCGGTGCCATTGTATCTTTGAACAGTCAGTGTTGTAAGTTGAAGACCATCTGTACCACAGAAAATAATGGCAACCATCATAAATACAAGGACCACGTGTATAAACTAGGTCAAATACAGCCTTGGTTTGTCCCCTGCAGAAGGCAAAGTTTGATCAGAGCACCACAGTTGTTTCCCCGAATGCCATCACTCTGCTAAACAAATAATTCCCTCAACACGGTCCAACTATTTACAAAGTCTGCACTACTATTAATCTTCTCATCACTCCTTATCACTCATCCCCTCCCACTTGTGATTGTAGGACTGTAACTTCGTCGCTTGTATCCTTACGATTTATATTGACTGTTTCCTAATATGATTTGATTGCTTATTGTACCCTATGACTATTATTAAGCATTGTACCTTATGATTCTTGACTCTTGACGAATGTATCTTTTCTTTTATGTGCACTGAGAGCATTTGCACCAAGACAAATTCCTTGTGTGTCCAATCACACTTGGCCAATGAAGAATTCTATTCTGTCTACCTACCGCTTTTGCTAAAGGAGCACATTCCCTTGTTCAAAGCAAAATTTAAGTCCTTCAAGAACTATATATAAAGTATATATATAAACCAATAAAATTCCAGGTGGTCAGGTTCTAATCGTCCACCTACAAATTTAATTTTTTTTTTAGCTTTTTCTTTAGCGGAGAGCAAGCCTTCTTGCAGTGTAAATACAACACATGGCAACGAGGGATAAAACAGAATTACTGTCACTAGATTAGTGGGAAAAGCTGGATAGAGTTATAATCACTATCTATGACATTCTAATCCCTAGTTTTAAAGCAGTTCTGTCCCCCCCCCCCACGTTAGAAGACATAATTAGGGACAGGTCACCATGGGGGAGGGGAAAGCTACCTATTTATTTATTTATTTATTTATTTATTTATTAATGGGACTTATATGCCGCCCCATCTCCGAAGACTCGGTGACTTACAAATAAAACAACAACAACAATAAATAATTTAAAAGCAGATTAAACTAAATAAGCCCCATTACAATTACAGTACACCCATAAAATCCTTAACTATCCCATAAAAACCATCCCATCCCAGAAAATCACAAGCCGGATTGGTTAAACAACCAGGTCTTCAAGTCATGGCGGAAGGTGCGGAGGTCAGGGGCCAGACGGAGCTCCAGGGGAAGTTGGTTCCAGAGGTCTGGGGCTATAGAATAGGCTCGCCAGCTGGCATTGGCCAGCCGATGGGACCCCAAGGAGTCCTTGCCTATGTGCTCGCTATGTGACTGCTAAGAATTGACCATAACTCAACGGCACCCAAGCAATTGGTCAATGAAGAATAGGATAGGATAGGACAGGACAGGACAGGACAGCAGAATTGGAAGGTCTTCTAGTCCAACCCCCTGCCTAGGCAAGAAACCCAACATCTCTTCAGACAAATGGTTATCCAGCATCTTTTTGAAAAACTTCCAGTGTTGGAGCATTCACAACTTCTGGAGACAAGTTGTCCCACTGATTAATTGTTCTCCCTGTCAAGAAATTTCTCCTTAGTCCTAGGTTGCTTCTCTCCTTGATCAGTTTCCATCCTTATTGCTTCTTGTCCTGCCCTCAGGGGCTTTGGAGAATAGCTTGACTCCCTCTTCTTTGGGGCAGCCCCTGAGATATTGGAACACTGCTATTATATCCCTCCAGTCCTTCTTTTCATCATACTAGACCTATCCAATTCCAGCAACCGTTCTTTATATGTTTTAGCCTCCAGTCCCCTAATCATGTTTGTTGCTCTTCTCTGCACTGTTTTGCCTTCCATCTTCCCCAACATCAGGGTCTTTTCCAATGAATCTTCTTCTCTCATTTGGTGGCCAAAGGATTTTAGCTTTAACTTCGGGATCTGTCCATCCAAAGGACAATCAGGGTGGATTTCCTTTAGGGTTGGCTGATTGAGTCTGTAGAGATTCTCAGTCATCCAGACCATGGTTGTCCCAAAGGTGCTTTTTTCAAGGGGCAACTGGACTTTCTGGTTTTTCTTTGACGACGTTTTGCTTCTCATCCAAGAAGCTTCTTCAGCTCTGACAGGATGGTGGGGAATGGAAGGATTCATACTCCTTGCAGGCAGCTGGTCATTTGCATCCTTTTAGAGCCGTGTTGGTGAACCTATGGCACGCGTGCTGGAAGTGGCATGCAGAGCCATTTCCCCAGCATGCGAGAGGTCGCTCGGAAGAGCCCCACTGCGCATGCAGCTGATTGTCGGGTATCTGGAGTGCATGCGCAGGGGGGAGAGGGGGGTGCAAGGGAGATGCGTGTGCATGCGCAGATGTGCAGCGTGCAAGGGGAATCGTGCACATGCACAGATGTGCGGTGCGTGAGGGGGAATTGTGCACGCATGCGCAAAGGTGCATGGTGCGTGAGGGGGAAATCATGCAAGGGGGGAATTGCATCCGCATGCGTAAATGTGCGGTGCGTGAGGGGGGAATCGCACATGAGGGAATCGCATGCATGTCCAAGATGCATGGCACATGAGGAGGCAGTCATGTGTGCATGCGCAGACATGCGGCACACAAGGGGGGCTCGCGCGCATGCGCAGGGGGCGTGGGGGCCAGCACCCATTGCCTTCTGAGGGCTAGCGTGCGCAAGCATTTGAGCGCGCAATTATCGGCACGGAAGCCGAAAAAGGTTAGCCACCACTGTTTTAGAGGGTCAAATAATAGAGGAATAATGGAATAGAATAATAATAGAGGGATGAGCACCCTTTGAATGGTGTGGGAGTAGAAATGGATTTCCAGAAAAAAAATTGCAGACTACAGGAACCAGAAGCACCACTCAAATGACCCTGAGGACACAGATAAACCTCCAAGTGGCCTCAAGGACTCTCTAAAAAGGATGCAAATGACCAGCTGTCTGCAAGGAGTATAAATCCTTCCCATTCCCCACCATTCACTCAGAGCTAAAGAATCTTCTTGGATGAGAAGCAAAACATCTTCAAAAGAAAAAACAAGGAAGTCCAGTTGCCTCCTGGGAAAAAAAGCATCATTGGGGTTGACTGATTAGTTCTCCTTGAGTCCAAGGCATTCTGAAGAATCTTCCCCAACACCACAGTTTGAAAGCATAAATTCTTCTGCACAGCCTTCCTTATGGTTCAAATGTTGAGGAATACCTGTAGAGGAAATCTGAAGGTTACAGGAGATGTCCTTCTGTGGCAAAATCTCTCGTCTGTGGCTGGTCTCTTCGCATGTTCCTCGGCTACAATTTTCAAGCGAGGCTTGCCATCCTGCCAACAGGGAAGGAAAGTTTGCAAATTATGGGTTGGCAGCCTAGGGGAGGCCCAGCCCTGCCTCATTTAAAGCAAAGCATCCATGCAGATGGAAAGATTGCTCCTGCAATTTGAAAAGAGGGAGGGAAAAAATCTGATTGCGCTTTGAAATTTAAGTATATGTTCCATTTCTCCCTTCCTTTAATTCGGCCACCCGCTCTGGAGAGTGGCTTTGCCTTTGGTGAATCGCCAGAAGAAAAAAAACAGAAGCATTCCTTGGTCCATGCTGAAGACCAGGAAATAGGAGGAGTTCCAAAGCAGAGGATATAAATGAACAAAATCAAGTCCTTTTTGAAAGTACAGGTAGACTTACAACAGTTCATTTAGCGACCGTTCAAAGTTACAATGGCACTGAAAAAAAGGTGACTTATGGCAGGCAGTGGTAGGATTCAATATTTTTTTTACTACCGGTTATGTGGGCGTGGCTTGGTAGGCGTAGCTTGGTGGTGTGGCAGGGGAAGGATATTGTAAACTCTCCATTCCCTTCCCACTCCAGGGGGAAAGTTACTGCAAAATCCCCATTCCCTCCCCACCCCACTAACCTGCTTTCCAGCTCCGTTCTCCTGTGCAGGGCAACCAAAGAAGACCCAGCCAATCAGCCGGGACTCGGGAGGCAGAGAATAGAAGGGGGCGGGGCCAGTCAGAGGTGGTGTTTGCCGGTTCTCTGAACTATTCAAAATTTCCACTACCGGTTCTCCAGAACTGGTCAGAACCTGCTGAATACCACCTCTGACTTATGGCCATTTTTCCTATTTACAACCGTCGCAGCACCCCCATGGTCACGTGATCAAAATTCAGGGTCTTGGCAACTGACTCCTATTTACGACAGTCAAAGTGTCCTGGGGTCATGCAATCCCCTTTTGCGACCTTCTGACAAGCAAAGGCAATGTGAGGGAGCCAGATCCAGGCTGATTCTGGGTTTCTGAATGCTTCTGGTCTCCTTAGCAGGACAGGTGCACTGAGAGTGCGATAATGGGCTTTTGTGAGTTGTCGGTTGCTGATGCTACTAAGGATTGGGGGTGTGTGTGAATGCTGTGGTTTTTTTTTTTTTTAGTTGTTCCTTCGGGCAGCAACACAATACTTGTTGTGGGTATTGTCCTGGAGAGTTTGAATTGCAAACTTCTCCTTAGCAACCCCAACAGGATGAACAATGCACCATCTGCAGTGGGCTGGAGCGGGAAATGAGTTGATAACGCTGTCATGGATTTGCTCAGGATTGTTTAGGCAGGAGCTGGTGCTTTTGGCTAGGTGCTTGTGGGAGCAAAGTGTGATGCTCGCACAAGCACGAAGCCGAAAGCACCCGCCTGAAGATGGCTAGTGGGACCTCATCGAAACATCGCCAAGATACTCTCAATCTTACACGGGAAAATACCCGAACACGCCAAGACCTGCATACCTTTAGACATTTTGGCAGAATCTCATCTGCCATCTTTAGATGAGATTGCAGATGGAAAATACCTGAAGAAACCTAAATACCATACATATAAATACCCGCGAAAACATAAGAAAACGTGTGTGTGTGTGTGTGTATGTGTGTGTATATAATTGGTATTGGTATCTATCATCTATCTTTTATTTGGTATCTATCAACTATCCATATCATCTATCATCTACCTATCTAACTAATCTATTTATCTATCTATTGGTATCTATCTACTATCTATCACCTATCTATCTATCTATCTATCTATCTACTATCTATCTATATTTATCATCTATCTATCATCTATCTGTCTGTCTGTCTGTCTATCCGTCTGTCCGTCTATCCGTCTATCCATCTATCCATCTAGCTATCTAGCTATCTATCTCTGTAGGCAATTCTTGGACCAGAACTAGAAAATGCTGCCATGAGACTTTTTTGTGAGCGTGAGTCATCTTTGTGCTGTCTCGGAGAAAAGAAGGAGGCTCTGCTGCTTAGCATAAATTTGCTCCAAGAAATGTTTTTTTATTTTTTATTATTATTATTTTCCTGAGCTGCTAAATTGGAATGTTGACAGCTTTATGGAAGACTGTTTTTCTTTTTTTTCCTTTTACCCCTAATTTTATTTTATTTTCATTATTATTCATTTTGAGGGTATATTATATTGTTACCATTATTGTACGCATTTTTCTTCTATTAACTGATTTACTATAATAAAAGAAATGCATGAAAAGCAAACATTCATTAAAAAAAGCATAGCTGGCTGGAGAATTCTGGGAGTTGAAGTTCACAAGTTTTGAAGTTTGGAGACCTCTGATTTAAATATTGCATTGTGTGCTTTGTTAGCCCTACCTTTTTAAAGGGAGGAAGAATAAGCTTGACATGCAAAATTGGAAGTTCACCATGATCGGCTCCCTGCTTATTACATTTGTGGTGAGCAGTTATATGGGTGAAATGAATTTATATTGCACTGAAGGGAAAATTGGGTCTGAATAGAGTTGTTTGGAATGAGTTTGGTTGGAATACGGGGAGGAAGATATTCTAGCTTTTCCTCTTGACTTATTGTACTGTATGTAGCTGAATGTTCCCAGTGTTAGGGTTCCGGCAGTAGATTTCTTGAGGCAAACAATATAGAAATACTGGTTTAGATTTGCTATTAACAGCATATTTAGGAACTCATTCTGCTTTTTGTTTTTCAGTTTTCTCTCGGGTTTTTAACACTTCTCCCACATAAAATATTATAATAGCAATTGGAACTATAGCTATGGGGTGATGCATTATAACAGGGGATAAGAGTGTTTGTCGCCTTTTATTGGTAGACATTAAAAATTGCTTTTGAGGATATTCTATAATTGCTTTAATCCTCTGTGATAGAGAACTTTTATTTAGCCTAATGTTTTGTTGACTTCTATATTTTCAGTTTTCTTCTTACCTGGATTTGAGGTGAACATCTAAGTCTTCAAAATAAAATTAATTCAGTTGCTAATTTTCTGGTCCTCATTGTCTGAGATTTATTGAAGGTAGCTGGGTTTTTAGGGGTGCCTTTGTGTGTTGACCTCTGTCGATCGCCTAGACAAGTCCCTTCAGTTATCTTGGCAAGGTTTTCCAGAAGTGGTTTTACCATTGCCTCTTTCCTAGGGCTAGGAGAGAGAGACTGGCACCAGGTCGCCCAGCTGGCTTTGCGCCTAAGGCAGGACTAGAACACAAGGCCTCCCTGTTTCTAGCCAGGTGCCTTAAGCATGACCCTAATCTGGCTCTCGTTGATTGGAGCCCAGAGTTCTAATCCAAGAACGTAAGAGTGATCTTACTCTCTTTGCAGACAAGTTTACTCTGTCCTCTTTCTCCAACAGATCCAGACAGTCAGCTCTGCCCCATGGGATACACTCCTGATGAGCCTCCTCCTGCGTGCACTGATGAATTTGATGACTTTGTTGCATACGAGGTGAGCGAGAACATTACCCACCCAATGGCGCTGGGTCACTTTTTGTTGGCTTAAGTATGTCTCAATTTGCTACTTTAGAGAATGTGAGAGAGCGCGGATGATGCTTAAGAAGGACCTTATCTCTGATAGCTTCTCAAAGGTTTCTATAGCAATAGCACTTAGCCCTTAGACTTATGTATTACTTCAGAATGCTTTCCAGCCCTTTCTAAGTGGTTTACAGAGTCAGCATATTGTCCCCAACAACCTGGGTCCTCATTTTACCCACCTCGGAAGGATGGAAGGCTGAGTCAACCTTGAGCCTGGTGAGAATCGAACTGCTGGCAGTGAGCAGACTTAGTCTGCAATGCTGCATTCTAACCACTGCGCACCATGGAAGGAAGGAAGGAAAATAGCAGTAGCACTTAGACTTATATGCCACTTCACAGTGCTTTACAGCAGTGGTCGCCAACCAGTGGGCTGGGGACCACTGGTGGTCCGTGACAAAATTTTGGTGGTCCGCAGAGAAATGTCACCCACAAAGCAATTAATCCAGGCTGCGTGGGAACACAAGGCTGCACTGCCCATGTGGCCCGTGGGAACACAAGGCTTGCGTCGCTTGCATTGCGAACAATGTGTGGTAGTGAGGGGAGGGGGGAACTTGCCCCATGCATCCCACGTGCCTTGCCTGGCCACCAGGCTGTCCCTTTCTGCTTCTTTCTTCTTCTGCTTTTGGCTGCACGCAAGGAAAGCAGCAAAAGTCTTTCTTTCTCTCCCCCAAACTCCACCAGAAATGAGTCTTTGGGACACTGCAAGGCATCCTGCTGCAAGAGGCTGTGCTGGCACAAAGGTGGAGTTTGGGGGAAAGAAAGAAAGACTTCTGCTGTTTCCCTTGCATGAAGCCAAAAGTCTCTCTCTCTCTCTCTTTCCCCCCCTGAGAACGGAGCTGGAGACGGTATCCTGCAATCCCAAATAAAAAATGATTGATCAGTAGGAAAATGGGGTGGGGAATTTTCCTGCAGACTTTTTTGGGGATTTTCCCAGGGTCTCTGCTGCTTTCTACAGAGACCCTGAGAAAACGTCAGCAAGCCACTGTCAGTCACGATTCATATTAGTGGTCTGCAGGATTTAAAATTATGAGTTTCGTGGTCCCTGAGGTCCAAAAGGTTGGTGACCCCTGTTTTACAGCGCTCTCTAAGCGGTTTACAGAGTCAGCATGTTGTCCCCAACAATGTGAGTCCTCATTTTACTGACCTTAGAAGGATGGAAGGCTGAGTCAATCTTAAGTCGGTTAGGGTTGAACTGCTGGCAGTTGGCACAATTAGCTTGCTGTCAGAAATGACCCTGATACCTTCAATACTGCATTCTAACCACTGCGCCACCAGGGCTCGTTATTTTGTCTTCCTTGATGCAATTAAATTCAAGAATTGCTGTTCTTTTTTTTCACAACCTAGTTTGTTCCTTCATTTCTATCTTTGTTGCAAACATTGGCCAAGACAAAGGTCAGAGATTGCCCTTAGGATTCAGAATAATGCATATTTTATGTATGTTTTACTCTGGATTTTTAAAATTCTTCTATATTCTTTTTTTTATGTACTATTTGTTTTTGTTCATTTTATATTTGTTTTAATTGTTTGTAAGACGACCATATGAGATGGGCGGTTATATAAATAATCGATTGATCGATCAATCCTTGGGCCTGGATGCAATTAACAGATTAAACGGGAATGAAAAATACCTGTAAAAATGCGATGCAATATTTCTGAATCACTTAAGTAGCCAAATGTGTTGTATAAAGTGACTTAGGAATTGATTATTGAGGAAACTTAAGGATTATGCAGAAAATCAACACGGCAGTGTGGAGTTTTAATGAGAATACAATATTATGAAAATGGATGGAAAACAGGTTTTTGCACTTTGTGTTTTGAGACAAGGCATATCCGGTGAGATCCCCAGGCCAAAATGGGCTGCTCCCTGCTCTTCTAGTGTATGAGCTGGAATTGTCAGGGATTAAACCTAAGCATAGCAGACATTCCTTCACTGAATTATAGCTTCTTTCCTAAATCCTAACTGGAAGAAGGTAAAGTTTATAATTACTGGAAATAGTGAGCTGCAAGGCATTCACTGACATGCACAGCCTGGTGCAGTTGCAGTAAATAAATTATAATATTGTAGAGAATGAAGATTATTTTGTCTTTCTGCAAAGTGTTCAGGCAAAGGTATAATTTGAGTGGTCTCTGAGTTACAAGTTGTAAATTGAGGACTAGTTTTTTTCCCTAAACCTCTTCTGTTCTGTACCCTCTGATTTATAATAGGGACATGCAAAGGGAAAAGTTTGGGCAAATAACCATAAAATACAGGCACAATCCAAAGTGTACTGAAGATGTTTCCTCGAATAGGGAAGAAACGTTTGCAACCAAATTGCGGAGCTCAAACCAAACAACATAAAATAGCCTTTTGACTTGTCTTTTAACCCTGGAGGCCAAGCAACAATCTGACATTGTATGTCTCCCTGGGTGCCGTGAATGCGCAGAACCGGAATAACTTCCTAGAAGGCAGCATGTGGTCTGATGAGCAGACATGGAAGAAGTAAACTGGCTTGCAAAAATAGAAAGGTGTGGAATGATAAATTAAATCCGGTGTGCCTACCTGTCTCCAGAGAGCGTTAGCTGTAAAGGGAAGTCTTTTTTTCTCATCACTCCGGCACACATTCATGCTTCCTTTTTGCTCTGCTGAGAAGAATGGGATGTTTCCCTTTTTTTGATTAACTAGCTCAATACCCGTGCTTCGCTACGAAACTATGTGGTTGGGCTTAGTTTTTAGGGAGGAAAATAAGGGGGAAAAAATTCTGCCTCTGCTTACCAGCCTCCATTGGTATTCATCTGGCTAGTGTCCTGTCAGTGTGTGAGAGAGTTGAAGGCTGTTTGGAAACTGAAAGAGTATTTACTGCGTGAACAAGAAAGAGACAGCAAGGAGCCTGGGCGTGGCTTAGCTCAACTGATCTGTACTAAAGCTGCTTGGTGCTCTGAAACTGAAACTCCTCTCCTCTGCTGGTGTTTTGCATTTGAAACATTTCTTTTCAGATGGGGAGGGGGAGTAGAACTCCTTAGCATCAGAGCGTGTTAATAATATACGTAATACTAATGCTCTGATGGTCATTTGGAAAAATCCTTTCTTAGTGAGCACCTAGAAGGCAAGAGGAACATACGTGCCAGATTTCAACTTTGTAGGCTTTACGGTTCTGGAGATTTTGTGATGATGCGTGAGGGGCATTTCGCTTTTATGTATATCGGTTATAGGCTATCAAGTTGTGGCAAAAATGATTATGAAGTCCTAGTGATTCACTTAACCTACTGTTAGGCATGAAAGGTTCAAATAAACTGATTTATTGCTAAACAGCCTGTGCACAAGAATCTTCTCAACTTGGGTTAGCCCCTACTAGAAGTCAGATAAGGGACAATGGAATTCAAGGGGGGTTGGACTTAGCTTGGTTGTGTCTACGTAGGGATTCTAGGCTGATTCCTCTTTTAACTCTGCCCCCAGATTCTGCCACCCCCTTCCCGTAAATCAACAGAAATTCCGGTCCAATTGTCGTCGTGGATTGAGGACGCCACATAGGGGCAGACTGGAAACAAAGCAGATTATCTGGGCTTCTTTTACAGCATTTTTATAGCATCGGTTTCACAGATTGTAGGCGCTTTGCAATAAAACCTTCCAATAAAGCAGAAGGCCACCCCAAGCCTCCCTCCCCTTCACCCTCATTAAAACCTTAATCAAATATAATAAAATACTTAACATTAATGAACCAATGCTGTATCTGGCTAAGCATGTGGGCTACTACTGGTGAGAAAGTGATGGCCCTTCTCTTGTTTTTGTAGAGAAGATTCCAGGGTAGATTTTTTTTTTAACCACCGCTGGTGTTTCAACAGACTTATACAGTTGTAGGTCCATCAAATGTAGTTCTTGTCTGGGATCATTTTTTGTTTAGTGTTTTAGGAAGAGGGTCTTTTTATAGTTGCTTGAGTTATTCATGGGTGGAGTTCAGCAAAGGAGACGGTTTCGATTCTGCTCTGTTTAGTTTAGTTCCCCCCCCCCTTGGCTGCTTCAATTAAGACCATTGAAACTTGTTCTTTGAGAAGCGAAACTCTGAAGAAAACAAGGCATTAGTAAGGATTTAAAAAACTGAAATTATTTGGGGGCTAGGAAGCCATGTTGGAACAGGTTCCCCCGGTGGCAAAAAAATAAATAAAACTTGACACAATCTAATAGGTAATAACTAAGGGGAAAAGAAAGAAATGGTTTTTGAAGAGTTAAAAAAAAGTACATCTAAATTTTCTAAGTTGGCAATGCTGCCCTCTTGCGGCTGTCCAAAGAGCTGATCTCAGTTATCATCCAGAAATCAGGCAAGGACAGAAAATGGGAATAAATTCAGCAACAATCCCAACAACACCAACGTGCCAAATAGAATTGTACAATGGTCTGTCTTTAATATCTGGAAATGCCTGAACCAAGAGTTGAAAAACAAAACAAACAAACAACGGAGGGAATATCAGAGTTGAGTGGATGGAAGTTGTTTAAGAGAAGGTTGGATTTATTTATAACTGTTGGTGGGAAGTAATACTCTTTGAAACAGGAACAGTAAGGGCTCCTGCAGCAGAGGTGGTATTCAGCAGGTTCTGACAGGTTCTGGAGAACCGGTAGCAGAGATTTTGAGTAGTTCGGAGAACCGGCAAATCCCGCCTATGACTGGCCCCGCCAACCCCATCTCTTCTCTGCCTCCCAGCTGATCGGCTGGGTCTTCTTTTGTTGCCCTGCACAGGAGAACGGAACTGGAAAGTAGGTTAGTGGGGTGGGGAGGGAATGGGGATTTTGCAGTACATCCTTCCCCATGCCCACTAAGCCACGCCCACCAAGCCACGCCCACAGAACCAGTAGTAAAAAAATTTGAATCCCACCACTGTCCTGCAGCGTCTTGAAAAGGGACTCATTTATGAATCACAGAAGAGTTTATGGATTACACCTGTTCAGATGCAGAGGATTTAATTGGGGAGACAAGAATCCATACATAATCTGTGGATTGTGTGCCTCAAAAAAATTTTAGGAGGTAAGAAATGTATTAAACTTTTAAGTTATCCACCAGCTCTTCACTAGATATATTGAATTGGTGAGAGAGATACACCTAGCATTGGTCACAATTAGCGAGAGGGACCTCCTCCATTGTAATTAATGTTTAATCCATTCATATTATTTAATAGCTGTGAGTTATGGCAGCTAAACGAGAGAGCCTCCATTGATAAGAGCAGTCTGGCTGTGGGAAGTGGGGGCTGTCCACAGGCCTTATTCATAAGCTCCCAGGAAAGAATCAGGCTTGTTCCTGCTGCCAGATGGAGAGGACGGGTCTGGATGAATGCAGCGAGGTGCAGGTAGGTTTGGGATTAACTGACCAGGCATGTGTGCCTCAATTGTGGAGGGTTAATATTTACTTGATTTTCTTCAAAGACGTTGCAGGACTTTGGAACAGCTCACGAGGATAGGAGTTCTCAAGTCCATTGCTCTAGGTAGGAGCTATCGCTTGCTCAAAGGAGATGTGTGTGGAACTCGGAAGGATTTGCAGCTGAGTCAGTCTTGCACTGAAGCAGCCCATCACCATAGGGTACCCCAAGACCTACCTGCCTATCTGCCTTCTTCCTTCTTCCTTCCTTCCTTCCTTCCTTCCTTCCTTCCTTCCTTCCTTCCTTCCCCCTTCCTTCCCTTCCCCTCCCTTCCTTCCTCCCTCCTTCCTTCCCTCTTCCTTCTCCCTCCCTCCCTCCTTCCTCCCTCCTCCCTTCCCTCTTCCTTTCCCCTTCCTTCCTTCCTTCCTTCCTTCCTTCCTTCCTTCCTTCCTTCCTTCCTTCCTTCCTCCTTCCTTTCTTCCCCCTTCCTTCCTCCCTCCCTCCCTTCCCTGCCATCCATCTCCATCAGTCACTCAGTTTACAATTTAAATATTTAAAACAATTTAAAACAAAAATCAATAGAAACATCCAGAATAATTATACATAGCAGCCGAGATACCTAGCCAGTTAGCAATGCAGCCAGGAAATGGGGCCCTTGGCAAATTCAGTGCCCCAGGCTCGGGATCATAGCCAAGTTTTTAGGACCTTGCCAAAGGCTAACAGGTTGGGGCCATTCTGGTCTCCAAAGGGAGGATGTTCCATAGATCAGGGGCCACTACAGAAAAGGCCCATCTTCCGTTCACGTCATCTGACACTCTTTAGCTGATGGGATCTGCACCACACCATTCTGCTCAATCTCTACCCATCCAGCTAGGTGATTCCTCTCTCCTCTCCTCCCCAAATTCCCTCCTCCCAGGTAGGGTGTTGAATATTGGCTCCAGCAGGCTTATCTAATTTGGGATGGATCAAAACATGCATCAGCCTCCCTTGGCAGAAGAACAGCCAACCTTGGAAGTCCAGCAATATTCAGAAGACTTGTGACGGCCAATCGGTTTTTCACTTCTCTTTTCTCCCAAACGTTGCTCCCCACTGGATGCCTAGAAATGGAGAAGTTCCCTGAACGATGCCTGTGCTCGCCCTTTCTCTTGTTCTGTCCCAGAGGCCAAACAAAAGCTCCTTTTAGTTTCAAGGACCGAATTGTTCCGATCAAATGGCAGAGAAAGAGGGAAATGGGAGAAGAGAACAGCTACTCCACAGCTGCTCAAGAACAAAAACAACTCTGTTCGAGAGACTGGAACTTAGAACAACAGAGTTGGAAGGGACTTTGGAGGTCTTCTAGTCCAACCCCCTGCTTAGGCAGGAAACCCTACACTACTTCAGACAAATGGCTGTCCAATCTCTTATTAAAAACCTCCAGTGTTGGAGCACCGACAACTTCTGGAGGCAAGTTGTTCCACTGATTAATTGTTCTAACTGTCAGGAAATTTCTCCTTAGTTGTAAGTTGCTTCTCTCCTTGATTAGTTTTCACCCATTGCTTCTTGTCAGGTGCTTTGGAGAATAGCTTGACTCCCTCTTCTTTGGGGCAGCCCCTGAAATATTGGAACACTGTTATCATGTCTCCCCTAGTCCTTCTTTTCTCTGGACTAGAAATACCAATTCCTGCAACCGTTCTTCCTAAGTTTTAGCCTCCAGCTCCGTAATCTTAACCTAATACATTTGTTTGGGTCTAGATTTCTTGATTCTTAACATTCCTCCTCCTCCTAATTCCATTCAGCAGAAAGCTGGGTGGTGCAAACTTTTAGCACCTGCAGCAAAACCGGCACCTTCAAATAACGAGTCCCTCCCTAACTTAAAATCCTGATCAGGTCTGCTAGGATGGGCTGTGTGGTTCTTAGCTCAGCCCAGGTGGCATCTCTGTAGGAATCCCAGTGAAGGCAATCTTTGAAGTCTGAGCTGGTTACTGGCCTGTAGGACTGCCCCATCCTGTTTGGAAAAAAGGTAGGAAATCAGCTGGAATGCTGTTTCCTTGAATCTGCTTGGGCAGCGCGTTGTAACTTTTTAAAAAATGGGTTTCCTTGTTCCAGAGGTGGAAAAGAGAAAAAAAGAAGAAGAAGAGTTGACTCTCTGTTCAACGGAGAAACAGGTTGGGTGGGAAATGCAGGTTGGACACAGCAACCCAGTCCAGGTAAATCATTGGTTTGAAATAGCTGGAGAGTTAAACGCACTGTGGATCCTGTTGAGGTCAGGAAAAGGGCTGTGCTCCGTGAAGGAATAATGTAAGCAAAATATGCAGTGCCGGATGAGGATTGGGAAACAGCACTTTTCGACCAGGCTTATATGTGAGTTTGCTGAACCAGGTTAGTGAAAGACTCCGTGGTGTCCATGTATAACATCCTAAGCTCGGTGAGTGTGACGTTCGGTTAGGATTTGGGAGGCAGCTGAAGGTATTGTGCAAACCCCCACCCAACGGATTAATTCAGGAATGGAACCTGTTGTGAGAATGCCCACAGTGGGGCGTGGGTTAACCTGCAAGGGTTGTAGAAAGGATTGTTCTCCTTGATGTAAGAAGCGTGTTGTCTGAATATACCTGGGAGAAGAGGGGCGGCCCTAGAGAGCTTGTGTTTTGTAGCGTGCAATTTTGCATGGATTTTGAAAATGAAAAGTTAACAGCTGTTCTTCCTGCAGGGAACAAATATTTGCATTTTGGTGGGGGAAGTTGCAAGCTTCATCAGATTTTGTCTCTTCTACCACTGAATATTTAAAGCTTATCAAATGTTAGAAGCGAGGTGGGTGGGTGGGTGGGTGTCTTTAGAGCCTTTGGCAAGGTGAAAGTACACCCCTTGAGAGGAACTGAAGAAATTTTTTTTCCTGAAATACAGTCTTGGATTTGGCCAAATAGAATTGGCTCATGGAATCATTAGATAACTCTGTGATTTTATTCCAGGGGATGAGTTGTTGAAAATAATAATAATATATTATTATTATTGTTGTTGTTGGTTTGTTGTACAGTCAGCCAGATGTTCAGATTGGATCTTTTTTAATCCACCAATCGAGTCCTTTCCAAGGACCTGGGATAGGCAGGTGTTGATGTTTTATATAGTATGATTATTTCATTTATTTGTATCTCACCATTGTTATTTTTACAAATACTTCAAGGGGGCAAATCTTCCTCCTCAAGGTAGTAAATTTTCCTTCTCTTTTCCTCACAGCAACAACCCTGTGAGGTAGGTTGGGCTGAGAGAGAGGGACGGGCCCCAAATCACCCAGCTGGTGGCTTTCGGGGCTCAGGTGGAACTAGAACTCCCTATCTCCTGGTGATTGGCCCAAAGTCACCCAGCTGGCTTTAATGCCTAAGGCGGGACTAGAACTCACCGCCTCCTGGTGATTGGCCCAAAGGCAGCTAGCTAGTCTTCATGGCTAAGGTGGGACTTGAACTCACACCTCTTGGCTTCTAGACTGGTGCCTTAACCACTAGACCAAACTGGCCTGCTTGCCTTTGGGTTGTTCTGCTGGTTCTGCTGAGAGGCATGTCTTGCACAAACCCATCGCTCATTGGAATACAGTAAATGACCATGGTTGGGTTTCTCTATAGGTTGTGTTAAGGTGTCTTTGGGGCATTCTTTCTTCCTGAGACCTTCAGGGGTAGAGTTGTGGCATATCTATCATTGGGACCAACTTCCCTTTTGTTCTTCAGATTTATTTCTTTTATAACTCTCGACTTCTGAGAAGCGAGAAGTCCATATCTCCATATCCTGCTTCTCTCCCCTCCGCTCATTTTAAAACCAGGGATTTGTTTAACAATCCTGCAGTTGCTGGAAGGAAGGATTTATCAGGGAAGCTGAAATGTGTGGAGTCAGCAGGAGTGTTGGTAGTGCAAAAACTTCCTTTCCAGAAGGATCTGTCAAGGGCATGAAACAGCTGCCCAGGAAAATGGCTGACCCTTCTTGGAGTTGTAAAAGGAGGAGCTGAGGGCAAAGGTGTGTTTGCTAGACAGTTCAACCTCTCTCCAGCCTCCCAGGATTCTGGGAGTTGAAGTCCACAGATCTTTGAGTGACCTAGTTTGGAAAACACTGGTCTAAACCAAAGTGGTCAGCAGTTCTTAGTTGTGTGGACCGTTTCTATCTCCAGGATCTACAATGGGATCTTGTCACCATCCTAATACCCCTTGCTGGAGCCCGTGTTCGTGCTTTCTCCTCTGCCTTGAAAACATCACAACGTGCTTTGGCTGCCCCATCGAGGGATTTGAGATCCCAGTTCTCTTTCCAAGCAATCTTTGTTTTCGGCCGGTTGACTTTATGGCAAGCTTTCTGCATTGCGTCTTGGAATGGGGCCAAAGCAACCCAGGAACGGTCCTTCTAAAGACAGGACGTGAGCCCAGAGCACCTATTTCAAGAGTGTCACATTGGACATTGCTCTGAGGTTTTGCATGTCACGGTCTCAAATAGAATAGGAGAGTTGGCTAGCCAAAGAAGCAAATCCCAGGGAGCCATATCTGCTCATAGGGTCTTCCTTACCCGCTTGTTTCATTAGCATGTTAAAAGAGTTTACTCTAATAATCAAGAAGAGCCAACATAGCTTTGGAAACTCCTTCCTTCTTTCCCTCCCTCCCTCCTTAGCTCTTTCCTTCTTTCCTTCCTTCCCTCCCTCCCTAGCTCTTTCCTTCCTTCCTTCCTTCCTTCCTTCCTTCCTTCCTTCCCTCCCCCTCCCTCGCTCCCTCGCTCTTTCCTTCCTTCCTCCCTTCTCAGCTCCTTCCTCCCTCTTTCTCTACTTCCCTCCCTCCCTCTTTCTTTCTTCACTCACTCACTCACTCACTCACTCACTCACTCACTCACCCACTCACTCACTCACTCTCTGAGGAACCCAAAACAGTCTTTTAAGATATCATTGATCTGCCAGGATCCAGGACAGAAGTTACAGCAAAACATGGGTGTGCACAATCTTTTGAAGCAGAATGCTACCCAGCCAGCTGGGCCCCCTATTTAGAATACAGGTAGTCCTCACTGAACCGTCGAAAATCCCTATGAAAAATGCAAACCTGAGCTGTTATCTTTCACTTCCTGGATTTTTCTCCCTCCTCCAACTGACCGTTGAACATGTGACTTCCAGTTGGTCAACATTGGCTCCCAAGTGAGTGGTCTTGCTAACCTTTAAGTAGACATTCCTGCTTTATTTTTAAGGCAACCCTCCTCTGAACCTGATAAGGATGTTTGGTTTGGTTTAGCTAGGTTTTCTCCCAGGGGTCCTTCAAAAGTCATTGGCAAGATTTTTTTTGTTCCTATTCGGGCACAATAAGGTTATTTTCGAGATTGTTTTCTATAGTTTTGGGAAGAAATGCCTCTGAATTGCCTGCTTATGTATAATGTTATTAAAAATGCTTTTAAATAGAACATCAAATGAATGCAAAGCAATTCAAAAAATCAAAGAGAAAGGTAAAAGTTCAAGAAAGGGGAGAAAATAAAAGAGAAATAGAAAAGAAATTAAAAATGTAGAAGCAGCTTCTGATCTTTACAGCAGTTAAAAATACAATTATAAATGTACCTGTGGTTACAGCATAACTGTCTTCTTTTTTATAATTATCCTCTCTATTCATCACAACCATAAATCGTAAGTTCATTTTTGTTTCCTGCAAAATGTCTACAAGGGGCTTTCAGTCACTAATACACATTGATAATTGTCTTTTCTCTGATCAGAGAAGTCAAATCTAACCATCTCAGCAAGTTCCATCATTTTCACCCATCATTCCTCCCGCTGTGCACAATGCCAAATATTTCCGTTTTGTACAATAATCTCACTGCAGTTACCATCTATAAAAAACAAAGCTCCATGACTTTTTTTTCCAACTGTTTGTCCATCAATCCCAAAAGGAAAAAAAATCTCTGGTTTCAATTGTATATTAATCTTTAAAGTCCTCTGAATCAGTACCTCCAAATTGCTTTTTAACAAGAACCAATTGTCATTTTAAAATGCTGCTGTTTCTAATACCTTCTCAAAAGCACCTTGAGACTCGCAGTTCTGGAAGAAAAGCCACATTATTTTATAAGTTTATAAAATGATATTTATAAAATATAATATGACTGATTTCCATTGCGGACTGACGGTGCGGTTATAAAGATTTGCAAGCTGCCTGTGCATTGAGACACACCTGACAGACAAAAACTGCCTAATTTGAGAAGGATCTCTGGGACCTGGAGAAATCAAAATGGTGCAAGAAAGATCACACCAGCATTTATTCTGATAGGTCACATCATGAAAAGTATAGAGCACTACATTTCATTCATGAATCTGTCTCCGTCATGTTTTTGTTAAGCATGGTGTATATGATGTCAGACAATCAGGACCACATGTTAAGATGATTTATTGCTCCTGCCTCTGCACAAGAATCTAGTCAACCAATGGTCAGTTTTAAATTGGCACTAGAAAAGGTCAATGAATTCAAGAGGGGGTTGGACCTAAGCCATTTGTGGGAACGTAAGGATTCCAGGCTTATTCCTCTCTTGATTCTGCTCCCACTCTCTGCCCATCCTTCTCTATATCAAACTAGGGATGCTGGGTTCATACATTGCACTAAACCACAAACCAGTTGTTACAGGTAGGCCTTGACTTACAACAGTTCATTTAGTGACCACTTAAAGTTACAACAGCACTGAAAAACATGACCACTTTTCACACTTACAACCGTTGACGCCTCCCCATTGTCACATGATCAAAATTCAGGCTCCTGGCAACTGGCTCATATTTATGATAGCTGCAGTGTCCCGGGATCATGCGATCCCCTTTTGCGACCTTCTGATGAGCAAAGTCAATGGGAAAACCAGATTCACTTAACAACTGCATTACTAGCACAACAACTATGGTGATTCACTTAACAACCAGGGCAAGAAAGGTTGCAAAGTGGAGCAAAATTCACCCAAACAAATGTCTCACTTAACGGCAGAAATTTGGGGCTCACTTGAAGTTGTAAGTCGAGGAGGACTACCATACTGTCTGATGTGCTCCATGTTAAAAGAGTCATCCGGTCTGATACAGTCTGTCAGGATTCCAGCAATCGCTCTAATTAAATCATGATTCTGGAGCCAACCTTCAATAAACTTCAAAGGATTTATTAGAGGCGACATACTGTCATTGCCCTGTATGAAGCCAACTCTGGCCTATGTAATTCACAGTCACCTGTGACCCTGTTTCCCCCTGGGTGTGTCATAAATCAGATTCTCCAATTGAGCACATTCACGGGCTGGGTGTCATCATTTGCGTTCTCCAATTAAATATATTTGTGGGCAACAGCTCTGGTATTTTAGTTACAATCGTTTAAAGATGAAGAGTTGGAATGTTCTTCCGCTTTGCTGCACTGCTGCAGTGTACTTCCAGATTTCCTTCCTCCCCCCCTTTTTTTAATGGCAACTACTAAAACAGGCATAGGAATGTTTCATGAATGCTTTTACACAGTCTTTTCATCAATATCTATTTCTCTTTTTGCGTTCCACAGGCCAATGAGGTGACCGACAGTGCGTATATGGGCTCAGAGAGCACCTACAGCGAGTGCGAGACCTTCACGGATGAAGACACCAGCACGCTGGTCCATCATGAGATGCATGACGAAGTTGAGACGGACAGTGCTGTCGATTCCATGATGCATTCGGAAATCATGGAGCCAGAGGAAACGGAGAACAGGTATTTATTGACTTGTTATTTGAAAGATTTATATGGTCACCCATCTTTCAGCCAATTCTGGGCAGCTCCCAAAGATTTAAAAAAAACATCAACCATATAAAACTAAGGAGAAATTTCCTGAGAGTGAGAACAATTAGTCAGTGGTAGGGCTTCCCTCTAGAAGTTGTGGGGCTGCATCACTGGTGTTTTCACTGGACAGAATAATATTAGATCCCCTGCTTGACTAGACTAATAGTTGACTAGACTAATAGTTAGACTAATAGACCCCTGTGATGACCCAAAGGGGCGTGGCACAAAGGCAACAGAGCCACATAAGTAAGAAAAGTCCCTTTAGTACCTCCAACTTTGCCCCCAATGCCCAGGTTATCTTCGGCTGGAGAAAAACTCTCCCAAGAACAACCTTTAAGTGGAGGAAATTCAGTCCGAAAACAAAGTACATACAAACTGTAAATAAAAATCCACACAAACCACGCTGCAGCAACTAACTTGACAGGGCAGGAGAAGGAATTGCAGACTTGAAAGGCCAACAAAACACACACAGTTGGGAAGGTGCCAGGAACCCAGATAAGCCTCGACAAACAAAGATAACTCACGGTTTGCTTCCAGCAACTTTGCTGTGTGTAGCTTGCCTTTTTAAACACAGTTTTCCCAGCTGCAGCTAATGAAGGGAATCGGGGCCCTTTCCTCCCCCGTAAGCCACGCAACTCACATTGCTCCCTTCTCGGTTCCTCCCTGCCTGTGGTAGGATAAAGAAGGGCTGGGCCTAGGTCTTCCACTGAACTCCCTCTCCCTTGTTCTACCTTTCCACTGCTCTGCCCAGCCAGACTTTGCCCTTCCCCAGTTTCCCCCACAGCCAGTGGAGCCACACTCCCCCTCCCCATCAGCTGTTCGTGTTCCTCCTCGGATTCAGACTCTGACAGAAGCATGACACATCCCCAAGGTTCCTTCCAACTCTATTTTTCTGTATTCTGTATTTTGAAACTATACAACTCAAGTGATTAAAATGTTGCGAGCTACAAGGTGTTAAGTGGGAAGGAGTTATTTCTTCTCTTCTCCCTCCCATCCAGCAATTGACTTGGGGGGGGGACTTTAATTCAAAGACATAATCTCGCATTTATGGCCTTTGCTGTGTTCCAGGGTCATACCAGCCTGTGGCATGTGGCAAAATTGGGTCAGTCACATGGGTGATCTGATTTGCGACCTATGATGATCAGGCTCCATTATGGTCGTAACTCAAGGACTATACTTTCAGATTTGCAAGAGTCTGTCAATGTAGCTTTACAATTAAGTAAAACTAACTCGATCTGGGTTGTGATTCTTAATCTGGTTTACCCTGCCAGGCCAAAAACTCCTTCGAACACCGTGACCATTACAGCACATTGATTCTCTGAGGAGAATCATCAGAAAGCACCGTGATTTGATTTTGTATTTTATTTTATTTTATTTCATATTTATTTTATTTTATATTTATTTTATTAATTTAATTTAATTTAATTTAATTTTAATTTTAATTTTAATTTTAATTTTAATTTTAATTTTAATTTTAATTTTAATTTTAATTTTAATTTTAATTTTAATTTAATTTTTACTTAGGCTTGTATGCCGCCCCATCTCCGAAGACTGGGGGCGGCTCACAACTAAAACCAACAACAACAATAAATTAATTAAAAGAATATTAAACAGTCACAAGTCCAGTTATACTAAAAAAAACCAGTATGCATTATAAAATTTAACCCCCCCCCCCAAGGAGGTCAGCACAGCCTGGCCTGTTCGAATAGCCAAGTTTTCAGGTCGTGGCGGAAGGTGCAGAGGTCAGGGGCCAGGCGGAGCCCCAGGGGTAGTTGATTCCACAGGGCGGGAACTGCCACAGAGTAGGCCCGTCTCCGGGGCACCGCTAACTGGCATTGCCTCACCAATGGCACCCCGAGAAGCCCCTGTCTGTGTGCCGCTACAGGGCGGTTGGTACTCGATATCGGCAAACATCGATAATTTTACAAATTTTACAAAATTTTACAAATTTTATTTTACAAACGTGAAAGATTCACGTGTTTTCCTTCTCCCCTCACAACCAACCTGTGAGGTGGTTCTCAAGGAACCTCCATGGTTGAAGGTCCTTCTCCCTGCTGGTTACCCAACCCTCCATCACCCTACCTTACATTGCCTGGCCTGCTGCCTTCCAAGGATTCAGAGAACGCTCCAGAAGCCAAGTGGGACTTTCCTTATTGGTTGCCCGGTGGGATTAAGTTGCTGCTGATTCCTTTACTTGCCTCGCTGAGCCCATAATCGGCTTTAATGCATGGAGGTCTTTTTCTTGTCCAGAGGCTGCCAGATTTGGGTCTGTTGCAGCCCTCCTCTTGGGAAGATACGGCCTTGGGCTCCCCAGCCTGGAGATACGGATGCTCTTCTGGGGATGTAGGTACGGGCAGCTGGGTTAAAAGCTAAGATGGGGAGGGGGTGTCAACAGCTGCAGCAAGCTGCTTTTTTTTTTTTAATTACATTTATATGCCGCCCTTCTCCGAAGACTCAGGGCGGCTTACAATTTTTGGGATATAACCCAGTGTGCTCAGCAATAGCCTTCATTCCATTGTATATACCTGCTTATTACTAAGCGGCATTTTTACAAAGTCAGCTTATTGCCCCCAACAATCTTGGGTCCTCAATTTACCTACCCCGAGAGGATGGAAGGCTGAGTCAACCTTGAGCCTGGTGGGATTTGAGCCTACAGCAGTTGTAGGCAGCTGGAACTTAAGTGCAGGCAATTAACAGCCTCAGTCACCAAGGCCCTTTTACAGCCTGAGCCACCAAGGCCCAAGGCCCTTTTGGCCTTGGGTGCCTCCAGTCCTGGCAAGATCCACGTGTGATGAGCATCGTTGATTTCCAACACAAGAAAGAAACACATCGGGCAGATTAGATAAAAGAGAATTCATTTATTGCTAACTGGAAACCCTTGATAGACTTTTTTTTTGGCATAAAACGGAAAATAGCCCGGACTTACAATCTATGGTTTTGACCCTTAAGATAAGATGGGGGATAAAAGGAAGGGAGTCAAGGGGTGGTTTTAGAGAAAGGGATAAATCTACAATGGCACTTATACCTGTTTTTTTTTAAATTGGAAGCCTGTTCTTTAGATCTTGTTTCCTTTATTTCTCTGTCACTTTTTTTTCTTTTTTTTTCATTTTGCATGTTAGTTTTTTCCCTTGTATGCTTGCCTTTTTCTTTTTTTCTTTCCTACTCTTGTTTGTTTTGTATGTGTTTTTGCTCTTGCTTTTAAAACTTGAAAACTTTCAATTATGTCAGCTGAGAGGTGCGACTTCAATCAGAACGAAAGGGGGAGAGAAGCAAAGAGCTGGCAGGAAGGTATCTCAAGGTGGCAAAGCTGGGGTCTGTTTATTTTCTGTGCCCTGCCTCCCTCCAAATGAAGGGGGACTAGGAGGTTGTGGGGTGTCAGGAACCACCACGGTGGGATTTGTGGTTCCTCAGGATGCTAAACTGGGTTGTTGGGATTGGTGGTGAATGCCCTACAGAGAGCAGCCTCTGCATTAGGGGTTCAGGTCAGTGTGGTTTGCTGGAACCCCAGAGCCCGAATGATGCTTCTGAACCTTAGGAGAGCTGTAAAAGCTCCCTGGGAATAGTTACTTTTTATGGATTTCTTGATTTTGTTTGGCTTCCTGCCTTTGTTGTTTTTATAAACAAGTCAAGGGGGTGAACATACCTAAAGCTCTTTCCTCCCCCTGTTTTCCCCACAACATCAGCCCTGTGAGGTGGGCTGAAAAAGAGCGACTGGCCTAAAATCACCCAGCTGGTTTTCATGCCTAAGGCAGGACTAGAACTCACAGTCTCCTGGTGATTGGCCCAAAGTCTCCCAGTTTATTTTCATGCCTAAAGCGGAACTAGAACTCACAGTCTCCTGGTGATTGGCCCAAGGTCACCCAGTTTATTTTCATGCCTAAAGTGGAACTAGAACTTACAGTCTCCTGGTGATTGGCCCAAAGTTACCCAGTTTATTTTTATGCCTAAGGCAGAACTACCGTGTTTCCCCGAAAATAAGACACTGTCTTATATTTTTTTTGGCTCCCAAAAACACACTAGGTCTTATTTTCGGGGTATGTCTTATTTTCGGGGTAGGTCTTATTTTTGGGGTAGGTCTTATTTTCGGGGTAGGTCTTATTTTCGGGGAAACACGGTAGAACTTACAGTCTCCTGGTTATTGGCACAAAGTCACCCAGTTTATTTTCATGCCTAAGGCGGAACTAGAACTCACAGTCTCCTGGTGATTGGCCCAAGGCCACACAGTTTATTTTCATGCCTAAGGTGGAACTAGAACTCACAGTCTCCTGGTGATTGGCCCAAAGTCACCCAGCTGGTTTTCATGCGTAAATTGGGACTAGAACTCACAGTCTCCTGGTGATTGGCCCAAGGTTGCCCAGTTTATTTTCATGCCTAAGGCAGGACTAGAACTCACAGTCTCCTGGTGATTGGCCCAAAGTCACCTAGCTGATTTTCATGTGTAAATTGGGACTAGAACTCACAGTCTCCTGGTGATTGGCCCAAGGCCACCCAGCTGACTTTCAGGTCTAAGGCAGGACTAGAACTCACAGTCTCCTGGTTTTTAGCCTGGCGCCTTAATCACTAGACCAGACTGGCTCTCAATATCTACTATCTGTGATCTGTTATCTAATATCTGTTAGTCTGGATGTACCAGTAAAGACAAACTCCTATTTTAGTTGTCTCTTGTAGCTACAGCCAATAGACTGCCGTCCATTGTTTGTTTGTTTGTTTGTTTGTTTGTTTGTTTGTTTGTTTGTTAGATTTATATGCCGCCCAACTCCCAAAGGACTCTGGGCAGCTCACAGTAAAAAACATAAGGATTACATTTATAAAAAAATTAAAAACAATTTAAAAACAGTAAACAGCAGAAGGTATTGTTCAAGAAGGTATTAAACAATCTCACAGGATTTTGTTTGGGGTTCCTTTTGCAAGGATTTTTTTTCCCTTTGATGGGTGAACTTTCTCTGTGGTAGCTCTCTCTTTTTTGCAATGCTTTGCTTCTGACTGGCTTGCCCTGTTGAACTTCAGAAAACCTGTAAAGGACAATATTTATGTTCATGATGGACTGGAAGTCCCTTATAGACTTTTTGCAACAGGAAACAGGAGAAAAGGTGCTTGTGATTTATGGTTCTGATGAACGGGGGGGGGAAAGGATAATAGGAAAAAGCTTTTCTTTTTGTAACCCTAGAGGAAGAGCTATTTTTTTAATTGTATTTATATTTGCTGCAAAGAAAATTGAAAGCTCCTTTTTATTTTTGAGCTTTTAGGCCTTTTCTCATTCTCTGTTTCCCCTTTATATTCATTCTTGTTAGTTTTCACTTTCTTTTTAAAACTTTTAATAAAAACTTACATTTAAAAAAAAGAAAAATAAAAGCTGCCCGTGTAAGAAACCCCCGGAAGGGGAATTGATTGGGTTAGCTTTGGATTTTGAAGGATGTTTGAAGCTTTTTGCAGCTTCGGTTGAAATTAAGAGTTCTTGTTTATTTTTCCTTTCTAACCTTCATCCTGAAAGAGGAGAGAGAGTAAGCTTCCCGGTGTCCTTTGAGACTGGAGTGGCCTCTCTAAGCCCTGCAAAATAAAGAATTTAAAATAAAAGCAAACCAGCATTTGGACTTGAAGCTTCGTGGTCCCTCAGCAATGCAGTGATGGATGAAACATTTTGTGGAACAGAGTTGGCAGCAGGGCCTCCCGGGAGAGATTGCGGTGTTGTAGGAGCAAGCCTGATCTGCGGCATAGCTGGTGGTTTGGATATGGGCATCGCTTCAATTTTGTGGGGTGTACAGGTGGTCCTTGACTTAATGACCGCAATGGAGCCCAAAATGTATGTTGCTAAGTGAGAAATTTGTTAAGTGAGTTTTGCCCCATTTTACGACTTTTCTTGCCATGTTTGTTAAGTGAATCAAAATTAGTAACACAGTTGTTAAGTGAATCTGCCTTCACCATTGACTTTGCCTGTTGGTAGGTCACATGACCCCAGGATACTGCAACCGTCATAAATATGAGTCAGTTGTCAAGCATCCAAATATAAATCACTTGACCATGGGGATGCTGCAACGGTCATAAGGGTGAAATGTGGTCATAAGTCATAAGTCCCTTTTTCAGTGCCATTGTAACTTTGAGCAGTTAAAGTGAACCTTTGAACTAGCTGAAAAGGTGAGGCTTAATGATGTTGGAGATGGTCTCAACTCCAGCGGTTCGAGTTATAGCTCTGTGTGGCAGGGTGAGCTCTGGGTACTTGCCTCAGCTTCTGTCCACATAACAGTTTGAAAGCCTGTTCTATGCAAGTAGATAGATAGGTACCACTTTGGTGGTGAGGCGAGCTGGTGCTCTGTGCAGGCAGTCAGGTTCCTGCTGGCTCTGAACCTTCCTTGTTACGGTGCCCATTTTTGAGGCAGCTTCAGGAAAGGGAGAGGGGGCTTGTGTGACACTCCAGGAAGAGCCACTCGTCTTTCTTTCTGGTGTGAAACCAACTCACCTTCCTTTGGTGCACCTTGGGAAGCACGCATGCATGTTCTACAACATGGTACCTTGGCAAGCCAAACTACTACTCTGGAACAGGACTGTGATCTCCTGGCTACTGTACCAATGCCATACACTAATAACAATAATAATTGGAAAGGACAAGACAGTAATAACTTTGGACAAGACAAGAGTTTCCCCCATTTGGCTCCAAAGTTCACCATTGTCTCAAGTGTACGGTTTCTATCATGCTCAGTTTGAAGACCAAAGATACATTCCCACTGCCTCTTCCAAGCTCGGTACCGGTAGTCAGCAGGTGACATTCTATCATCAGATGTCAAAATAAGAAGGAATATTGTACTTATTGATAAAGGAGACTATATGTAACTCAGGGTTGATCTGTGGGGTCCTTGGTACTCTCTGAGCTTGGTGGGTTTTTTTTCCCAGATGTTTCATTAACAAACTAGGTAACACCATCAGTGCTAGCGGTGCCAGCAGCGTATCTGCAGTCTGTGACAAATGAGCTTCAGAAATGTCCTGCTTCCAGATCTCTCACATTATATTATCTCTTTTGTTTCCTACAGTCTTTCTTTACCCATCCATCTGTCCTTGACTATTTCCTCCTTCCTTAAACATAGTTTTAATTAGAAATTCTTTTGTTTGTTGATGTCCAGGAAATGTTTCGTGATAACTCTTGTTTTGACAGTTCACTAAATATTCTTTGATGAGTCAGGAATCCTTGCTGAAGCAAGAAAATGCTTTTCCTCTCTCGGTCCAATCAAATCTAATTTGGTTTTCTAGAAGTAACTCTTCTTAAATTATAGTATAGACATATTTCTGATCGTTGTGTAATAAAATAGGCTGGTCTTAGAAGAAGCAATCGCTCCAATATAACGATGATGTTTTTATTGATCACTTAATAATACAGTACAAAGAACAGGCAAACATTTTTGATTGCTGCTCTTTGAAAATTTGATTTCTATCTGCAGTAGGAAACTATAAATTGGAAATATCCAAGTAACAATGTAATATATTTGCCCAGTAAGGTAAATTTTTGTTTTGTTTTGGTAAATGTGTGGTTGATATATAGTAGCTGGAAATATTTAGTTCTTGTAAACGTTTCTTCTATCTTTTTGTTATTTTGCCTGATGTCAGATTAACTGTAGACGTGACTTTGCAATATTGTTTTCATTGTCTACCAGTGTTGATAATTTGATCTTTACATTCTGAAATATTCTTTCCAATCCTTTTCCCTGAATTCTGCGGCCCTTGGGATTTGCCACATCTATGGAAATTACTCTTTTTAATGATCCTTGTTGTTCACACAGCCAGCCAAATGTTTAGACTAGATTCAGCATTTTTTTCTACCTATTTGAGTTTTTCCCAAGGACCCAGGAGAGGCAGATGGTGTATGATGGTATTAGAGGTATCATTGCAGGATGTCAGCTGTTTCAGATAAAGCTGCCTTTTGCAATCAACGGATGTTGATTTCATCAATATTATGGTTTGTCACACAATCAGCCAGATGTTTAGACCGGATTTGGCATTTTTATCCACCCATTGATTCCTTCTCAAGGACCTGAGATGGTCAGAGGTTGCTGTTTGATGGTGTTAAAAGTATTGTCACAGGATGTTCCAAGCAAAGCTGCCTTTTGCAATTGACTGATGGGGATTTTGTCAATGCCAAGGGTGCTCAAGGGCTGCTCCAGCTGTTTTGGAATTGCACCCAAGGCACCTATTACTGTTGGTGCTATCTCGGCTTTCTTTTGCCACTGTTGTTCTACTTCTATTTGTGAGTCTTTGCATTCTGTGATTTTTCTCCAGTTTTTTCTCTTCTATTCTGCCATCTCCAAGTTCTACCATGTCCGCTATCCAGACTTTCTTTGGTCATTTCAACAATTGTTAACTCTCTGTTGTATTGTTCTTATTATTACTATTATTGAAGTCCATTACATATATGACAAATGTGCAGAGGAGTATATACTGGAAGCTTAATGTGCCACAAAGCAGTTCTATACATGGTGTTGTTTTTTAAGAGCAAATATTAAATCTCTCTCTCTCTCTCCCAAACTCCCAAGCAACATTATTATGTCATACAGGGTTTTCAGTTTACTCTGCATTTTATTTGTAGGAGTTTTATTGGTTTGTTTTTATCTGCACCTTCAGGTAATGATCTCATCTCTTCTGGATGGAACTTTTAATCAGCATTGGGAGAATGGGAAGATGTTGGAATTTGTATCTCATTCTCCACATTTCCGGCAGATAACAAGACCATTTTGTCTGTTAAGGCAAAAATAATGCAGACATTAGCACGTTTGGACTTACAGATAAACTAGTTTCCTGTTTTTGAATGGAGTAAAACTCAGAACCATACAGCCTCAGGCACAGAGGCATTTTAAAAATTCTTTTTCATTCTGAATTTGAATTAGAAAAACTTTTGGAAAAGTTTTCTTGTACATCTAGAGTTGATTCCACTATGAGAAATCTTCACATATTGTATGAATTAGCAAATAGTGATTTAAGGCTTGGTGTGATGTATGAAACCAGCCAGTTGTGATTTAGACAGTAAAGCAATTGTTTTGTGTGATCTCTCAACCCATAAGAGGAAAGTATTTTGTTTCGCCTAGATTCTGTGAAAAACTTGCTGTTTTGCACTTGCCAAATGCCACAAACTACTTGCTATTCCAGAAGATATATATCTAGTTTTCTTCTATAGCTTAGGGCTGTCTCCTTTGACTGGCACCAGAAAGACAGGCTGCTCCATTATTTATTTTTTAAGTCCTTTTAATGTAGTAAATACCGGGAATCAAACCTGAGGCTTTGTGCCACGTTTAGCTGAGCTGCTGCTTGCAAAACGCTACTGCCGGGATTAAAAAGAAGTGCTTTAAAGCACATTTCACTGTAAGATATAACAATGTGTACATGAAAGCGGTGAGAATTCAGCCCACATGATGGCAGCGTAGAACAACAAACAAATTCTGCAAAGGTGGTTGTGTATTTTTAAGAGCTGCTTTTGTTTTTAGAAAGAAAACACTGGAGGTGAGAGCCAAGAACTTCTGAATCCAAAGGGAATGTCCTCCTTTAAGCATTAGATCCTGCTCACATCAGATGCGCTGCACTGTTCGTACTTTTCTTTTAACCAGATTCCGTGTCTTTGTTGGTTGTGGCCCAGCAGCCTCCTGTAAGACGTTCAATAACCAGCACTTTGCTTCCAAAGTCACACTGCTCCTACACACTGAACCCCGGATTGCTGGAATGGTCTTTTCCAAATTGATCAATGCTTCTCAACTTTGGCAGCTTGAAAATGTGGGAACTTCAGCTGGTTGGGGAATACTGGGTGTTGAAGTCCACACATCTTTGAGGTTGAGAAACATTGCTGTGTGGCAAAGAGCCGTGTTGGCACAGTGGCTAGAATGCAATATTGCAAGTTAACTCTGCCAATAGCCAGCAGTTCGATTCCCACTGGCTCAAGGTGGACTCAGCCTTCCATCCTTCCGAAGTCAGTAAAATGAAGACCCAGATTGTTGGGGGCAAGAGGCTGACTCTGTAAACCGCTTAGAGAAGGTTGGAAAGCGGTATACAAGTCTAAGTTCCATTGCTATTGCTCTATTCCAGGGGTCTCCAACCTTGGCCACTTTAAGCCTGGTGGAATTCAGCTCAAAATTCCCCAGCCAGCTTTGGGAGTTGAAGTCCACCAGGCTTAAAGTGGCCAAGGTTGGAGACCCGTGCTCTACACGAACCAGGATTAAACCTGGGAATTTAGAGATCTACACCTCTCTGTAGCTCATTAGTCCTTGAAAAACACTGTTCAATGTTGTGCTGGGTGATGGAATTAACAGAATCAGCCTCCTGTCACACCACAACGATGTAAACATTTTGCTAAGTACTGTGCCTTCTTCCCTCTTGATGCCTTGATCCTTCTTTTTTCTCCAACAGATCCCACCCTCACGACTTGTCCTTGACCACCGATGTCAACAGCCACTCTGTCGTCACTGTAATCAGCGGAGAGGAGCATTTTGAGGACTACGGAGAAGGGAATGAGGGGGACGTTTTCTCGGACAGCTTGTGCAATGGAGAAAGTGGCTTTAGTAGCTCGTCTTTCCTTTCTCCCAGGTATTATTAGCACATAAGGCATGAGCCAGTGGCCCTCGGGGTTGTTTTCAGATCCAGTTAGATAGGAGGTTTTTTCTGACACACTCCCACATCACAGGAAGCCAAAGGAAGGCATCTTCAGGATAATCGAGAGAGAAAAGTTGTATCTGTGTGTTCATGTTTACATATCGCCTGTGCTTGTGACGTTTTCCTTAGGCCAAGAGAGAGAAATCATTTCAAGAGAGATGATTTCTGTTCAGAATCTGAAACAGCCCTGGGAAGGTGGGATAATCTGGATTAGCCCAGCCTGGGGAAAATCCTGTTTTGATTTTTTAATCCTTCTGTGCTATAATCCAGCTGCAGTTACAGCCAAGAAAAAAATGAATGATCTCCTGGAATGTATAGTACCTCGTGTGTGTGTGTGTGTGTGTGTGTGTGTGTGTGTGTGTTTTAGATCAGTAGTTCTCAGCCTTTACTTCACCACAGAGCCCTTTTAAATACCTTTTGTGACCACCGACCACCAAGACTTAACTCAAGATTTAGATTGTAACGTTTCTTCAAGCCTTCGCAGTCCCGTGACAACATTGCGGGGCCCCCAGGAGTCCACAGGCTACAGGTTGAGAACCACTGGTTTAGATACTTCATGAACTTTCTCTTGGTCTTGAGGTGGATCAGTAGATAAATGAAATAACTGATGGAGGCTTTAAACTATCTCAATGCCTCAAACCTTAGAGCCTTGGTGGTGCAGGCTGTTAAACGCCTAGCACTTAGTTCCAGCTGCCTGCAATTAGTGCAGGCTCGAATCCCACCAGGCTCAAGGTTGACTCAGCCTTCCATCCTCTCGGGGTAGGTAAATTGAGGACCCAAGATTGTTGGGGGCAATAAGCTGACTTTGTAAAAATGCCGCTTGGGGGAGGGGCAAAAAGCCCTAGTAATAATAAGCAGGCATATACAATGGAATGAAGGCTATTGCTAAGCGCATTGGGTTGTGCTCCAAAAATTGTAAGCCGCCCTGAGCCTCTGGAGAAGGGCGGCATATAAATATGAATTTTAAAAAAAACAGGAAGGAGTAATTCAGAATCTAACTTTAAAATATAGAGAAGCAACTGTGTGATCAAACTGAGAAGACTTGGAAGAGCCAAGTTCAGCCTTGGAGATCTCTCCCCATCTTCATGTCATCAGGGCATGAGAATGAAGCCACTGTGCACCTAGCAACAAAGATGATAAGGGGTCTGGAGACTAAACCATATGATGAATGTTAAGGGAACTTTAGATATGTCTAGTCCAGGGGTGGCGAACACGCGGCTCTCGAGCCGCATGCGGCTTCCGGCCAAAATGAATGCGGCTCTTTGCCTCTTATATTATTATTATATTATTATTATATTATATTATCTTGTATACTGTGGCTCTTTGCCACGTTTGGATTTTGTTATGCTGCTTCTGAGGAGGGATCTCTGAGGAGAGATTTCCGAGCGCGTAGTCCCGCCCCCGGCTGCGTCATCCCGTCTCCCATCCCTCGGAAACAACTGCACGAGCCAGCGAGCGTGGTGTGGCTCTCTGACTCGCACAGTTTAAAATTGCGGCTCTTTGTGTCAAACTTGTTCGCCACCCCTGGTCTAGTCTAATAGTGAGAAGAATCGGGGGGGTGGGGGGTGGGGGAGGGCATGATAACTGTCTTCCAGTTTGACTTGTCCTCCAAAGCACCAGAGGGCAGGACAAGAAGCAATGGATGGAAGCTTGCTAAAGAGAGATCCAACTTAGAACTAAGGAGAAATTTCCTGACAGTGAGAACAATTAATCAATGCAATAGCTTGCATCCAAAAGTTGTGGGTGCTCCAGAATGATATAAGGACCCCTGCCTTGGGCACAGACTAGAAGACTTCCAAGATCCCTTCTAGGCCTAGGATTTTATGATTCCTAGAAAAAAGGCTTACTCAGAAATCAGGCCTTGACCACACTCTCTTTTCTCCAACGTGATGCCCACCAGACAACTTTAGTTTGAACCGACCCATAGCTGGGAAAAATCCAGGGGCAAGAAAGAAACCTCTGATTTTTATAGCAAAAGGTTGTTGGGAGATAGGATTGGAAAAGTGGGTAGCGTTGCCCAGGGAGCAGTGTAAAATGTTTGGTTCCAAGGGTGTGAATCTCCTGTGGTTTGTATGGATCAGTTTCTCTGTTGTGTTCAGTGGAAGGTGAGTGTTTTCTCTGGTGTCTGGTTCCTTCACAAAACGGTATGAATGAAGATCCCACGATTGATTTTTTTTGCTTTTCCAGCAGTTTGCCTGCTTAACTGCATTGTTTGATGACTGCGGTTTTCACAATTAACCTTTCTTCGACTAAGCCTGCTGGCTTTCAGAAGTTTATTTCCCTGGAATGGAATGTCAGTCACAAGCCAGCTTTCAAAAATAATAAGAATAATACATTTTTTTCTGTTTGTTTATTTTTTTTAACACTGTCAGCACCAGCTATATTGATATGCCCTGGTAAGACCACCCTTGGAATACTGCATCCAGTTTTGGTCACCACGCTATAAAAAAGGATGTTAAGACTCTGGAAAGAGTGCAGGGAAGGAGACACAAATGTGATTAGGGGACTAAAACATATGAAGAACGATTGCAGGAAGTGAGTATGACTAGTTTAACGAAAAGAAGGACTAGTGGCATGATAGGAGTCTTCCAATGTTTGAGGGGCTGCCACAAAGGCAGGACACAAGGCAACAGATGGAAACTAATCAAGCAGAGAGCCAACCTAAAATGAAGGGGAAATTTCCTAACAATGAGAACCATTAATCGATGGAAAGACTTGCCTTCAGAAGTTGTGGAGGTTTTTTTAAGAAGAGATTGCACAACTGCTTGTCTGAAATGGTATAGACCAGGGTCTCTGGCTTGGATAGACCTACAAGTTTCCTTCCAACTCTCGTTATTTTGTTATTCCGACATATAGATGTTTCATGACCCAACTAAGGGTTACCTTGTTGGTTCATGAAATGTTGGCAAGGAAGCCACCAAGGTCAGAGAGCACCAAGGACCCCCTCAATGCATACTTTTCAATTTTTGTTTCGTTTTTGGGGAAAAAAAGCTTCTGTAAGCCACTCAAGCTTGGCCTTGTCTGTCCTTTTTGTGTGTGTAAAAGACCTCACTTAACATGCACATGTGATTTCTCTAGCACCAACCCACTTGCCACGAAACTGCACAGCATTATCACTGAGGAGGTGTTTGAGTTTTACTGTAGCCAGTGCCATAAACAAATCAACCGCCTCGAAGATCTTTCCGCCCGCCTCAGTGATCTTGAAATGAATAGGTAACCGGTTTGTGGCATGGCACTTCCTTTCTTAAAAGCATGAGCCATGTGTGTGTGTGTGAGCATGGTGTTGTTTTTTTATATCAAGCATATGTCCTTGCTTTTTGATACCTTAAAAGAAAAAAAAATATATTAACTGCACGTCAGCAGATTTTCTTGAGCTGGCCTTGAACGGTATCTAAACTCTAAGAAGATTGAACCTTCATTTACATCAGGGGTGTCATTGAGGGCCGCATCGGGGTGGTGTGTGGCGCTGGGGGTGGGTGGGCGTGGCCAGCTCGATGTCACTCATCGAGGCTCAGTTTTCGGCCGTGATGGCCTCTTGCAGCCCTCTGCCAGCAAAAACGGAGCTCAGTGAAGCGTTTTTGCTGACAGAGGTACCGCGAGCCGGTCCTTTGCTATGTCCAGGGTGGGCCTGCGGGCCAGATCTAAACACCCCGCAGGCCATATCTGGCCCGCGGGCCTTGAGTTTGACACCCCTGATTCTACAGGTTCCTTCTCTTGCTTTCCTCAATATTTTGGGATCCATTGTTCTCTTGGGTGGGATATACCACCGGCGTCCTCTGTCAGGACAAGTGAGCATGCTGTTCTTCAATAACAGGGACAATGATTGCTTGTTGAGAATGCATGTGGTCTAACCCCGATCATTTTAACAACAGATACGCTGTCAATGCTTCTAGAAATGGCCTCCTTCCTTCAAACCCAGAAAGCCTCTGTGATGGTTATTTAAGCTTAAAGCAAGGACATTGCTGGTGGGAATGCTCTGTGTGTGTGTGTGTGTGTGTGTGTGTGTTCTGCTCTACAGCTTTCTCTTTGCATGATTCCCTGTGGTCCTAATATGGATGTGATACTTAATTCCTCCTTAACCTGCAGTTTATGGTCTACACTGAGCAGAGGTGGAAGCGGAAAGAAGAGGAACATGCCAGCTTGGTTAAAAAATGAGGACAGCAGCCTTCATGAGTGGTTGTCAACCAATGAAAGTCTCCCATCATAGAATGGGGGCCCTTCTCTGCATTATCAGAATTCATAGGTGTTATATTTAGGGCTGCCTTATCTTATTCACCAGAATCGGGTAGCCGCCTGAGGCAACTTATTTGGAAGGCCATGAAAAGTCAGGCGTAGTGTCTACTTTCATTTATAGGTAGTCCTTGACTTACGACCACAGTTGGCCAGAATTTCCATTGTTAATTGACCATTTTTCACAGTCGTTAAGTCAGCCACTGCAATTGTTAAGTGAGTCATTGACTTTGCTTGTCAGAAACCATCTGGGGAGGTCACAAATGGTGATCGCAGGACCCCATAATAATTGTAAAAACATGTCAGTTAGGAGGTGCCTGAATTTTTATCATGTGACCATGGGGATGCTGTGATAGTCATAAGTGCGAGGATCGGTCACGAACCACTTTTTTCAATGCTGTTTTAGCTTCAGACTGTCGTTAAACAAATGTTTGTAAGTCAAGGACTATCGTGCATGGTGTAGCATGGTTGCTGGTGGAAGAAGAGGCTCAGGTGAGAATTTTGTAACTTTGGTAGCTTTGGAGGGGAGCTGGTGAAGGCTGATGGGAAACTTCTTTGATCGGCAAAACATTAATGGTCTTTATTTTTGAGTGACAGTTCCTCATATCCTCGAGGGAATGATTTGCTGGAGGGGTCACTTCCCAACAAGGGCTCTTTTTTTCTATTTTTTTTTTAATTATTAAAAATTTTTATTGAACAAAACAATTAAAAACATTGAACATGGTGAAGTTGGTTTGGCATAATTTTGGGTCAATATCGCATATATATACATATATTTTTCCTATAAACAATTATTCATATACATATATACATTTGTTCATTCATATATTACATTTCTAACATCATTCATCTTCTTTTCATCTCATCCAATCATTTACCCTTTCAGCAACTCCTTTCCCAACTTAAGACTTTCCTCTCTGCTCCTACCAGTGATAGAATTTATCCCAAATTGCGTAATATGCCATTCATCTTTGTTTTTCATTTCTAGAGTTAACTTGTCCATTTTAGCACGTATCAAGATTTTGTTTATTACTTCTTCACTCGATATAACTGTCTCTTTCCAGTTCTGGGCAATAAGGGCTCTTCTGATGGACCAGAACATCTAGAAGAACCTAGGGAGGGCTATGCCAAAGAAAGAGTAAATGCCAAGGCTGTTGGTACTTTGTTGGTAGCCCAGCTCCTACAAGACATATCTCTGGAACCCCTTTCCTTACTGCTTAATTTCCAGCCATCAGTTTATGCCAGTTTCCAGCCATCATATATGTAATTTACTTTGATGGTATTTCACAGGAAAATATACATTTATGTGTACCCGAGTGTGCTTGTTTGGAGTACCCCTGAAAGAACAAAATGTTTGTTCTTTCAAAATGATGTTCGATGAAGCGCAGAAAATGAAGGAATAACTCAAGGAGAGCCTCTTGAAGCCATTTGTGTGTGTTCAAAGAAAAGTCTGAGGTTGTCCTGAGGGAGACTGGGGAGAAATTCAGACAATCCAGTGAAACATGATTAAGTAATATAAATCCCAAGAGAAAGTGATACTTGAAACCTTTAGAAGTTGAGCTAGGTTTCTAGATGTTGGTAGAACATTCAAGCTCTGGGTTCTGAAACAACTTGGTCCAGGGACATCTGGATCAGATGCTTTTGGCTTGTATGGAGGGACATGTCATTGAATCTTGTATAGATGGCTCAGAAGCATTTAGCCACAAAACAGGGCCAAGTGCAATGCAGACAGCCAAAGGTCTCTGTCATGCCCCTGGTGGAGACTGACTCTGACGAAGAGGAGGAACAGCCAACAGGGAGTGGGAGTGTGGCTCCAGAGGTGGTGGAGGAGGCTGGGGAAGGGCAGAGGCCGGCTGAGCAGTCAGAGGAGGACCCAGGCCCATCCCCTATCTATCCCAGGGCACACAGGGAGGAGAGGATCAGGGAAAAGCATGGTCTACTCAGGAGGAGAGGACCATGATCCTCCTCAGGGCTTACATCTGGGAGCTATGTATATAGGTTTGTAACTGTGTATGCAGAATTGCTGGAGTCAAAGTTAGTATTTCCTTTGAAAGAGGTTTATATTTGTTGGCATTCTTCCCAAGGACTTTCCCCAGTTATCTGCTTGGAGTGTATGATTACTTATCTTGGTTTGATTCGGAACTCTCGCCAATATGGTTTGTTCCTGTTTTCCTTTTGCCCTCATTATTTACTTTTGGGACTTTAAACTGTGACTAATAAAACAGTTAAGTTGAAGGCATTTCCAGACTTTAATTCATGTTTTGGGTTTTGGATCATTTTGAGAGACTACGGGTCATCACAGCCTCCAGAATTGCAATGAGAGAGATGTATTCATGTCTTTGTACAAACTTCCTCTGAGCTACTAAATTCCTCCCCCTGAAGACAGAGGGACGCTACCCCAGTTGCTGTGGAATTGTATTTTTTAATGTAGGAGAACGTTAATAATATTACAGTCAGGGGAGTAATTGTATAACCTGTTGGCCAATGGTTTCAAATTCGATGAAACCTTGTTTTGTCTTCTTCCAACTAAATACCTGGATTATTGCCTCCTTGGCATGCCACTCAAAGAGAGGTCTCGCCCCTAGCCAGAAAAAGGCTTTGCTGGCTGGGGAATCCTGGGAGTTGAAGTCCACCCGTCCAAAAGAGGTGGTGGTTGGGAGAAACTGGTCTGCAGGATCCAGAGACGGTCAGCTGTGTTGCTTCTCTGAGAAAGCGCCCTTGAGAGGGCTTCAAAAGGCTGGCATGGCCAGAGGGCTAAGATGGAGGGAGTGTGATGCATGCAACGTGGGGGTGATGTGTTTGTGTGTTGTGTTGCAAATTGTAAAGGATATGGTCCTCCTGCTCTGTCTTTGCTTGCTTCCTGTTTCACTGTGGCTCGTTGGTGTCAGCTTTCCTGACTTAGTTTTCCTGTTGTTTGTTCCACAGCCCGAATAAGAGACTCTCCAGCAAAAAGGTAGCAAGGTAGGACGATGTTTCTTTCCTTCTTTTCTCTTGTTTTGATGTGATCCTGCTTGCCTCAGGTAGTTTCTTCTCATGGTGGGGCAGGGGAGAGGGAAGGGGATCAATTGTTACTCCAAACTCCCAAGGATGTTGTGGGACTGTTTCTTTCACTGATCGTAAAGATCTCCAAAGCAGATCTGTTCAGATGGTTGGTTGGTTGGTTTGCAGGTTGCAAGCTTACTCCTTATGGGTGGGCATCTGGCGACCTGAGCAGGAGGAGGGGGAAGGGTGATCTTTGGGCAGGGGGTCCCAGTGGGAGCTTTGGCAAACCTTGGAGAGGGAGGATGTAATCTCTGATACCTGAAATCCAGAGAAAAGAGGGGTGACTTGGTAGCTGCATTCCAGTGTTTGAGGGGCTGCTACAAAGAAGAAGAGTGTCAAAAGCACCAGAACGGCAGGACAACCGACAATGGATGGAAATTAACCAGGGACAGAAGCAACCTGGAATGAAGGAGAAACTTCCTACCAGTGAGGACAATTAACCAGCGGAACAGAAGTTGCCTCCAGAAGGTGTGGGTGCTCCATCACTAGAGGTTTTTAAGGAGAGACTGGATAGCCACTTCTCTGGAATGGTATAGGGTCTCCTGCTTGAGCAGGGGGCTGGACTAGATGACCTCTGAGGTCCCCTCCAGCTCTATTCTGATTGATTGAAATCCACCAGTTTGGGCTTCTAATATTAGACGTGCCACCTCTGCATTGGTTGCCATTGTGCACCTGTGAGAAATGGCACATTGGTGGGGGGGGGATATGCAACTCACTCCTGACCCCATTTTTCATTTAATTGCTGGGTCAGTGTTGGAGATTCGGGACTCCGTGTCAGAGTTTGTGGGGAAACAACGGAAGGGGGTGATCCGATACAAAGAACAGGAAACGGGGCAAGTCAGTTTCTCTCACAAACAGTAACTTAGCCCTGGTGGAGCAAAAACCTGGAAAGAAGCTTTGCGGATTATTTCGAGAGACTTTAAGCATAACACAGCCCATAAATTCTTCATAGTTTCCAAGAATCTGTTATTTAGCATTTGAGGTCCGTTACTGAAATCCAGGTGCTTCTTTCGTCTTAACCTGCTTTGTAGAAACTTTTCCCCTCCATTTTGCTACCTGTTGCAAAGGCTGCAGGGAGAGACTGTCAAAATGTCCGCGTGCCTCCTGCCATCATTAAAATGCCATCGGTATAAAATTCCAATGCCTTTGCAGCTTCTTAGCCAATGGAGCACTTTGCCACTATTCTAACTGTTCTGCTGGAAGGCCAGCCCAGATTTGTTCCTTGTTTTGGTTTTATTGCTTTATTTTAATTGTCCTTTTAGATGTGGTTTTTTTTCCCCCTCTCCCTAACTTTTCCTGATGGAGAAGCAGATGCTTCAGCCAGTTAGTGTCCTTCAAACTAGCCATGCTCTCTCAGGATTCTTCTTGTTTGAAATTGGGTGGATATTATAAGTGTCAGCAGGCAACAGCATGTGATCAATCCTTTTTGGGCTTAGAAGCTAATTAGTCCTCTGTGTGTGTGTGTGAATGCATAGAAGGGAGACTCCTTAGGGGGAAAAAAACCCACAAAATTGAGGTCTGGATTAAGAAATAAAAAAATATCTCCAAAGAAAATAAAAAATAGAGATGTGTGAGGTGTCAGGGTTCCAAGTAATAGGCCCATAGAAAGCAATGGGAGGAAGTCCTCAACTTAACAACAGTTCATTTAGTGACCATTCAAAAGTTAGAACAGCATTGGGGAAAAAACAGTGACTTATTCCACACTTAAGACTATTGCATCGTCCCCATGGTCACCTGATCAAAATTCAAACACTTGGCAACTAACATTTATGACAGTTGCAGTATCCCAAGGTCACGTGATCATCTTTTATGGCCTTCTGACAAGCAAAGTCAATGGGGAAGCCAGATTCACTTAGCAACTGCATTATTAACAAGAATTGCAGCAGCTCACTTAACAACGGTAGCGAGAAAGGTCGTAAAATGGGTCAATATTTATGTAACAAATCTCTCACAAATCAACAGAAGTGTTGAGCTCAATTGTGGTTGTAAATTGAGGTCTACCTTGGTTCTTTATCTCAGAATGGTCTGTTGAACACCTGTATAGTGATAAATTGTATTACTAGTTAGCGGCTGATAAAACGCCTGGCCCAAATGACGTGCCATAAAATGGCAGACTTTGGACCACAACACAGAAGCTGGGTGACGTGGTAGAGGTCCAGTTAACTTCCGGTGCTGGTCCCAGGAGAGCTATTTCACTGTCTTGCTTCATCTTAAACTACCCTGGTATCCTTTTGGTTTATTGCTTTGGAGTGTGCCGTTCTCCTCGGGTGAAGATGAAAAAGAAGAGACGTGTGAAAGTGAGGCCTTGATTACCCCATATTCCAAAGAGCAAGAATATAAAAGGGTGAAGTTCTATTGATTTGTTCTTTTGCTCTAGTCTAGAGCGAACTTAAAACAGACCGGATTGATTTCGGAGCTTAGAAGGCCACCAAAAATCTGAAGGGTCACAGTAGAACAGGAGCCTCCAAGCTATGCAATTGAAATATGATATGATTTCATTGATGAAAACCTTCACTGGTTACCCGTTGTTTGTTGTGATGGTGCTAGTCTTGCTTTTGTTTGCATTCCTCTGTCTTGCTTACAGACACCTGCATCAGACGGGAAGCTTTTCAATGGATAATATAGAACAACCTTTCCAGAAGAGCTCTGAGTGCCTGGAGGAGGACATCACTGATAAGGTACCTGGGAAGGAGATTATATATGGGTGTGTTTAACTGAATAGAGGACACGCACACATGTGTGTGCACATACACAGGGATGTACGGAGGGAAGGATCTCATCCATTCATCCGGTGGCTTTTATTATTCTTGTTATGGTTGGTCACACAGTCAGCCAGATGTTCAGACTGAATTTGGCATTTTAATCCACCCGCCAAGTCTTTCCCAAGGGAAAGGCAGACGTTGTTTAAGAATGTGAAAAGGTCTTGTTGCAGGATGTAGGCTGTTCCCAGTAAAGCTGCCTTTCGCAATTGACTGATGGGGATTTTGTCAATGCCCGCGGTGCAGGTGATCTTCCTGGAGAAAAGAGTGACAGAGTTGGAAAAGGACACAGCAGCAAACGGGGAGCAGCAGAGCCGGTTAAAACAGGAAAACCTTCAGCTGGTGCACAGGTACACCTTGAGAAAGAGATCTGTCCGTTTGGGCCCAATTTTGTGCAGGGGTTTGGAAGCTGTCCTGTTTTGGAGTGGGGCTTCATTTCAAAAATGCTTGCAGAACAGCCAGAAAACCCAGATTAGAAATTCAGCTTTTTGTGGGAAGGGGGATACAAATTGTTATAAGGATGGTTTCTTCACACAGCTGTGTTTTCAGCCGTACTTTCTCAGTAGGACTTTGGTAGATTAAGCTGCATAATGATTGCTCAAGGCAAGCAGTAAAAAGTTGCAGTCAACCTTTTAAAAAACAGACACATTTTAAGAGAGGGAATTGAGAAGAGAACATTTTCTAAGAGATCCGATGTGTCAGGCGCTGGGAAAATCAGGAGATTCGGGCAATTCAAATGAGCATAAAGATTTATTGCAAGCTTAAGCCCTCCACAAAGAATCTGACCTACTAATGGTCAAGGGAACTGAGTGAGAGATGAGAAAGGCATTCAAGGTGGGCTGGACTTAGATCTCTTGAGGGGGCGCAGGGTCTCGTGACTTATGACGTGTTTGACCCTTCCCTCAGGCTCAGCCTAGTCACCTACACTACGTACCCTGGAGTGTAGAAATGTTACAATTCTTCAGCTCTTTTTCATATTTCATGGGTGCTTCGGTGCACCATAAAGAGGATGAGAAAGCCATCTTCTAAGAAGGCATGCAGCTTTGCCAGATATGTTTTTTTTAAGCTCCTCTATGATTGAAATCAGGCTGTGGTTAGAATTGCCAAGGAAGACTGGGATTATCACAGAAGGAAGAGCCTGGTAGCACTTTTTTTTAATTACATTTATATACCGCCCTTCTCCGAAGACTCAGGCTTACAATTTTGGAGCACAACCCAATGCACTCAGCAATAGCCTTCCTTCCATTGTACATGCCTGCTTATTACTAAGCGGCATTTTTACAAAGTCAGCTTATTGCCCCCAACAATCTTGGGTCCTCAATGTACCTACCCCGAGAGGATGGAAGGCTGAGTCAACCTTGAGCCTGGTGGGATTCGAGCCTGCAGTAATTGCAGACAGCTGGAACTTAAGTGCTAGGCATTTAACAGCCTGCACCACCAAGGCTCTTTTCCAGTTTAACGGCTTCCCTAGTCCCAATTTAAATCCTGCATCACTTTAACCCCTCCATGCATCTTGATGAAATGAGCTGCAGTTCTGTTAGGTATCATACCAGAAAGCTATGATAAAGGGACTATGTACTTAATGCTACATGCATTGACAGCAGCGAGAATCGCATTTGCACAACATCCCATGAAAGCATAATTCGGAAAATATTGGACGGTGCAGAGATGGGTAGACTGATATTGAAAATAAAAGATAATGGAGATAGAGTATTACTCAGCATGGGATAGGTTTTATCAATGGTTAGATATAAGAGGTAGAGGTTAGATGAAGAAAGATTATTGTTATGTACATGTAAAAGATGAATGTTGTCTATGATTATAAGTATGCTAGTATAATGAACATGATTATAATTAAGCTAATATAACTATTAATATTATTAATAATATAATTACTAAGTATATTATTATTATTATATCTGTTGCTTTTTGGGTAAAATGAAATGCCTGGACAATACACTGTTTTCAAAATATTTATAAATAAATAAAAAATATTATTAAAAAAAGAAAAGAAATGAGCTGTGGTTCACAAGAGGAGATGCCTTTTAATAATACCAGTTAATCTGAAAAGGAGCTACCAGACTCCTGATCTGTGACCCTGCTGACAATTTTCTTATTTATTAAAATTGTATGCTGTCCATCTCACCAAATGCCTAAAACTTGTATGCCACCTATATCGGCTCACAAGGTCTGCAAGAAATGCAGGTGCAATCCTCAGATTTTGTGGATCTCTTGTTCCCTTGGGTTCGTATGCCCACAGAGCATGAGTTCTCATGGGACAACAAGTGGCGTTACGTTTGAAACCTCTCTTCTTCTGAACAGGGCAAACGCCTTGGAAGAGCAGCTGAAAGAGCAAGAGATGAAATCGGATGAAATTCTTATGGATGAAATCCGGAGACAGAGAGACCTGCTCAGCAGGATGGAACGAGAAAAAAGCATGGAGATTGAAAACTTGCAAGCCCGGTAAGATGGATCTGTCCGAGGAAGCGATGGGGAGTCCCTGGGTTATTATCATTTGTGTATCACCTCAGGAGAATATTGAACGTCTGATTTCCTGATGCTAATGAAGTAATAATTAAAGGTAAAGGTTCCCCTCGCACATCCGTGCCAGTTGTTTCCGGCTCCAGGGGGCGGTGCTCCTCTCCGTTAAAAAGCTGAAGAAGAGCCAGCGCTGTCTGAAAACGTCTCCGTGGTCATGTGGCCAGCATGACTAAATGCCGAAGGTGCACAGAACACTGTTACCTTCCCACCAAAGGGGTCCCTATTTTTCTACTTGTATTTTTTTTTATAAATTTTATTCAACAGAAAAAAATTAAAAACATACACAGACAAAACAACAGAAATATATATGTACATGCTTCGACTCAACCCGGCCAAGACTGAGTGGCTGTGCATATCGGCGTCCTGGCCCAGTCAAGATTATCCATCTTTGGCCATAGGGGGAGAGGTGTTGCCCCCTGTGGATAGGGCGCGAATCTGGGGTCCTCTGGATGTGCGGCTCGGTTGGAGGAACAGGTGGGGGCGTTGCCAGGGGCCTTTGCCCAGCTCCGCCTTGTTCGACAACAGCCCTTTTCTGGACGGGGCGCCCTGCGCCGGTCACTCATGCCCTTGTTACCTCTAGGCTCGACTACTGCAACGCTCTCTATCTGGGACTGCCCTTGCATACCATCCGGAGATTGCAGCTGGTGCAGAATCGGTGGCGGGTGGTGATGGGAGTTACCCGGTTCTCCCATCGACCCCCTCCTGCATGGCCTGCATTGGTTGCGGTTGCGCTCGGGTGAGATTCAAGGTTTTGGTGTTAACATACAAAGTCCTTCATGACATGGGTCCTCAATATTTAAGGGGCGTCTTCTTCCAATATCGAATACCGGTCGCCCTGTGTGAGCCCATAGGCAAGGACTCCTCGGGGTCCCGTCAGCAGGTCAGTGCCGATTGGCGATTCCCCGACAACGAGCCTTTTCTGTCCGGCCCCTGACCTCTGGAATCAACTGCCTTTGGAGCTCCGCCTGGCCCCTGACCTCCGCACCTTTCGCCGTGAGCTAAAGACCTGGTTATTTGACCAACCGGGCTGTGACCCCTGGGGAGGGATGGTTTTTAAAGGTTTTATAGTGTTTATATTTGGACTTATAATTTAATTTAATTGTTTTTTAAGTATTTATTGTCTCATGTTTTAGTTGTAAGCCCTGAGTCTTGGAGATGGGGCGGCATATAAGTTCAAATAAAATAAATAAATAAATACATACATATATACATTTTGCAACCTATTTGAGCATTGGTTGTACTCTTCATCATATAATATAACGTGATCTACCTTGTCAAATTAGCTTCTTTGTTCTTTTAGTAGATAAATTTCTCTATATCATTACTATCAGTTACACGTCTATCTCTTCCTTATCTCCTCTGAATATCATATATTACTTTTCCTTTATCCATTTGTACCATATGTTCCATACTTTGTAGTATTCACTGTCTTGTTTGTTTTTTAATATCTTGGTTAAACTGTCCATTTTGGCACATTCATGAATCTTTTTAATTACAATATCATCTGAGGTGGGAGACGACAATTTCCAGTTCTGTGCATAGGCTATCCTAGCCGCAATTATAATATGAAGAATTAGATAGTAATATTTCTTTTCCATTTTTAAATTAATCATACCTAAGAGAAATATCTCAGGGTCTAGTTTTAAATTTTGTTTTGTCATGTCTAGTATCCAGTTTTTTATTTTTCGCCAGTATTTCTTAGCAAATGGACATGGCAAAGATGTGTACCAATTTATCGCCCAAATGTTGGAAATGCAATCATCCACAAGGAACGTATTTTCATATGTGGTGGACATTTCTACTTGTATTTTTAACCTGCTTTCGAACTGCTAGGTTGACAGAAGCTGGGACAAGTAACGGGAGCTCACTCCATTACGCGGCGCTTGGGATTCGAACCACTGAACTGTTGACCTTTCTGATCGACAAGCTCAGCGTCTTAGCCACTGAGCCACTGTGTCCCTATAGAAATAATCATTACAGAGATTTTAAAAAAAATATTATATCTGCTCAGTGCAGTTGGTGGAACATTTGAGACAGGCAGGATGGGGGAAGTGGGTGGATTTCCTCACTCGGTGTATTGAACCCTCTTCCACAATGTTAACTCACTCTTAATTTGCAACTGCCAAATTCTGCACCTGACATAATTTAAATTTTCTAGCCTGTTAGGAGAATGATTACATTAGATTTGGACTGAAACTTTTTAATTGAACAAAAGAAGAGAAAAACAAGTTTGGTTAGGAAGCACAGCTGCCTACGCCTCTGTGGGAAGAGTCTGCAGTTGCACAGAATACGGAAAAAATCCCAAAAGAATAACGGGAATTGTGGTTTAGGCCATATGAAAAACAGCAGGAAGAACTTGGCATCGATTCCTCTGTTTTGCATTTTTGATGCAAGCTTTTGAATAGTGTTGATTAATTAAGAGTCCGTGGCAATAGATGTCTGTTTAACTTGGTGCAAGGTTTTTGTTTATGGTTTTGGCAGTTTTAATATGGACTTCATTCATTTATCTGTTTGTTTGTTTTATTACAGATATTGTTTAGATTTTCAATTGGTAGCCACTGAAATTTTGGTACAAGATGGGCAGCTATATAAATGTTTCAGATAAATAAGATTTCTAATCATGCATTTGGGTTTATTCAAATGCACAGGTTGCATCAATTAGACAATGAAAACGGAGAACTTCGGTCCTGTGTCCCCTGCCTCAAGGCCAATATTGAGAGGCTGGAGGAGGTGAGCACTTCCTTTTTCTTGGCAATTTTCTCTTCCTCCTCTCCCTCTCCCCCCTACTTCAGGTGTTGAGGGACTAGGCAATTACATTCCCCCATATTACTAAACCCAGATAAAAGGCAAGCTCTCGCAGCATCCTAGAACATTGTGATGGGGCACGGGGAGTCTTGCAAAACTGAAACCTTCATTGTCTCGCAATAACCAGCAGCATGGTACAAAGCTTGGTTGACTCTTCTCTAGTCCTTCTTGTTGGCCAGAACTGATGGCAGCTGCTTAATGGGAAAGGAGGATTGGAGGACAATTCTATGGCCAATCGGTAAAGCTGAGTTTCCTGTTCTCAGGGAGTTCTATCCTCCATATAAAAAGCACAATCCAGTAGTTTCTGTTCGTCAGCTGGGACAGATGTTGGCCTTGACTAGCACAATTTCTTGGTCTCGTTCTGCTGCCCGTAGACAGCAGGTATAGTCAAGTGGTGAGATTAAGCCTAAGTGGTTTGCATGCCAACCTGGTGCTTTATCGCTGAGGGACCTGAGCCTTTCTCCCGGGGATGAAGCTGCTAGAAGATTCCCAGTTCCATTATCTCCCTTCTTTTCTTTCTTCTAGGAGAAGCAGAAGTTGTTGGATGAAATTGAAGATCTCACTGTCCAACTCACAGAAGAGCAGGAGAACAAGAGAAAGCTGGGGGAGAAGTTGAACCATGAGAGACATCAGTTCCAGAAAGAAAAGGAGTCCACGCAAGAGGTGAGAAGGGCCACTGCTGGTTTCCAGAAGCTCAAATAGACCATGTGAGGTTAGGAAGGAACTTTGCTGTATGCAAATTTCAAGATCAGGATTTCCTTTGCAGTCAAGAAGCTGGAGAAGATGGGAAACAAGGCATGCCTCTCAGCAGGGAAGCCCTACTTCTGGGTGCAGTTCAGATTAAATTGCAGGAAAGATGGCTTGGAGAGGGTGAAAAGAATCCTCACCCCACTGGGACAATTTATGCTTTCTGCTGGCTGACTTTATTTTATTTTTTTTAACAGCATGAACCTATCCGTGTGAATTGATTGCAAATGCCCATTGGCCTTGATTTTGCTTGCTTGTCTTGCAGCTGATTGAGGACCTCAGGAAACAGCTGGAACACCTGCAGCTCTTTAAGCTAGAAGCTGAGCAGAGGAGAGGCCGGAGCAGCAGCATCGGCCTGCAGGAATACAATAGCCGGACGCGAGAGAATGAACTGGAACAAGAGATCCGACGGCTCAAGCAGGTAGACGAAATCTTAGACATGGGACAGTTGAGGAAGTTTCTGCTGGCGTTAGCACTGTTGGGGATGTCTTAGGGGATGAAGAGAAGCTGTTTGGGGTTATCCAATCTCTGATCTTTGGGGAATGAGGTGTAAGCATCAGGTTTAAACAGTGTTTCCCAACCTTACCAACTTTAAGATAGATGGACTTCAACTCCCAGAATTCTCCAGCTGGCATGAGTTGCTGGAGAGCTGGAGCCTAAAGAAGATTCCATGTAGGAGATGACCAGGCTGAGCCTGAGGGAGGGGTCAAATGTGTCATAAGTCATGAGTCCCTGCACACCCGCAAGAGATCTAAGTCCAGCCAACCTTGAATGCCTCACTTATCTCCCACTCATTTCCCTTAACTGCCATTTAGTTAAACTTGTAGAGAGCTTAAACTCGCAAGAAATATTTATATTCACTTGAACTGCCGGAATCTCCTGATGTGATGACCCAGAGTATATCAGAAATATAACAAAATCCAAAACATAACTAAAAGTCCTTTAATGCCTTCAACTTGGCTTCACTGTTTAATTGTTCACAGTGGAGGAGTAAACTAGGTTCAAAATAACATTTCAAAGGCAAGAAACACAGTTCACAGTCAAAGAGCCAATAACGAAGCAAAAGCCAAAAACAAACCGCATTGAATAAAGTTTCTCGACAGACCAGGATAGATAATTGCCAGCTTCAGGAAGGTAACCAGGGACAGTCCGTTGGAAGAATGCCAACCAAGATAAACCTTCTTTAGAACTAAAACACTAATTGTCTCCAGCATCTGTTAGCACGCAGGTCCACACTCTTATGCAAATCTCCCACCTGCAACCCATGAAGAGGATCATGGCCATGTTTTACCCTGATCCTCTCCTCCCTGCATGCCCTTGGATGGAGAGGGGGTGGGCCTGGTTCCTCCTCTGACTGCTCAACCAGCCTCTGCCCTTCTCCAGCCTCCTCCACCACCTCTGGAGCCACACTTCCACTCCCTGTTGGCTGTTCCTCAGAGTCCGTCTCCACCAGGGGCATGACACCCTGATTTCCCTGGCGCTTGACACTCCAAGGGCAACAGTCTATTAAAACAATCGTGGGGTGAGGACTTGGGAAAAGATTTGAGCAGAGAGGACCTTGGTCAAAAGAGCGCTTGGTGGTTGGCTTCTGTGGAAGGCAGCTTCTCTTGGTCTCCTGGTTAAAGCAGAAACGGATGTAACCATAGGGGAATTTTCTTCGCAAACAGGACAACCGAAACTTGAAGGAGCAGAACGATGAGCTGAATGGGCAGATCATAAACCTCAGTATTCAAGGTGCCAAGAATCTTTTCTCTGCTTCCTTCTCTGAATCTCTGGCTGCAGAAATCAGCTTGGTCTCCAGAGATGAGGTAAATATGGCGACCTTACAGGGACTTTCCAGGACTGTTTCCCTACAAGCAATGAAGGGGGAGCTGAATGGGAGGCAATTTAGAGAATCCACACTTTCACATTAGGAAGGGCTACTTTGGTTCTGACAGACACTTGGGGGATTTCTCTTTACCTCGTTGATAAAAACTAAGTATTTACTAGATAACAATTCATCCTTTTTTCTTTAACATCCAACCGAGTTCCTCGTAACATTAATTTTTTTTATTTTTTTTTATTTTTATTTTTAATTACATTTATATGCCGCCCTTCTCCGAAGACTCAGGGCGGCTTACAATTTTGGAAAGTTAGTGAGCCTACTATGAAGGGATAAATTCCATGGATTGCCTAAATCCTCCAGACCATTTCATTTTGCTTATAGTCCTGAGAGATTCTTCATGGAGTTCTCTCTAACCCTAGATGTATTTTTAAACACCATGCTGGGAAAGGCTGTCCAAACTTTCAAAACTTACAGACTTCAACTTTCAGGATTCCTTCCTCCATGCTGGCTAGAGAATTTGTGGAGTCCAAAAGTTGCTAAGCGCTGGCTAAGAGCTAAAAGATTTCAGTTATCTGATGACATTTAGCTGTATTTCTTCCTGTGTTTCATGAGAACCACTTCAGTTCTGAGAGGCTGCTCAGAATCCATTGCAAGGCAAATGAGAGATAGTAGGAAGTTGATGTCCCATCAGGATGGGATTATTTTCTAGATGTGCTGCTATACAGTCCTGGAAATGGCTGCTTTAATGAGATAGGTGTCCTCTTCTACAAGGAATCCACAACATTGCATTCCGGTCTATGACAATTTGCTGCGGCCAACTCACTATGGACAATTCACTGCAGGACAAGAGTTACCCTCATATCAAAGAAATGGTGGAATAGAATCATTAAAGAATGCCAAAGGAGGGACAGAATGAAATGTGAATGACAAAAATAGTAGTCCCGAGTCGACTACTGCAATGCTCTCCATATGGGACTGCCCTTGCGGACCATGCAGAGGCTTCAACTGGTGCAGAATGCGGCCGCATGGGTTGTGATGGGAGTATCCCGATACTCCCATATTACACCCCTCCTGCACGAACTGTATTGGTTGCCGGTTGCCCTCCAGGTGAGATTCAAGGTGCTGGTATTTACCTATAAAGCCCTACATGGCTTGGGGCCAGGGTACTTGCGGGAACGTCTCTTGCCAGCATCGACTGCCCATCGCCCTGCGCGCTCCCACAGACAGGGCCTTCTTAGGGTGCCGTCGGCCAGACAGTATCGGCTGATGGCCCCCAGGGATAGGGCCTTCTCTGTGGGAGCGCCCACCCTGTGGAATCAGTTGCCCCTGAAGCTGCGGTTGGCCCCTGACCTCCGTTCCTTCCACTGCGGCCTGAAGATGTGGTTATTCGAACAAGCTGGCCTGGACTGAGGGGTGGGGTGGTTTTTTAGATGTTTCAAATGTTAATGTCTTTTGTGGGCTTTTAGATATTTTTTGGCTTGGGTTTAATAACTTTTTACACATTTTAAATTTTGTATTGTGGGGTTTTATGATGTGAGCCGCCCTGAGTCCTTCGGGAGATAGGGTGGCATACAAGTCCAAGCAATAAATAAATAAATAAAAATTAATTAAAAAAAAATATTTTAAATAATTAAATCAGATTGTTAAATTGTCCCATAGCCAGTTGTCCTGAAGCGAGTTGGTCTTGGTGATTTGTCCCATTCTGTTCTGTTGTATTTCCAGGAACGCAGCTTGAGGAATGCTTCTGACTAGGAACTCATTGCATCAGCTGCAGTGACTCCTGGGGTCTTAGAAAACCAGGCTCCCCATGGGAGATGCCTTGATAATTCCCCCATAAATACTTTACTTCAAAGACTCGATAAATCCCAGCCAGTGACCCCATTTATTGCTTGGCATTAGCTATGCCTGCACTAAGAACATAGCATAATGGTCTTCCAGTAATAAAGTTTGAGTCTTATACCAGTTAACTAAATGGATAAAGAGGAATAGAACTATTATGTATCACAATTTTATTAACAGAGCAGAATATAAAATACAAAGGAAAATAAAACTAATGGGAGCTAGGGGAAAAGGGGCAAAAAGAAAGTGTGAGGTAGAAAAGGAAAAGGAAAAAGTGGTGACTGGTATTTTGTGGTGGTGCAGTGATTAGAGTGCAGCATTGTAGGCTAACCCTGCCCGCTGCCAGGAGTTCGATCCTGACCAGCTCAAGGTTGACTCAGCCTTCCATCCTTCCGAGGTGGGTAAAATGAGGACCCAGATTGTTGGGGGCAAGAGGCTGATTCTGTAAACTGCTTAGAGGGGGCTGTAAAGCATGTGAAACAGTATATAAGTCTAAGTGCTATTGCTATTGTTACTCTTTTTCTCCTTCCTTCCTTCCTTCCTTCCTTCCTTCCTTCCTTCCTTCCATCCATCCATCCATCCATCCATCCATCCATCCATGGTGCACAGTGGTGAGAGTGCAGTACTGCAGGCTACTTCTGCTGACTGCTGGCTGCCTGCAAATTTGGCAGTTCAATTCTCACCAGGCTCCAGGTTGACTCAGCCTTCCCTCCTTCTGAGGTGGGTCAAATGAGGACCCAGATTGTTGGGGGCAAGAGGCTGACTCTGTAAACTGCTTAGAGAGGGCTGTAAAGCACTGTGAAGTCTAGGTGCTATTGCTATTGCTTAGTCTTTGCTAATCTCACTGCATATTTTAGCTATCCAGCTACACATTCATCCTTCCTGATCTTTCAACCTTTTATATGTTGTCCCTTTGGTTTTCAGAGTTTAATTAACCTTTTTGTAAAATTGGGAGGAAAATAAACAATAAGCTTGATTCTTCTCCTCTCCAGCTGATGGAGGCAATCCATAAGCAAGAAGAGATCAACTTCCGACTCCAAGACTACATTGACCGAATCATTGTGGCCATCATGGAAACCAACCCATCCATCCTGGAAGTCAAGTAGGAGACTTAAGAGTTGAGAGCAACATAAACCAAGCGTCATGTGGGTGTGGCGGATTGGCTACTTGGAAGAAGGAAATACTGGCCAAGTCTTCACTCTATGGAGAAGGCACAGGAAGCCTCACGTTGGAGTGGTTGGGTGGCAGATCGTAGTGAACTTGGGGTGGAGAAGAGAGAGAGGGAGGACCAGCCATTAAGTAAGGCCATCCTGGTTCTAATGGGTTTTGGAACCCACTGGCTTGTGGGAACAGGGCTGGGGGTGGCAAAAAGGATTTGGAAAAAAGAAAGTCACAGAAACAAGGGGTGAGGGTGGGGGTGAACATACGCACCTGCCCTCTTTTGCAGGAATGGAGCAGAATCTGGGTGGCCCCTTGAAATAGCCCTCTTGGAAACCTCTCTTGTCCACAAGCAACAGAAGCAGGCTTGTGCTGCGCAGGAGGTAGCTGGATCCCTCGGCACCTGGAAGTTGTAGCACAGCAGTCAAAGGAAGACTCTCTCAGATGCCTTCCTGGACCTGCCTTCCCTGCCTGTCTGGTTTAATCATCTCTCCTTGATCATCACCCCTCCGATCGCCCTCCTTTTTGAAGCTGCCTGGGTTGTTTGGCCAGTGGAAAGGAAAACTCCGTCCGGGTTCTGTGTCTCTTGGCGCCGTTTCTCACAAGGCACAGCGTGTTTCGGAGCCCCTGTTTTTTGGGGCCGTCTGCCTTCAAACTCATGAGTTGCAGGTGCTCCGGGGGATGGAGCCTCTGCAGAGAGGTGGGCTGATGTAAAAGAAAACAAGAGATCAAACCCAGGCGTGGTCTTCTGGGTGATCGGGTGGGTGGCAGCCCTGGTCGATGAAGTTGGTTGTCGGGGGGGGTGGGCAGCTGGTGATGGCTGTGCAGGAGGAGGAGGAAGCTCAGCTGATGATACTGGATGTGGAAGCAGAGCTGATCCTTTATCCCTCTTTGCTGCAGCGGTTCCTTCCATGCTTCATCTCACACCCTTTTTCATTTGGTGTTTTTCACTAGTTAAACCACTTTAAGTCAAGCATGGCAATGGATGTGTCGGTTCCATAATTAAAACAGGGAAGGAGGGAAGGGGAGACATCACAGACCAGAAGGACTGGGTTGTTTTCTCTGCTGGCACCTAACACATCACATTGCTTAGAAGGACCTGTTCAAGCTCTAGTAGAATATTGAATTATCGGTTTGGCTTTAGCATCTGGTCCTTTGGGAAGATGCTGAAACAGATATTGCAGAAAACTCCTCTGCTCCTCTCCCTTCTCCTTGGGTCGAAGTAGATTTGTATATCGATGGGAGTCTGATAAACAAGCAATTGGGGACAAGTCAACTTTCCCTCCAACATAAATTTTAGGGGAGAAGATGAATTTTGCCCGTACCTAGAAAGCAGGCTATTTTCCCTGGAAAAAAAAGAAAAGATTTTCAATGTGTTTTAAATCTGCCCTTTGAGATGTGTGTTTTAAAAGAGGCTTGCTTCTTGGTGTTCTTTTTTTTAAATGCCACTATTTGGAATTTGAAAGCAGCATCTTATACCTCTCACGAACGAATCCTGCTTCACCGATGCTTTATTTTAGAGGGAACCTTCAGGAGCCCACAGAGGGTGAGGTTCTACATTTCTACACATGCCTTCTCTGTATCTCCACCACTGTCCACCTCTCTAAAGCACACACAGAGCAGCTGTGCAACTTGGGCACACAAGGCATGGGGCAACCAGACTCGTGTCTGTGTGACCCACATATGCAGATCATTTTCCTGGGGTACAAGACATCGCGCTGAGAGCTGGTATATGCTGTTTCTCTCCTTTCTTTGAAACCATCAAGCCGTTGAGTTTTGAGTCCCTTCATGTATGGTGAAAGTGACATGATGCTAGTTTGAAAATGCTAGTTCCAGGCCAAAGCCATGGGCTTTTGCTTTCTCACAGTGACCCAGCTGTTGGGCCACTGGAATACTTTGCAGTTCCTTGAACCAGGACATGGGAATTAAAAGACAACAACAGTAGAGTTCCCCTATTAATGGTTTCCAACTGGCTTGAACGGGGAGGTGAAATGGTCAGAGAAACGCAGAAATGTTGTTCCACTGGAGAGTGATTCTCAAACCCCAAACGTTCTTACATACTTACTAATGTCCTGTATTTCTCTGTGCCCCAGAAAAAAAAAGTCTGTAGGAAGAATCCACATACTGTACATTTCCAGAAGAAACTTTGGGTGTAAATCAGTGTATACGTGGGAAGAGAAAGATTTTCTTTTTCTACCTTGTAGAGTTAGGTATTTTTTATAGAATGGAGCCGATCAATTTTTAATACTTCAGAGAGCAATGTATCTGTGGAAACACACAAATCTATATATATGTATGTATTGTATAATGTACAAATCTATAAATAATAAATACTAGCTGACTCTTGTCTAATTAAAAGCTGTTACTGTCTCTGGCTGGAGAACTGGCTGGTTTGGCCTTTTTCTTCTTGCATCCAGGGGTGGTGGACATCTTTGTCACGAAGGAGATCTTGGTGCAGCTGTCAAAATTGCCTTCCACCAAAAATGGGACTCGTTAGCCCTGGTGCCCAAATTCAAATCAGATTCTATGCCGTGGGGCTGTACTCAGAAGTAACCTGTCCGCTCTGACTGTTATTCACAATGTTCATTTATTTGTGCTCTCTGCCAGGCTGTTCTCTGTCTGTGGTGCAAGGTTCAAACAAGCTTTGCTTTTGGCCGCTAAGTGAAACCTGACTTGGACTGCAGTTGGCACTGACTATGTGGACTGGAGATTCAGTAAATAATTAGTAACCTACTGATGCTTACTGTGACATTAAAGTTAATGGAAGAAGTGGGTAGGTTGCCCGTTCCATTGTCCTTCAAGTTAAGGGAAGAAGAAGGCTCCTTCTCAACAACATAGAACATAGAACATCATCAAAGTTGGAAGGGACCTAGTCCAACCGCCTGCCCAAGCAGCAGACCCCATATACCATTCCAGACAAGTGATTTTCCAGGCTCCACTGATGGGGTATCCACAACTTCTGAAGGCAAGCTTTCCACTGGTTAAATGTTCTAATTGTCAGGAAATTTCTCCTTAATTCTAGATTGCTTCCTCCTTGGTTTCCATCCATGGTTGCTTGACCTGCCTTCAGGTGCTTTGGAAAATAGGCTGACCCAACTGTTCTTTGTGGCAGCCCTTCAAATATTGAATTATGACCATTTTTCACACTTATGACCGTTGCAGCATTCTGATAGTCACATGATTTACATTTGGATGCTTGACATCTACCATTTATGATGGTTGCAGTGCCCTGGAGTCATGTGTTCGGCTTTTGCAAAAGTCTAACAAAGCCAGTGGGGAAGCCAGATTCACTTAACAACCAGGTTATTAACTTGTCAACTGCAATGATTCGCTTGGCAACTGTGGCAAGGAAGGCCATAAAATGGGGCAAAACTCAAATGAACACGTCTCAACAGAAATTTTGGGCTCGGTTGTGATTGTAAGTCAAGGACTAAGTGAGCTACCCCTGCATTTTCATTGTTTTTGACTTTTGGAGGTTACCTGACAATAGCAGTGAGCATGAAGGTAAGCTATGAGGAATCTAGGTGTATCCAATGAAGCATGTGAATGAGAAGCCAAGAGGCAACTGGGTAACAAGCAATGGGAGGAAATGACCCCACTAGGCTCATGATGCGCACTTATGCTTTTGGCTCAGGCAGGGCAGAGAAGAGTCATAGCAATACTTAAGTCTTTATGGCTAGGGGAATTCTGGGAGGTGAAGTCCACTCATTTCAAAACAGCCAAGGTTAGGAAACACTGAACTAGAAGATCATGGTTGTTCCTTAATATGAGGGGGTGGTTAGAATCATTGCAGTGATAGTGAATTGTACCAATTATAACGGAAGCACTTTTGACCTTGGAGAGTTAGGATCATTTCTCTGGTTTGGCACAAGGTGGCATCAAAGCATTGCTGGAACTTGCAATGTGTTGTTTTTCTCCCTTAAGGAATGGATAGTTTTCCCCCTTGCAAAACAAAAAAGCTGGATTTTAGTGATGTTGGTGAGTTTTGTCTGGTTCCAATTCACCAAGATTCGAACCTGCTCTTTGGTACATGATCTGCCTTTTAAAAAAATCTTTCTACAATAAAGCTTCAGAACTGGGCTGCAGAAACCCAAAGGATCACCATTTGGCAGCAAAGAGGAATTCTAATACCCTTTTGCTGCCGTATAATGAACTTGCAGGGTTTTACAGACTAGGCACGGGTGAACTTGAACTTAATCTAGTGTGCTGCAAGTGTGTTGAGCTGTAATTTCCAGAGTTCTGAAGCAACACAGGTACGGATACCATTGGCTATAAATCCATTGCAATCCTAACGTTTTTGGTGACTACCAAGTTGCAGAAAGCAGCTTTGCAAAGTTTAGGAGGAGCTATTTTTTTTTATTCTGTAGCTAAATTCATAAGCTGGCTGATCACCAAAGCACTCTGTGTGTGTGTGTGTGAATTGTGACTTGGGCCTCCACTCAAAAATGAAAATTCTCAGTAACAGAGGAACCACTTTGTTATTCTAGCATCATTTTATATTTATTGTGGTTAACTTGTTATTCGCAATCACCTTGAAGTCAAGGCTACAATGCCTCAAATAATTTTACAGTAAATTGTTCCATTAAAACAGCAAATAGGAATACAAAACCTGGAAAAGTAAAGTATTCAGTAGATGGCACCAGTAAAGCCTTATTCTTTTATCGTACTTTACAGTAGCAAAGTAAGATAAATAGGAACAGACTTTTGTCCTCAACCCCTTGTAGAAAGAGGCAAGATGAAAGTCCGACAGAAAATGATAAACTAGAGGATAATCTGATGTCACAACATTCATATTCAGGGATCAATATCATTTATTATGGTCTGAGTGTTTTTTTTTATTGAGGAAGCAGGCTTTCTGAGACCATGGTCTCTATTACTTCTCTTAGGAACTTACACAGGTAGTCCTTGACCTACAACAGTTGGTTTAGCGCCAGAAGTTACAAAAGCACTGAAAAAAGTGACATAATATCCTTTCCCACACAGTATGATGGTTGCAGCATCCCCATGGTCACATGATCAAACTTCGGATGCCTGGCAACTCTTATTTATGATGGTTGCAGTGTTCTGGGGTCATGTGATCACCTTTTGTGACAAGCAAAATCAACGGGGAAGCCAGATTCACTTTACAACTATGTTACTAATTTAAGAAATGCAGTGATTCACTTAACGATTGGGGCAAGAAAGGTCATAAAATGGGGGAGGCAAAATTCAACAATGGTCTCGCTTAGCAACAAAAAATTTGGGCTGAATTGTGGCCATAAGTCAAGGACAACCTGTGGTACTACAACTCTTGTCTCTGTGACCTTTCACTGGGCAAACCAGTGCATCCTAGGGCAGCAGTTTTGGAACCAAGGTCCCTCAAACAGGTTAACTTGCAGAATGTGTCCAACACCAGGGACCCATGATCCCTGTGGAACTGAAATTTGGCAAATTTTATAAAACATTTCATAACATAAAAATAATAAAGTGTTTTATGATAGCACAAAATGCCATGAAACATTTCCTGTGGTCAAATCCTGATGTTTGACTCTGCTGTACAGTTCAACTTTCAAGGCAGGTACATCTCTGAATATTACCCTGAATTAACTCTGGGCAGGCCCCAAAGATAAAAATATATAAATCTGTGTCTTTGTCTCTAGCTTTGGGACCTGCCCAGAGTTGTTTGAAAGATGGGCGAGTAAGCTCTGTAGTTGTTGAAGGCTTTGGGGGAATCTGGCAAAGAAATATCTCTGAAACGGTGACTCAATGAGTCACAGTTTCTCTATTGTGTCCTTATTTCTAGAAGAGTGGTAGACATTGCCTCTTTCCATCTCATGCCACAGAAGTGAGTTTTAAGGACAGTTGGGTTGCTGTAGAGAAGACATCTATGAACTTGGTCATTTTAAGACTTGTGGACTTCAACTCCCAGAATTCCCCAGCCAGCACTGTGGATTTGGGGTTTTCATGAGCTGTAAGCCATAATCATCACAATTATGACAAACCATGGCTTGAACTATCTTGTTTTGCATGTAATGAGTCTACCTCATATATTAGTTTCACCTTTTAAGTTGCATTACAGAAATAAATGAACTTTTGCATCATATTCTAATTTTTTGAGTTTCACCTGTAGAGTGAGCCTGCCTTGGGAAATCTCACCCCTGGCGCCCACCCAAGTACAGCTTCTGTGTGGACAAGAGCCTTGATTCTTTAGCAGGAATAGTGGAGAAACCTAGTTCCGGCTTTGGCCATTTTAATTGGGAGAGACAGGAGGTAATTTTCAACACTTCCTTAAAAAAAATAACTTCAGGTTTGCCTGGCTGACTTCCAATTAATTCCTGGCCTCTAGTAAGAACCAAGCTTTGGTGTTGACCGCTGCACTTCATTAGAACTTGGATTTTTCCTGAATGCAAACCTGGCACTTATGAGGAAATTGAGCTGTCCAAGGTTGCATCGAGAATGAGAGATGACAAGGGGGGGACAAAACTCTGATGCCAGCATGGGTTTTGAGCCTGCCTCATTAACTCCGAAAATTAGAGAAATCACAGTCCTTTCCTCTGAGGGCAACTGTTATTCTTTTTTTTTTCTTCAAAAGATTGGTGTGCAAGGATTTCCACCAAGATTAGAATTTCACACCTGCGACTTCTTCTGAACTTTTGTCCAGATGTACTGACTTTCAGCTGAAACATTCATGTTGCTCTACCTTTCACTTTTAGGGAGGCAGTTTTTTAAAGGACAAATGCCAGGAATGTTAGCTCTGATTCTTTGCGCCTTTTAAATGAAAAATCGAAACGGTTGACTACCAAACGCATCTCATGAGAAGATCTGTTGACAGAGCAGGATTTTGGCTTCTTTTTTTTTTGGTCTGGGATTCTCTACCTTGTACTCCTAGTAATTATTATTATTGACAACTCTGCCCCTGATCAGTTGTATGATATTTAGAATTGCATTCAACCTCCACTGACTCTCAAAGTTAATATATTCATGTAGTGAAGTGTTGCAGTTACTGGAGGAAACTTATCAAAGGCTATATATCTATTTCTAGTTAATTAAGACTGGAAAATAAAAGTTCAAATTTCAAGTGGAAATGCAGACTTTTTTTAAAAAAGTGCTAGGATAGACATTGGGATTTGGTTCTCAGTGAAAAACATTACTGTAATTTGCATTTAGTTTCTTTGAAGTTAGATTTCCAAGACATGGTAGATGAATAATAGTTTTGAACTTTTAAATGTGGTTTTCCAAGTTATTTTTGCAGAATATTTGCCATGGTTAATTTATGGGACTTCAAGCTAACAAAATCCAAGCCAAATAGATCAAGATTTCTGTTGAAATGTGGTATAAAAAAGGCCTGTTTTCTACACCTCGTCTTTGGTTTTGTAAAATAAGGATTTGATTTTTAATGTAGTTGCTCAAGTGCAGCCAACTAATTGACAGGAACAGCAGCTTGTGCCCATATTTTGTGCCTATTTTAAATATTATTTATTTTGTCATGGGAGGGATGCTCAGGCTGAGCTTGATCTCATCTGGAACATTTTTTGAGCTGGACAACAATACAGAATAATTACTAGCTACTTGGAAGCACTCAATCAAAGGACAGAGCAATGAAATGTGTGTGGTAAATGCATTCATTCCATAGGAAAATGGCTCTCCTTGGCTTGGGGCCTCCAAATGTGTTGGATAACACTTCCCCAAATGGTTTCAGCTTAGGGGAGCTATTGCAGCATGTGTGTGAAAATAATATTTGATTTTGCTATTTGGCACCATTTTTCTCCCAGCTTTTTTGGCAGCAGTCTTTTATCTCCCAGCTAAAATTATACACAAATTTTAAACCTCCTGCCATGTAATTTGACAGGAAGAGTCTCAAACGAAACAATTTGAGGAGGATTTCTCCTCCCCCCTCTATTTTACTTCTCAAAGTCCATTATTTATTGGAATTCCGAAACTCCCTTTATGACTTGAAATAGGCACGTTTGGAGGGCAGGGATTCAAAATGGAAACAGACAAAATCCAAGGAAATTGAGAGCAAAATTTCCCCTGAAATGCATAGTTATAGAGAAGGGTCCAAGAGCCATGCAAATCTCCTCTATCTCATTTTAAATTTAGAATAGATCCTGGAGTTATTAACCCTTTCCTCTCACATGATGTGAGTCTTGGACTCTGTACTGAAAGTACCCTTCAGTTTTGGTTGTCACAATGTAAAAAAATATGTTGAGACTCTAGAAGGACTGAAGAGAAGAAGAACAAAGATGATTAGTGGACTGGAGGCTATAAAGAATGGTTGCTGGAACCAAGTATGTCTAGTTTAATGAAAAGAAGGACTAGGTGTGACATGATAGCGTTCCAATATCTTATTTATTTATTTATTTATTTTATTAGACTTGTATGCCGCCTTTCTCCCGAAGGACTCAGGGCAGCGAACATATAAAAAAGAACGTATATACAATAAAAAGATATTAAATAAAGACAAGTCTAAATTACAAGAAACATTAAAAACAATTAAAATTACAATAATGAACAATGCTATTAAAACAACCCACCAATCTTGGTGGTTCTATTCTCCAAAGCACCTGAAGGCAGGACATGCGATGGATGGAAACTAATCAAGGAAGAGAACCAACCTAGAATTAAGGAGAAACTTCTTAACAGTGAGAACAATTAAGCAGTAGAAGGCTTACCTTCAGAAGTTGTGGGTGCTCTATCACTGGAGGCTTTCAAGAAGAGACTGGACAGCCATATGTTTGGAATGGTATTCTGCTCAAGCAGTGGATTGGATTAGATTCCCTCCAAGCCCACCCCACCCCCAAAATCTGTTATTCTGTTATTAACTAGAAGCTGCAGCTGCTTCCATAACCCATTGGAGAGCTTTATGCTATAACACTTCCACCAGCTTTGAAGACAGGTGGTACCAAAAACTGATAGAAAACCACAAGTGGCTTCACAAAATTAACATCCACAGTTACTAAAATGGATTTCCAGTGCCCCCATTGTGCCAGACTCTGTCCTTCCAGACTGGGACTGCAGAGTTCCATGTCCACAGATGAACTTCACAGCAATGTGTTTTCAAACCAGAAGGATTACAAGGGTAGAGAACACCTCCTTTTTATTTCTTCCCAACCTCTTCCTCTTTATTGCTTTCACTTCAAAGGCTAGATTACTTGTTTGCTCTGTTTTTATCACTGTTAAATGAACAAATACAGACCTAGTTCTTGTACAGCTGTTTCCCGTTTGAGACAACTACAGCCGCATTGTTCCAGTGATTTAAAGTTTCTAGCATTTGTCTCAAAAGGAAACAGCTGTACAAGAACTAGGTCTGCTGTAGGAGGATGTGAAGAGCTGCTTGCTGATGGAATTCAGCCACTGATGTTGGCTTTTCTCTGTGCAGGTTCTATCATGCATGAAAGTAAATAGGAGCTTTTATGCTGCTGTTCCATTTAAGCCAGGTATGGGCAATTATTTATAAACTGGAGGCCCACCTTGGCAATGGGCAGAGTGGATGGGCGAAAAGTCAAATGCATAAAGTCAGGAATGGGTGGGAGACCAGAGCCAAAGCTAGATGGGAGTATAGAATCACATTTAGTGTTTGACTGTGGAAGCCAAATCTGGACAGTGCCCTTGTTTGACTTTCTGCAAGAACTTTGTCTAATAAAAATGATTCAGTTTCTCTCCACTGAAACCTCACTAGGAATTTCAAGTCTTAACTTTTTCTGCCATCAGTGAGAAAAGAGCAATATGCTGCTTTTTTCCAACCAGACCTGAAGGAAAAAGCTTTGATTTCTGAAGTACAAACTAATGTGAAATCTCTCTGGTGTCGCTGGATTCTCTTCCTGTTAGCATATGATTTTCTGCCCTTGTGAAAATGGTTTCCTTTGGTGGAGCTCACAACAGTTGCAACTATCAACAGCAGCTAATATGAAGTCTTCATTTTGGAAGCTGAACAGGTACTGCCTGCCCAAAATTATACATAGCTGCATTGCCAAAGGCTGTCTTTGAATGGATTTTCCAGTATACAGTACAAGGCTGTAGTTTTTCCTTCTTTCATTGTACAAGTCACCCAAATGGCACGTACAACATTAACATTTAATTTCCACAATTGTATTATTATCTCAGGGTCAAGGAGCACTAAAGAATTTCCCTGAGTCAGGAGAAGAAACCTGAGACTGCCTAATGTCAAGCATTGTAAACCACCCCTGCTGATAGTGAGCAGGTGATATCAGGTGATAAAAGGTAGCAAAAGTGGAATTGGCATGATAAGCCAGACATTGTTAAGATTTCAACTTTAGTTTTGGATTGTTTTTTTCAAGATGAAGAAAGTTATACTAAGTTTCAAAAATCTTTTTTGGATCTTGGTATTTGTCAAATTATACAACTACAACCTAGAGTATTAGTACCTTTATTTAAAAGGAAGCCTATATGTACATATGTATACTACAAATTTATTTTCTTAGTCAGTGACCCAGACAAACTGATTATAAATGGATGTGATGAATGAGTCCATAAGGGCAACAATCTTCTATATGTCCTTCTTGTACTAATGGGAGTACTTTTGTGGATTAAGAAGCTGCAAGATTTTATTGTTTTCTTTGTTCCCAACAGACTGGTGAACTCAGTCTGATAAATGCAGGAGCTAGCATAGCTGATTAGAAATCACACTGATCATCTAAAGGCTTAGTGGAGCATTAATTAAAAAAGTTTATTGTATTCTACCAATCAGAAATAAAAATGTTGGGGTGAGTTGATAGTTAACAGTAGACTTGGAAGTTGGAAGCATATGTATTGGTGCCAAGATCCCTGTCACACTAAATTCAGAAATAGAACTTATCAAAATTAAATGAGGAATGAATGGTGATGAGGTTCAGTAAAATTTTACTGTAATTTAAAAGTATTTCCAATGCCTGCCAATTTCCAAATGACTTTCCATGCATTGATCTGGAAAATGAAAACAAGCAGTAGGAGCAACTGGTATTGCAATGTTTTAATTTCTGCATTTCCTGAAATAAACAGATTAAAGGGATGGGGGCTCATGCCATCTGGGAAAGGAGGAAGGAAGGAAGGGGAAGGGAAGTCCTGTTTCTACCCTAGATTTGGAAGGAAGGCTTGTTGGCTTGTCATTGCATGTATCAGTACAGAAGCTCCTATTTACAAACCTGTGTCACGGCTTTTGATAAGACAATTCTGCCGCCTCCTTCAGTTTTTATCCTCCCTGAAAAGCAAACTGCCGTGTACTTTCCATTTAACATTAAGCACTGCAAGAAACTTAAGCACAGCAACCATTTATTTTATTTCAGAGCAATATTTTGTAAATAGAATCTTACAGCTTCGCATATTTCTGCTACCCACATTTACATGAAATTATTACCAGCCTCATCTTTCTCTCCAAATGAAGGCATGGGCCATATACGCCTTCATTCAGTTTCTTCCAAATTAAGAGAACTGATCTCTTGGTGCTTTAAAAGGCTTGTATGGGTAGTTGAAATTAATGTTCAATTATAATCATTTTAATATTTTTGTTGATTTTTATTCTAAACAAAGACCTTTAATAGTCAGCAGTATAAATGTTTAGTAAAATACAAAATTTAAAATGGTTTATATGCACAGCTATTTGCCCGAGATGGTATAGCCTCCTGTTTGAACAGGGGGTTCGACTAGAAGACCTCCAAGGTCCCTTCCAACTCTGATATTCTGTTATTCTATATTGTCTAAAAATCAGATCTGCTTGACAAAAGGCAAACTAGCCACACTTGAAAGTCTAAAATCAGTGATGGAAAATTCTGTTGCAGAAATTGCAGTTTATCATGATTAGATATGACATATTTCCCTTTTAATGGTCCCTGAGACTGTGTCTGCACTGAAAGTATTTTTTAAAAAAATCTTATATAAATGAAAATTTGTGGCTCTTGTTCTCCTCTCAAAATGTTGCCCAAGCCCCAGTACATAAAATAAAAGTTTGTTGAGCAGAGGAATCAGGTGAAAATCTTAAGTATGCCATTCAGGTCAGGAAACAATGCTGCCAAGGACCTAACTTTGGCAGCAAAATCAGCCAATCATTGACAGAAGAGAAAAATCTTCCTACTGTTCAGCAGCCATTTTGGAGAAGCCCAGTCATATCTTTAAAAAAAAGCTTCATTTCTGGTTCTTTAATTATTCTGCAGCTAATGAATAATTATTTATATCCCACCTTTACTTTTGAATGTCAAGGTAGCATACATATGGTTCTTTCCTTCCATCTTCCCCACAATAGCAACTATGTGGTATCTATATGAAGTCACTTGGGCTGAGAAAAAGTGACTGGCCTGCATAGTCTTAACTTGGCTGATACAAACATTACTCATCCACTTCCACAAACTTATTGTTATTGTAGTTCTTTGGCTTTTGTTATCACCCTTGTAAAAATAGATGTCAAAGTCCTGGCCTGCAGGCCAGATGTATCATGTGCTGGCCACACCCGGTTTAGCAAACAGGAAAAATATGTCATGTGATGCTGCTGTGAGTTTGACAGCCCGGCTGTAGAGGCTATGCAAGAACCAGCTATCTACTTATCTTTCTTTGTACGGGTCAGTTTTTGATTCCTGGTGACTTGAGTTTTCTTGACAAAGTTTTCGGGAAATGGCTTGCCATTATACCTTCTTTCTAGAGCTGAGAGAGAAAGACTGGCCCAAGGTCACCAGCTGGTTCGTGCCTTAGGGACTAGAACTCACGGTCTCCCAGTTTCTAGCCTGATGCCTTAACTATTTCATCAAACTGACTCTGGTATCTAGTGTATAGCAAATGAACAACAACAAAAAACCAAATAGTAAAGAAAAAGTAATACATCTTAAAAGTAAACTGTGCAAATATAAAGATCTACAGATACTGGCTGAACAAATATTGCTGAAGTCTTGATGAAATGGATTTTTGTCATAAGCAATGCCCCCCCCCACAATATGCAAGTGCATATCAGTTTGACCTCTAGATATGAAAGACGGTAGAGAGGGGGAAAGTACTGGAGGAAAAGGTGTTATGTATGCTGCTTGACCTTGAGGAAAGGAAGAAAATACATTTAAACACAGAATAAAAATAAAGGCAAAACAGATTTGTCACAAGAAATATATGCATAAATTCTGAAATAAAAATAGTATCTGCTACATTTGTGCTCCAAAACCAAATGTATGGTCTCTAAATATGTCCTATTTACTTTGGCACCAACTACATTTGAAGTTGATTTAAAGCCTGCACCCTGTATCTAATTTATGATGCAGTCATAACAGATCTTTGAAAAGTATTCAGAGTAGTGGGATCCTGCAGGATGGGGTTGGCAGAGCCATCTGTCTTGTTGGCACCTGCTTTTCCCATCTGCCTTGCTGCCTTTGTCAGGAAAGTACCCTACAAGTGCTTCTGCACACATTGCAACCTTAGAAAGAAACAGGTTTGCCATCAAGCTAGGCAAGTTTGCTTCAGCATGGAGCATCCGGATACATGCAAATGAATGAGACTCACCCAATACGAAAACCATAGTCCTTGATTTACAATCACAACTGAGCACAAAATTTCCATTCCTAAGCAAGACAGTGGTTATGTTTTGCCTCGTTATGACCTTTTTTTTGCCACAGCTGTTAAGTGAATCACTGCAGTTGTAAAATGAATAACAAGATTGTCAAGTGAATCTGGCTTCCTCCATTGACTTGTCAGAAGGTTGCAAAAAGGGATCACATGATTCCAGGACACTGCAACCATCATAAATATGAATCGGTTGCCAAGCGCCTGAATTTTGATCACATAACCATGGGGATGCTGCAACAGCTGAATGTGAAAAACTGTCATCAGTCCCTTTTTTCAGTGCTTGTGTAACTTTGAACAGAACAACAGAGTTGGAAGGGACCTCGGAGGTCTTCTAGTCTAACCCCCCGTTCAGGCAGGAAACACTATATACCATTTTAGACAAATGGTTGTCCAATCTCTTCTTAAGCGCTTCCAGTGTTGGGAGCACCCACAACTTCTGGAGGCAAGTTCTTCCACTGATTAATTGTTTTGATTGTTAGGAAATTTCTCCTTAGTTCTAGGTTGCTTCTCTCCTTGATTCATTTCCATTCCTTGCTTCTTGCCCTGCCTTCAGGGGCTTTGGAGAATAGCTTGGCCCCCTTTTCTTTGTGGCAACCCCTGAGATATTGAAACACTGCTATTGTGCCACCCCTAGTCCTTCTTTTCACTAGACAAGCCCAATTCCAGAAACCATTCTTTATGTTTTAGCCTCCAGTCCCCTAATCTTTATTGCTGAACCATCACTAAACAAATGGTTGTGGGTTGAGGACTACCTGTAGCCTAAGTCAGGGGTCTCCAACCGTGGCAACTTTTAAGACTTGTGGAGCAAAGCTGGCTGAGGAATTCTGGGCACTGGAAATCCACAAGTCTTAAAGTTGCCAAGGTTGGAGACCCCTGACCTAAGTCACACGCTGCAATTGGGCATGCGTTGCCAGCAAAACCAAAGCCCAGCCATTTGTGCGGTGTGGATGGGGTCAGAAGTTCAAGATGGGGATGTGGCAGAGGTGGGATTCAACTGGCATTACTACTGGTTCGGTAATTACATTTTGTGTGTGCATGCACCATAAGCTGTGCCGCCCGGACAGCTAAGCGCTAAGCACAGGTGCGCAGCATTTCAAAAAGCACTTTTCCCCTGTTTTTTCAACTGCAGCTGTGCCGTGCAAAGCAGCTGAGGTTGCAAAAGCAGGAAATAAAGGTCAGGTAACAGCCCGGGCGGGCAGGTGGAGCAAACACAGAACCAGTTCGGTGTCTGCTGCTCTTCAGAGCTACCGGTTCTATAGAGCCAGGCAGAACCGGTAGCATCCCATCCCTGGGATGTGGGCAATAGGGCACAAGGCAGGGGAGGCTCTTCCCTAGTGAACTTGGCTATGTTTAGAATTCCTTGTCCTTTGGGTGGGAATGGGTTTTGGGTGGGGTGCGGCATGTCCCTGATGGTCTCTGAGCTTGCTCGTCTTCTTGCAGACGTTTCATGACCTAAACTCAGGAACACCATCAATGCAGTGGGTTTAATCTTCCTTTTCTGGGGAGCGAGGGGGGGGTCGTGCACGCCCCTCTATCCTCCTCTCGCTTTGGGGCCGTTCTTCGCAGAGATTTGGGGGAGGGGGCGCTTTTTTTTCCTTCTTTGGCCTCTCGACCAGGGTGGGCGATCGCCGCTGCTAAAAGACCGCAGGCTTCCTCGGGCATCGCATCGCCTGGCCCCGCCCCTATTGGCCCCGCCCCCTGGTTCCCAGCTGAGGCTCAGGTGAGTCGCCGCACAGCTGCTGGGCTTGGGGGGGGCGGCGGAGGGAAACGCGCGAAGGACCCTGGGAGTTGTAGTCTCCCCTCCCCGTCCCCTCCTCTCCCATCTTCTCGGAGCCAGAGACGGCCAAGCTCTGCGCCGCCCCTCCATGCCTCCCTCTCCTCCACCCCTTCCCCGCCTTCTTCCTCCGCTTTCCCCCCCATGCAGTGGGGATACAATCCGCTCTCGTCCTCCTCCGCGGACCACAATTTCCGCCGAGCTCCTCCGGGCCCGAGAGCACCACATCCGCCGGCACTCTCTCTCTCCTCCTCCCTCCCCTCCCCTCCGCCCCGCTAGGCCCTCTGGGGCTTGTAGTTTCACCTCGCCATTCACGAAAACCCTGGGCGCACTTTCCGCTGGGCGGGCGTCCCTGCGCGGCGCAGCTACGCTTACGCAAACGGCGTAAGAGGCCGGCTTCTTGGACTCCCGGAGGGAGGAAGGAGGGCGGGCGGGAAAGGAGGGAGGGAGGGCAGGGGAAGGGAGGGGAAGAAAAGGAGGGCTGGGGTGGAGGGGGAGGTTAAAGAGAAAGAGAAGAAGAAGAAGAAGAAGCAGAAAAAAGAAGAAGAATAGAGCCAGCCGAACAGGAGCACCACGGGCTGCCCGGGGGTGGGGGGGTGGGGAAACGGCCGACAGCCCTGCGGGGTGGGAGGAGGGTGGGTGGGTGGGTGTCCAAGTTACTCAGCCGTCCGGCCCGGGAGAAAGAGAGAAGAGAGAGAGAGGACGGCAGACGCTCCGCCAACGGCCGCCGCCGCGTCCCTCAGCAACGGTCAGTGGAGCGCGCGACCCTCGGGAGGGGGGGAGGGGGAGGCAGCAGGGAGAGGGCCAATGGGAGAGCGCGCGAGGCAGCCGGGGGGGAGGAGATAGAACGCGGGGGGGGGAGAGGGGGGAGCGCTCGTGCCCTCCTGCTGGGTGAGGGTGGGGGGGGGAGTGCGGAGTCTGAGGGAGGTGGAAGAGGAGGGGGCTCCTCCTGTGGGATAGCCTGCAAAGGGGGGGGAGTGTTGGTCTGAAGGACACTGCCCCCCCAGCTCCCCAGGATGCGTGTTGCCCACCTGGGGCTCCTTCCCCAACTTGGGTTGGACTGCAACTTCCATCACTCACACACACACACACCCACACACCCCTCTCCATCATTGGCCAGTTGGCGTTAATGGAGGGTGGGAGGGGGTGTCTTGCCCCAGAAGGCAGAGAGTGGGGGTGAAAGCTGGCTTAGGGTATTGGGGGGGAGAAGGGGGTTGGGCCAGGGAGATCTTGTGGGGGGAGCTGCAGGAGGGATAGGGAGGGGGTCTCTTGGGGTGCCCAGGTGGGCAACGTGTTGTTCTCTGGGTGTAGGAGGTTGGGCTATGGCGCCCAGAGTCCCTAGCCAGCAGGATGAAAGTACTATGGTTTTTGGGGGTGGTGGTGGTCCCTGGATGGAGAAGAAGGGTGGTACTACGCAGGATGGGGAAACCAGCATCCCACTCTATAGGAAGTCTCAGGGTGACTTGGAGCTGGCCCCTTCCTCTTGGTGCAATCTACTTCCTTTTTATTGCTGAGATGAATGGAAAGGTTATCCCTGTAGAACCTCCGTTGCATGTTGGGGAAGAAAAGGTGGTACATATAAATAAATATTTGAATTGACATTAGATATGTGTATATATATATATATATATATATCTAATGTCAATTCAAATATTTATATATTTGAAATATATATATTTCAAATATTTATATATTTAAATATATATTTATATATATATATATAAACGTGGAAATGAAAGGTGATTTTCCCCCCTTTCTGAAGCTGCTTAAATGTCTTGGATGTTTCTTTCTAACTCGATGTTTCCCAACCTTGACCATTTGAAAATGTGTGGACTTTTAACTCAGAGAATTCTCCAGTGAGCATGAATGGATTTCGACTCCCATGGGTGGACTCTTAACTCCCAGAATTCCAGCATGCTGGCTGGGGAATTCTGGGAATTAAAGTCCACCTATCTTCAAGCAGCCAGGGTGGAGAAAACCTGCTGCAACCCATGCTTGCTTCTCTATTATTCTCTGTCTTATAAGAGAAATTCCATAACGTTATAGAGAAATTCCATAACGTACATATGGGGTCCTGCTAATGCTGCCTTCTTCCTGTTGTAGCCTCTGAATGCTTATATTTTGCCTCTTGAGTGATAAAAACAAGACCAAAGCCAAACTCTGGAGTTTGTGGTGGCTTATAAATGAGAAATGAAAATGAAACTGTCATAAAACTGTTAAAACAAGATGAACTATAAAACATAATATACAAACAGCAGTTAAAATGTCAACAAAAAAGAAGAACTGTATTTGCACTGCAAACTGAAAAAGGGTAACATTGGTGGCAGTTAGAAAGAAAAGTCCACTGAATTTAAACGGTTTTAAGAACCTATTTGTAAATGGATGAAGAGGGGTAACAAATTTGCATCGTTTACGTGTCATTATTTTGGAAGGATGCAGTTTCAGAATCATCCTTTTTAATAGGAGGAAGCAACCTTTGTTGCTTTGATGTGTGAAATTTAACTTCCAGCATCCCCGATATTAGCTATGCCTGCTAGGGAATTCTGGAAATCCATTTGTCTAGAAGTCACACAACTGGGGTAGATGGAATTGTAATCCTACTGGAGGTTTAGTCTTTTCTTGTACCTGCTGCTTTACACACCCTTGTTCCCATTAGTTTTCTGCTGAGATGGCCTCCCCTTCCGTCCTGCAGGAGGTCATGATAATGGGTCTGGGGGCTAATTTATATGGTGAATGGTTGAGGTCCAACCTAAAAAACAGAAGATTTAGGGGGGACATGCTGACTGTCTTCCTGTACTTGAGAGACTGTCACAGAGAAGAAGGGGATTGTCTTATTTTCCAAAGGAGGGCAGGGCAAGAAATAAAGCTTGTTAAAGAGAGAGCCAACCTAGAATACAGAGAAATTTTCTGAACAATTAATCAATGGAATAGCTTGCCTCCTGGAGTTGTGGGTGCTCCATCACTGGAAGTTCTCAAAAATAGACCGGACAACGATTTGACTGGGATAATATAAGGTTCCCAACTTGAGCAAGGGATTAGACTAGAACCGTGATGGCGAACCTATGGCACATGTGTCACAGGTGTCACGCAGAGCCATTTGTGCGGGCACGCAAGCCGCAGCCAAACTTACCTGCACTGTGGATGTGTGCACCTCCCAGCTGATTTTCAGCCTCGGGAGGCCGAAAAACAGGCCTTCTGGAAATACTGGAAGTGCCTAAACGGGCCCATTTTCAGCCTGCAGAGGCTTCCCTCAAGGCTCTGGGAGGGGAAAAATGGCCTCTAAACGGGCAGAAAATCAGCTGGGAGGCGCGTGCATGCGCAGTGCAGGTAAGGGGTCGGGGCGGGGGTGTTGTGCACGCATGTGCAGGGTGGGTGGGTGGGGTGCATTGCATTGTGGGTGCCGATGCACACACATTTTTCGGCACACCACAACAAAAAGGTTTGCCATCACAAGACTAGAAGTTCTCCAAGGTCTCTTCATGATTCTGTATTCTATGAACCAGGTGTCCCATGTGAATTCTGGATATGCTGTGTTGGTCATATGCTTTTTGGGGTGCACCCAGCACGCAATGCTTTGCCGCCTTTCTAGTCATCTGTGTAAATCGAGGTGTATCAAATTGTGGTATCAGTCCTGGCTTGCAGACCGTGGGTAGGTTTGTGGGGGTTGTGAGAAATGTATTCAGGACACCAGTTAGTTTGGAGTTGGCCATCTCTTGGAAAACTCCCTGTCTAAATAATAGATGCCGACTAATTGGACAAGACAGAATAGATTTCTGAACAATATTGTGGATGTGTTCACGTAAATAGAAATGTGCGGCATTTTTCCTGTTGATTTTATTTAAGTTGACATTCTGGTATATTTTTCGGGATTAGGTGATGAGTTGCTAAAGAGCCAGAGAAGGAGATACATTCTTTTCAAAAATAATTTTTTGTATATAGCTAATACTGAGGGAAATATATCCTGGGAAAATCTGAGCGAGAATAAACAAAAGGGGAACACACATTATTTGCAAAAGAAGACAGTCAGTTGGGCCAGTCCCTCTTTCTCTTAGCTCAACTAACCTCACAGGCATATTGTTGTGAGAAAGAAGAAGGAGTTCCCCTTAAGCTGTTTATAAAAGAATAACAAAGGCAGGATAAAAACAAATAAAAATATCCCATCACTTTGGATACATCTTGGAATAATAATAAAAAAAGAGGAAGAATGATCAATGTCCCCCTTTAAACCCGTGCTTGTAAGAGGTTTGGGACCTGCATTAATAGGCCTGTAAGTGAGTTTTCAAAAAACGTCATCTTTCCCTTTTAAAAGTGTCTTGGTGACTGTGCAAAGTTTTGTTTTCAAAGTAACTTTTAATTTTGGAGTCACACTCAAACGTACACACCCATCGCTGCTTTGGTGCTTCCTTGTCTTTAATGAATATTATTAACTATGCCACAGCAAAGCTAAACCTCATTCAGTCATTCCCAAAACAGGAAGGAACTGGGGATAAATCCAGTTTTGAGACAAGGAAATGTTGCACGTATCTAGATGTCAAGACAAGACACGGACATTGAATGATCGTGCTATCACCTGCCATAAGGTCAAATGAAGACTCTGTGGCAGAACAAGAAAAATAGAGTTCCCTGCCTGAGTTTTTCTGCTGAATTCTTTCAGTGTTACTGGAAATTATTTGTAATCTGCACTTAATGGAGATGCCTCTGTCCTGCTGTTGTTAGGGTAGCGGAATTGCATTGAAGCTTTAGTCTTATCTACACAATAGTGGACTGATTTATAATAGCCTGTAACTCACAGACTATCAATACAAACAGTAGACTTCTAGCAGCTTTGCCGATAAGTATTTATAATTACAGGTGCTCTCACTTTGTTTTCCTACAGAATGTCATCAGATGTCTAAAACTCTGCACTGTGAAAGATTTGTCAGAGTTTTATGGTTATTTTATAATGAGCTTCCAACTGATGGGGAAAATAATATCTCTCCACTGTAACACACCTGTAATACACTGTAATACACCTCACCAGTGAACAAAAAAAACCCTGTTCTTCTCTGCTGGCTATTGAAACACTGCGTGTTGTTTTCGGATCTTTATTGTTGGTTTTGTTGCAATGGCAAGTAACATTGTATTTGCTTTACCCAAACAAACAAAGGTTTGTTGGTTCTCTAGGGCGACTCTACCTCCTCTAAATTTCAGTTTGGAGGAATGGAGAAACTTGCTCTTAATTGATAGGTGGGGATACTTTAGTTGATTCTTGTAAAGATACTACAATATGGCTGGTTTTGGATCTCTCTAGTGTGAAAGTTGACAGATTTCTATGAGTGATACCAAAAGCCTAGATATGATTGACCCAGTTGAGAAAAGCTATAAAGGCGATTCTTAATTCTAAAACCTGGGCTTCTTTAATCTTTGAGTTTAGTTTGAGCAAATGAAGGTAGTTCAGCGCTGACAGTTGTCAAAGACTAGTCTCCACCAAATCAAAGGTAAATATTTTAGTGTGGAATATTAGTGACTCATAGGTTGACTTAAGCGTGTTAGAAAAGTAGCTTATTCATTCCCCAAAATTCTTTGAGTCACGATGATGTCGGAGTCGGCTAGCTAACAGAAGGGGTTTGTCTTCTCGTTCATGGTCACCCATCAGGGCTCCTGAGTTGCCTTTGGTGTGTGCAAGTTCCTTCATTGAGTGATTCTTACCAGCTCAAGGTAGACTCAGCCTTCCATCCTTCTGAGGTCAGGAAAATGAGGAACCAGATTATTGGGGGCAAGAGGCTGACTCTATAAACCGCTTAGAGAGGGCTGTAAAGCAGTATATATGTCTATGCTATGCTACGTAAGGCAGCAAGGGATCTTCAACATTTTTGGTTTGGGGTGAGTGCTTCAGTGTCTTCCCATGTGATGTTTAAAACAGTGGTTCTCAACCTGTTGCCCGCAACCCCTGCGGGGCTGCGATGTCACAAGAGAGTCTGCAAAGGCTTGAGGAAATGTGATGATTTAAATCTGGGGGCCACAAAAGATATTTAAAGGGTGTCCATGGTGAAGAAAAGATTGAGAGCCACTGGTTTAGAGCCTTTTCCACAAATGTTCTTTGCCATATATTTTGAGGGCATCCTCTTGGTTATGTGGCATTGGGGCAGTCCATCTCATTGCCTTCTTGGGAATTCAGTTGTTCTCCATGCGTTGAATATGACCTGAATAATTTACCATCTTAATTTTAGGTTAAACCTGTTTCTCTTTTCCTAAATCGAAAGAAGCTAGACAGTGCCTGTGTGTCATTGCATTGCTCTTGCATATCAGTAACGGTCCAGTATTTGAATGGGGCAAGAAGAGATTCTGAATCTTGTAGATCACATTGAAATGCTGCAGGAGGTTCTTTTTTGCCCGCTGCTTAAATCTCTGGGGAATTTCAAATCTGACCTTTGAGTGTGGTTTGCTTTTCCAGTATATTACAGAGTAAGGCTTGTCAAATATGAAATGGTTATATATTTTTAAAAAGGACTTAAGTTAGATAGTGTATTTTATTTTAGCCTTCTGTTTGGATTTCTTTTTTTGAAAAAATTCCTCTATCCTTTGTCTTTAGTCAAAGATCTAGCTCATTTCTCAGCACGTTGGGGCTAATGTTTTAATCGCAGGCAAGAGCTGTGGAGGTTAGGTAATGCAGGAAGAAATTCTCAGAAGTGATTCACTATCCTTTTATTGTTATTTTCCTCCAAGTCTTGTGTCTCGATACCCAAGTATAGAAACTGTAGATCTGAAACCGGCAAGAAAATATATTATATCCTCATGAGAAATAACTAGCTAATGTAAGTTAGTATCTGAGTCACTCAACTCCATGGACTAACTTAGGAGAACGCCCAGTTGAACAATGAAAAGAGTTTTTTGTTGTTTGTGCTTCCTTGTTTGAAAGTAATGAGTCCTTACTCAGAGCAAATAAATTAGGCTTCACATGGACATGCTTCTTAAATATATACATATATATATGTATATGTATACACACACACACAGACAGAGACAGATTTAGTTGCTCTAGTTGGCTTCCTCTTCACTTTGTTTATTTTGAATAATAGGCATCCATGTCTTTTGTGTAAATCTGGAGTCTTCTGAGATGGCTTGCTGTCAAAAGATCATTTCCATGCAATGTGATAATATTAAATTGGGTTTTGCTTTGACTATAAAATCTACATTCGCCATAGTGTATATTTTCTGTTCTGAAGTAGCTTCTCTGTTAACATAATTCTTACATAGAAAAGACTCAGGTTATGCTAACCAAAAATCTTATAGATTTCTGGGATGCTAGTGGATGAATTGTGGCTCCTAAACCCTGATTTTTTTAGCCTTTTGTGTTGTATGAACCCAGTGTCTGTCTTCTATGTAAAGAAGGAAGTAAATAGTCCATCCCTGTTCTCCTTCACTTTTTTGAAAGGCTGTGAGCAACATATGATGGTTCTCTTCTTCAGGATCACTCAATTCTTTCACAATGAAAGAAAACCAGATTCAAAGCTTTGTACCAGGGGTATCCAACCTTGGCAACTTTAAGACTTGTAGACTTCAACTCCCAGAATTCCCCAGCCAGCATGGATGCCAAGGCTGGACATCCCTGATCTACATAATCTTAGTCCAGCCCTAATTGCTACCCCATTCTGATTTTGACCAAGATTAAAAAAAAGGATACATAGTCCACAACTCCAATGTGCCCTTATTGGAGCATTTATCAGAATATAACAAAATAACCAAGTTGGAAGGGGCCTTGGAGGTCTTCTAGTCCAACCCCCTTCAAGTGGCTGTCTAGTTTCTTCTTGAAAACCTCCAGTGATGGAGGACCCACAACTTCTGAAGGCAAGCAGTTCCACTGGTTAATTATTCTCACTGTTAGGAAATTTCTCCTTAGCTCTAGATTGGATCTCTCCTCAGTAAGCTTCCACCTATTTGCTTCTTGTCCCACTTTCAGGTGCTTTGGAGAATAGGTTGACACCCCCCCCTCTTCTTGGTGGCAGCCCCTTAAATTTTGGAATACTGCCATCATGTCCCCCCAGTCCTTCTTTTCACTAGACTAAACATACCCAATTCCTGCAATCTTCCTTTATTTCCAAAGTTGCACTGAAAACATTAGATCCGGTTCTCAATGCAAAAGAATCCTTTTCTGAGCAATTGTTGACTCACTACAAGCCATGGTCTGTTCCATCTTGGTTTCACTATGGGGCATTGGATAAATCAAGATTGGCTAATCTGGCCAAACCAGATTACCGTTGTACCACAAACCCAAGCAAGGCCGTTTGAGGCTTAGCACAATATGTGTAAGTTCAGACATGATCTTTCCCTTTAATTGCTCTTTATATCAATTGTACGCTCTGTTACCTGTTTTAAGAATCAGATTTCCTCCAGGTAAATAGAATAGAAATAGTAAAATATTTCTGGGAGCAAACCAGACAGGCTTGTGGCGCAGCTTGGTGATGCCACTATATAAGTAGTGGCCTACTTGCCTGTTCTTACATAATTCTTCTAATGAAAACCCAAGCCTCTTCGGTATTATGCTGATGTCTGCAGCTTAGTTTAGAGGCTACGTGGGTTAGAGAGAAGCTGTTTGATTGCTACAGCCTGACAGCAAAGCTGGTTTTCATCTCCAACATTCGTACTTAATTCTATCCCTCATTTCATTTTGGTGCTCAGTGGTCTTTCAAGAGGCAGAATAGAGAGGCTAACAGATAACAGATAATTAGAGTTGGAAGGGACCTTGTAGGTCATCTAGTCCAACCCCCTGCCCAAGCAGGAGACCCTATACCATTTCTGACAAATGGCAGTCCAATCTCTTCTTGAAAGTCTCAAGTAATGGCGCTGTCACAACTTCTAAGGGCAAGCTGTTCCATGGGTTGATTGTTCTCACTGTCAAAAGTTGCTCCTTATTTCCAGGTTAAATCTCTCCTTGTTCAGTTTCAATCCATTATTCTTTGTCTGGTCTTCGGGTGCTTTGGAAAACAGCTTGACCCCTTCCTCCACTCTGAGGTAGCCCCTCAAGTATTGGAAGACTGCTATCCTGTCTCCCCTGGTCCTTCTCTTCACTAGACTAGCCAGGCCCAGTTCCTGCAACCGTTCTTCGTATGTTTTAGCCTCCAGTCCCCTAATCATCCTGGTTGCTCTTCTCTGCACTCTTTCTAGAGTCTCAACATCTTTTTATAGTGTGATGACCAAAACTGGATGCAGTACTCTAGGTGTAGGCTTTATAGAGTGGTATTAGTACCTCCCTTGATCTTGATTGTATCCCTCTGTTAATGCAATTTAGGATTATATTGGCTTTTTTGGCTGCTGCTGCATACTACTGGCTCATATTTAGCTGGTTGTCCACTAAGACTCCAAGATCCCTCTCACAGTTACTGCTGTTAAGGCTTCTTTCTCATTTCTCCATCTGCCCATTCACTGGAGATTTGGCTAAAGGAAATGAGTAAAAATGTACGAAGGCTGGGGCAGAGGGAAGGGAAAAAAAATAGAATGTTCTGCCCTTCTGGTTATTGTATTACAAATCATGATTTTTCTCCCCAGAAATCCAAGGTGAGCAGAAGGAGGAGGATGTGGATCCAAATTGTGACAGGCATTCAGACTTTCTACCCCACCTCTCTGTTTGATCTAACTGTAAGACTGCTGCTCTTTGAGTTAGAAAAAACAAAACCTAAGCTTTGACGGCAAAGATAAGGCATGTATATTGATGTAATTAGAAGGACAGGCAAGTGGATGTCTAGCTTAGGGGCAACATTAGTTTTAAATCCAGCAACCATACCGTGTGGGATTGAGAAGCTGTTTTAATTTGATAGGGGAAGAAATGCTGCAGCCTTCACAGATTTTTTGGGGGCGGGGTTAGATTCTACTGGCTCGTAGCAATCTTTCCACTGATTTCCTCCCCCCACCCTTCCCAATTACTATATCTGTTCAGCATGCGCCAGTTAGCACCGGTAGCTGAATGGATACTGAGTTCTGAGGTTATTCTATTTCTGCCGAGGTGTACATTGGAGGCAGGGACAGATATTCATTGTTGAGTTTTGAAATGAGAAACTTAATAAATGGTGCTTTCAAATTATTTTGCTCAAATTTCCTTCCCAAGTGCCTCCGAAGCATTTCATGGAAATGGAGTGGTTTGGTTTTGCGGCCGCTAAAGCTAACCGTTGCATGTATAAAAACCATCATTCATCACTGGATTCACGCCAGAGCCACACAAATGCAGTGTGGTTTTTGTGTGATGTGGGAATTCAACAAACATTGCTTCTTGTAGGCCAACACTGTTTATTCAATAGATAGATAGATAGATGGATAGATAGACAGACAGACAGACAGATAGATAAATAGATAAATAGATGGTAGGTAGGTAGGTAGATAGTAAGTAGATAGATAGATGGTAGATAGATAGATAGTAAGTAGATAGATGATACAGAGATAGGTAGGCAGGCAGGCAGGCAGACAGACAGACAGATAGATGATAGACAGGTAGGTGGTAGATAGATATAGATGGATAGATAGATAGATAGATGATAGATAGATATGGATAGATGGATGGATGGATGATTGGTAGATGGTAGATAGATAGATATAGATGGATGGATGTATGATTGATAGATGGTAGGTAGGTAGATAGATAGATGGTAGATAGATAGATAGATAGATATGGATGGATGGATGGATGGATGAGTGGTAGATAGTAAGTAGATAGATATATAGTAAGTAGAGAGATAGATGGTAGATAGATATATGTGTGTGTGAGAGAGAGAGAGAAAGAGAGAGAGAGAGAGATGGTATGTAGGTAGTCCTCTGCTTACAGCAGCTCATTTAGTGACCATTCAAAGTTACAATGGCACTGAAAATAAATGGCCTGTGACTGGTTCTCCCCATTATGACCATTGCAGCATCCCCATGGTCTCGTGATCAAAATTCAGGCACTTGGCAACTGACTCATATTTATGATGGTTCTCTCATGATCCCCTTTTCTAACCTCCTGACGAGCAAAATCAGTGGAGAGGCCAAATTCATTTAACAACCATGTTACTAACCTAAACCTCCGTGATTCGCTTCAAAAAGAAGCAAGAAAGGTCGTAAAACTGGGCAAAACTCACCGAACCTCCACTGCCTCGCATAGCCACAGAAATGTGGCGCTCCATTGTCGTCATAAGATGAGTATACCATCTTCTTCTGGAGAGCAAATTTCCTTAAAAAAATGCTGCTGTGCCCTCAAAACAGCCTCCGCCTTTCTAGTTAAACTAAAGTTGATTCCAACAGAAGTCTGGATTTTCCATGAAAGTCTCCCATCCCAGATAAATAAAGTTATCTTTTTAGGTTATCTTTCCCAAGAGAGACTAAGCCCTACTTTTGTCCTCTCTGACTGTTGAAAAAGACCAACCAACAAGCCAGCCGCTCATAAAACCGGGTTCTCAAAGAGAAGTAAATCTTTAGGAATACTCCAAGTGACATGTTAACTAGCTAATGTGTGTAGGTTTGTTTTTTTGAGATAGGAATCCCTGTGCAACAGTTAAGCATTCATTCCAACCAGGCATTGGAAACATCCTCCATCTCTTTAGCCATTCTCGTTTCCAAAACAATAAGGGGTAACTTATACCGATAAGTTCTGACTTTGGGGGCTCTGATTTAAGCCCCTTTCTTTCTCACTAAGCGTGCAAATAAATATCGGTTGGAAAAGGAAGTGCTGCTTGAAGATAGCAGAGTCAGGCATTTAAAAAGAGGTTGGGTGCTGAGTCATAAGTAAAGAAAAATGGGTTGTTTGTTATAAAGATGAGAGAGAGAAAGAGAGAGAGGTGTTTCTGCAAAAGGAGTGTTTTTCCTTGCAAGCTGGAAATAATTACTCCTGGCTGGAGGCTAGCGAAATTCTACTTTGGTGGTGGGTGGATTCATTATAGCTGCATGTGACTCTTTAAAATTTTTACTGCTTCCCCCTGAGTAGCGCTTTCAGCCAATTTAGGAATAATGCAGAGATGTTCCCAAGCCCATGTTGTAATGGTTAGGCACAATATCAGAGCAACCAGTTGATGTGGAAGCGTGCAGAATCTTAACATTGGACGCTTATATCAAGGTCAACTTTTTAATTTCCGTCTTCCTCGGAAATGAATAAAAGGGTATTGGAACTGTTACAGGGGATGCAATGTTTTGAAGTGTGACATTTCCTATATTGTGTTAGGCCATGTTAGAATATTTGGGACCTGCGATGCGACACCCGGAAAAATACGGCATCCTTCACTGATGACGGATATGGCACAAGAAGAAGAAGAAGTTAGGCCATGCTGTCAAAGATGAAAGCACAGGTAGTCCTCAGCTTACAACATGGTTTAGTGACCATTCGAAGTTACAACGGCCCTGAACAAAGTGACTTATGACTGGTCCTCACACTTATGGCCACTACAGTGTCATTTCCCCTCCCCCCCCCATAGTCACATGATTAAAATTCAGAGACTTTTTATGTATTAATGATGGTTGCAGCATCCCGGGATCATGAGATCGCCACCTGCAACCTTCCCACCTGACTCCCAACAAGCAAAGTCAGTGGGCAAAGCCAGGTTAGCCAGAGTTGGAAGGGACCTTGTAGGTCATCTAGTCCAACCCCCTGCCCAAGCAGCAAACCCTACACCATGGGTCTTCAAACTTGACAGCTTTTTTTTTTTAATTACGTTTATATGCCGCCCTTCTCCGAAGACTCAGGGCAGCTTACAATTTTTTGGGATACAACCCAGTGTGCTCAGCAATAGCCTTCATTCCATTGTATATGCCTGCTTATTACTAAGCGGCATTTTTACAAAGTCAGCTTATTGCCCCCAACAATCTTGGGTCCTCAATTTACCTACCCTGAGAGGATGGAAGGCTGAGTCAAGGCTGGCTGGAAGGCTTTAAGACTTGTAGACTTCAACTCCCAGAATTCCTCCTCCAGTCATGTTAGCTCAGGAATTCTGGGACTTGAAGTCCATAATTCTTAAACTTGCCGAAGTTTGAAGACCCTTGCCCTACACCCTTTCTGACAGATGTCAGTCCATTTGCTTAACAACCATGTGCTTCTGTTAAATGCACTGATTTGCTTAACCATGGGAGAAAAAAATGGAGCAAGATTGACTTGACAAGCGCTTTGCTCAACAATAGACATTCTCATCCCAGCTGTGATGGTAAGTCAAGGACTACCCGTAACGAATAGTATTTTTCCTTCATTAAGCAGTTCGCATTTCCACATCATTTAGTAGCCCATGGTTGCAAGTAAGTTTAGAAACTGCAGACTGACCTAAAACAGACTTATTGAACTGGCTGCCCTATGGGATTTCAAGGCAGGTTGTTTTCTAGTTGTTCATTTTGACATTTTCTATGAGTTTCATTTTTTTAAAATTCATATTTATATGCCGCGCTTCTCTGGAGACTCAGGGCAGCTTACAATTTTTGGGATACAACCCAATGCGCTCAGCAATAGCCTTCATTCCATTGTATATGCCTGCTTATTACTAAGCGGCATTTTTACAAAGTCAGCTTATTGCCCCCAACAATCTTGGGTTCTCAATTTACCTACCCCGAGAGGATGGAAGGCTGAGTCAACCTTGAGCCTGGTGGGATTCGGGCCTGCACTAATTGCAGGCAGCTGGAACTAAGTGCTAGGTGTTTAACAGCCTGCACCACCAAGGCTCCTGAGGTGTCTATATAAGGTTTCTATATAAGCAAACCTTGTACATATAGATACTTGTAGCAACTTTTCAACAATGGCTTCCAATGGAAGATTGTTTGGCCATGTGCTAGTCTCTTGTTCGATTGCCCTTCTGAGTAGGATTGTTTTTAAATCAAATAAAACAGATTAGCCACACTGTTTAAACTATGTTACTTTTTCCCCATTTGGTTTCCCCCCACACTTTGGGTTCCATGAGCAGAGGCTAGAATCATTTTTCTGAATCAACTTTCAGCTCCCAATTTTTCTAGAGTCAACTTCAGCTCCCAGAATTCCCCAGCCAGCCAGGGAGGTGAAGTCCAAGGTTGAGACACATTGATCTAGATCAAGATTTACTTGTAAATAGTTAAAGAAACAATGATTGCTTGGGGGAAAAATTTTGGATATGGGATTGATTTAGAGAAATGGCAAAAATTGTGGTCTCAAAATTATAAAATGACAATGTCAACAGCATATAAAGAGAATCTCTATAAGATGTTTTACAGGTGGCACTTACCCCCAACAAAGATAGCAAGAATGTTCAAGAATAAATCTGAAAAATGTTGGAAATGTCATCAGATACCTGGTTCATATTACCATATGTGGTGGACATGTGCAGGCGCTAAAAGATATTGGACTAAAATCCACACATGGTTGGAAAAAATGATAAAGAAACATATAGATTTGAAACCAGAGATATTTTTATTGGGAATTATACCTGAAATATATAGTAAGGATTTGAAATATTTGATTGTAAATGTATTAACAGTGGCTAGGAATGTATTTGCTAAAAATTGGAAAAAATGAGAAAATATCAACGCAGGAGGAAGTTATTAAGAAAATAATGGAATGTGCTGAAATGAGTAAATTGACATTTGAAATTAGAGAACAAGAAGATAAACCATTTTATAAGATTTGGGATTTATTTTATCAATGGTTAGAAAATAAAATATGGTAATGAAATATGTAGAATTTTACAATATAAGAACAGAGTTATATAGAATATATAAGGATGTATTATATAATAATTATGGGATGGATTTAAGATGATAATATGAATTGTTATAAGATAAATCAGTTTAAAAATATGGAATATCTCGCATAACATGAATGAATAATAGTATAGTCCAATGATTGATTAACAATGATAATAAATGTATTTAGAAATATCTGTTTGATAATATGAGAATACATATAAACAATTGTGAGGACAATGGAGAAGATGCACAAAAACTTTGTAACCTACCGACACACTATATGTATGTAATTGGAAAAGGGCTTTATGTTTTTATGTTTTTTCTGTGTGTGTTTGTCTAAAAATAAAAAAATACTTAAAAAAAAGATTTACTTGTAAATAAAGCCACCCAAGTTACTATCTTGGATAAATGTTGCCAGGGGAGACAATAAGAAAGAGCTTTGGTGGCTCAGGCTGTTAAATGCCTGCTCTTAAGATCCAGCTGTCTACAATTACTGTAGGCTCGAATCCCACCAGGCTCAAGGCTGACTCAGCCTTCCATCCTCTCGGGGTAGGTAAATTGAGGACCCAAGATTGTTGGGGGCAATTAGCTGACCTTGTAAAATGCGCTTAGTAATAAGCAGGCATATACAATGGAATGAAGGCTATTGCTGAGCACATGGGTTGTATCTCCAAAATTGTAAGCGCCTGAGTCTCGGAGAAGGGCGGCATATAAATGTAATTAAAAAAAAAAAAAAAAAAAGAGACTTTGATCTTGGTGCGTTTTTGTGCTGGATAGAGAGAATGGTATTCTTCTCTTGAATGGCTTATCTGTCTGTCTGTCTGTCTGTCTGTCTGTCTGTCTATCTATCTATCTCTATCTACCCACCCACCCACCCACCCTCCCTCCCCCCTCCACCTACCTACCTACCTACCTACCTATCTAGATCTATAGATCTATCTGTCTTCATCTATCTATATATTATCTATATATTGTAGAAGATAAGTAGATTAGATAGATACTATAGATCTATAGATTCTATCTGTCTATCAATCGATCGATCTATAGATCTATCTATAGATCCATCCATCTGTCTTTATCTATATATTATCTATATAATGTAGATGATAGATTAGATAAGATACTGTAGATCTATAGATTTATAGTTCTATCTATCTATCATCTATCCATCCATCCATCCATCCACCCACCCACCCACCATATCTAGCATATCTATCAATCATCTATCATCTCTATCATTTATCATCTCTTTCCTTCTCTCTCTGTCTCATCTACCTACCTACCATATCTATCTATCATCTCTATCATTTATCATCTTTCCTCTCTCTACCATATACCTACCTACCTATCTCATCATCTATCATCTCTTATCATCTTTTCTCTCTCCTCCTCTACCCCTCTATCTCTCTATCATTTATCACCTATCTACCTGTCTACCCGAGAGGTCCTTGGTGCTCTCTAAACTTGTTTTCTTGCAGACATTTCATTACCCTAACTGGGTAACATCATCAATGTTAACACTGATGATGTTATCTAATTTGGATAATGAAACATCTGCAAGAAAACAAGCAAGTTCAGGGAGCACCCAGGACCCCGCATTTCAACCCTGAGCTGCAAATATTCACCTTTATTGGTACCTATCTATCTACCTGTGTCTGTCTGTCTCCCTCTCCCTCCACCTTCCCTCCCTCCCTCTGTGCCTCACCTGTGTGGAATTCCTTGCACTTGCCTGCATGCACTAGTTGCCTTGGGCTCAAGTAAGCTGTACTTGAGGCATCACAGCTCCAGTTTAGCTCTTGCAAAGTTTGCCTTGTTTTTAGAACCTGCCATTGATTTGCAGCACTTGGCTATAAACATTTCCTATGCATTTATATGCCATACAACATTTTTCAGAGGCAGACCCAGGATAGCCATTTAAATGTAAATGTTTTGCTGACTTCCAGAAATGAGACCCCCAAAAATCTATAAGTTCTCAAGCAACAACCCTTGGCTGTTAGTATCCATAGAGTTTGTGGCATTAAATGCAACATTAAAAGGATGTTTTTCATTATATCTGTTTACAGTGTTGGTGAAAAGTCAGGTAGTTAGTTGGGCCTGGAGTCATGAAAAACCTGTAAGGGCTGAGAGTAACAAAGGTTCCTCCTGAAATACAAAAGAGAGCTGGATTCGTGTGGTAGCTAAGATGTATTTAGTTAATATATTTTTATTCCACCTTTATTACTGTATAAATAAGGTGACAAACGTACATAATTCTCCCTCCTCCTATTTTCCTCACAATAACAATCCTGTGAGGTGGGCTGAGAGAGAACGTGACTGGCTTAAAGTCACCCAGCCAGCTTTCATGCCCAAGATGGAACTAGATCTTCCAGTCTCCTGGTGATGGGCTGAAACTCAACAGCCGGTTTTCATGCCTCAGATGGGACTAGAATTCACTGCCTCCTGGTGATTGGCCCAAGTCAGCCAGCTAGTTTTCATGCCTAAGGTGGGACTAGGATTCCTCCTGGTGATTGGCTCAAAGTCACCCATCTGGCTTTCATGCCTAAGGTGGGACTAGAACTCACAGTCTCCTGGTTTCCAGGCCAGCACCTTAACTGGCTCTCATGCTGAATTAAAAACTGCAAGTAATACAGTATATGCAGTAATAAAGGTGGAATAAAGGGAGTTCTTTATACAGTAATAAAGGTGGAATAAAGGGAGTTCTAGTTTTTGGGTGAGTTTAGGTTTGTCTCCCTTTCTGAGCCCAATCCATTTTTCAGAGACCAGGGGGAAAATTGGAAGTGGGGGTCTTATGTACGCTGCCTGGAATTGTAACACAAGTAAAGGAGGAGTTTAAATGCAATCCGTAAAATGTAAAGAGTTGACATCACAAGGCCAACTTGACAGTAAGCAACATTGCTTTGCAGTTAAGGTTTGATTGAACTCCGAAACAGTAAGGTGGAGTTGATACTCCAAGTTTGAAGGCTAAAAGGCTGGCCTAAATGAGCATCTTGAAGCCTGTGCATTTAACTGAGATTGCAGCCTTACATCCCACGGTGTCTACATTAGAAGATTCATGCTTCCGTGAGATGAGGGTGTTTTTTTTTTTTTAAACTTCCCCATGTCTCCCATTTCCCTTTTGTGCCCAGATGTGCTATTCTTGCTTGCTTTTCCTTGCACTTCATTTTAGGAGACATTGGGAGCTATGCTCTGTGCGCTGCTATCAGGAACTGTGTGTTGCTATGGGAGCAAATAAGAGCCTTGGGCCAGCTTGCCCACACAAGGAGCTTGGAGGAGATGTGTGAGTGTTGAGTGGCTGGCCATAAAACGGAGTCAGGAACACAAGGTTCTCCTAGGTGCAGGGCTACCTGCCATCTCCTTCACAGCTTGAGTAAAAGCAATGGTTGAATGTGAAGAGGTGGAAGCTAAATCTGGCCTGTTCCCAATATTCACACCGTAACATTTGCCCAACAAAGTTGATTAGGGGATTGGAGGCTAAACCACACGACGAACGATTGTGGGAACTGGGAATGTCTAGTCTCTAGTGAAGAGAAGGGTAACTTGAGAACAGTTTTCCAATAGACTGGACAGGCAGCCTTTTGTCCGGAATGGTGTAAGGTCTCCTGCTTGAACAGGGGGTTGGACTAGAAGACCTCCAAGGTCCCTTCCAACTCTGTTATTCTGTACTTTGCATAACTTGAGCTATAAGGATAAAATACACCTTGTTCACGCAGATGGTTCTGAATGACCTTGGCTTCCAGTGCCATCCTTTACATCTTCCTTGCTTTCCTGAAGTAGCAGTTGTCCTTCTTCCACAAGGGATGAGAGAGAGCTCTTTTTCCACTGCACTGACTTGGAGTACTTATTTGGAAGTTGAGAACTGTTGCCCTTTTGTGGTGTTACCAATCTATCTCCAGCCTCCTTATCTTGGCTGTCAGGAAGCAACAAGTCTTTCAGAGCTGTCTCACAAGAATAGGCAAGCGATGGGAACTCGTAAAGTACGAGGGCCTGTGGCTGGCTTCCTTTGCCCAAAAGGCGATTTATTACTTGTTGGGAAGGGTTGAGGTCCTTGTGCGACCTTGGCATCCGTCCTCCGATGAAAGTTGGGTGAAAGTCCAAGATAAAAGTATCTGGATCCCTGCGGAGGAATTCATAGATATAATGTACATGTCCTGATACTATTAGAATAATCCACAGGGAACCATCTGCTGCTTTTCTCCTTCCTTCTCATAGGAACACGAGGTTGTTGACTTGTTTGTTTTCACTGATGCTCGCACCTAGTGGTGTGCGTGCACCTTGCTTTGTGTTGCTCTTAGTTTTCACACACTATGAACTTGGCTACCTTGTGTTGTTTATTGGAAAGGAACTCAGCCATATGGAGTGACCCTGATTGAACACCTGCTTTTTGTGAAAGCAAACGCGACTGTCATCCCAGAAGGAAACGTGATTCTAATGAGATTGGTGTCTTAAGTCTAAAATCGCTGCTTAAACTCTGGGGGAATTTGGATTCCAACACTCTTGTCTCCATCTTACCCGTTGCATTGGGTTGTTGTGACTTTAAAATGCAGAGGGAGATGTTGTTGGGCTCCTTGGAGGAAGGGCATGATAAAATTCAATGAAAAATATATATATAACTTCATTCGCACCTGATCACTTGGGAGTCTTGGCTGGGCCATTGTGCCCCACTGTCTATTTTTGATTCAGTCACGGCGAAAGAATGGATCTTCTCTACATGCTCTGCTCATTGTCTTTCAAGTTTATTTCTTTTTCTTGAGGATGGAGCAAAGAAATTAATCTGCGCAGCAAGTATACTTTTTTGTTTTCCGAGTTAGAGAGTCCTCTGGGAAGGAAAGAAATAGGGGGAATGTCTCTTATTGCACAACATGATTTGCGTGCAGAACCTAGTTTTTGATGAAAACGTCGCCTTTCCCAACCAGGCTTCTCAAATATAGGACAGCAGGTAGGAAATTAGGACATACAGAATTATTTGAACTGGGGAATGGCAAATAAAATTGAAACACTGGAGCTAAAGCTTTGTTGGGCTCTTAGCCATCTTTTTTTGTATATAATACAAACCCCGATTGCTGCAGAAGGACATCAAATCAAGTGAATTATCTTGAAAGTGCTAGTTTCAGATCTTATCACCCTTGTGCCACATCTATTCATGATGGTCTTCAAAGTCTTATAGGTTTATTGAGATAAACTATTTATGTTGTATGAATGTAGAAATTATAATACGCTGGTCAGTGGGACTTAGATTGTTCTCAGCAGTTTATAAGTACCTTATAACCATAAGTATCACTGATAGGCCGAGAAGATCTGCTATCTCTTTATCATATAAAGTGATTTTATTAAATATTACAATTTAAAAGATAAATACTAATACAAAGTAAGAAAAATTTAAAAAACAGCAAAAATGGAAAATGCAGAAGAAATAGAAAAGAACACAGTAAAAATAAACAATGTGTACAGAAATTACTTCTCCCTTCATAATAAATGTAGAAATTTTAGTAATCTACCATCTTTTCTTAAAATATGAGAAGTGATGTCACCTTCCCATATTTCATCTCTTGTTTATAAACATATTCTTAAAACCTATTCAGCAAAATCAAGGACGACCAGAGAAAACAACATACCTACTAACCTTGATCAAATAAAACAACTTTATATCCTTTCCTTTTAACAACCTTGATCTTTAATAACATCCTGCAGTTTGATTTCTTTTCGTTTTGTTTTCTTTATCTTTTCTCAAAAAATTCTTCCAAACTAAAAAGTCTCTTTTGTAAATCTAGTATGTGAAAATTGTCCAGGTCGCTAGTTGTATATCTCTTTTAATGATCAAGACAACACTCACTTTTCTTTGTGTACCCAGTGCAACTTTTCTCATATCATTCCCATAAGCTTTGTCATTTTAAAAACTATTTTTAGATCGGTCTCAGCTTGATCGGTTACCAGTTTTTCTGGTCGTCCTTGATTTTGCTGACTAGGTTTTAAGAATCTGTTTATAAATAAGAGATGAAACATGGGAAGATGAACGTCATTTCTCGTATTTTAAGAAAAGATTGTTCCTCTTCCTCTTTTAAACGAAGACTGCAGACACTCTCAAAATTAACCTCCGAGTCCATTGTTCATAAATATCCATCAATATGTCCAAATTAAGGTATATTGCTTCTTCTTCTCCTTTAACTGTAATCTTTAATCTTTAATTCCCTTTGGTTCCCTCTAGTGTCCAACCTTCAAAGCCTCATCCTATCACTTTTTAAGAATTCCAAACAATAGCGTTTTCTTGAATTTAATTATAAGAAGGATTCTTATAGTTACATGCAAAATCTGATTTGAAATCCATCTGGACCTTTGGTCTGTTCTCATCACCCCACTTTGCTGCTCCAATTGCCAGCTCTTCATTCTGCTTCTGTTCTCCACTTCTTCCTTGGACGTCCTGCTTTTTTTTTTTAATGGTCATTTGGATTTCCAGAGGTATATTGATCTCAGATAATGCGAATAAATAGTGCCTGATTTCATTACATTTGAATTGTGCAATTAGCAGTTACTGCAGACTTAACAGGCTCAGTTAATTTTGGTTACAGAAGGTAGGTTTAAAGATATATAAATAGTAAATGTGTACATGTCAGGCCCATTTAGAAAGCTCAATACTCTATGGTTTTTTTCAGGTCCTCCTTACGTGGTTAATTTTAGAATGTAGCGTTAGGCGATTCTGTTCCACTTTATAGCCTTTGAGGTGTGCTGCAAAGTTCGGCTTTATCTCCCGTGCTCTTGAACAGCTATGAAACTGCTGGCAGAAGTCATTTATTAATTTAATCTTTCCTCCAACTGATACGGTGTTGACTTACAGCTCTATATTCCACCCAAGGATTCCAGGGTGTGTCTGATGTTCTTGAGCTTAAATCTGCAATGGATGAGGAGGAACAAAGAGGGCCATTTAGGAGGTTGCAAAGCCAGCTGATCTGGATAGCCCTGCACACACATCCTTGATAGCACAGCATTTCTCCCAGAGAGCCAATATATATCTTGGGATTGCTCCTTGTGGGTTGGTGGTGGTTAGAAGTGTTTCTTGTAATGAATTCCGGCTGGTATGTCAGTCAAAGCTGGCTGGAATTGCAGATGCCTGAATTAATTAAAATTGTAATTGCATTGTACTTTATTTGGGACTGTCTCTAAAACTTCAGTGGTTGCAGAATGTGACTTTTGGATGCTGAGCAGAATACCTGACTCGGTGTTTAGGCTTAGCCGATAAAGCAGTTGATCCATTGATACTTGAGTTGTCTGAATGGCCACCTTCACCAAGCTTGTCTCTCTACTTAGATCTATCTTGAAGGTCTTCGAAGAGGGGCCCTTATCAAGTTCAGGAGAGTCTGTGAGAGCTACTGATTGAAGCTTGCTAATAGTGGCTTGTAAACTTTGGAACTCTTTTTCAGTTGACGTGACGTCAACCGAGTATGGGTGGAAGAAAACAAGCAGGGTAGGGAAAGGTCTGTGCAAAGATCCTTTTTGTGCCAAGTGTAGAAAATAATTTGCTTCTAATTGAAAGCAGCATTTGGAAACGTGGCTCCCAAGTGCATATTTTGAATTGTCCGTGGAGATCCTCAATCATCCAAAACAAGTTTGTCCCAAAGGTGCTTTTTCCAAAAGGCAACTGGACTTGGTTGGGTTTTTGCCTTGGAAACATTTCGCTTCTCATCCACGATGGTTCTTTGGTTCTAACTTCAATTAGAACTGAAGAAGCTTCTTAGGTAAGAAGCGAAACTTTTTTAAGGGGAACCCCCCCCCCCAAGAAAGTCCAGTTATATTTTGAATTGGTGCAGCCCATTTTGCTGTCTATTTCTCACTTCCTTTTGTTACCTGCTAGACTCTAGAGATGTCACCTTGCATCTGGAGAACATTTTGTTCCCCTAAAGTGAGTTTGGCATGTGGTTTAATGAAGTGGTTAATGTTATGAGTCAAACCCTGTTTCTTCCTGTTCAGATGCCCTGTTTTGTAGCTGGTGCCCAAGATGTTTCCTCTGTGTAAACATTAGCTTCTTAAACGGACATTTTGGCAAAGTTCTTCTGCTTCAGAACATGCCACATCTTAAGTTGCTGGTCTAACTTCTCTTATCTCTTTAGCTGGATTATTAACATCTGTTCTCTTTGTGCTTTGAAACAACCCCCATGCTATTGAACTCTTTAAAGCCTTAGTCAGTAATACACCCAGGATGAATATTAGAGATGGGTAGAAAGACTCTCAAATCTAATTTGCTCACAAAAATTACAATTGCAGTCAACCTTAAATCTTGTTCAGCATGCCAGACAATGGATGGGGGAGGGGGGAGGGTTAGAGAGAGAAGTATAAAATAATGCAATTTGGTAAGATTGATATTTAACAATTAGCTTTACCCACACACACACACACACACACACTTTTTAGGGAAAAAGGGAGCATTTAGACACAATTGTTCAAAATTCAACAAAACGTTTCAGTGCTAATTTTTCTCTCTCTCTCTGACTTTGTTTCATCTGCCATATCTGGTTTGGTCTGGTTCTAGTTTTTGTTGGTTTAATGCAGCATTAAAGTTCATCAGACATATTTCATCATTCCTTCCAGAAATAAGGGTGTGCTATTTTAATATATGGCTGTACCAGTACAATGGTTCTCGGCTTACAACAGTTCATTTAGTGACCATGCAAAGTTACAGTGGCACTGACACAAGTGCCTTACGGCCGTTTTTCACACTTACGACTATAGCAGCATTCCCACGGTCATGTGATCGAAATCCAGACTCTTGGCAACTGACTCATATTTATGACAGTCGCAGTGTCCTGGAGTCACGTGATCAGTTTTTGCGATCTTCTGATAAAGAAAGTCTTAACAACTGTGGCAAGAAAGGTCGTAAAATGGGGTAAAATTCACTTAACAAATGTCTCACTTAGCAACATAAATTTTGGGGTCAGTTATATTCATAAGTCGAGGACTACCTGTATATGGTTGACAATGCTGAGCTTGTCAGCTGGAAAGCTGACAGCCAAGGTTCGAGACCCAAGTGTCAGGTGATAGGGTAAGCTCCCATCCTTGCTCCAGCTCCTGCCCACCTAGCTGAGGGAGGAGTCAAACACGTCATCAGTCTGGAGTCCCTTTGCTTTCACAAGAGATCTAAGTCCAGCCCACCTTGAATTCCGTTGACTCTTATCTACCGCCATTTCCTTTGAACATTAGTAGTACAAATTCGTGTATAAACCCATATAAACTCATTTGAACTGCCTTCTGATTTCTTGCTCCTGACATCCATTTAGTTGTGCCTTGGTGAAACCATACCTGGAACATTGCATCCAGTTTTGGTTGCCACCAGTGGTGGGATTCAATATTTTTTTTACTATCGGTTCTGTGTGCGTGGCTTGGTGGGCATGGCAGGGGAAGGATACTGTAAAATCTCTAGTCAGAGGTGGTATTTGCCAGTTCTCCGAACTACTCAAAATTTCCACTACCGGTTCTCCAGAACTGGTCAGAACCTGCTGAATGCCACCTCTGGTTGCCACAATATAAAAAAGATGTTGAGGCTGTGGAAAAAGTGCAGAGAAGAGCAACGAAGATAATGAGGGGGCTGGAGGCTAAAATATATGAAGAACGGTTGCAGGAATTGGGTATGTCTAGTTTGATGAAAAGAAGGATAGGGGTGACATGATAGCAATGTTCCAATATCTGAGGGGCTGCCACAAAGAAGAGGGAGTCAACCTATTTCCCAAAGCACCTGAAGGCAGGACAAGAAACAGTAGATGGAAACTAATCAAGGAGAGATAACAAACGCTTGACTAAATGCTTTTCCTTTCAACACCATTCATAGTACCAACCCATCAGGAGTAGATGGGCAGAAAACAGATTAGTATTTATTGATAGATCTGAAGATAACTTGAAAAAGCCACTGATGAGTGGCAGTCCTCTTTCGCTATTTAATTGAATCGGGGCATTTCCCACCACTTCCTTATCAGATCTGCTTCCTCCCTCCCTCTCACTTTGCTGCCCTTACAGTCCAAGTAGAAAATCGTTGGGAGATTTTATAAAAGTAGGACACGAGTCAGCTCCTCTCTAGAGTTGGTACATTAGCCTTTGCTGTACAGCTTGTATTTACACCATGGTTGTTCTTGTGCAGAATTTTGGAAGGCTGAACCATGAGCACCAGCGCAGCTGATATCGGGAAAGAGATTGTGCCTGGCTCATCCTTGTGTTTTTCTCTTGGCTACGAATGTGCAATGAAAACAATGCTGCTTTGAACAGGCTGACACAGCCTCTGAGAGAGAGATCTATGGTTTATCAAAGCCCAGTTGTGGCACACAAGGCAAAACACACTGCTACTACCAGGAGAGCATGCCAAGCCTTTGTGGGAGGGGGGCGGGAATCCAGTCTTGGCGATTTTTAAGACTTGTGGACTTCAACTCCCAGAATTGCCCAGCCAGCATGTCTTAAAAGTTTAGGGACAGAAATTATGACGGCACTGAAAAAAGTGATTTATGACTGTTTTTCACACTTATGGCCATTGCAGCATTCCCCATGGTCACACGATCAAAATTCAGACACTAGGCAACTGGCTTATATTTATGATGGCTGCAATGTTCAGGACCCATGTGATCTGCTTTTGAGACCTTCTGACAAGCAAAGTCCATGGGCCAGATTCACCCAACGACCGTGTTACTAACTTAACCACTGCAGGGATTCACTTAACAATTGTAGCAAGAAAGGTCATAAAATGGGGCAAAGCTCACTTAACAACTCTCTGTCTTAGCAACTGAAATGTTTGGCTCAACTGAGCGTAAATCAAGAGATACCTGTACTTGCCGTGTGAGAAAGCAAAGCCAAGGTGACCCTGGCTTAATTGATTGCCAGTTGAGAATATCAATGGCCTGGTTCAGAGGTAGGATTCAGCTGGTTCATACCGGTTGTTAACTTTTTCCTCAGTTCGGAGAATGGCTAATCCCACCACTGGCTGGCCATCTCTGCCCCTGGTTCCTACCTTGCATCGAACTGGGATTTTACTGATTCCTTGGTTAAACAAACCAGATTAGTTTACATTTGCAACTTCTGCCCTAAGCCCAACCACTATGCCAAGGTTCAGGCTTATATTAACTCAGTCTCTGATTTTCAGTATTTGCTGGCTTTTTCATCCCTTTTCATATAATTAGTGTACTAAGCTTTCTTTTCAGCAACCTATAATAAGCAAAACTCCATGGATGATCCTAGAGAAGGTATAAAGCAGGAGTGTCCAATCTTGGCTGGCTGGGGAATTCTGGGAGTTGAAGTCCACAAGTCTTAAAGTCACCAAGGTTGGAGACTTCTGGTGTAAGAAAAGGGACATGTGAGAAGCAAAGGGAGATGTATTTTGAACAAGGACAGCTCCTAATAGTCTTTCTAGTATAATCCCAATCAAATTGTGCTAAATCCTGTTGAATTACCGTTTAATCATATTAATTTTACTCTGGAATGTGCTTCTTTAATATTGTATTTTCGTCTTCTTCAGCAGATGGCAGAATTTAGAGAAAGGCTGAATTAGGAGAATTACTGAATTACAGTGGAATGAAATGTGCATCTGTTAATACCCCAAAACAGATATAAAAATATTTTCAATAATTTTTTTAAAATTTCCATCCAGCCTCAGCTAGCATCCTCAGTCATAAAAAGGATGCTGGGAATTGTAGTCCCCAATCTGGAGGGCCGCAGGTGCCTCAGTCTCTAGCATCTATTAATCTCTCTCTTGTAGCTGATTTTTGTCTCTGCTTTTATGTACTTGAGCCTGATTGTTTCTTCTACAGATCTGATGAAACACCCAAAGCAAGATGGATCAGAAACAGAGGCTTATTATGTGCGACATGCGTTCTGGGGATATAGAGAGGCTGAAGGGAGAGAGAGGGAGAAAGAGAGAGAGGGCATGCTGGCAGGCGCATAAGTTGCTTCTATGCTGCTAATGAGACAAGCCATACCAACCCACATACATTTTTATTAATACCACACTTAAAAAAAAATGCCTATACACAGTTGGCTAATAGGAACATTCCTATAGAGGCAGCCTCAGCCTGTTTAGATCTTGGTGCTTGTTTATCTGCAGTGAACTTATAAATGAATAGCAAACACTAAAGTGGAAAAATGACTGCTGTTGAACCCTTCTAATCCCCCAATCCCGTAACAGCTCCACCAACGATTTTGGGGTAGGTGTTGGTCAGTATCTTCTTATCCCTTTTACGGCATGTTCAGATGCTCACCAGAAACAAATGGAACCAAGGTTATGCTCACATCTCCAGCTATTAGCTTTCCAATATCTCAGGGGCTGCCACAAAGAAGTCAACTTATTTTCCAAAGCCCCCGAGGGCAGGACAAGAAGCAACGGGTGGAAACTAACCAAGGAGAGAAGCAACCTAGAACTAAGGAGAAATTTCCTGACAGTTAGAACAATTAATCAGTGGAACAACTTGCCACCAGAAGTTGTGGATGTTCCATCACTGGAAGTTTTAAAGAAGAGATTAGGCAACCATTTGTCCAGAATGACACAGGGTCTCCTGCTTGAGCAGGGGGTTGGACTAGAAGACCTCCAAGGTCCCTTCTGCCTTTGTTATTCTGTTATTTTAGGAGATTTCATCATTCAGCTTTGTGAGAGCCCTTACTTAGATTCATAATGGCGAAGGCTGCATGCATTGTATGATGTGCTCCAGTCTTGGATTTGTTATGGGCTGGCCTCATGATCTGTAGCCAGTGTAAAATTCTATCTATCTATCTATCTATCTATCTATCTATCTATCTATCTATCATCACTACCTGTCTATCATCTATCTGTCTATCTACCTACCTACCTACCTACCCATCCATCTACCTACCTACTTATTTATCTACCTACCTACCTACCTACCCACCTACCTACCTACCTATATCTGCCTATTAACCTACCTACCTATTTACCTACCTACCTACTTATCTACCTACCTGCCTACTCATCCATCCATCCATCCATCCATCCATCCATCCATCCATCTATCTATCTATCTATCTATCTATCTATCTATATCTCTATCCATCCATCCATCCATCCATTTTAAATCTTTTCTACCTGGAACAATTGGTTTCCTTTGTTTAATTTGGTAATACGGGTAGTCCTTGACTTATGATTGGACCCAAAATTCCTGGTGCTAAGCGAGACAGTTGCCAAGGGAATTTTGCTCCATTTTACGACTTTTCTAGGCTGCTTCTCTCCTTGATTAGTTTCCACCCATTGCTTCTTGTCTGGCCTTCAGGTGCTTTGCAGAATAGATTCACCCCTTCTTCTTTGTGGCCAGCCCCTCAACTATTGGAAGACTGCTATCATGTCTCACACACACACACACACACACACACACATCCCAGTCCTTCTTTTCGTTAAACTAGATACACCCAATTTCAGCAACCGTTTTTTTGTATGTTATAGCCTCCAGGTTCATATTTATGACGGTTGTAGTGATCCTCTTTTGCCATTTTCTATCAAACAGACTCAACAGGGGAAGCCAGATTCACTTAACCATCGTGTTATTAACAAGTGCCATGATTCCCTTAAAAATTGCGGCAAGAAAAGTCGTACAATGGGGCTTCCCTTAACCAATGTCTCACTCAGCAACGAAAATTTTTGGCTCAATTGTGGTCGTAAGTTGAGGACCTCCCCCCCATACCGCGTGATGTGGATTAAGCTTCTCATTAAGTGTTAGGTTCTTCTCTGGTGAACAAATCTCTTGGAAATCATTGCCCATATTTAATTAATTGGAGTTAGTGAGCAGGTGCTTTCAAGAGGTCTAACTTTTAAATTCCAAGGAAGAGCCTTTTAATTTGCCTCCACTGGCTTTACGGGCTGGCTATTATTTTAGGTTATTTCAGAGACAAAAACTGTCAGCTGACTCTGGTATCAATCCGTTCATGAATACGAAATGCTTCTTTCTGCAATCCTTTCAGTGTTGAAGATGAATTCCACCCTGCCAGATGATTGTAAAAACCTGAATATTAATGCAGATGTTGCAATCTTAATGATTCTCTCCCTGGGTTTGGGATTATCATGTTCAGATCCCTAGGGAATCCTTAAATGCCACTAGCAATTGTCAGGAGAATTTAGAAATATTTTTTTAATGCTAAAGCATTCCAGATTATTCTAGAAGAGGCTTTCTATCAAGAAGTATTTACAGAAACAGTGCTTGCTTTCTGCGGCTATTAAAGGAAAACCCACACATACCTAAAACGTGCACGATGGTTTTCCCTTTGCCTAACGGCATAATTAAAACAGTATACTTAAAAATAAAACCATCCTCTGCAAATTGGTTGTAGCTGCACACACTAGTAAACTTTGCAAAAAGAGCCGTGCAGCTGAAATGGGAAACAAATCAAGTCAGAAGCTGTCAGACGCCTATAAAATAACGTTCCAAAGCTGATAGTTGAATGTCCACTACTGCAAATATCTCCATCCTGCTCTTAAATACTCCACATTTTACTTTAGGGGTCATTCTGAGAAATATTTCCATTTGTATGGGGTTGGTGGGCTTTCCAATATCTTCCTTTTGGACTGTTTTTGGGGGCCTATTCCAGCCCTTTGACATGTACTTTGCATTGAATATTCAGCACTTTGAAATAAATATCATTTCATCCTAGTTTACAGGTAGTCCAGATTTAGGACTACAGTTGAGCCCAAAATTTGTGTTGATGAGCAAGACAGTTGTTAAGTGAATTTTGCTCCCTTTTACCACCCTTCTTGCCCCATTGTTAAGTGGATTTTTGCAGCTGTTAAGTTAGTACCATGGTGTCAACATCCAGCTCGAGAATCCAAATAACGCTCCAGATTCATCCCATTTCTGAAAAACTTACTGTTTATTGAATGCATTGCATGGTAACGTCGGAGTAGAACTAACTCCGAGGTTCCCAAATACCAGTTCATAGAATTAAACAATAATTTCCCCAGCCAAACCCCCAACTTCTCACCTAGTTCATGTAAACAAGCTCCCTTTGTTATTGGAACCGTCTGCTTCAATTCCACACACCTTACAATGTCCTTGAAAAGGTTTCAGGCTGTCACAGTCTTCAGCGGAATCGTAGAGGTTTTGTTTCTCCATCTAATGCATTCTTTTTCTTGTCCATTTTTTAATTTTCATTGTATAAAATACACACAAAAAAGAAAAGAAAGCAGGAAATTAAGGGAAGGAAAGGGAACGGGAAAAGGGGGTGTGAAATACAAGGGTAAAAGAAAGAAAAGGGGGCATTGATCTCCAACTCTTCCTAGCACGGTCTCAACTTTTTGCTGTTACATATTAATATATACCTAGCCATTTCTATAACACCAAATCTTTCTAATCTAATTTAACCCATTCTAAAGCAACACCTCCCCGTCCCCCACTCTAAGTTGAAACAAAGAGGCACGTAGCTGCCAAAGTTTCACTCTTGACACACGGCTGTGAAGTGAATTCCCCATTGTCTTTACTTGTCAGATGGTCGCATTAGGGCATCACGTGACCCCCGGGACATTGCAACCGTCAAATATATATGAGTCCATTTCAATCCCACAACCGTGGGGATGCTGTGGCAGTCGTAAGTGTGAAAAACAGTCATAAGTCCCTTTTTTCCAGTGCCGTTGTAACTTTGAACGGTCACGAAGTGAACATGTAAGTCAAGAGCTCACCTGTACTTCATCAGAGTATCTTGGTGTCAACTCATAAAATATTTCTCTGGTCTTTTAGAGTTGCCAACAGAACAGAATAGAACAGAATAGAATTCTTTATTGACCAAGGGTGATTGCACACACAAGGAATTTGTCTTGGTGCAAATGCTTTCAGTGTGCATAAAAGAAAAGATACATTCGTCAAGAGTCCAGAATCATCAGGTACAACACTTAATAACAATCATAGGGTACATTAAGCAATCAAACCATACTAGGAAACAGTCAATATAAATCGTAAGGATACAAGCGACAAAGTTACAGTCATACCATCACAAGTGGAAGGGGATGGGTGATAAGGAGTGATGAGAAGATTAATAGTAACAGTAATGCAGACTTTGTAAATAGTTGGACAGTGTTGAGGGAATTATTTGTTTAGCAGAGTGATGGCGTTCAGGGAAAAACTGTCCTTGTGTCTAGTTGTTCTGATGTGCAGTGCTCTATAGTGTCGTTCTGAGGGAAGGAGTTGAAACAGTTTATGTCCAGGATGTGAGGGGTCTGTAGATATTTTCACAGCCCTCTTTTTGACTCATGCAGTATACAGGTCCTTGACTGAAGGCAGGTTGATAGTAATTGTTTTTTCTGCAGTCCTAATTATCCTCTGAAGTCTGTGTCTGTCCTGTTGGGTTGCAGAACCAAACCAGACAGTTATAGAGGTGCAGATGATAGTAGTGTAGCAGCTTGCAAAACTGAAACTGCATTCCATAAATGTTTTCATAGATAGTTTCCAGGCGACGGAAGTTTCTGCCACACAAAATTCCAACTGGAGAGTATGATTGATGACTCTTGGCTATGGATGTGTCCCATTGGAGAATATGAATTACGATACACCCAGGGGGTGGGGGGAAAACCAGGGTCAAGGGTGACAATGAATGATGTGTCTCAGAATTGGCTACACCCAGGCAGCAGCGACATGTCTACTCCTAATAAATCTTCTTTAAGCTTTGAAAATCCGGCTAGAGACTCATGATTTAAATGGGGGTAACTACCAGAGCTGGAGAACACGATTGTTCTTGCAACAAACAGGGAGGTGATTGTGTGTGAGCTCTCCCATCCCCACCCCCATGTTGTGATAAGTGATAGGTCATCTCTGGCCTTCAAAAGATAAAGTATCGGCTCAGCTAGAAGTGGTAGTATCTCCGAGCACCTCTTCTTTGCCAGATGATAACAAATGGAAAGGGAAAAACAGCTTGCCTCATCAACTTGGCTGCATCCTCTGGCCTCAGTGAAAACACCCCTTAGGAGCGATGGCTTGTCTGTTCCAATAAACAAAGCTTGTATCCATCGTAGGTTGAGCGGAGTTTTTAAGGTATCGAACCTTGGAGCCCAGCTATTCAGGACATCACTGGGAAGGAGGCCTGCCAGATACCCCCACAAAACGTGTGCTATTTCTGGCTCAGAAGCTGCTACTCGGTTGTACTGAATAACCACATTTGTAAGCTACCTTAAGAGGATCTCAAAAGCTTAAAGAAGGATGTAAATATTTGCAAAGAACTAATCCATTGGCTTACCTGGGCCTGGTTACCAACCGTTTTGCAGGCTCTATGTGGGCTGCCTTTGAATAGGCAGCTTCTGCATTGTGCTGTAAGTGGGTCATAAGTTAGCTGTTTATTGTGTTCAAGAGCTCAAACCCTTCTGGGAACTTGAAGAGCATCAGCTTTTGGTGGGATTGTTTAAAAGGAGTTCTCAGATGGAAATACTTTCCCTATTATCTTCTCCCTGACATTGGAAGAGTGTCATGGCTGCATCTGTCCTAGCCAAGCTTCATGAGCTGACAGCCTGACATTGGCAACGGCAGGGGAGGGAAGGTAGAAAGATTGGACTGTTAAGGAAGAAGGTGGGGATGGAAGCCCAGCTGAGCCTCGGGAGAAGTTTTAGCCAGCCAAGGTCAACTATCGATATGCAGAGCTGGGAACCAAAAACCTGTTGCCTAAACTAGCAGTTCCCAAACTTTCCCTCTTGGCAGCCCTGCCCAGCGAGGGAAGGTGTGTGTGTGTGTGTGTGTGTGTGTGTGTGTGTGTGGTAGGCACACACATGTGCACGCACAGCTCCACAGGTGTAAGTGGCAGGCACTTGCGCTCATGTGTGAAGCTCCACTTGTGTGAGCGGAGGGCCCTGGAGCGGAGGGTGCTTGTGCCGGGCTGCAGCTGGTTCAAAACTGGGTCACGCAAGTGATGGGTGTGTGTGTGTGTGTGTGTGTGTGACGCTCCACTTGCGCGATCAGAGAGTACACAAATGGAGCTTCGCGCAAAAGTGCCCTCCACTTGTGCAAGGGGAGCTTCACACATGCGCATACTTGCCCATTGTTGCATGGCCCAGTTTTGAGCAAGCCACAGCACTGGGCTGTAGCCTGGGGGTTGGTGACCCCTGCCCTAAACAATATACAGGCACCTAATTGGACTTTTACATCCTGAGGGATGGTGGAAGAAGAGGAAAATATACTTTGTATTCTCTGCAGGGGAAAACCTCAGATTCAGCTTACGCTTATGAGCCACGGTGGCACAGTGGTGAGAGTGCGGTACTGCAGCCTACTTCTGTTGACTGCCGGCTGCCTGCAGTTTGGCAGTTCAAATCTCACCAGGGTCCAGGGGTCAGTGTTCCAAGGAACAACCTCCAAAACAGACACCTCCGAGACAAGCATCTTCTCAAAGTTCCACTTTGTTAGAGATGTCATATTGGCACATCTGGGAAAACCCAAATCTGAGAGTTCCAGGTTTTCGCTTCCTCAAAAGAAAATCAAAGATCCACCCCCTGCCTTCATCAGTCCATCACGTGGCCCAATCATGTCTTCATCCCATCCGAAGACTATCCCCAGTCACTCCCCTCCAGGTGCAGGGTGAAACGTCCTTGACTCTCTCAGAAAAGAATGTTGTGGCTAATCATCCACTGCTCCTTAAATGTGGCAGCCTAGAAGCTCGAAAAGAAAAATGGCTTCCCAGGCTGACAGAAGGTTGACTCAACCCTTCCTCCTTCAGAGTTTGGTAAAGCGAGGACCCAGATTGTTGGGGTGGGGGCAAGAGGCTGACACTGTAAACCGCTTAGAGAGGGCTGTGAAACAATGTGAAGTGGCATATAAGTCTATGTGCTATTGCTATTGTGGTAGTTATTTATTATTATTATTTATTTAGACTTGTATGCCGCCCTTCTCCCTAAGGACTCAGGGCGGCGAACAGTTGATTGGATGTTGCATTAGGAACCCTGGTGGTACAGTGGTTAGAATGTGGTACTGCAGGCTGACTCTGCCCACAATCTGGAGTTCAATCCTGACTGGCTCAAGCTTGACTCAGCCTTCCCTCCTTCCAAGGTGGGTAAAGTGAGGACTCAGATTGTTGGGGGCAAGAGGCTGGCTCTGTAAACTGCTTAAGAGAGGGCTGGAAAGCACTGTGAAATGGTATATAAGTCTAAGTGCTATTGCCCTTCCTTCCTTCCTTCCTTCCTTCCTTCCTTCCTTCCTTCCTTCCTTCCTTCCTTCCTTCCTTCCTTCCATCCATCCATCCATCCATCCATCCATCCATGGTGCATTGTGGTTAGAATGCAGTATTGCAGGCTAACTCTGCCAACTGCCAGCACTTCGATCCCGAGTGGCTCCAAGTGGACTCAGCCTTCCCTCCTTCCAAGGTGGGTAAAATGAGGACCCAGATTGTTGGGGGCAAGAGGCTGACTCTGTAAACTGCTTAAGAGAGGGCTGTAAACATTGTGAAGCGGTGTATACGTCTATTGCTATTGCTATTCCTTCCTCCTTCCTTCCTTCCTTCTATCCACCCACCCACCCACCCATGGTACGCAGTGGTTAGAACGCAGTATTGCAGGCTAATTCTGCTGACCGCCAGCAGTTCGATCCTGACTGGTTCCAAGTGGACTCAGCCTTCCGTCTTCCGAGGTGGGTAAAATGAGGAGCCAGATTGTTGGGGGCAAGAGGCTGACTCTGTAAACCGCTTAGAGAGGGCTGGAAAGCACTGTGTAATGGTATAGAAGTCTAAGGGCTATTGCTATTGCTACTTCTGTAGCCAGGTAAGCTTCAGTAAAGTACAGGTATCCTCGACTTACAACAGTTCATTTAGTTGACCGTTGAAAGTCACAACGGCACGGAAGAAAGTGACTTAAAACTGTTTTCCACACTTACAACCATCATGGCATCCCCACGGTCATGTGATCCAACTTCAGACACTTTGTAACTGACTCGTGTTTATGACGGTTGCAGTACCTCGGGCTCAGATGTTCCCCTTTTATGACCTTCTGGCAATGTCTATGGGGGAATCCAGATTCACTTAACAACTGTGTGACTTCCTTAACAGCTGCAGTCATTCAGTTAACAAAGGTGGCAAGAAAGTTCGTAGAAATGGGACAAAACTCCTTTAATAAATGTCTGACTCAGAGGTGGTATTCAGCTGGTTCTGACCCGTTCTGGAGAACCAGGAGCGGAAATTTTGAGTAGTTCGGAGAACCAGCCAATACCACCTCTGACTGGCCTTGCTCCCATCTATTCTCTGCCTCCTGAGTCCCAGCTGATCGGCTGGGTCTTCTTTGGTTGCCCTGCACAGGAGAACGGAGCTGGAAAGCAGGTTAGTGGGGTGGGGAGGGAATGGGGTTTTTGCAGTATCCTTCCCCTGCCACACCCACCAACCCACACCCACCAAGCCATGCCCACCAACCCACGCCCAGAGCTGATTGGCTGGGTCTTCTTTGGTTGCCCTGCACAGGAGAACGGAGCTGGAAAGCAGGTTAGTGGGGTGGGGAGGGAAGGAGGATTTTGCAGTATATCCTTCCCCTGCCACGTCCGCCAAGCCAGGCCACGTCCACCAAGCCAAGCCATGCCCACCAAGCCACCCCCCACCAAGCCACCCCCACAGAATCAGTAGTAAAAAAAATTAAACCCCACCACTGCTCTGATTTAGCAAAGAAATGGGCTCGGTTATGGTCATGAATTGAGGATTACCTGTCATTGTTTTTCTTGTGGCAGTAACACAAACCTCTGGTTACTGTTTAATCCAAAGAAGCAATTTAACACGGGTGTTTCTGTTGTGGATGCTTTTTGGGATTCAAGAAGAGCCCTTTAAAAAAAACCACCACCACCACAGGATTGGAAAATTTCTCTGTTTCCTCTCTTTGTAAGTGCTTTTATGGGGGAGGGCAAGGAACCAATTTAGAAAATAGGAAGGAGGAAATGGATTCATAATAGATCAGCGTATTTGTTCTAGAAAATGCTCTTGCAGGCGTAATTAACTGTAACATTTGAAATGTGGTAATTATGCATTAAAACCACAAAAGAAAGGAAAATAGGTACTTAACTATTTGTTTCCATTAGTTAAATTCCCCATTTGTCTCCCCCCCACCCACCCATTGTTATTGCTACCACGTTGGGCCTCCCAAATTAGATTAATTCAAACAGTGATTTATTTTGTTATGTATGTGGGGGAAAAGCTTAATTCTCTCCCCTCCATGCACAACCCTTCCTAATGCAGGTTTTTCAAAAGTGAGTTTTTCCCTTTACTGCCTGTTCAATTTTTAGCAAATGCCCGTTTTTATCATTCCCAATCTCGGTGCACTTCCCTCCCTCCGCCCTCCCTCTTCTTCTCTCCATCTTTCACAAACCACTGAGCCCAAGACTTTGAGTAATGCTCAACTCTGCCTGGGGTGCTTTCCTTCTCATAGCCCCATGCACACGATAAATCGGCTAACAAACTGCAGTGTGACAGGTGTATAATTGTGCAGAGCCTACATGGGGTTTTTTTTACCTGTTGTTTGTTATTTCAAGATAGATTTGCAGTTAAGACATCCCAAGGATGAATGTTAGTGTTGGTTCTTTGAAAGTGGGCAAATATTGTCCGGGACTATAAAAAAAATCACATTTATATGTGGGTGCCTTCTTCTCAGTAGGTAACTGACATACAGGTAATCCTCAACTTAACCCTTTGTTTAGGGCAAGGGTCTTCAAACTTGGCAAGTTTAAGACTTGTGGACTTCAACTCCCTGAATTCCTGAGCTAATGTGACTGGAGGAGGAATTCTGAGAGTTGAAGTCCACAAGTCTTAAAGCTGTCAAGTTTGAAGAACCCTGATCTGTCTGTCTGTCTGTCTGTCTGTCTGTCTGTCTGTCTGTCTGTCTGTCTCAAGGGTCTTCAAACTTGGCAAGTTTAAGACTTGTGGACTTCAACTCCCAGAATTCCTGAGCTAACATGACTGGAGGATGAATTCTGGGAGTTGAAGTCCACAAGTCTTAAAGCTCTATCTAGACAAGATCTATCTGTCTTGTCTGCCTGCCTGCCTGCCTGCCTGCCTACCTACCTACCTACCTACCTACCTACCTATCTATCTATCTAAAGGGTCTTCAAACTTGGCAAGTTTAAGACTTGTGGATTTCAACTCCCTGAATTCCTGAGCTAACATGACTGGAGGAGGAATTCTGGGAGTTGAAGTCCATAAGTCTTAAAGCCATCAGGTTTGAAGGCCCCTGGTTTCGGGACTGCTCAAATTTACAACAGCACTGAAAAAAGTTTTCACACTTATGACCACTGCAGCATCCCCCGGGGTCATGTGATCAAAATTTGGGTGCTTGCCCACTGGCATGTATTACACCTGTGGGAACCCTGCCCCCCTTCCTAGAAGAATGAAATGTTTTGGAAAATATTAAAGGGGCAGAACAGAATATCTCCCTAAAGGAGAAATGGAGAAATATGCTCTTAAATCAGGGGTTCCCAACTGGGGGTGTAGATGATATTCCAGGGGGTGTGAAAACTTGGGTTTAGAAGTTTCAAAACTATAGTGTATATGTATATAGTTGACATGGTGGCTTAGTGGCTAAGACGCTGAGCTTGTCGATCAGAAAGGTTGGCAGTTTGGCGGTTTGAATCCCTAGCACTGCATAATGGAGTGAGCTCCCGTTACTTGTCCCAGCTTTTGCCAACCTAGCAGTTTGAAAGCACATAAAAAATGCAAGTAGAAAAATAGGGACCCCTTTGGTGGGAAGGGAACAGTGTTCCATGCGCCTTTAGTGTTTAGCCATGCCTGCCACATCACCATGGAGACGTCTTTGGACAGCGCTGGCTCTTCAGCTTTGTAACGGAGATGAGCTGCTAGAGCCAGAAATGACTAGCACGTATGTGTGAGGGGAACCTTTACCTATGCATATGATTATCTTTTCAGGGGTGCGAGAATATATCAGAAGTGTTCTAGGGCGGCAGGGTATAGAAAACGTTGGGAACGCCTGCCTTAAAGGCAGAAAGCAGGCTCAGTCTTTCTTAATAGTCCCCAGCAGATATTTTGTGCCCATTAAGAAAGATTGGGCCAGCCTAATTCACAAAACAAAAGAACTTTGCCTCCAAGGATGGGATTAAAATTGACACTCTCCTCCTCCACCCAAATCCTAAGAAAAAGACATGAGCCTTTAGGACTGAGTAATAGGATTAACCCACCACCATTTAGCAAAAGACACAACCCAAAAGACACAACCCTTCATTGGATCCATACCCTACCTGGATCCGTACCAATCGGGCTTCTGACCTGGGTACAGCACGGAGACAGCATTGGTCGCGCTGATTGATGATCTCTCCAGGGCTCGGGACAGGGTTTTTTCCTCTGTCCTGGTCCTGTTAGATCTCTCAGCAGCTTTTGATACCATCAACCATGGTATCCTGTTGTGGCATCTCGTGGGGCTGGGAGTGGGAGGCACTGTTTTACAGTGGTTCTCCTCCTACCTCTCGGGACGTTCGCAAACAGTGTTGGCAGGGGGGCAGAGGTCGACTCTGAGGTCTCTCACTTGTGGGGTACCCCAGGGGTCGGTTCTCTCGCCTCTCTTGTTCAACATTTATATGAAGCCGCTGGCATCCGTGGCTTCGGGGTGAGCTATCATCAATGCGCTGATGATACGCGGTCTCACATCTCCACTCCGGACGACATCAGTGATGCTCTCTCTGTGATGTCCCGTTGTTTGGAAGCGGTGCGGATCTGGATGGACAGGAACATGCGACTCAACCCAGCCAAGACAGAGTGGTTGTGCATACCGACATCTCGGTCCAGGTTTCATCTTTGGTCATGGGGGAGGAGGTGTTACCCCGTGGACAGGGCGGAATCTGGGGTCCTCCTGGACTCACGGCTCAAGTTGGAGGAGCAGGTGGGAGCCGTGGCCAGGGGCCTTTGCCCAGGTCGGCTGGTTCGCAAGTTGCACCCATATCTGGACCGAGATGCCCTGCGCACGATCACTCAGGCGCTCGTCATCTCCCGTCTCGACTACTGTAAGCTCTCTATTTAGGACTGCCCTTGCATACCACTCGAAGGCTTCAGCTGGTGCAGAATGTGGCCGCGCGGGTAGTGATGGGAGCTTCCCGATACTCCCATATTACACCCCTTCTGCTGCCTGCATTGGCTTCGGTTGCCCTCGGGTGAGATTCAAGGTTTTGGTGTTAACATTCAAAGTCCTACATGGCATGGGTCCAGGATATCTCGAGCGACTCCTCCCAGCATCAAATACCAACTGCCCTGTACTGGCGCACAGATGGGGTCTCCTCAGGGTGCCATCCACAACTCAATGTTGCCTGGCGGTGACCCAGGGAAGGGCCTACTCTGTGGCGGCCCCCACTTTATGGAATCTTCTTCGCCAGAGCTCGGCTGGCTCGATCTCCGCATCTTCCGCCACGAGTTAAAAACCTGGCTGTTTTTACAATCCAGGCTGTGCTGATTCTTTGGGGTTTGTTTATTTTAATTTTGGGGGTTTTAATTCCAATTTGGCTTATAATTGTTTAATATGTTTTTAGGTAATTTATTGTTATTGTTGTATTTTAGTTGTGAGCTGCCCGAGTCCTTTCAGAGAGGCATATAATTTATATACATACATACATACATACATACATACATACATACATACATACATTGCACAACACCCCCCCCAGAACAGTTCAAATGTCAAAGTCGCAGAAATCTATAAAGATCCTGACCACTGAGCCATGGTGATGCAGGGGTTAGCGTCAGGAGTGGGCTGCTGAGGGTTCGCAGGGTGTGATGACCCGTAGTCTCTCAAAATAACCCAAAACCCAAAACATGAATTAAAGTCCGGCAATGCCTTCAAGCTTAACTGTTTTATTAGTCACAGTTTGAAGTCCCAAAAGTAAATAATGAGGCAAAAGGAAAACAAGAACAAACCATATTGGCGAGAGTTCCGAAATCAAACCAAGATAAGTAAACATACGTTCCAAGCAGATAACCGGGGAAAGTCCTTGGGAAGAACGCCAACAAATATAAACCTCATTCAAACAAAACACTAACTTTGACTCCAGCAATTCTGAATATGCAGTTACAAACTTATATACATAGCTCCCAGCTATAAGCCCTGAGGAGGATCATGGTCCTCTCCTCCCGAGTAGACCACACTTTCCCCTGATCCTCTCCTCCCTGCGTGCCCTGGGATGGATAGGAGATGAGCCTGGGTCCTCCTCTGATTGCTCAGCCGGCCTCTGCCCTTCCCCAGCCTCCTCCACCACCTCTGGAGCCACACTCCCACTCCCTGTTGGCTGTTCCTCCTCTTCCTCGGAGTCAGTCTCCACCAGTGGCATGACACAGGGGTTCGGGAGATCCTCTAGCTAAGATTCTGCACAGTTCGGAGAACCCCCAAATCCCATTTCTGTCTGGCCCCGCGCCGCCCCACCCTACCCTGCCCTTCCCAGGAGTCCCCACGTGGCCTGTTTTGGATGCAGGTAATGCAGGGTACGTGCAGAGCTCAGGGATGGCAAAAAACAGGTCTCCTGGAAGTTTGGGAAGGCCAGAAATGGGCCCATTTCCGACTTTCAGGGAGCCTCCAGAGCCGGGGAGGCCCTTTTCGCCCTTCCGGAGGCTTGAGAAATGCCTCCGGAGTCTGGGGAAGGCAAAATGCACCCCACCATGGTGCAGGAAGCCGACTAGGCCACGCCCACCATGGCCACGCCCACCCAACAACCAGGCAGAGAACCCATTGCTAAAATTTTCGAAGCCCACCCCTGGTTAGAGTGCAGTAGTGCAGGCTACTTCTGCTGACTGCCGTCTGCCTGTAGTTTGACAGTTCAGTTCTCACCAGGCTCAAGGTTTTGGCTCAGCCTTCCATCCTTCTGAGGTGGGTCAAATGAGGACCCAGATTGTTGCGGGCAAGAGGCTGACTCTATAAACCACTTAGACAGGGCTGTAAAACCCTGTGAAGTGGTATATAAGTCTAAGGGCTATTGCTATCCGTCCACTCATTTCTTCAGCTGACCCAAAACTGTTGGTTCCGTTCATCATTAAACTTCCTTTCCAATCAGCCTCCATGTTGCTTTCAGCGTCTTCCTCCCCGCTTTGAACCGAACCAGATGGATTTTTCCTTCCAACACACCGTTCCAAGATCACCATTTGTAAACTTCCCCGTCACCTTCTGACAAGCAAAGCCACGGGGGGGCCAGATTTGCTTAACTGCTGCAAGGTGTGCTTAACACCTGTGACAAAACAGGTTGCAAAATGCAGGGGGCTAAGCTCATTTAACACCCTGCCTCACATAAATGTTGTCCTCCATTGTGGCCATGAGCCAAGAACTACCTCCATTCCTTGTTTTATAAAGAGTAAGTGGAAAGAATGCAGGCTGATGTGGATAGAGCATGCAATTACGGTGCGTGGTTAAATTAAGTTCTATGCCAGCCGAGTTAACCTTGATTCCCGCTTTAAAGATTCAGTGTCACCTTCTACCCCGAATCGTGCCGAGCATCCTTGGTTTATTTTTTTTAATTTTAATTTTAATTTTATTCATATTTATATGCCGCCCTTCTCTGGAGACTCAGGGCGGCTTACAATTTTTGGGATACAACCCAATGCTCAGCAATAGCCTTCATTCCATTGTATATGCCTGCTTATTACTAAGCGGCATTTTTACAAAGTCAGCTTATTGCCCCCAACAATCTTGGGTCCTCAGTTTACCTACCCCGAGAGGATGGAAGGCTGAGTCAACCTTGAGCCTGGTGGGATTCGAGCCTGCACTAATTGCAGGCAGCTGAAACTAAGTGCTAGGCGTTTAACAGCCTGCACCACCAAGGCTCTGGTTTAATATGGAGCAACAGATTTATGCTTGGATAGCGGCCCTCGTGAACAGTATTTGAGGCTTCCAGCTTAGCTGGGGTTATCCTGGGTCTATTTATAGATCCTCCCCTCTTCCTCCTCAGAGAGTTTTCCGAGCAGTATTAAAGCTGGTGTTTTGTTTTGGTTTTTTTCCCCCTCCATTCTCCCCTTCACATCCTTGCAAGCTTCAATCTGGATCCTGAATTCCTCTTGGCGGGAAGAGTCGATTCTCTGTGGTGCTTTTGGCAACTAACGTGATGGAGTTTGGCCAAGCTACAGGATGGCCAGTTTGTTTGTCTTTTCCCTTCAGTCAGACAGGGTGGCTGGCTTTGTTAAAGGAACTGTAAAAGTTTCCAAGCATCGTTGGCTTTTTTTCTGGAACGGTGTTTGTAGGGCGATGCAATGCAATGCCCAGGGAGTCCCAAAGTTGCTTTTTCAGGAGGCAACTGGACTTTCTGGTTTTTCTTTTGAAGACATTTGCTTCTCATCCAAGAAACTCTTTAAGCTCTCACAGGATAATGGGGAAGGGAAGGATTTATATTCCTTGCAGACAGCTGGTCATTTGCATCCTTTTGGAGGGTCATTGAGGCCACTTGGAGGTTTATCTGTGTCCTCAGGGTCACCTGAGTGGTGCTAATGGTTCCTGTAGCCATTTTCCTTTGAAATCCATTCCTACTCCCACACCATTCCAAGAGTGTTCATCCCAAATTGTATAGCTAAAAGTCTGTAGAGATTCTCAGCCATCCAGGTCATGGTTGTCCCCAAGGTGGGTTTTTTTCTGGAGGCAACTGGACTTCCTTGTTTTTTTCATTTGAAGACGTTTCACTTCTCATCCAAGAAGCTTCTTCAGCTCTGACAGGAAGCTTTGTTCTGACAGGTTTATCAGGGAGGTTTATTTTTTTTTATTTTTTTTTATTTTTTTATTTTATTTTTTATTTTTATTTATTTATTTATTTTTATTTATTTTTTATTTTATTTTTATTTTATTTTTTTTATTTTTTATTTTTTTTTTATTTTTATTTTATTTTATTTTTTATTTTATTTTATTTTTTTTTATTTATTTTATTTATTTTTTATTTTATTTTATTTTTTTTATTATTTTATTTATTTTTATTTTTATTTTATTTATTTTTATTTTATTTTATTTTTTTTATTTTATTTTATTTTATTTTATTTTATTTTATTTTATTTTATTATTTATTTAATTTATACAGCATCCTGCGACTTTAGGCGGCTTGCAAACAGCAGAAACACAAAATAGACAAAAACAAACACAGTAACCCCCTACCCACCCACCCACTCCTGGCAACAGCACACGATTAAATAAGCCATTTGATGGGGTCCATCACACTCTGGGTTCCTTAGGCTTACTGGCAAAACCAAGTCTTCAGGACCTTCCGAAAGACTGGCAGAGTAGGGATGATGGTCCAGAGGGAGAGTGGTGCGGTGGCCTAGAGTTGGGTCTCACAATCAGGAGGCTGTGAGTTCAATCCTAGCTAGAGGCAGACATTTTTCTCTCTGGGCACATTGAGATTATATCTGCTGAATATAACTCCAGATTGGTGACAGGAAGGGCATCTGGCCAGTAAACACTCAGCTCCATTCAGTTGCTCCAACTCCACCCCGATGTAAGGGATTATGGGGTCATTAAAAGACAAAAATAATCTTCCAGAGGGAGGGTGCCACCAAGAAGAAGGCCCTTCTTCTGGGTCCCACCAGATGTACCTCTTTAGGGGACGGGACCCTCAACATTCCTTGCCTCCCCACTCTAGTGCGTCAGGTGGATGAGAGACGGTCCTTCAAATCATCTGGTTCCTGGTTCCCTTGCCCACGAGGAAGATTTGCAGTGTTCATTTTAGTATTCTTTGCCATAATGTCGCATCCAGTGGTTGACTAGGGCCGTGCTTGCCAAATGAAGCTGCCTCTGGGCAGAGTGGAGTAATTGGTAAGGCATAGCAAAACGTTTGGCAAGGCTGGTCCTTGGACTCATCGTCTTCCATATCAAGTAGCAAAAAAAAAAGGCTGTAGGCTGGCAAAAATGTTAAATTAATGCATCTTTAGCCTCTCTTCTGCAGTGCAATTTATGTGACGGGGAGAGAAGAGGCAGCTCGGCTAAGGTGAAAGTTCAGACATATTTTGGGAGTTTGATTTAAGAGTCCATTTTTTTTTTAAATAATGTCACCCGTGCCATCGTTAAGTCTGTGCTTTTCTTTTTCAAGTTTTGTGCCTTGGGTTTGCATCCGCTCGACTCAGTGTCGTGTACCATCAAGGCTGAGAGAAAAAAAATTCTGCTAATTTCCAAGTCTCTGTGTTTGATTTGCTTTGACATGCTACTCTGGGCAAAAATGAAATTGGACAATTTTGTGTGTTAGTGCTGAAAACTCCAAAAATCGTCTTAGTGTGTTGAGTGGAACTGGTTAAGATGTTATGCTATAATCTGCTTTATTTAGTTTGCTCAAAGGACTTCATGTGGACTTAACGTTTTACAAAAATGCAGGCAGTTCTCAACTTACGACCACAATTGATGCTTATGTTGCTAAGTGAGAAATTCGTTAGGTGAATTTTGCCACGGTTGATCACTTGTCTTGCCACATTTATTAAGTGAACCACTGAGTTATTCAGTTAGTGGCATGGTTGCTAAATGAACCTCGCTTCCCTATTGACGTTGCTTGTCAAGGCACTGCAACCATCATAAATGTGAGTCAGTGGTCAAGCATCCGAATGTAAATCACATGACCATGGGGATGCTGCAACGGCCGTAAGTGTGAAAAACGGTCATGTTAACTATTTTCAGTGCTGTAACTTCCAACGGTCACTAAATGAACTTTTGTACAGAAATAAGGGAATATTTAACTCCTTCTTTGGGGTACCTGTGTTTCTGCATTGATTCACCTGCTGATAAACTCCAACTTAACTTTAAAAAAATACAGACTCCCAAATGATTTGGAATCCTTTGAAATCGAAATATTTCAAATATTTCAACAAAAAATTCCAGTTGAGGCAATCCTCGACGTATGACCACAATTGGGCCCAGAATTTCTGTTGCTAAGCAAGACCGTTAAGTGAGTTTTGCTCCATTTTACGACCTTTCTTGCCAGAGTTGTTAAATGAATCCCTACAGTGATTACATTGGTAACACAGTTGTTAAGTGAATCTGGCTTTCCCCATTGCCTTTGCTTGTCAGAAGGTCGCAAAAGGGGATCCCATGGCCCCCCGGGACACTGTGACGGTCATAAGTACGAGCCAGTTGCCGAGCAACTTAATAATGATTGCATGGCCATGGGGATGCTGCAACGCTCACAAGTTTGAATAACGGTCATAAGTCACTTTTTTTCCAGTGTTGTTGTAACTTTAAATGGTCCCTAAGGGAATGGTTTTAAGTCGGGGACAACCTGTGCAGATTCCCAAAGGATTCAGAAAGGAATTCCAGCTGGCTTTTCCCAAGTCCAATGTGTTTTACTTAGCCCATTCTTCCTAAATGATAGGAATTTTAAGGGAGCCATCCCTCACTATCTGCCATTCCCCATCTCCAGATTCAGCCTCTCCCTTTCCCAAGAAATGAGCGAGCTCTCCCTAAAACCTAGCTGGAAACCCCGTGTGCCTCCCCCCTTCTCACATGTTCCTCCGTGGCACAGTGGTTAGAGTGCAGTACTACAGGCTACTTCTGCTGACTGCTGGCTACCTGCAGTTTGGCAGTTCGAATATCACCAGGCTCAAGTTGACTCAGCCTCTTCCATCCTTTCGAGGTGGGTCAAATGAGGAGACAGATTGTTGGGGGCAAAGAGGCTGACTCTGTAAACAGCTCAGAGAGGGCTGAAAAGCACTATAAGGCGGTATATAAGTCTAAGTGCTATTGCTATCTTCCTTCCTTCCTTCCTTCCTTCCTTCCTTCCTTCCTTCCTTCCTTCCATCCATCCATCCATCCATCCATCCATCCATCCATCCATCCATCCATGGTGCGCAGTGGGTAGAATGCAGCATTGCAGACTAAATCTGCCCACTGCCAGGAGTTTGATCCTAACTGGCTCAAGGTTGACTCAGCCTTCCGTCCTTCCAAGGTGGGTAAAGTCAGAACCCAGATTGTTGGGGGCAAGAGACTGATTCTGTAAACCACTTAGAGAGGGCTCTAAAGCACTGTGAAACATCTAAGTGCTATTGCTAATGCTATGTTGCCTTTCATGACCAGGTGGGCTTCCATCCCCCTCCCACCCAAATCTCACCTTTGAGTCCGAATTGCTCTGCACGTTGGTTTTGATGCTCAACGGACATCATCTCTGGTTCCCTTTATTCGACAAGACTCTTAGAAAATGTCACTGCATGGGTTTGAAAGAAAATCATACCTTTCTTTCTCTTTCTCTTTCTCTGTTTCTCTTCTCTCCCTCTCCTCTTGTTTTGTTGTTGTTGTTGTTGTTGTTGTTGTTTTGTTTTTGTGTGTCTTTTCTTTTCTTCGATCAGCACCAGCCTCCTTTTCTCCAGTTGTGGGACCTTTTGCTCCACTCCATGCTACGAGTCTTCATCCTTTCAGGTCGACAACTCATGCCACTTCCTGGGACCTAACCCAGAGTAAATCTTGACCCGGCCAGGGTTGGGGGGAGCCATGGGGAGTTCAGCTTCATCGCTGGCCACCGAGACGGAGTCGGACCATGGCTTTACTGGCCCAACCTATCCTGGGCATCTGGCAGCAAGCTGGTATAGAAGTAACCATGGTGGCCCCATTTGGGAGAGTGCCCTTATAACACGGCAACATCCGCACGTGAATCACCGGGCACGAAGGTAAGAAAGCTGGGGAAGGAGCTTGCTCTGGTCTCAGCTTGGTTGAAAACCCAAGGCTTGGGGCGGCGGGGGGATTTCCAACTGCAGCCCCGTTAGAGGCCATGGGAAAACTGCCAACCCAGCTGCACAACTCACCTGGGTGCATCGGGGAACGCGTTACGTGCATCTGGAAATGCGTTACGTGTTCGGGTGCATGATAGTTACGCTGGCTGCTCATGGCATGAGACTTTGGGTTGGGGTTGTTGGAAGAAATGTCCATCTGGTTCAGTTCCAAGCTGGGAGAAAGACACTGGAAACATGGAGGCCAGTGGTAAAATGCTACCGGTTTGGCGCTCTGATGGTCAGCTGAGAGGAGAAAGACGAGAAAAGCACAGGATTGGCTCTCCCACCGGCCCCTGCGCATTTCTGTTCTTTATCCTCTCAGCTGATTGGCGCGGCAGAGCCTTAGCTGGTGTTTGGAAAGCTACACACACGTGTTAGGTCTGTGCACGCACGAAGTGTGTGATAAACGAACCGGTAGGGAAACTGATAGAATCCCACCACTGATGGAGGCTGATTGGAAAGATGGTTTAATGATTAAGCAGGACCACCAAGCGCATGGTTCTGGTGCAACTGTTTCTCACATGGAGTTGAGAATGGGGGTATTTATACCTTCTCTTGGGCTTTGCCCTTGAACTTCCTGTTCCTGTGCAACAACATGTATTCTATTGGCTGTTGTCAGACTCCCATGGTGCCATGTACAAACCCTAGGAGTTTGTCTGAGCTACATTTGGTTGAAGTTTCACTGATACAATGAAGGGACTTGTTGGACAATTCCTATTGCGGCTAACCCTACCTTTGTTCAGACCTTGCTGCAGGGAATTTGCTTACGAATAGAGCTAGCTGTCACAATAAGCTCTTTCTCTCTTAAGTGCTGACATCTGCTGAGGGCCATCAAGAAAGGTGGGGCCTGCTTTCTGTCTCCAAGAGCATGTTTCTCAATTTGTCATCCAGGGAAATATAATATTCTGCCTTTTAAAAAATATTTCTCAAAATATTTCATTCTTCTAGGAAGAATGCCATTGATCGAGGTGTGGGTATTGTAGAAGTCAATACAAGTAGTCCTTGACTTACATCCATTCATGCAGCTACTAGTAGTCCTCGGCTTACGATACAATAGTTCGTTTAGTGCAGAGGTCTTCAAACTCAACCCAGCATAGCTGGCTGAGGAATTCTGGGAGTTGAAGTCCACAAGTTGCCAAGTTTGGGGACCCCTGGTTTAGTGAGTGTTTGAAGTTACAGTGGCACTGGAAAAAAACGTGAGTTATGACCGTTTTTCACACTTTTGACCACTGCAGCATCCCCACAGGTAGTTCTGAAGGTCCCCCTTTTGATCTACTTGTGACATCCTGGTGGAAAATTGGCCTAGAAAAGGTTGCACCAGATTTAACCTGTCTTGAACAGTTTCTGTGTTTATATTAAATTAATTGTCCAGATCACACTTCTTGATTTTCAACCCTGTATCCATAATCTAAGGTTAAATGTTGAGAGAGAGAGAAATTGAATGAGTACTAAGGTGTTACCTTCAGCTCGGCTGATTGTATAGACCCAAACCTTTTTCATGTTGTTTGAAAGTGTGTTCCTGCTCTCTGGCATTAACACAATAAGAGGCTAAAATCTGAGCTTAGTTGAAGTCCTGCTCGGAGAAAGCTTATCAACTTCAGTCACTGTAAAATCTTCTTATTGGTGGCCTTTTGCCCTTTTAGAAACAGCAGGACACTGTTTCTCACCTTTGGTTTATTGTGGATTCCCATTTTCTAAATTATTTGCCCTAAACTTTTATCTCTTAGCTGGAGATCCCTAAGGTGCTTTTTCAGGAGGCAACTGGACTTTTGTTTCTGAAGATGTTTTGCTTCTCATCCAAGAAGTTTCTTCAGTTCTGACCAGATGGTGGGGAATGGAAGGATTTATATGTCTTGCAGACAGCTGGTCATTTGCATCCTTTTAGGAGGTCGTTGAAGCATTCCTGTAGTCTGCAATTTTTCCCTTTGGAAATCCATTCCTACTCCTGCACCATTCCAAGGGTGTTCATCCCAAATTGCATAGCTAAAAGTCCATGACCTGAATGACTGAGAACCTCTACAGGCTCTTAGCTGGAGAATATATTTCCTGAGTCTAGATTCACCCACTGGGGAGACACAGAAGGTGCCTAGTAACTCTTAATATCTAGAACGGAGGGGCGTCCAACCTTGGCGACTTTCAGACCTGTGGACTTCGACTCCTAGAATTCCCCAGCCAGCATGGGAATTCTGGGAGTTGAAACCTGGGAGTTGAAGTCCAAAAGTTGCCATGGTTGGACATCCCTGATCTAGAGGAACTGATTTCACCGTCCCTGTAGCCACCAAGCCAGATTCATGGAGATCGTAGCGCTAAGAATAGTCCACAAACACAATTTGCTCTCCATTTCCTGATTTTGTTCCTCGGTCGTGAAACTTACTAGTGAGAACAGCTGGCAATAAAATACATGTCTCTCTCTCCCCTCCCCATTTTTCTCATCAAGCAATTAAAATTTGCCTTCCTCTGGAAGGGGTTAAGAGGGATGACAGTCTGTGTTGTAACCTTTTCGTGGGTTGCGAATTATGTGGAGAGGATCTAGCGATGTTTTAACCAAAAGAAAGAAGGGAGGGGGAATGGATGGGTGTTGAAATCTGCCATGTTGCACGCTAAGAATATTGGAACTTATGATTAATTCCGGCTTTTTATAGCTTTTTCGACTTGTTGAAGTGCCATGTGCCTTTCTTAGTGCCTGTTGAAAAACAGCAAGTAACTCCTTCCTCTGAGCTGCCATGTCTTGGAAAATATTTGTGTGCGTGTGTGTGTGTGTTTGCTTGTTGCTATGATTCTTGAGGAGTTTGTGTGCATCTGCTATATAACATGCAGATTTGGGGGAATCTTTCTGGCAAAATGTTCCTGGTGTGTTTGTTTTCATTTTTCAAGACGGACCTTGAAATTTCTTCCAGAATTTCAGTAAAGTTTCCCCACTACCACCACTTTTTAAGCAGGGGATCAGGAAGTGAATAATATCAAAAACAAACTGTTTTAACCTTGTGTGACTTTCTATATTATTCCCACCACGGATTTTCTTCCTCATTGTTCCTTCTTCTTCTTCTTCTTCTTCTTCTTCTTCTTCTTCTTCTTCTTCTTCTTCTTCTTCTTCTTCTTCTCCCCCCTCCTCCTCCTCCTCCTCCTCCTCCTCCTCCTCCTCCTCCTGTCTCTGAATCCTCCATGTGACAACAGAGGAATAAAAAGTGAAGAGGGAAGATAAACTTTTAAGGCCGTTTCAGGAGGAAACATGGCTTTTGAGCCAGATCCCCCCAAGCCGTAAATCGAAAAATGTGTATGGGAAGATTAGTTCTCTGTGCACATTGTGGCTTTTCTTTCATCTAGCAATTTCCAATATCTAGTTTTTGGGCTTAAAGTCTGGACTGTTGGTATTGTGTGACGCCGTAGCATTGGATTCAGACTTCTACCTGATTGGCTTTGTGAATAGCACCAGCATTGCAACAGGTGCATATTTTGTGCAGTTAATTTTTTTTCTAATCCTTAAGGGTTTTTTGGACACCCTGGAAGCAGAAGGAAAGAGTATTTGCTCGTACAGGTAGTCCTCGACTTACGACCACAATTGAGCCCAACATTTATGTTGCCAAATGAGACAATTGTTAAGTGAGTTTTGTCCCATTTTACGACTTTTCTTGCCACCTTTGTTAAGTGAATCACTGCAGTTCTTAAATGAGTAACACGGTTGTTAAGTGAGCCTGGCTTCCCCATTGACTTTGCTGGTCAGAAGGTCATTAAAAAGGGATCACAGAACCCCAGGACCCTGCAACCATCATAAATACGAGTAGGTGGCCAAGCGTCTAAATTTTGATCACATGACCGCGGGGACGCTGCAATCGTTCTAAGTGTGAAAAATGGTCGTCAGTCACTTTTTTCAATGCCGTTGTAACCTTGAATGGTCACTAAACGAAGTGTTGTAAGTCAAGGACTACCTGTATTGCAAATGCTGTCCGGACATGACCATTAATGCAACAGGAATTTGCACGGACCTCACCTACCCACAGCGCTACTGAGCATCACAGGGAAATTGAGTTGATTCTAGCTTAGAACTTTCCTGGATTTGCAGTTTAGGCATTTAATCTATTTGGTAGTTGCTGTTCCTTTGATAAGTTGAAATCAAGAACCCAGGTGGTTATGGGGCTAAAACGTTGAGCAACAAACCTGGAAGTTTAGACTTAAGTTCTGTTGGGTGACCATGGACTACTCATGTCCTTCATTCAGGGTCTCCTGCTTGAGCAAGGGGGTTGGACTAGAAGACCTCAAAGGTCCCTTCCAACTCTGTTATTCTGTATTCTGTCTCCCTCTTTCAGATGCCTTACAAAATCAGCAACTAGTGAGAATCATACTATACTGTACTGTGCTATGCTATACTATACTATACTATACTATACTATACTATACATATACTATAGACTATAGACTATAGACTATAGAGCCTTGGTGGCGTAGTGATTAGAGTGCAGTACTGCAAGCTACTTCTGCTGCAACCAGCTGCCTGCAATTTGGCAGAGAGGTCTGTAAAGCACTATAAAGTGGTATATAAGTCTAAGTGCTATTGCTGTTGCTATACTATACTAATACTGTACTGTACTATACTCTTTATTGGCCATGTGTGATTGGACACACAAGGAATTTGTCTCTGTTGCATAAGCTCTCCATGTACATACAAACAACGGTCAACAAAGTAATATGAGCCACGGTGGGGCAGTGGTGAGAGTGCAGTATTGCAAGCTACTTCTGTTGACTGCCGGCTGCCTGCAATTTGGCAGTTCGAATCTCACCAGGCTCAAGGTTGACTCAGCCTCTTCCACCCTTCCGAGGTGGGTCAAATGAGGAGCCAGATTGTTGGGGGCAACAGGCTGACTCCGTAAACCGCTTAGAGGGGGCTGGAAAGTGGCATATAAGTGCTATTGCTAATATAATCATAAGATACCAATAGTAGAAAGTAAGAGGAAAGATGAGAAGGACAATACCGTAATACAGTCCTACTACATGGGTAAATATTTACAATATTTACAATTTAGAAAATTGCGTCAACTGGCAAAGGCTTGAACTGGTGGTGCTAACTCTTAGGGTTAATATGACACTCTCTCTTTGTACTACAAGGAGTATGAATTAAGCCAATCAAGACTTGGTAAGGTCATTTTCTTGTCCTTCTGCTTTAAGGATATCCATTTTTCATTGTTTGTTGCTGTCAATTGCTTTGACTTTTCCCCTCATCTTTTTTCTTGGTTGCACAAAAGCACCCTTCTGCAGATTTGTACATTACTAATGGAGTTATTCAAGGTCTGTTATGCTCGTACAGTTGAGCCTCCACACCAGAGAATTCTTCTGAAGCATAAGTCTTTGTAACCCATACTTTATTAGAAAGTCAGATTTTGGGGGGAATAGAAAAAAAGAACATGCCAGATGTACTGGAAAAATGCAGTCCAAATATATAGATGGAAGTAATTTTCAGGACAATAGAAACCAAGAACAGTTTATATTAAAAGGTGTGGAGAAAACCAGAGGACAGACAATTAAGGACCTCAAAGAAAGAACAGGAAGAAAACTTCCTTTTTAAGGTAGGCATGGAAAGATGAAAAAAATAAAATAAAATAAATGGAACTATAGCATCTGTCCTAGCCACTGTTTTAAGTGGTTTCTTCTTTTCCAAAGTGGAATTAATTCAAAAGTTTTAACGTAAAAGCACTCCCATCAAAACCAGCCAAAAAATAATAAAGTTTGAACAGATATTTAACTTCTCCGTAGGTCCAGTTAGAAGTGTGGGAAACTCAGAAAGGATGAGATTGAAGGGAAAAAAACAGGCATGATGTATTAACAAAGTTGGAAGGGACCTTGGAGGTCTTCTAGTCCAGCCCCCTGCTCAGGCAGGAGGCCCTATTCCAGACAAATGACTGCAATCTCTTGAAAACCTCCAGTGATCGAACACCCACAACTTCTGGAGGCAGGCTGTTCCACTGATTAATTGCCCTAAGGTTTTCAGTTTGCCTACTCAGCATCTTATGAGAGATTTGTAGTTACTGAAATAAAATGGGGGAGGGAGGATGGGCAGGGCAGAACCGAACCGAACAGAATAGAAAATAAAATAGGATCGGATTGGATTGGACAGGACAGGACAGGACAAGACAGAATAAAAAATAGGATAGGATAGGATAGGATAGAATAGAATAGAATAGAATAGAATAGAATAGAATAGAAAGAATAGAATAGAATAGAGGATGGAATAGAATATAATAGAATATGGAATGAAGAATAGAAGAATATTGAATGAAAGAATAGAGAATAGAATAGAATAGAATATTGTAATGAAGAATAGAATAGAATAGAATAGAATAGAATAGAATAGAATATTGGAATGAAGAATAGAATAGAATATTGGAATGAAGAACATAGAATATTGGAATAAGAAGAATAGAATAGAATGGAATAGAAATAGAATAGACAGAATATTGGAATGAAGAATAGAATAGAATAGAATATTGGAATGAAGAATAGAATAGAATAGAATATGGAATGAAGAATAGAAGAATAGAATATAGAATGAATAGAAAGAAAATGGACAAAGAATAGAATAGGATTGGAAAGAATAGAATAGAATATAGAATAGAATAGAATAGAATAGAATAGAATAGAATAGAATAGAATAGAATATTGGAATGAAGAACAGAATAGAATAGGATGGAATAGAATAGAATAGAATATTGGAATGAAGAATAGAATAGAAATAGAATAGAATAGAATAGAATAGAATAGAATAGAATACTTCACTGGCCAAGTGTGATTGGACACACAAGGAATTTGTTTCCTTGTGTGTCCAATCACACCAAGACACATTGCTTGTGTCCAACACGTGTCATTGTGTGCTCTAGAATGAGGTTCATCTTGTTGAGCCTCAAACAAATTCCAAGACGTGCCACGGGCTACTTACTAGAGATAAAGAAGCCACTTGGCTGTTTCCTCCATGTTACATCTGACAGCACTTTCTGTCTCTTCAGCCATAATCATCCCCACCCCGTCAATTCCTTACGAAGCCAGAACAGTGAGTTCGATGGCCTTTTATATATAAAACAGAATTAGAGCTTCATTTTAGCCAGCTTATTAGCTACGGAGACATTAAGAACCACTTTAGAGCGTATTACCTAACGTGTGGGAGGCATGCACTCTCTGGGTTTAAATCCCCTGGTTTCACAGGAGCTGATGTTCCAATCTGCAGCCTATCTGAATGAGAACACTTTTCAACGCAGCCGGAGTGTCTGATGTACAGTTAGATCCACATACCCTGAGCCAGGTCTACAAACCTCCTTTTACTTTTAACAAGTAAAACAAGAAAGCCTAGCATTGGGCTTTTGTGCCCTCTTTTGTTGAGCTGGCCTCGCCTTTCCCAACAAGCCGCACAATTTCTCCAAAGCTCTCAAGAAGACCTTGGCTTTTCCTGAGAATCTCTTATCGTTCAAAGCAGGCTACTGAGTTTAATCTACGACGTGAAGAAGAGGCTTGGTTCCATTCATTGTTTTTTTTTTCCCCCGAGTATTAATTAGACCTGTGTTGTGTTGAGATTTCCAGGCAGAGCACGATAAGGCAGGGAGGGAGGGAAAATGGTCCTCCAGTTTCTGGCTGGCTGGGATAACACTGGTGCAGCTTGATGGTGGGAGGGGGAGAGAGAGAAAGCGCCCCTGTTTTATGGCACAAAACGGATCATCATCGCAAGGCATTTCCTCTGCATGCTGGCTGCTGCATTCTGTGCATAGATGGGATATGACCTTAGCCCCCTGCTGTTGCAATGCTTGCCCCAGATATACCCCACGCCTAAAAGCCCCATGCGTGAAGGAAGAGCTTTGTAAACAAATGGCTGTTTAAGTTAGCCTACCGTAGAAAATTCTAATTGTTCAACTTCGTTGTATGCTGCAGTCCAAAGGGCTGCCTTTCCTCTGAGATATCAGACCTAGGCTGTTTAATTGCAGCTCTTCTCCAACTCTGTTCTGAGATTGCTCTGTTTGACTTGATGCAAACCACGGGGGAGAAAAAAACTTTTTTTTTTTTTATAAGGGGAAATAATGGCCAAAGATGTTCAAACACAGTAATTTGTCCGCTCCCCATGTTTGTGTCTCTGAATCCTAGCGCTCTTTACAGACGCTGTGGTTATTTTTGTTTCTTTCTCATGGTTAGGCTCAGGGGTCGAGGTGGAAGGTAAAACTTTGCAAATTCCTACTCGTTTGGGAAGTGTGGTCCAATGATTGCTTCGTTGCCAGCCTTGGAAAATGGTCTCTGTAAAGGCTTTACTGTGCGCTGCAGTGCATCTTTCCCAGTGTAATTTATATAAGATGGCCTCTAATTTCTGGTGCTTCCCGGAGAGAGTAGGAGAAGCAAGCTGAAAACCGAGGCATCTGGAACAAAGACACTTAATTTAAATTCTTTTCAGTTTGGTATTCAATTTGCCTTGGTTCCTCCAAGGCAAATTGAAAAACAACATTCTAATGTATGTTAACTTCTAAGGGCCTTTTTTCCTTTCCTTCCTTCCTTCCTTCCTTCCTTCCTTCCTTCCTTCCTTCCTTCCTTCCTTCCTTCCTTCCCTCCCTCCCTCCCTCCCTTCCTTATTTGGGAGCTAACAGAGAAAGAGAGAGAGAGAAGGAAGAAGAGAGGGAGAGAGAGAGAATAAGAAAAAGGAGGAAGGGAGAGAGAGAGAGATTTTCAATTCTTTTCCATGGTACTTATCTCGTTTGAGATAAACCTCTCTAAAGGAGCCTTTTTCCTTTCTTATTTGAGCAAAGCCGCATGGGTGTCCCTTAGCAGCAGCTACTCACTTTTCTGGCATTACTTGCATTTGATAAGAGCTGGGCAGTTATACTGAATAACAATTACATGCTGTCCCGCTGCCAGCAAAACTAGGGTTCCCCCTGCCATCGGCATTGAAACTGACCAACAAAGGGACATCATTATTAACTACTCTAGAGAAGAAAGCCTCTTTCGCTTGCATCATAGACTTCCATGAGCCGGTGGTGGCGCAGTGGTTAGAACGCAGTACTGCAGACTGACACTGCCCACTGCCAGGAGTTCAATCCTGACCGGCTGAAGGTTGACTCAGCCTTCCATCCTTCGGAGGTCGGTAAAATGAGGAACCAGATTGTTGGGGGAAATATGCTAACTCTTAAAAGGGCTGCAAAGCACTACGAAGTGGAATATAAGTCTTGGAGCAGAAGTGGTATTCAGCCGGTTCTGACCTGTTCTGGAGAACCGGTAGCAGAAATTTTGAGCAGTTCAGAGAACCAGTAAATCCCACCTCTGACTGGCCCCACCAACCCCATCTATTCTCTGCCTCCCATTGAGTCCCAGCTGATTGGCTGGGTCTTCTTTGGTTGCCCTGCACAGGAGAACGGAACTGGAAAGCAGGTTAGTGGGATGGGGGAGGGAATGGAGATTTTGCAGTATCCTTCCCCTCCCATGCCCACCAAGCCACATCCACCAAGCCACGCCCACAGAACCAGTAGTAAAAAATATTGAATCCCACCACTGCCTAAAAGCTATTGCAATTTATATTCAGTGCCAAAATAAATGCCACACCCATCCTGGCCTCATGCCCCCAATGAAGTATTTGGTCTTGGAACAAGAGGGGACAACCAAGCACCTTACCTGAAAAGTAATAAGGGCATCTACCACATGTCAGACAGTGTAGCAGTGCAATTGATGTCACCTGTCCATAGTTCACAGCCTGCAGGGTTCAACCAGCAATGAAGCTTGGAACCTGGATAGTTAACAGGTCTTAATTGCCTTCAGATCTCAAAAGCGATGCAACCTTCTCAACCTGGACGTCCATTCTGGCTGCTTCCTGGGCTGACTTAATTTATCAAACGTGGCTTCGCTCGGAATGTTTTTTTTCTTTTTGGTTTTGTTTCAACCGATGGAGTATCTGTTCTCTCAGTGAGAGCCATTGACTGTTTTCAGCGGAGGTGAAACTGTCCAGAGGGGTGTGTGGGGTAAGTGGGTTTGTCTGCTCCCGTTGACGGTTAAGGATCAAAAGAGGACTTACTTGAAACAGGTGGCTCGAAACAAAAGAAGAAAAAGCAAGCCCCAGATTCCACTGGGCTTGCCGGTTTTCCCAACCTGGCTAGATGTCATGCAGCTAAATGTTTGTTTTTGTTTGAAGTCCAAAGCTGTCTGGTGGGGGGGATGTTTTCCAAAGAATTATAGTCCCCGTCCATCGGAACGGGTACCGGAATGGGGAAGAGCTGCTAGCCTCCATTGCATCCACAAAACATCCTTTGTTTATCGTCATTTTACTGTTTTCCTCCTAAGAGAAGGGTTACAGCTCAGTCACAGACCGCTTGCTCTGCATGCAAAAAATGTCCAAGTTTAATCCCCAATATCCCCAAAGTAGAGCCTGGGATGTTTCCATTTCAATATCTGGAGAATTGCTGCTAGCCGGTAATAGGATGCTGAGCTTAATGGAGCATCAGCCGGGTTTCATTTAAGGTAAGGCAGCTTCTTGTATTTCTTCTGCTTTGTTTAGCCTTGTACCTTGTAATAAGATCTTTTTTAAAACAAAAAAACAAAAACAAAACACTAACCATCTAGGAATTCTGTATGTACCCAGAAGGAAGACGTACTGAATTTTAAGACCATCCTTTCAGTTCTCAACTGCTCTGTGGGTCTGCTGCATCGGTAAAGGAAAACCGAGTCTTTCAAATTCTGGAAAGTTGGTTTAATTGTTTTCTTGCAAGGACACCAAGAAACAGTCAAGCAAAATAAATAGTCAGCTCTAACCTAACTTTAACAGGGTACTGTATTTATGCATACTTCCCCTTACAACCCCTCATTATCCAGTCACGTCATCGGAGTTAATTTCCGGAGCTCACTTATTCCCTCCTTACCATCAATTACTATGTTCCGCTACTCAACAGACGCTGCAAGCCACCACCACTACCCCAAACACCACCATCCCGACACCAACAGCCTCTCTGCAACACCTTGTGCCACAAAACGGCCCCCCGTCTGTACATCCCCCCACGTGTATGTTCCAGGATCATCGCTGTCACTTGGTTGCCACCCACGTCGTCATCCAACATGTGCAGTAGCGACGATGCGCCTCGGATCCGTGGAATCCCCGAACCGAACCTCCGCCTCTTCCCTGGTCTCAGAGCTTTGTTGGCTGGCGCTTGTGTTGCCGTGTGCACAACATCAGTAAACAAATAAGACACACAGGCGCGCACAACGTCTGCTTTTCCTTTGCTTTTTTACCTTGTCAACTGAGAGTTGCCACCTCCAGAGATTTACACCTCCTCTCCTAAACCGTGTGTGTGTGTGAGGAATGCTTGTGTGTGTATATGCATAGATGTACAGGTAGTCCGCAACTTCTAACTGTTCGTGTAGTGATTGTTCGACGTTATGATGGCACTGAAAAAGCATGACCTATGACCATTTTTCAATGCTTCGGACTGTTGCAGCATCCCCATGGTCGCATGATCAAAAAATTGGACGCTTGGCAACTGGTTCATATTTATGACGGCCGTGGTGTCCCAGGGTCATATGATCTCCATTTGGGACCTTCTGAGAAGCGAAGTCCATGGGGGAGCCAGAATTCACTTAACAACCATGTGACTAACTTAACAAATGCAATGATTCACTTAACCACTGAAGAAAAGTCATAAAATGAGGGCAAACTTGCTTAACAAACGTCAGCAACCTAAATTTGGGGCTCAATTGTGGTCATAACTCGAGGACTACCAGTATGTGTCTATAAACCTACTGTTGTCGGGTGCAAGAAGTCAGGAACCAGGATAGAGTTCAAAAGTACTACAAGTTTACTCCTTGCTACCTACAGACAAGAGGACGCGGTCGCTCAGTGGCTAAGTGAGCTTGTCTTAAGACGCTGATCAGAAAGCTCGGCAGTTCGGCGGTTCGAATTCCTAGCGCTGCGTAATGGAGTGAGCTCCCGTTCCTTGTCCCAGCTTCTGCCAATCTAGCAGTTCGAAAACATGTAAAAAAATGCAAGTAGAAAAATAGGGACCCCCTTGGTGGGAAGGGAACAGCGTTCCATGCGCCTTTGGCATATAGTCATGCTGGTCACATGACCACGGAGACATCTCTGGACAGCACTGGCTCTTCTTCAGCTTTGTAATGGAGAAGAGCAGCGCCCCCTAGCACCAGAAACAACTAGCATGGATGTGCGAGGGGAACCTTTACCTTTATCTATAGACAAGAATCTGAACTACTAACGGTCAAGGCGAATTGGCACCAGAGAAGAGACTTCAAGGGGGGCTGGACTTAGGTCTCTTACATGGTTGGTTCAGCCTGGTCATCTCCCACACAAATTAGTCAGAAGTCACCTTCCCCAAAAGGGCTGTATCAGAACTGTTCATTTGTCATACATATTTGAGGGGCTGACTGCTTGTTAAAATGAGCTGCCTATAAGATGAGGTACCCCATCTCTACAGTGAATCTCTCCCCGCCACCCCATCTGTATCTAGGCACTGCCTGACAATGCACAGTCCCTTCTCGTACACATAGGCCGTTCTGTCTCTCCATGCACATACACAAACTCACTCATCCTTAACGGGCGCACAGGGCTTTCTAGCAAAGAAGAACAAGAATAAGGTGGAGATTAAGACGTGAGAGAAAAACGATCTGGGAAGGGAAGGAAATGAGGACAAACTAGGAGAGAGAAGAGAAGGGGAAGGAACAGACTCACAACTATTCGTTTAGTGACCATTCAAAGTTAACAACGGCTCTGAAGAAAATCACGACCATTTTTCACACCTATGTCCATTGCAGCATCCCCATGGTCAGGTGATCTGAATTCAAACCCCTTGCCAACTGGTTCATGCTTATGACAGTGTCCCAGGGTCACACGATCCTTTTGCGACCTTCTAACAAGCAAAGTCCGCAGGGAAGCCAGGTTCACTTAACAACCGTGGGACTAACTTGGCAACTGCAGCGATTCACTTAACAACAGTGGTGAGAAAGGAGGGAAATTTCATTTAACAAAAGTTCCGCTTAGTGACAGAAGTGTTGGGGGACCCCTGCTTTACTTGGGGGCTGCCCCTTGTAGACCTTTTGAAGCTACAGCTGGCCCAGAATGGCACCACTGGCATAGAGATGGGTGTGTTGTTGTTTCACGTAGAGAACAGCCTGTTCAGCTTCCTGGTATGATTCAAGCTGCTAGTTGTCACTCTTAATGGGTCTCTGGAACTGGATCTCTCCAGAGATCCTTCCTCCCACTTATTGAGATTCAGGGAAGCAGTCAGAATCTGTTTATTTCAGCAGGCTTTTGAGAGGGAGACAAATTGAGTGAGATTCCTCCAGTGTACGCAGACTGATTTTATTAGCTTTTATAGTTCCTCAACGCAGGAATATTTGGCTATTAATTTGTTAACATTAACATCTGTTATTTATAGGGGTTGTATTTTTTCCCCCTTAATTCTTTAATCCTGTGCACACATGGCAGGATCGTGAGCTGCTTGGAATTGGTCAGCAGTCGGAGTGGCGTGTTAATAAAATAAGCATATATTGCTTATTTAGTATCCTATGGCTGTCACTAAGTGCTGTATGTATCTTATGATTTATGATGAATCTATTTTTATGATGACTATGATCATGATTTATCACTTATAGCTTTTATGTACGCTGAGAGCTCATGCACCTAAGATAAATTCCTTGTGTGTCCAATCACACTTGGCCAATAAAAAATTGAATTCTATCATATTCTATTCTATTCCTATTCTATTCTCTATACTATTCTCTATACTATTTCTCTATTCTATTCTAATTTCTATTCTATTCCTATTCCTATTCTATATTCTATTCTATTTCTCTATTTCTCTATTCTATTCTAATTTCTATTCTTATTTCTATTCTATTCATTTTCCATTCTATTCTATATTCCTAATCTATTCCTATTCTATTCTCTATTTTATTTCTCTATTCTGTTCCAATTTCTACTCTTGTTTCTATTTTATTCATTTTCCAATTCTATATTCCTATTCTATTCTATTCTATATTCCTATTCCTGCCGTCCTATCCTATCCTATTTCTATATTCTATATTCTATATTCTATTCTATATTCCTATCCTATCCTATCCTATCCTGTATATACAGCATCCTTGCGAATACTTAAAGAAGAACACCTGTTTTCTTCATGTCCAGTTTTGGCACTTCTTCTCCATTCATGGAGAATAAAGAAGTTAAAGGTCAGCCTGCCTTGTGCACAACTGTATTATGTACAGTTTCTAGCACTCATTAGATCCGTGTTTTGTGTGGACTTCAACTCCCAGAATACCCCAACTAGCCATGCTGGGGAGAGTTAGATAGTATTCTTCCATTAGGACTTTGGATGGTTTTCGTCCAATGAGGCTTTGATCTAAAATGTCCAATCAGACGTTTTCTAGGACCAATTAGACAGCTAGGTGGTTTTTAGATCAAAGCCCCTTGGACTCTGCATCATTACTTCAATGCTCAGAGTTGCTCAGAGGTGAGGCCAGCCTGTTCAACACATGGATTACCCTGAAGCGATTCAAGGCTCCAATCTATAACGACTCCCTCCCTCTTTTAATTGCTCTAATAAATCAGATTGCAAGGATGGCTTAAGAAAACTAAAGGACGGTCAGAGATTCAGCTTAGTGGTTTCATTGACTTTTAATGGTGGGTGGGAGGGAATAGGGAGAACTGCTAGGGGTTTTTAATCTGTTGCAAGGTGTGGGGTGGAAAGCAAACACACTGAAAACTAAATGCAGTTTGGGGGAATGCAGAGAGGAAGGGAGATAAGCATTTCAGCCATCTTCATGCCTGTCTTTATGTTTGGGACGAAGGATACAATTCCAGGCATCTGGAAGTTGCGCATTGAAAATGTCAGCCCTGCCTTTGTACTGGAAATGAACTGTCTGATGTGTTTGTGTACAAGGGAGACAAAGATGCTTTGATTGGGATTCTTAATCTAATCGAGGTTGGGCTTGAGGGTAATTCCTGTACAGGTGGTCCTCGGCTTACAATCACAAATTTCCTGTTGCTAAGCAAGGCAGTTGTTAGGTGAGTTTTGCAGTTGTTAAGTAAATCGCTGCAGTTGTTAAGTTGGTAACACGGTTGTGAAGTGAATCTGGCTTCCCCGTGGACTTTGCTTGTCAGAAAGTTGCAAAAGATGATTACAAGAATAGAATAGATTAGGGCAAGGGTCTTCAAACATGACAGCTTTAAGACTTGTGGACTTCAACTCCCAGAATTCCTGAGGTAACATGACTGGAGGAGGAATTCTGGGGGTTGAAGTCCACAAATCCTAAAGCTGTCAAGTTTGAAGACCCCTGGAGTAGAATTAGAGTACAGTAGAGAGAATAGAAGATAATAGAATTAGAATTAGAACAGCATAGAATAATAGAATAGAATAAGAGTAAGTAGAGTAGAGTAGAGTTAGAGAATAGAATAAAATAGGATACAATACAGTACAGTACAATAGAATAGAGTAGAATTAGAGTAGAGTAGAATTAGTAGAGAATAGGATAGGATAGGATAAGATAGGAGTAGAGTAGAGTAGAGTAATGTAGAGTATAGTAGATAATTTTGTCACTTTAAATGTACACTAATCAGCATACATTAAAATTAATTGCATACCGCTCTCAAAGAGTCACCACCACAAATATACACTACATAAACATGGCAAAAAATTACGCATCTACCCAGATACACGCACACACATATATGACCCAGAGAAACAGCACACTCTAGTCCGGATGTACATATGAACCCAGGCCACTGCAGCCGTCATAAATATGAATCAGTTGCCAAGTGCCTGAATTTTGATCACCTGACCACAGGAACGCTGCAACAGTTTGTAAGTGTGAAAAACGGCCACAAGTCCCTCTTTTTCCAGTGCCGCTGTAACTTCGAATGGTCACTAAATGAACTGTTGTAAGACGAGAACCATATGTACCGCTAAAGCCCAGCTAAAGTGGCTTGGCTGACCACCACAGCTGTGGCATCTCTTTCTCTCTGTTCCCCCCCCCACACACACCCCTCCTCCTGCGCGGCAGGCAGAGGCTGGCAGCTGTGATTTTCTATGTGTCTGTTGTTTGGAGCAGTTAGCCTTGTGCTTTGTGGCTCTCTTGTTTGGTTGACCCTCGTCTTGTTTTGCCTGTTTTTTAATTGCTTTCATTTAATGTTCTCTACGGTAAAGCCACCTAGAATCTGCTGGAGCGGGCCACTATAATACATTTTCGTGAGATAATAAATAAATACTTGGTTGCTGCATGAAAACAAAACGGCTGGGAGGTGGAGAGGGGGCGAAGGCCCGGAAGGTTAATACAGAACGTTGTCTTCTTGAAGCAGCCGCCTCTCCTCCGAAAGGCAGAAGAGATAATCTGGCACGTAAGTCGGTGTGCAGGAATTTTTCTCCCCTCTCCGTTGTAAGGACACCGTTTTAATTCCCCTTTGCTTTTGGGCTGGGGTCACTGTCCCCTCAAAGCTGCTGAGCAGGGGCAAGCTGGAAGAGCCGCGGGCTTGGTCTCTGTTGAGATGGCAGTCAATTCAGAATTGCTTAGCAAAACCTCCAGAATAACAGCATAACGGAGCTGGAAGGGACCTTGGAGGTCTTCTAGCCCAGTGGTCGCCAACCAGTGGGCCGGGGACCACTGGAGGTCCGTGAGAAAATTTTGGTGGTCCGCAGAGAAATGTCCCCCACAAAGCAGCCCCCAAAGCAATTAACCCAGGCTGTGCAGGAACACAAGGCTTGCATTAAGAACAACATGAGGTAGTGAGGGAAGGGAGGAAAGGGTGGAGGGGGGAACTTGCCCCACTCACCCCACGCGTCTCGCCTGGCCACCGGACTGCTTCTTTCTTCTTCTGCTTTTGGCTGCATGCAAGGAAAGCAGCAAAAGTCTTTCTCTCCCCCAAACTCCGCCAAAATGAGCCTTTGGGACCCTGCAAGGCATCCTGCTCCAAGGGGCTGCACTGGCGTGACAAGTCTCGGACCAGTGTTGAGGTTCCATCTTTGGTCATGGGGGAGGAGGTGCTGCCCCCCGTGGACAGGGCACGGAATCTGGGGGTCCTCCTGGACCTACGGCTCAAGTTGGAGGAGCAGGTGGGAGCCGTGGCCAGGGGGGCCTTTGCCCAGATCCAGCTGGTTCGCCAGTTGTGCCCATACCTGGACCGAGATGCCCTGTGCACGATCACTCAGGCACTCGTTATTTCCTGACTTGACTACTGCAACGCTCTCTAATTAGGACTGCCCTTGCATACCACCCGGAGGCTTCAGCTGGTGCAGAATGCAGCCGCGCGGGTAGTGATGGGAGCTTCCCGATACTCCCATATTACACCCCTCCTGCGCGACCTGCATTGGCTACTGGTTGTCCTCCGAGTGAGATTCAAGGTTCTTGTGTTAACATTCAAAGTCCTACAAGACATGGGTCCAGGGTATTTACGAGAATGACTCCTGCGAGCATCAAATACCAACCGCCCTGTGCGAGCGCACAGACGGGGGCTCCTCGGGGTGCCATCGGCGACTCAATGTCATTTGGCAGTGACCCGGGGGGAGGGCCTATTCTGTGGCGGCTCCCACTTTGTGGAATCAGCTTCCGCCGGAGCTCCGGTTGGCCCCCGATCTCCGCACCTTCTGCCACGATTTAAAAACTTGGTTATTTGCACAGTCCAGGCTGTGCTGACCTCCTGGGGGGGGTTGTTGATGGTTATTTTAATCTTGAGGGTCTTAAACTTTTATATTTGACTTGTTTAATCTGGTTTTAGGTAATTATTTATTGTCATGTTTTAGCTGTGAGCCACCCTGAGTCCTTTTGGAGAGGGGGCGGCATACAAGTCAAACAAACAAATAAATAAGTAAGTAAGTAAGTCTCACAAAGACTCATTTCTGGCAGAGTTTGGGGGGAGAGAAAGAAAGACTTCTGCTGCTTCTGCTGCTTTCCTTCTCTCTCTCTCTCTCTCCTCCTAAGAACGGAGCTGGAGACGGTATCAATCCTAAATAAAGAATGAACGATCGGTAGGAAAACAGGGTGGGGAATTTTCCTGCAGACTTTTTTGGGGATTTTCCCAGGGTCTCTGCTGCTTTCTGCAGATGGTTGTAAGTGCGAGGACTACTCATAAGTCACTTTTTTTCGGTGTTTTGTAGCTGGTCGCTAAACAAATGTTTGTAAGTGAAGGACAACCTGTAACGTGGGCTCGTTTGGCATTTTTGGGTGTGCTAGATTTGAATAGTATTTGAACAGTATTTGAGGGGCTGCCAACCAAGAAGAAGGGGTCAACTTATTCTCCAAAACACCAGAAGGCAGGACAAGAAGCAATGGGTGGAAACTAATCAAGGAGAGAAGCAGCCAAAATAAGGAGAAATTTCCTGACAGTCAGAACAATTAATCAGTGGAACAACTTGCCTCCAGAAGTTGTGGATGCTCCAACACTGGAGATTTTTAAGAAGAGACTGGACATCCCCTTGTCTCAAATTGTATAGGTTCTCCTGCTTGAACAGAGGGTTGGACTAGAAGACCTCCAAGGCCCCTTCCAGCTCTAATCTGATTGAACGGTTGAATTGCTGAGCTTTGGCCTGCAAATCACAGATAGAATCTCCAAGCCTTGCCAGAAAGTACAAGATGTACCTTTGGCTTTGATTTGTATCTCTGTCAGGTTTCCTCCTTTCCTTCGCCATGGGTGACTTGCTTTCTAGCACAGTATTGGCAGCCGATCTGTAAGGTGGCTGCTTTCAGCAGGTCCTGGAAAAGGCTCTGCATAACTTCCCCACTGTAGATGCTCTGTCACTTGGCCTCGTTCAGAACAAGACACTGGAAAGAGTGCAGAGAGGAGCAACGAGGATGATTAGGGGGCTGCAGGCCAAAACTTAGGAAGAACGGTTGCAGGAACTGGGTACGTCTAGTCTAGTGAAAAGCGGGGACGCGGTGGCTCAGTGGCTAAGATGCTGAGCCTGTTAATCAGAAAAGTTGGCTGTTCGGCGGTTCGAATCCCTAGCGCTGAGTAATGGCCTGAGCTCCTGTTCCTTGTTCCAGCTTCTGCCGAACCTAGCAGTTCGAAAGCACGTAAGAAATGCAAGTAGAAAAATAGGGACCCCTTTGGTGGGAAGGGAACAGCGTTCCGTACGCCTTCGGCGTTTAATCATGCCAGCCACATGACCACAGAGACGTCTTCAGACAGCGCTGGCTCTTCTTCAGCTTTGTAACAGAGAGGAGCACCGCCCCCTAGAGCCAGAAACAACTAGCACATATGTGTGAGAGGAACCTTTTACCTTTAGTCTAGTGAAAACAAGGACTAGGAGTAACATGGTAGCAATGTTTCAATATCTAAGGGGCTGCCACAAAGAAGAGGGGTCAGTCTAGTGTCCAAAGCACTAGAGAGCAGGAAACTAATCAAGGAAACTAATCAAGGAGAGAAGCAACCTAGAACTAAGGAGAAATTTCCTGACAGTCAGAACAATTAATCAGTGGAACAACTTGCCCCCAGAAGTTGCAAACTGCTCCAACACAAGGTTTTTTAGAAGACATTGGATAACCATTTGTCTGAAATAGTATAAGGTTTCTTGCTTGAGCAGATGGTTGGACTAGAACCGTGATGCTGAACCTATGGCACGCATGCCACTGGTGGCAAACAGAGCCATTTGTGTGGGCACGCGAGCCCCAGCCAAACTTACCTGCACTGTGCATGCGTGCGTCCCAGCTGATTTTGGGCCTGTTTGAGGCCGTTTTTGCCCTCCGAAGGCTCAAGGAAAGCCTCTACAGCCTCGGGAGGCCGAAAAACAGGCCTTCTGGAAATACCAGAGATGCCAGAGGCCTCCCTCGAGGGGGATGGGGCGCATTGCATTGTGGGTGCTGGTACACGTGCGCACTTTTGGCACACCACAACAAAAAAATATTCTCGCATTCTGTCATGCAAATGCAGCTGTAGTCTTGAGCCCAAATTTAGCTGCAGAAAGAAAATCTTATTTCAACATTACGTGGAGGTGATATTGTCTAAGCAGGCAGAACCCGCCTGTTCTCCTGCCGGATGAGTTGGGAAGCAACATGAAGCCAGTCAAAGCAGCCAGCCATGAACTTGGGAGACACGGAGGGGGGTGCTCTGGCTATGACCCTCGCCATAGAGTTTGGGTTCTCATTGATCCAAGGCACCGTTGTAAAGATGGCGGAAGGGGCTGGAGAAATACAGTGCCCATGCATGGCCCAGAGGATTGCATCACTCCCGGAAGGCCAAAAACAAGATAGAACTTCAGCAGGGGGTTGGACTAGAAGACCTCCAAGGTCCCTTCCAAGCCCATTCTTCTATATTTTCTCCTGTCTAGAAAAACTGCCTATTCTGCAAATGGACTTGGGGTTGGGGGTGTGTGTTTTATTCCCGCTAAAGTGCTCGGATGTTTGGACGTCGGCTTGAGCAAAGCTTTCCCGCTGGCAGCTCTGAACGGGAATGTGTGCAAACAGCCTCGCTTCCTCCCTTGAAGCTCAGCAGGTTGCATTTCTACCAGTAAAGCGCCAAGAGAGGAGGCCTGCCAAAGATTGCCGTGTTCTGTGAATGAGACAGGTGTCAAATCTCTGCATGCTTAGCTCTCTGTTTCTAGCTGCTTCCTTTTGAATTGGGATGCTGCTGGCTTTTTCCTGTTGGCAACCAATCTAAAGAGAAGCAAAAAACCAGGAGGCTGGAGCTCCATAATAATGTGTGGTGGGCGATGGGTTTCTTCCCCCCCCATCCCATACCAATGAGGGTAATTGCGAAGGAAGAGGTTTATCCCTTATGCTAATGAAGCCCATCCGTGTACACTTGGATACGTGTGTTTATTTGTTCAGTGCATTGATAAGTTAATGCAGTAGCTAACTAAAATGGTGAGCAGTGATCCTTAAAGGTCTGTGGCTAATATCCTGTTTATGTATTATCTTAATCAGAAAAAAAGAACTTGCCCTTTCTCTGTTTATAATAAGCATAGTCCTTGTTTTACAACTACAATTCAGACCGGAACTTCCGTTGTTAAGCAAAGCGTTATTTTATTTTTATTTATTTTGTATTTTATTATGAGATTTATATGCCGCCCTATCTCCCTGAGGACTCAGGGCAGCTTACAATACTAAAAACCACAGAATACAAATATTAAAAGATGAATTAAACTCAAATCTCATAAATCAATAAAGTTTAAAATTTAACAAATTTAAAAACCACTAAAGAGACCCTGCCTCCCTCCCCATCAGTCCGGGTAGGCTAGTGGAACAGCCAAGTTTTTAGGCCACGGCAGAAAGATGGGAGGTCAGGGGCCACCCGGAGCTCCAGAGGCAGCTGGTTCCAAAGAGTGGGCACCCCCACAGAGAAGGCCCTACCCCTGGGCTTTATAGGTCAGCACCAGCACTATTAACTGAGCCGTGCCCGATCTTACAACCTTTTTTTTTGCAATGGTTGTTAAGTGAACCACTCAGTTAAGTGAAACACATGGTTGTGTTTCAACTCCCCCCCCCCACTTTGACTTGGCTTGCTGGTAGCTATCTGGGAAGATTGTCAATGGCAACCAGGTGACCTTGGGATGCTGCCCCTCATCACAAATACACGCCTATTTGCCAAGCACCTGAATTCTGTTCACAACACCATTAAAGATGCTGTGACAGTTGTGTGAGTACCTGGTTGTATAAGTCACTTTTTTCAGGGCTGTTGTTACTTTGAATGGTTGCTAAGCAAATTATTGTAAGTTGAGTACTACCTGTACAGCAATTTTAATGGCCATGATGCTGGGATGATTGAAAGCGTTGTAAGTCACTTTTTTCAGTGCCATTGTAACTTTGAACAGTTGCTAAACGAATGATTGTTATGTTGAAAACTACCTGTGCAGGGATTTTAAGGCACAGCCTATGCTGTAGCTTCATGTCGAGTCAGATTGGTGGTCCGTATAAGTTCACCTGTGTCTTAGATTGGCCTTAGACTAGTCTGCCTGCCAACCTCATCCTTGGCATCTACCAGTTTCTCTGCCCCATTGGATTATTTTTAGATGTTTAATTTAAAAATAAATAAGCAGAAAGCTAGCATGTTGCCAAGGATAATCCAGCACAAGTCTCTTATTTCTAACAGTGCTTTTGGTCCCCACATTGACTCCATAGTGGCAGGTGCAAACGATCAGGACCATAATTTAAGTTGTAGTTCGAAAGAGCTATTGCTCAACCTTAAACACAAGAATCTAATCAACTGAGATTCGGCACTAACTAGGCACCAGATATGGATCAATGTAATTCAAGGTTGGACCTGGACCATTTGTGGTAACGTAATGACTCTAAACTCATTACCTACTTAACTCCGTCTCCCAGCTCTGCCTGCTCTTCTCCTACACAGAGTGTTCTTTAAAAACCCCAAATGGTGGCTATTAGAATTTCAGTTCTACGTTTGTTTGCGTGTCTAGAAAAAGAGAAATAGAAGCAGTCATGGGAAGAGGTTTTGATGAGTGGGGAGATCTCTTAGAGTAGTTGTTGAGGATCAATCTCTCCACCTTGCCTTCTGGTCAATGCTTGTTTTGTGATGGCCACACATATATACACACCATCAAGTAGCAATTGCAAGAGTATGAACAACATGCATTTCAAATGCGCAGTTGGCGCTGGAAGAACAGTCCCTCTGTCTTGCTTTGCCTGGGCCTCACAGTGAGAGCTTTTCCAGCCCCACCTCAAGATGCTGGCTTGAAGTTCTGGTTTTCTGCAGATTCAATGGGCCACAGTATGTGGAAATTTTTCTTTTAATTATTGGTTCAGATTCTAAACTCAGTGGCTGAGTTCACACAACATTCTTCAGACCATTAAGTGGAGTCATTGATTTGTTCAAAACCCATAATCAAGTTGCTTGGGCACACGTTATACTACATGGGTTGTTAAGCTGTGAGTGATAATTTCCTCCAGGTCATAAGCAACTGGCAGTTGCGTGTGTATGAGAGCGGGGGTGGTGGTGGTGTGGTGTTGTCTTTAAAAAAACCTGATATGGCTTGCTCAGGGATAGTAGGACTATCAAGAAAACTTCATATTGCTTTGACTGTGTGAGCTACCTTGGACAGCTCTGGCATTAGAAAATTTGAGAGCCCCTTTCTGATGCGGTTGAACGTTTTTGTACCATGATGTAAACTCATGACTCTTATTCACTCTCGTAGATTCATAAAAAAGGAATGAGAGAAAAAGTTAGTCTTCAAATAGTTATCCAGTTAGTTAACTTTCTCAGCCTATACACAAGTGGCAGTATGCTCACATGCTAATATGTACCCTCGACAGGAATTTATAATGCAGTTCATCACTCCGGTGTTTGTGTTAGTGGAAAGTTCACATAAAACAGGAAAAGGAATGCAACTCGTATTTTAAAACAGAGAAAAATGTCTTGTTTGTTTTGGGTACATAATTATAACAATGCCTGGTTCAGGAAAGAGGCAGATGTGAATGTATAGAATTTTTCAAGAAAAAGGACTAGCCAGTGAAGAAATGGGAGGTGCAATTTAGTGTCAGACCTGTCCCGGCTTAGATATGTAGGAAAGAAAGACCCTTGACTCCATTTGGTTGGAGATAAATGTTCTTTTACTAAAGTTAAGCGGTTGCAGTGAAAGTAAAGCTAGATCTGAGTATTCCTACACAAAAGTTACACTTTCTCCCCCTTTCCTTGGTCCTCTCCCTTTGACCAGTTCATCAGTGTCCAATAGTATTCCTTTTTGATGTTCTGAGAATTGCTTTAAGGTTTGGCGCCTCCCAATGTAGTGTCACATCCTGTTCCCAGGCCATGTGTCCTTGGCAGCTGGCTTATTCCAGTTTGACACCTCTAGTTCTTGTCAGCTTGTCTCCCCCTCCTCTTTTCGTTTCCCCCCATTCCCAAGACCCAACTTTACTTCCCAAAATTCCTCCCTCCCTCCCTTATATTTTATAGCAGGATGCCAGTGAAGTGAAGAAGCTGAAGATGGCAGGCCTGACATTAAGGTTGGAATTCAAGGCTAAAGGGTGGGAACTGTTGAATTAGAAGCAGAGCTATGCTATGTCTGGTAAAGAAGTACTCTAACCAGCGGTGGGATTCAGCCAGTTTGCACCAGTTCAGGAGAACCAGTTGTTAACTTTCTGAGCAGTTTGGTGAACTGGTTGTTGGAAGAAATCATTAGGGCAGGGAGCCGGTTGTTAAATTATTTGAATCCCATCACTGGCTCTAATCCAAACGTAAGGTTGAAGACTTAGCATCAAAAGGTCTCTTCAAGCAACTAGGAAAGAGGCCACTCCTTGATCCTGTCCTTTTGATCTTCAGATCTTTCCCTTAGTTCACAATACTGAGCAAAGCCATCCTGTGGTTGGTTTCATTCTGGCTCTCTTGGTTTCATTGGGTGAATCTCGCCGATATTAGTTGAGTCAACGACTCTCACTATCGAGAAGAAGGTGAGGACTGTGAAACTTGGGAGGTCTGGTGTGAAGCTCAAGTTGGCCTCTCTCCTCTTGAGTACAGTTCAAAAGCAATAGCCCAGGTTGGCTTCAAAGGCAGTCCAGGGAGACAGGTGACATCACAATGTGGCTCTTAGCTGGTGGTTCGACTGACTTGCTGACCTGGAAGGACATCCACTCAAGAAATGGCCTTCCCAGGCCCTGTCACTCCACAGGCACGTCATGAAGAGCAATGCTCGGGGGCCCACACGCTGCTTGAAGATCGATCGCGGGCTGACCTGGTCTAAGCTAAGAGGTGATTTGGGTGCAGGAGGGGGAAAGGGGGGAGCGGGGTGGAACGTACAAAGTTTGGAAATTATACACAGGCAGCTTAAGGATTTGTCCTGGTAGCTCTAGGAGGTGAGACACTCTATTGTCGAAAGGACCCCAGTTGCGTGTATTCTGCAGAGACAAGTAGATTTTTCTACATTCAATGTCAATAGTGCAAGTGAAAGAACTGGCAGGCAGCACGCTAGATAATTCGGCATCTGGTTTGTACCTGATGCTGTATTTATTCCCTTTTGAGATAAGCAGCATTATGCCCGGTGCAGAAGAGTAAGAAAAGTATGGCATGAGATAAGGAAAGGAGAAGGAATCTAATTTACAGCAAGCCCCATTCTCTCTATCTCTCTGCACCTTTTTATCCTTGCAAACCATCTTGCTTCCGTCACAGCCATCCATTGCTTCGTATGTTGCCTTTTGATCCTGAATGTATTTTCTAGTCGGTGGGATGCAGGCAATGGTATATCCGCTTGCAACACCTTTAGAGCATGTTTTCCCAACCTGGGCCATATGAAGACGGGGGGACTTCAATATCCAGAATTCTGAGGAATTCTGAGAGTTGAAGTCCATCCATCTTAAAATGGCCCTGGTTGAGAAACTCTGCTCTAGATTAAGCATCACTTCTGGGAGTTAAAGTCCACCTGTCTTAAAATGACCCAGATTGAGAAACACTGCTCTAGATTAAGAATTCCAGATTAAGCTCTAGATTAAGCATTAAATAAACTTTAGATTAAACATTAAAATGACCTAGGTTGTGAAACGCTGCTCTAGATTAAGCATTGGAATCCCACGAGCCTCCTTAAAATAAAATTCGGCTAGGGTCACCCTTGGGAATACTGGTTTAAATGAATTAAAAGTGACCTGTTCCATCCTTACTGTTAGCAGGCACTGCTTCTTGTGACATGAATATGGTGTGACTGGCAACCTGGTCTATTATATCTTTCCTGACTTAATAAAAACATATGATGTGAAAACCTTGATTGACCAAATCCATGGGAGGCAACTAGTCTACAGAGACTTCTGTGATGACACTGACATCTTAATAATTAGTGATATATTGAACAATCTGTACCAGATATGGAGATTTTATCTCTTGGAAATCCTCATGATATTCTGGCATTGTTCTAGCTGCTGCTTGCATGCTTTTAAGCCATAAGGATTAGAAAGGACGATATCTTTATATGTTTTGTCCACTTGACAACAGAATATATATATATGTAGGTCTTGGTGTATTCGGGTCTTGTCCCGTGTAAGATTGAGAATACCTTGGTTTCAATGAGATCCCACTCGCCATCTTCAGGCTGGTGTCTTCGGCTTTGTGCTTCTGCCAGCAAAGCGTGATCTGAGCTGCCTTCTCTCTATAAATACTGGAGGGGAGATGTGGTGTGCTGGCTCTGCTGTAAGCGTGTTGGTTGGCTGTGTTTTTGGCTGTGTTGTCGCTTCTTGATTGGTTGATGGAATTGATGTTTGCTGATTGGTTGGCTTTTTTGTAAAAGGTATTCTCAATCTTACACGGGACAAGACCCGAATACACCAAGACCTACGTACCTTTTTTTTTTTTTACAAAAAAGCCAACCAATCAGCAAACACCAATTCCATCAACCAATCAAGAAGCGACAACACAGCCAAAAATACAGCCAACCAACCCACTTACAGCAGAGCCAGCACACCACACCTCCCCTCCAGTATTTATAGAGAGAAGGCAGCTCAGATCACGCTTTGCTGGCACAAGCACAAAGCCGAAGACACCAGCCTGAAGATGGCGAGTGGGATCTCATCGAAATGTCGCCAAGGTATTCTCAATCTTACACGGGACAAGACCCGACTACACCAAGACCTACATACATTTACCCGTGAAAATCTATGAAAATATATATATATTTCTTAGGACTGGCTAATTTGCTATTGATTAGGAGATCTACGGAGCGAGAAAAATTATTCTTTCTGCCATGTGCATGTTTACGTATCCATCGTGCTTTTGCATTTTGGCGTGAGCAACATTATGAAAAATGCAAAAAAGGAGAATGTAGTAAGTAGTACACAAAAGAAATAAGAGACACCAAATAAGGAAGGTGAGGTTAAAAAAGGGCTGTGGGTTTAAAAAAACACATGAAAGAAGGCGGGGAAAAGATAGAACAATAAATGGAACAGCTTCCCGTGCGGAGTTGTGGGTGCTCCATCACTGGAGGTTTGCAAGAAAAGATTGGACATCCATTTGCCTGGGATGAGATAAGGTCTCATTATCCGGCCAGGATTTGTCTAGGTTTCTTCATCCTGGGTATTAAGTATATTTTAAGATAGCTGCTATGGTTTAATTGTAGAAAATTATTTTCCAATTGAACCTGGAAATTACGTTGCTAAAGTTGAGGAATTTGTTACGTGAGTTTTTGCCCCATTTCAACAACCTTCCTACAACCACATTTGTTCAGCGAATCACTGCCGCTGTTAAATCAGGGGTTCCCCCAAACTTGGCAACTTTGAGACTTGTGGACTTTGAAAAGATACATTTGTCAAGAGTCAAGAATCATCAGGTATAACACTTAATAACAGTCATAGGGTACAATAAGAGTAGAGTAGAGTAGAGTAGAGTAGAGTAGAATAGAATAGAATAGAATAGAATAGAATAGAATAGAATAGAATAGAATTCTTTATTGGCCAAGTGTGATTGGACACACAAGGAATTCGTCTTGGTGCAAATGCTCTCAGTATACATAAAGAAAAAATAAAATATATTTGTCAAGAATCATAAGATACAACAGTGATAGTCATAGGATACTAATAAGCAATCAAATTATACTAGGAGACAATAAAAACAATATAAGTTGTAAAGATACAAGCAACATGGATATAGCCATAAGTGGGAAGAGATAGGTACTAGTAAGGATGAGAAGAAGAATAATAATACAGTCTTAACAGCTAATTCGACAGCGTTGTGGGAATTAATTGTTTAGCAGAGTGATGGCTCTGTAACCCTCTCAACCTAGCTGATGATTGACCAAAGGAAATTAGTTTTAACACCAAACAGCCCTGGGCATTTTGAGCCTAAATGAGCAGCTTCTGGCTTTCATACAAATTGAGATGGGGAACTTAAAACAGAGGACATAGAAACATAGGGCTGGAAGGGACCTTAACCCTAACCTTAACCCCTAACCCTAACCCTTCTAGTCTAACTCTACTCAAGCCTTATACCAGAGGTCTCCAAACTTGGCAACTTTAAGACTTGTGGAATCCAACTTCCAGAATTCCTCAGCCAGTCCACAAGTTTTAAAGTTGCCAAGTTTGGACACCCCTTGCCTTATACCATCCCAGTCAAATGATTATCCGGTCTATTTTTTTAGAACTTCCGGTGATGGAGCGCTCACAACTCTAGGAGGCAAAGCTATTCCGCTGATTAACGGTGCTCATTGTCAGAACATTTCTCCTTACTTCTTGGTTAGATCTCTCTTTAACAAGCTTCCACCCATTCCATCTTTTCTTGCCCTCTGGTGCTTTGGAGAATAAGTCAATCCCCTCTTCTCCATGACAGCCCCTCAAGTGCTGGAAGACAGTTAGCATGTCCCCCTAGAAATCAAACAAATACAAGATAAAGTAAAAATACTGTCTTCAGCCAGGTTAAATGTGTTAACGCCAACAGAGCCTCCATTCCATTCCTTTTTTCCCCAGAACTTGCAGTCTTAAGGTGAAGAAATAAATGTGATTTTTCTAGTGAATAATTAGTCTAGTGAAGAGAAGGACCAGGGGAGACATGATAGCACTGTTCCAATATTTGAGGGGCTGCCATAGAAAGGAGGAAGGGGTCAAGCTATTTTCAAAGACACCAGAAGGCCAGACAAGGAATAATGGATGGAAACTGAACAAGGGGAGATTCAACCTGGAAATAAGGAGGAATTTTCTGACAGTGAGAACAGTCAACCCGTAGAACAGAAGTTGCCTTCAGAAGTTGTGGGAGCTTCACCACTGGAAGCTTTCAAGAAGAGATTAGACTGCCATCTGTTAGAAATAGTGTTGGGCTTCCTGCTTGGGCGGAGGGTTGGACTAGATGACCTCCAAGGTCCCTTCCAACTCTGTTAATCTGTTATTTTTTCTCTTTCCTCTTGCCCTTTTCTTTCACATCCAAGTCATCCATTATCCCTTCCTTATTTAGAAAGTCTAGTAGCTGTTATTTCTTTGCATTCCTCTTGATGGGATCGGCCCATCAACAGTGCAGAAAATTAATTAAAAGATCTGATTTTTTTATTTACCTGTGGAATGAGATGTTCAAAGACAACAGGGTTTCCCTTATGTATTGTTATTTCTGTGAGTCTGACATCTGTAATTATCTTGTCAACGTAGTTTTGTTTGTTTCCTTGTTTTTTTTCTAATAATGTCATCTCAGGAACCACAGGTAGGGACTGCTGGTATTTAAAGGAGGATCTTGACAGACTTGAACATTGGGCACTATCTAACAAAATGAAATTCAGTGGTGAAAAAAGTAAGGTTCTACATTTAGGCAAGAAAAATCAAATGCACAGGACAGTATATGTGGTACCTTGCTCAATAGTAGTAACTATGAGAGGGATCTCACAGTCCTAGTGGACAGCCATTTAAATATGAGCCAGCAGTGTCCTGCAGCTGCCAAAAAGGCCAACACAGTTCTAGGCTGCATCAACAGAGGGATGGAATCAAGATCACATGAAGTGTTAATACCACTTTATAATGCCTTGTTAATATGGCATCCAATGTAAAAAAGATCTTGAGACTCTAGAAAGAGTGCAGAGAAGAGCCACCAAGATGATTAGGGGACTGGAGGCTAAAAACATATGAAGAACTGTTGCAGGAACTGGGTATGTCTAGTCCAGAGGTTGGCAACCTTAAACATGCAAAGAGCCACAAAGGTCCTAACCAGAAGCCCCCCGTTCAATTCTGGAGCCGGTTCCCCCCACCACAGAGTCTCCTCCAATGTGGCGTCTTTTTCCTCTGCCCACCAGAAGTCCGCTTCTGCCACCATAGAGTCTCCTCTTAGTGTAGTGTCCTTTTTCCTCTACCTATCCTAACTGAAAGCCCTTCAAATGTGGAGCCGACCCGCAACAGGGAGCGGGTCGGCTCCAGAGCTGCAGAGGAATGAAAGAGCCACATGCTGCTCCAGAGCCCTATCAAATGTGGAGCCGACCCGCAACAGGGAGCGGGTCGGCTCCAGAGCTGCAGAGGAATGAAAGAGCCACATGCGGCTCCAGAGCCGCAGGTTGCTGACCCTTGGTCTAGTCTAATGAAAAGAAGGACTAGGGGAGTCATGATAGCAGTGTTCCAATATCTCAGGGGCTGCCCCAAAGAAGAGGGAGTCAAGATGTTCTCCAAAGCCCCTGAAGGCAGGACAAGAAGCAATGGATGGAAACTAATCAAGGAGAGAAGCAACTTAGAACTAAGGAGAAATTTCCTGACAGTGAGAACAATTAATCAGTGGAATGCCTCCAGAAGTTATGGTGTTCCAACACTGGAAGTTTTTAAAAAGATGTTTTGTTTTTTTTTAAATTACATTTATATGCCGCCCTTCTCTGAAGACTCAGGGTGGCTTACAATTTTTGGAGCACAACCCAATGCGCTCAGCAATAGCCTTCATTCCATGGTATATGCCTGCTTATTACTAAGCGGCATTTTTACAAGGTCAGCTAATTGCCCCCAACAATCTTGGGTTCTCAATTTACCTACCCCGAGAGGATGGAAGACTGAGTCAACCTTGAGCCTGGTGGGATTCGAGCCTACAGTAATTGTAGGCAGCTGGATCTTAAGAGCAGGCATTTAACAGCCTGAGCCACCAAAGCTCTTTCAGACAAATGTTGGACAACCATTTGTCTGAAGTGGTGTTTCCTGCCTAGGCAGGGGTTGGACTAGAAGACCTCCAAGGTCCTATTCTATTCTATTCCTAATTCTATTCTGTTCTGTTCTGTTCTATTCTATTCTATTCTAAATGAGTTAGAAAGCCACAGGTACAGCCACAATTGAGCTCAAAATTACTGTTGCTAAGTAAAACAAGGTGAATTTTGCCTTATTTTACCACCTTCCATGCCACGGTGGTTATGTGAATCATTGCAGCACTTAAGTTAATAACACGGTTGTAACATGAATCCGGCTTCCCCATTAACTTTGCTTGTCACAAGGTCTCAAAAGGGGAACATGTGACCCCGCCAGGCCCATTGCAACCGTCATAAATACAAGTCAGTGGCCAAGCGTCTGAATTTTGATCCCTTGGCCATGGGGACGTTGCAACAGTCGTAAGTGTTAAAATAGTCGTCAGTCCCTTTTTTCAGTGCCATCGTAACTTTGAATGGTCACTAAATGAGAACTGTTGTACATCAAGGGCCTGTACTGTGACCCATTTCTGTTCCAGTACATATTTCAATTCATAAGTTTCTCTGATTTTGCCATTTGTATGTTGGGGTTAGAGATCAGAGATTGGCCACCAGTGATGTTTTCTCCTCTTTAATCTCTGGATTGACTGTCTATGTTTTATCGTGTTGCTGTAAGCCACCTAGACTAGCCCCATAGAGGGATATATTGGTGGCAAATAAATTTAACAAATAAATACATGTTTCGGACTGCAATTCACATCAGCCTGATTCCCATGGGCATGGGATAGTGGGAGTTGTGACCCAAAGGATCTATAGATCACCAGGTTTCCTATCCATGATGTGAGATTATATTTTTCCTTTCATCTTGTCAATTTAGGAAAATGTCCTTTTGAGTAAGCAGGATTCCTTCCTTCCTTCCCTTTTCCTTCCTCTTTCTTTCTTTTTCTTTCTTTCTTTCTTTTCCTTCCTTCCTTCCTTCCTTCCTTCCTTCCTTCCTTCCTTCCTTCCTTCCTTCCTCAAAAGCATTTTTATTGGTATTTTGAACGTCTGTTTCCTTGCAACTTTAATTGCCTTTGCAATGTTACAAAAGTTTTCTTCCTCTACCATCAAGGGCCTGTTTGAGGTTTTTTTTTAACACTGTTCCCAGGGTGCTTGAGAATTTATTTCAAATTTCTTTTGTAATTCCTTTATTGCTGAAGAGTAGCAAAGGCCTTTGGTGCAGTTCCCGTTTTGTGTTAGCAGAGCTTTTCATCACGAAAGCCTGCTTGCCTGGCTGTGCACCCCGATCTGAAAAAGCCCCTCAAATTCCTGGAAGAAGACGTTTCTTTTAGATCTCTCCCATTGGGACTTAATTGCAGCAAAGGAAGCTATAAACCTCCAGGGAAAAGAATTCTGTAGCAAAAGAAAGCAAAGACCTTTGTGCACCACTATCCAAGTAACAGCTGAGCCTACTCCACTTCTGAGAATATCACCAACATCTCTCCTCCTTTAAAAAGGAAAAAAAATCAAAAACACATTTTCTGTAATTAAACCGAGTGAAATCTGGTACACCCCCCCCAAAAAATCCTGGATATGTTTCCTACACAGTAATAATTTCAGTGTTTTGAACTGTCTTTTATTGTAGTGGTTTTTAAATTTTGTTTCTTTTATTGCATTATGTTCTGATTTCCAGAACCCAGCTCGCGCACAAACCCTGTTTGTTCTATGTCTTAATAAACAGGGCATCTGTTAATATTTTATAATGGAATAGAAAGACCTAGTAATAGATAGATAAATGTCCAAAATTAAAAGTTATTTGGGATAGACCGTGGTTAGTGTGTACTTCTCTCCTTAAAGTCCCTTCATTTCTATTTTACTGTTGGCGAAAGAGCAAACATTGCGTGAGATCACAAAAGAAAGAGTCTGAATTTTTAGATTTCACGGTTTGTCAAGGATTTTTCACGTTGGCAAGCGAGGAGCTTTCTGAAAATAAATGAGGAATAAATGTGTTGATATGTTTGCCTTGCCAAAGAGAATGCTGTGCAAGTCATATTAATGACATGTATTCGAAATACACAAACTAGCAATTGTAAATGGCTAGTAATATTTTACGAGGCAGCCTTGGGTGCCAAATGAATGCCAATCTGTTAAATTCCTAGGAACTCCTTTATTTATTTAACACATTTCTATGGATGCCCATCTCACATTAACCTGACTCTGGGTGGGTGTAACAAACAAAGTCACACTTTAAAAAGCGCAACCAATCTTAAAACACACAGACGGGGAAGCAAAACATGAAAAAAAGCCCTTGATCCCTGGGCATTCGAATCCAAAAGACTGCAACTTGGCAAAGATCTACCATGTTTATTTGCTTTGCCTAAATTCTTTGCTGTGGAATTCAAGAACCACCTCTCAACCTGTTTCCTGCTAACGGTGGGCTTTTTGCTTTGTGGAATATTCAGATTGAATGTGTATTCCACTGTTTTGCAAGACTGGGAGATCACCTAGTCCAATCCCCTGCCCAAGCAGGAAACCACATACCATTTCAGACAAATGGTTGTCCAATCTCTTCTTTAAAACCTTCCTTCCTTCCTTCCTTCCTTCCTTCCTTCCTTCCTTCCTTCCTTCCTTCCTTCCTTCCTTCCTCAAGCCCTTCCACCCGTTAATTTATTTATTGATTTGATTTGTCGGTCACTTACAAGATAGCAGGTATAAGTATAAACATAGTTATGAATACATGAAATGGATACATATAAGAAAAATAAAAAGAAACAACAGGACAGGGATGGTAGGCACGTTGGTGCGCTTATGCACGCCCCCTACAGATCTCTAGTGAGGTCAATAGTAGACAGTCTAAGGTTAAAGTTTTGGGGTTTGGGGAAGAAACCACAGAGTCAGGTAGAGTATTCCAGACATTGACCACTCTGTTGCTGAAGTCGTATTTCCTGCAATCAAGTTTGGTGCGGTTTACCTTGAGTTTGTATCTATTGTGTGCTCTTGTATAGTTATGGTTGAAGCTGAAGTATTCATTGGCAGGTAGGACATTGCAATGTGATTTTATACACTATACTTAGATCGGACCGAAGGTGGCATAGTTCTAGGTTTTCTAGGTCTAGAATTTCAAGTCTGGTGGCATATTCTGCAACGAGTAGAGGAGTGTAGAACTCTTCTTGTGAAATATTTCTGGACTTTCTCAACTGTGTTAATATCAGATAAGTAATGCAGGTTTCAGACTGATGAGCTGTATTCAAGTATTGGTCTAGCAAATGTTTTGTATGCTCTAGTTAGTAGTGTGATATTACCAGAGAAAAAGCTACGTAGCATTAGGTTAACAACTCTTAATGCCTTTTTGGCTATGTAGTTACAGTGGGCTCTAGCATTTAGATCATTAGAGATAAGTACTCCAAGGTCCTTGACAGAGTTTGGATCATCAACAAGGTCTTGACTGTTCAGCTTGTATTTTATTTTCTGATTTTTTTGCCAATATGTAAGAGCATTTATTTGTTGAGATTTGAAGTTGCCATTTGTTTGACCATTCTGATACATAGTCGAGGTCTTTTTGAAGGGTAGCAGTATTGTCTGTGGTGTTGAATAGCTTTACATCATCAGCGAAGAGAACGCAGTTGCTCTTAATATGATCACAGAGGTCATTTATGTAGAGTATAAAGAGAGTAGGTCCTAGAACACTGTCTTGGGGGACACCACTGTTGACAGGTACAGAATTTGATAGGACGCTCCCAATTTTGAGCATTTGTTGTCTGTTTGACAGGAATGCTTCTATCCAGTTATGCAGGTGTCCAGAGATAGCATAAGATTTTAGTTTTAGGAGTAGTTCATCATGTACCACTGAATCAAAGGCTTTACATTTAATTGTCCTCATCATTAGGAATTTCTCCTTAATTCCAGGTTGCTTCTCTCCTGGATTAGTTTTCATCCATTGTTTCTTGTCTTGCTTTCCTAGTGCTTTGGAAAACAGGTTGACCCAGAATAATAGAATAACAGAGTAGGAAGGGACCTTGGAGGTCTTCTAGTCCAACCCCCTAAGCAGGGGGACCCTATACCAAGTGGCTGTCCAATCTCTTCTTAAAAACCTCCAGTGTTGGCGCACCCATAACTTCGGAAGGCAAGCTTTTCCGCTAGTTAATTGTCCTCACTGTTAGGAAGTTTCTCCTTACTTTATTTTTATTTTTCATTTATTTATTTTGTGAAGCCTGCATTGGATAATATGTATAAGTATAAACATGAAATAGATATGAATGAAAGGGAACATTAAGATAGGGACGGTAGGCACGTTGGTGCGCTTATGCACATCTCTTACAGACCTCTTATGGTTTCATCCATTGCTTCTTGTCTTGCCTTCTGCTGCTTTGGAAAATAAGTTCACTCCCCTTTCTTGGTGGCGGCCCCTCAATTTTTTTTTTTTAATTACATTTATATGCCGCCCTTCTCCGAAGACTCAGGGCGGCTTACAATTTTTGGGATACAACCCAATGCGCTCAGCAATAGCCTTCATTCCATTGTATATGCCTGCTTATTACTAAGCGGCATTTTTACAAAGTCAGCTTATTGCCCCCAACAATCTTGGGTCCTCAATTTACCTACCCCGAGAGGATGGAAGGCTGAGTCAACCTTGAGCCTGGTGGGATTCGAGCCTGCACTAATTGCAGGCAGCTGGAACTTAAGTGCTAGGCATTTAGCAGCCTGTACCACCAAGGCTCTTTTATTGATTAATATTACATATAACACACCCTCCCAGTTTTTATTTTCCCCACCACAGTCTTTTGAAATGACGTGGGAAAAAGCGATTGGCCCAAACCCTCCAGACAGACCTGGGGATGGGCTATAGGTCTACCTGGTCCAGCTGCAACATAACCACTAAAGACCCCCAGATCTCATAGTTTCAGAGCTACAATACCGTGACAGATTATGAGGGCAGTTGCAAGCCAGCCCAAAGGACAGCATTGTTTTCAGTGTCATGGTTTTTCAATAACCGACTCATATTTTTCACAGCTGTGCCCTCCGCTTAGCTGTTCACCAGCATAGCAGCTGTTCAGCAGTCCAGGAAAAACTGAATTTAGCCTGCCATGCAAACTGGAAATCCTAATTTTATCATTTTCCATAGAATCTTAAGAACCATTCTTGCTTTTGATTCTTCTGCTTTCTTTGAAGCAACAAGGTAGAACATCGGATTGAATATCAACTAAACATCTTTCCCTGGATTATTTTATTTTTTTTTAGCAGTGGGAGCATTTGGGGAAGGAGACCAAGGGTTAATAGACTGCAGGCCCTTCTCTTGGCACTGGCAAGCTGATTCATTCCCCTTTTCATTTCTCCCTAGGCTCTCTAGCATGCTGTCCCCGAACATGTGAGTTTGTTTAACTCTGGTGATTCACCGTGGTTTAGATTTATCTCAGATTTATGCAAAGCAAAGCTGCAGAAACTGGGCAGAAGAAGATTTGAATGCTCTGTGTTTCCATCACTGTCTCTTCTCCTTCACGAAGAAGTAGTTGTGTGTTGTTGTTGTTTTGGCACTGAGTTAAGTTTAGTTCCTCTCCCACAATTTTTTTTTGGGGGAAAGGATTCTGTATAATTAAAGATTGAATCATTGACATTCACAGTGTGAGGGAAGTACGGTAGGGAATTTTCAGAAAAGCAGAACTTAATTTATGAAAAGAAGTGGACAAAATAGCTTGGATAAAAGAGGGAAAATTTGGAAGGCCCTCAGATTCTTGAAAATTATTCCACCCTTAGCAGTGCCCAACTAAACTCTCCACTTTGGTGCTGAATATTTTTAGACTCCGGTTTTCTAAATTCCTGCGCGAGAAAGCATAATAGGGTGGCTACAGGAAGGAAACGTTTAGTGTCTAAAATGAGATAGACGTAGGAAAAGCTCACATTTCATTCAGAAATCCTTGAGCCTCAAATGGATGTAGACCAGCTGTGAATTGTGCTCTTTTCAAGTTTCTTCTGCCCTGTTCTTGAAAGGAGGGATGGTGGAAAGTTTGGCGGTGAATTTTAGCAAAGCTGAACTCCAGGAAAGCTGTTGGACTCCAGGAAGCTTTGGAGATAACGTGATACGTTCTTGCTCATGTACTGAGTAATCAATACTGACAATACGTTGGCAGCTGAGTTGTATTGGGAAACAACTGCTTGTGTGAACGGTCTATTTTTGTGAACAGTGCCAGTTGGGAATCCAGACGAAAGTGTGAACTGGCCAACAGATGTTCTAATTTGCTGTCAGTTGTAGACAATACTTAGCAATAGCACTTGCACTTATATACCACTTCACAGTGCTTTTACAATCCTCTCTAAGAGTTTACAGAATCAGCTCATCACCGCCATTATCTGGGTCCTCATTTTACCCACCTTGGAAGGATGGGAGGCTGAGTCAACCTTGAACCAGTAAGGATCGAACTGCTGGCAGTTGGCAGAATTAGCCTGCCATGCTGCATTCTAACTACTGCGCCACCAGGTTTCCATTAACTTACCTTGCTTTTAATGGCATGGGAAAACATGGCTGAGTAATATGGAGTATTGGAATACCTTCCGTAGGGATACATCTCATAGGTCAAGTAGTTGAGAAATAAGGCAGTTGCAAAGAAGCTAGAAGCTACAGGTGATATTTAACATAATTACAGAGTAGGAAGGGACTTTGGAGATCATCTAGTCCAACTGAAGCCGGAGACTCTATACCATTTCAGACAAATGGTTGTCCAGTCTCTTCTTTAAAACCTCCAAAGTTGGAATACCCACAACTTCTGGAGGCAAGAATTACTTAAGCAATTCACCTGAGTCAAAGCCGGCCTGATGCCAACAGACTGTTCCCATCCACAGTACCAGATAGAGAGGCATTCAAGTGATGGCGTCATATGTAGCCAAATTGCAAACATCTGGATTGTCTCCAAAGCAACCAATAACGCTTATGAATTAGACGTTTTAATGATTTTTTTTATGGCTTTAATGCTCTTTACTGTTTTAATGGATTTTAAAGATTTTTTTTAAAATAATGTATATAGTTTTATTAGTTTATAATATAACATGCAAAGAATACAAAAGCAAATATTAGGGAAATTAGGGAAGGAAAAAGGGAACTGAATAGTGGGGGAAAGGAAGGGAAAAAGAAAAAATATTGGACTGTGCAGAAATGGATAGATTGACATTGAAAATAAAAGACCAAGGAGACACAAAATATTACTTAACGTGGGATAGATTTTATGAGTGGTTAGAGATAAGATAGAAATTAGATAAAGATTATGGCTATGTATAAATTAAACAAAGATGGTTTATAATTATAAGTATGTCAATATAATCAACAGGATTATAAATAAGCCAACATAAAGATAAGTTTGGTTAAAACCGTTCATTGTACCACTACCATTGTTATTAGCATATATTACTATTTTCTTTTTCTCTTACATATGCATTTTTTTAAAAAAGAAGAAAAAGGCATTGACTTCAACTCCTTTGATGCAGTTGAATAAGGCGTTAAGATCTGCCCTCAACTTTTTACTTTTTCATAGTAATAGAAACTATCCATTTCTGTAACAGCAAATTTATCTAATCAGCAAAACCCAAGGTCAAAGTTTCATCACCTCAAGCACAAAGTCCAGAAGTGGTTTCCACGTCGAAGTAAAGGCGTTTGTGTTTTTGTCTTTGATCCAAGCAGTAAGTTTGGCCGTCTCTGCTTTAACTCCATCAGTTTTTGCAGCCGTTCATCCATTGTGGAGGCTGAGGTGACCTTCCATTAAATGTTTTGAAAATTTTAATAACATGTCTTGAATTGTGAGCTGCCCAAAGTCCTTTACTGAAGTGAGCGGCTATAGAAATCAAGCCAAATCAATCAATCAGTCAATCAAGCAATCAATGGCTTGCATTAAACCAAGGGAGCTGGTAAGCTACAACCTGAACTTAGTCAAATGCCTAACACAGACTGAGCTTTTGGAGAAAGTTCTCTTGCAGCGGTTTATCTAAAGGCATTTTACCCATCCTAAATATTTGTGGGTGTTTATCAGAGCTTGCTTCTGTGTCCTCAGCAGTTCATGAAGAAAAATGACAAACCTACCAGGTACAGAAAGACTACAGGTGGTATTCAACTTACAACAGTTTATTCAGTGGCGGGAGTCAATTTTTTTTTACTACCGGTTCTGTGGGTGTGGCTTGGTGGGCGTGGCTTGGTGGGCGTGGCTTGGTGGGCGTGGCAGAGGAAGGACACTGCAAAATCCCCATTCCCTCCCCATTCCAGGGGGAAGGATACTGTAAAATCCTCATTCCCTCCTCACTCCTGGGGGAAGGCTACTGCAAAAATCTCCATTCCCTCTCCACTCCACTAACCTGCTTTCCAGTTCTGTTCTCCTGTACAGGGCAACAAAAGAAGACCCAGCCAATCAGCCGGGACTCGATGGGAGGCAGAGAATAGATGGGTTAGAGGTGGTATTTGCCGGTTCTCTGAACTACTCAACATTTCCACTACCGGTTCTCCAGAACTGGTCAGAACCGGCTGAATACCACCTCTGGCTTCATTTAGTGGCCATTCAAAAGTTACAGCAGCACTGAAAACAGAGACTTACAACCGTCTTTTCACAGTTACGAACCTTTGCAGCTGTCCCCGTGGTCAAGGGATCAAAACAGACATTTGGCAACCGGTTCATACTTATGACCATGGCCGTGTCCCGGGGGGGTCACGTGATCCCCTTTCGCATCCTCTCTGACCGGCCAAGTCATTGGAGGGGAAAGCCATATTCACTTAACAACTGGGTTACTAACTTACCAACCGCAGTGATCCGTTCAACAACGGTGGCAAGAAAGGTCATGAAAACAGGGCAAAACCCGCGTAACCAACGTCTCGCTTGAACAACAGAGATTTGGGGCTCGGTTGCGGTCGTAAGTCAAGGACTTGCCCGTTACACTCTTGTGAATCTGGTTGAGTCAGTTGAACACATGATTTGGGGGGGTGTGAATTTTGCAATGACTTCTCTCCGGTTAAGATCATTGCAGTCTTCTATTTGTGTGTGTGTGTGTGTGTGTATATGTGTATATATATTACATATAAATACCTGCGAAAACATAAGAAAACATATATATATATGCTATGTAACTAATGTTTATGTTTATTGCCTTCGGTACACAAAAATTCTGTGATATGCACCAGCATTTTAGCTGAAAGGATTAAACTGTGTGATGTTAGTGTTGGCAGAGCAAAACTGTGTAGCACTGACACACACACACACACACACACACACACACACCTTTTTGACTGTTTTATTATATTACTAGTCCAAGACTACAGCCAAGCTATTTGTATTTGTAGCTTTGATTTTTGGGGAAGTTAGCTTAGCTGGCAGATTCTTGGGCCACTGGGGAAATAAAAGAGGCGGAAGACAACAATGGTTGTGCCTACTTTGAAAATGGGTGGCGGTTTTTCTCTCTTCCCCCATAAATGTGATCCTCGACTTACAACCACAGAATTTCCATTGCTAAGCAAGGCCGTTGTTAAGTGAATCAGGTCCAGTTTGAGCACATTCTTCACCTTCTTTCATCCGGCACCTGTTGGGAAGGTAGCAAACGATAACCACATGATTCAATGGAACACACATACCATCATAAATTAAATGCCGGTTGCCAAGCACCCAAATTTTGACCACGTGATTGTGGGGATGCTGCAAAGTTCCTAAATCTGAGAATCTGCCTTATGTCGCTTTTTTTTAATGTCGCTAAACGAATAGTTATAAGTTGAGGACTTACCTATACAGTATTTGCTCCATAGTCATGAGTACATAGTCATGAGCAGTGTTGCAATCACACTGAATATATTTATTTAATTTGTTGGGGTGCCTAAACGGCCACGCCTTAAGACAGCAGACAACACATTTTTTAAAACTTCACGAAAAACCAATCTAGGATCAATGCAGAATGCACCGAAATTAAAGATAGAACTTAAAAGTAGGCTCGCTGCAAAAGCCAGCTATCTTTGTAGAAAATATTTTGTAGTATCTTTGATTTACAGTCTTGACTTCGTGATTAATGTTCATGGGGTGTAAAAAAATTGTCAGAGGTTACTATTGTGGGTAACTATGCAAGTAGGGAATTAACAGTGTACTTACCAAGAGGCAGTGTAGCATAACAGTTAAAGTATTAATTGGATTTACACCAGATTGACTTCAGTTTTGAATTTCTCTGGGTGGCTTTAGTCCAGGAGTCTCCAAACTTGGTGACTTTCAGTCTTGTGGACTTCAATTCCCAGAATTCCCCAGCCAGCCATGCTGGGAGTTGAAGTTCATAAGTCTTAAAGTCACCAAGTTTGGAGAATTAAATGAGTCCAATAATATCTCTCAACAAACACACACACACACACACACACACACACACAGAGTATTTGTATCATCTCTATATCTATCTATCTATCTACCTCTATCCATCCATCCATCCGTCCATCCATCCATCTACCTACCTACCTACCTACCCCAAGCCTATATTATAGATATATAAAAACTCTCCAGATGCTTTACGGCTACAGCTCTAAACACCCCGGTCAATTATTTATTGTGGAAAACTTTTATTTATTGTGGAAAACATTAGAAAAGGTTACTCTGTAGGTTGGATCTCATTAAGTTAGAGATGAGGATCATCCATGGCTTGCTGTCTTGACCATGATACTGCCCCAGCTCTGCAAATATCTATGATCACATGTTGGAGAACCCTGAATAAGCTGTGTAACAAAACAGCTATGGTAACTGGGATGTGGGATAAACATCAGAGGTTGTGCGACCGAGGAGAGGTTGGCCTGCCTAATTTGGAGCCCATCACACTGCCAGTTTTGAGAACAGCCTCTCCTCCTCTTTGTGATTTCAAAGTTAATGGTGCAGAATGTTAGGCTTTCATCAGCGGGTTGTTTGATGTCTGTCGTCCCTTGCTAATTACGATTGGCATCATCAAGGCAGGTTGATCTAATAAAGAGAAGCAGGGAAAATGCTGATTACCAGCAGGAAGAGCTCAGCAGATATTGGTTCAGTAGGTCTATGATCTGGCCTTTATCATGGCTAGCTGCCTGCAGACGTCTTGGGTTGCTTGACCTTCTGGTGGATGTAGTTTGACTGGGCTCCTGGTAGAAGAAGACCTTCCAGGACTAAGCAGAGTGGAGTATGGGTACCCAAGAGATTCCCCCTTCCCATTCTTTCTCTGATGTAGTCAGACAGTTTGAATGTGGCAGGCAGCAAGGTCTTGTAACTAGGCCAGTAGCACCTTGGGGTTTGAAAGCAATTGAGCAACTGGAGATGAGAAGGTAGAGAGACGAGGTAAAAAACATCAGAGGGGGGAGACAAGGAAAAAGTTGTTTGGTCTCTAATGGTGAAAGCACCATTAGAAACCAGGAGCAGAGGTGGTATTCAGCTGGTTCTGACCGGTTCCAGAGAACTGGTAGCGGAAATTTTGAGTAGTTGGGAGAACCAGCAAATACCACCTCTAACCCATCTATTCTCTGCCTTCCATTGAGTCCCAGCTGATCGGCTGGGTCTTCTTTGGTTGCCCTGCACAGGAGAACGGAGCTGGAAGGCAGGTTAGTGGAGTAGGGAGGGAATGGGATTTTGCAGCATCCTTCCCCTGCCACGCCCAACAAGCCACACCCACAGAACGAGTAGTAAAATTTTTGAATACCACCACTGACCAGGAGATAGTGAATTCTAGTCCCGCCTTACACATGAAAGCCAGCTGGGTGATTTTGAGCCAATGACCAGGAGGTGGAATTCTAGTCTTGCCTTAGGCATGAAAACCAGCTGGGTGACTTTGGGCCAGAAGTCATGGGTGCTCCATCACTGGAGGCTATTTAAGAAGAGACTGGACAGCCATTTGTCTGAAATGGTATAGGGTCTCCTGCTTCAGCAGGGGGCTGGACTAGAAGACCTCCAAGGTCCCTTCCAACCGTTAAGCAGTCATCTTGGCAATAAAAGCAATTGCATTGTATTACATGCATGGCATATATGCTTATTTACATTTGATTTCTAATTTCCAATTGACCTCACATATGTCGGACAGGGACAGCCAAAAGGCAGGATGTGGCCAAAGGGCCATAAAATACCCAGGTCTGTGTTAGACAGTTAATTGCAACCCTCCCTTATTTTCTCAAATTGCTGGGATGGCGGTGATGGTGGAGTTTGCTTTTTTTTTTTGCACTTTTTTTTTTAAAAATATTTTTCTCTCTTCTGCAAGCACACAGAAATAACTGTAGAGTTTTATAGGTTGCCATCTTTCATTGGGAGCACAAATGGAAATTAGGTGTCATTCCTTGCTTTTATGGAGGCTTAATCTGCTGGGTAATTTTCCCTTTAAAAAAAAATCAATGCATTCGGCGATTGTACACATTTTATAAACCCCATTTGGAAATGTCCAGGGAAAATTTATCTTAAAGAGTTAAATCAGCGATTCTCAAAAATGCATTCCGTGCAACACGGTGGTTTGCAAAGGCTCGTGTGTTGGTCTCCCATTCATGGGCCACAACCTGCTTCTGACTTCAGTACCCACTTTCCCACAGGCGCTGACAGGTGTGAGAGCCAATTTATCACCTTAGCCTCACCTGCCCACATTCCCCATGAGTCTGACTCTCCAGATCCCTATTCAGAAATAGGGTACTTAGCAGAAGACTTCCAGATAATCGCTCAGCTAGATTACAGTCTTCATTGCAAAGAAGCATGTCATCACCTAGGCAGAAATAATTTGCCTTTTGCAAGCTCAATAGAATAGACAATTGGATTGGAATGGAATGGATTTGTAGAATAGAATAGAAAATGGAATAGAATATGGAATAGAATATGGAATAGAATATGGAATAGAATAGAATAGAAAATGGAATAGAATATGGAATAGAATAGAATAAAATATGGAATGGAATAGAATAGAATATGGAATGGAATAGAACAGAATAGAATAGAATATGGAATGGAATGGAATAGAATAGAATAGAATAGAATAGAATAGAATAGAATAGAATATGGAATAGAATAGAACAGGGGTCTCCAACCTTGGCCACTTTAAGCCTGGCGGACTTCAACTCCCAGAACTCCCAGAATTCTGGGAGTTGAAGTCCGCCAGCCTTAAAGTGACCAAGGTTGGAGACCCCTGGAATAGAATATAGAATAGAATATGGAATAGAATAGAATAGAATAGAATAGAATAGAATAAGGAACAGAATAGAACAGGGAATAGGGGAGGGGAGGGGAGGGGAGAGGAGAGGAGAATATGGAACAGAAACGGAATGGAACGGAACAGAACAGAATATTGGAATGAAGAATAGAATAGAATTAGAATTAGAGACCTTGGTTGGAGCAAGAGACCCTACATCAAGCAAGAGATCCTACATCATTCCAGACAAGTGGCTGTCCAGTCTCTCCTGAAAAACCTCCAGTGATGGAGCACCCACAACTTCTGAAGGCAACTTGTTCCGCTGATCAATTCTTCTCACTGTCAGAAAATTTGTCCTTAATTCCAGGTTGCTTCTCTCCTTGATTAGTTTCCATCCATTGTTTCTTGTCCTGCCTTCAGGGGCTTTGGAGAATAATTTGACTTCCTCTTCTTTGTGGCAGCCTCTCAAATATTGGAATGCTGCTATCCTGTCCCGCCCCAGTCCTTCTTTTCTCTAGACTAGCCATACCCAAATCCTGCAACTGTTCTTCATTTGTTTTAGTCTCCAGATCTTTAATCGTCCTAGTTGGTCTTCTCTGCACTTTTTCCAAAGTCTTAAAAAGTTTTTTTAAAAAAACCATCATAATAGGCTGCTGAATTTAAACTCTAGATGACTTCCTCTTCTCTGTCCAACTTGTTTATAGCTGCTGGTTGGCTTGGTGCCTTTGATGTGCTCTGATAAATGTCTTCTCTAAGCCTCAGAACTGTAGGTTGTTGCCTCACCAGATTTAGCACTTTTAAGCCCCAAAATTTTGAAGACTAGCTATGGTGAACACGTCTCAAGAACTCTTTCTAGCTATGACTTATCTGGGTGCTGGGCCAGTGGGACTTGTGCACTGGCACGAGCAACCCAGAAAGTCTGAATAAGAAACCCAAGGCTGAATAATTGAAGCATGATTTTTCTAGAGCATCAGTTAACTCCTGAAGAAGAATAAAAGGGTTCTGCTGATTGGAGTTTGCTTAATATCTTTCTGTTTTTGCCCTGATCAAGCAAATGCCCCTGAAAAAACTCAGAATGGAATATGGGGACTGTTTCCTCTGATGCCAGAGGTGCCAACTGTGGAGTGGTCTTTCCTGGAAAAGACATAGGTCTGCAGCTCTTCCATCCTTCCTTGACATGTCATGTCACGTCACGTCACGTGCAGCCTCTGAGTATAAATAGCAGATTTCCCCCCTCCCCCTCAAGAAGCTCCCTCTGGCAAAGACATGGGTTGAGAAGAAGCCATAGCTGAGTCTGGAATAATCTGCTTTGCATTCTGAAGAGCTGCAGCCTTTCTTTGATCTTTAAATATTATGAATAGCAGTTTCTGAAGGCATCGTTTCTAGGTTGGCTGATCTGGATAGGAGGTAGACAGCCACCTTGTAGGATGATGGGAGGAGGATCAGATCAGGTGAACGTTCTCCGATGGGACCTGCCAGCTTGAGGGTGTGAACTTGCTAGCTGGATGTCCTTGTGAGGCCTTCAGCCTCCTCCTGAAATTGGGATGTTTTGAGCCACCATGCCTGGAGAAAAGGATGTTCTTCGTGCAGTTCAGGGGTTTTCAAACTTGACAGCTTTAAGACTTGTGGACTTCAACTCCCAGAATTCCTCCTCCAGTCATGTTAGCTCAGGAATTCTGGGAGTTGAAGTCCACAAGTCTTAAACTTGCCAAGTTGGAAGACCCTTGGTGTAGTCATTCCAGATTGTCCTTTCCCTGCTTCCTTGGAGGAGCTTTTCCCTGGAAAGTCATCTTCTAAGGACTAGACCCACAAGTCCTACGTGCTGCTATTCCCAACTACTTCAGATGAAGCTTTCTGGCAATCGTAGCCCAATGGATTTGCGGGAACCCAAGTTTAAAGACATCTGGAACAGATAGTGGCTACAGAGCTGCTCAGAAGGCTTATCGCAAATTTCCTTGCTTCCCAAAGTTGCTACTGGATTGTAGCCATGACCCTACAGCCCACATCTCAGTTTGGTTCTTTCTTCAAAAGGATAACTGGTGTGCTTTTCAAGATTTACGTGAAGGTGTGCATGAAGCACTGCAGACATTTGTGTGGTGTTGAAGAACTGCTGTGTGGAGGATTGCGTGGGATTATTGCTCTAAGAAACTTTTGTAAACAGAAGGATCTTTGATCTGTGGATGTTTCCAGAAATGCCACCACCATACTTCAGCTTTGCTAGATGTCATCTTATGGGGTTCTTGGTGCTCCCTCAGCTGTGTGGTTTACTTGCTGACATTTCATTACCCAACCAAGTAACGATATCAGAGCCCTGATGATGTTACATAGTTGGGTCATGAAACGTCTGCAAGAAAACCACCCAGTTCAGAGAGCACCAAGGACCCTTCATATCAACCCTGAGCGACAAATATTCTCCTCTATAGATCTCAACCTGCAAGTTGGATTGGGGAAACTGAGAGATACTGTGAAATGCCATTTAACTTCACCCAGTGGTGGGATTCAAATTTTTTTACTACTGGTTCTGTGGGCATGGCTTGGTGGGCATGGCATTGCTTGGTGGGCATGGCTTAATGGGCGTGGCAGGGGAAGGTTACTGCAAAATCCCCATTCCCTCCTCACCCCACTAACCTGCTTTCCAGCTCCGTTCTCCTGTGCAGGGCAACCAAAGAAGACCCAGCTGATCAGCTGGGACTCAATGGGAGGCAGAGCAGAGATGGGGTTAGTGGGGCCAGCCAGAGGTGGGATTTGCCGGTTCTCCAAACTACTCAAAATTTCTGCTATCGGTTCTCCAGAACCAGTCAGAACCAGCTGAATACCACCTCTGGGTTCACCCCCTCATTGCTAACTGGCTGGAGTTGCTGGGAGTCCAGAACTATCTTGGGGGACACTGGTACTCCAGTGTCCGATTTTAGAGCAAATCGTGATGATTCTGATACTTTTCTCCTCCTTCATGGGATCCTTTGCGCTGTGTCCTCTAACGGCCCTCTCCCTTCTTCTTCTCCTCTTCCAGCCACACCCACTCTTCTGGTTCTATGGCCACTGTGCGGGAATGGTCCTGCACCCGCTGTACTTTCCTGAACCCCGTGGGACAGCGCCAATGCTCCATCTGCGAGGCCCCCCGCCAGAAGCCCGACCTCAATCACATCTTGCGCCTGAGCGTGGAAGAGCAGAAGTGGGCCTGTGCACGATGCACCTTCCGGAACTTTGTGGGCAAAGAGGCCTGTGAAGTGTGTGGCTTCACCCCGGAACCTGGGCCAGGAGGCTCTCCTCTGCCAATCCTCAATGGGGTCCTGCCGAAACCCACCGTCCTGGTAGAACCCAAAGCCAGCAGCAAGGAGGAGATGCCCCAGATAGAGAGCCCCGTTGAGGACTCGGCGGGGAAGAGCCCCCAAGAGGCAGAGCTGGAGGAGGGCTGGGCCTGCCAACGTTGCACCCTCCACAACACCCCTGTCGCGAATTCCTGCTCGGCCTGCGGGGGCCCCCGCAAGCTCTCCCTACCCAAGATTCCTCCAGAGGCACTGGTGGTCCCCGAAATCATCACGCCCGCCGGTTTCCAGATTGCTTCCGCCACCGAGACCCCCGAGGGCCACCCGGCCACCAATCAAAGCCCCGCCCTCATGGAGGAAGACAGCCAGAAGATGGCAGCCTTCAGCCTTTTCTCCCCAGGTCTCCAGAACAACCCTGTTCCTCGTAGCCGCCGAGAGGTGCCCCCGCAACTCCAGCCCCCGGCTGCAGAAGCTTCCCAACCGGCTTCTCCGCCAACCCCCGTGCAGAAGGCCATTCGCTTCCAGGAAATGATGGCAACCAAGCGGCTGAGCGTGCTGGAGGAAGAGATGGACGTCAGCATGCCCCCCTGGCAGTGCAGCACCTGTTCCCTGCTCAACACCTCGGGGAGTGAGGCCTGTGAAGCCTGCAGCAGCCAGAAGGGCAGCGACACCATCGATCTGACGGGGGACTCCGTTCGTTTTACACCCTGTGGGCCTCTAGCCCCGACTTCACCACCTGGTCCTGTTCCAAGTGCACCTTGAAGAACCCCACCGCTTCCCAGAAGTGCAAAGCCTGCGGCTCCTCCAAACTGCACGGCTTCCAGGAACATAGCTTGCAGCCGGACCCAGCTCCCAAGTGCCCCGAATGTGGCTCTGACAAAGGCAGGTGTGTGGCTTGTGGCACCCGAGCTCCTTCCGCCCGCAAAGTTGCCCGTCTCTTCCCCCTGCAGCCCCCGGTCACCCCTGAGCGAGCCAGCCAGTGGGCGTGCCCTGCTTGCACCCTCCTCAACGAGCTGAAGGCCAAGCACTGCCTTGCCTGCCACACTCCTCAAGTCTACATGGCCCAGCGCAAGGGCATCAAGCCGCTACGGCGGCGCGAGAGCATGCATGTGGAGAAGCGACGGCAGACGGACGAGGGGGAAGCCAAAGCCCTCTGGGAGAATATCGTCTCCTTCTGTCAAGAGGTGAGTGGCTACCTACACCTCTTGTTTTTAGCACAGATCGGTATTGCTGTTACACACCCAACTCTGGCTTAGTTATCTGTCCTGACATTGCTGGGCTCCAAGAAGAGTGTCAGGGTCCGGCAGTTACCCCCATTTAAATCATGAATCTCAAGCCAAACTTTCAAAACTTAAAAAGGATTTATTGGGAGTTAACATGCTGGCACTGCCTGGGTGTAGCTGACTCTGAGACACATAATTCATTGTCACCTTTGAGCCTGGTTTTCCCCCCACCCCTTGGGTGTATCATAATTCATATTCTCCAATGGGACACATCCATAGCCAAGGGCCATCCATCATGCTCTCCAGTTAGAATTTTGCACGGCAGAAACTTCAGTCACCTAGTTACTATCTTTGAAAACATTGATGGAATGCACTTTCAGTTTGCAAGCTGCTGCACTGTTCCCCCCTCCCTTTCTGTTGGCAACTCTAAAAAGACCATAGAGATATTTTATGCATTAACATTGACTACATAGAATTACTCCTGAGTAGTTTCCTTTAAAGGGCTTTGACGGCTCCGTGGTTAAAGACGCTGAGCTTGTCTCAAGACCTGAGTGCCATGCAATGGGATGAGCTCCTGTTCCTTACTCCATGAGCAGTTCGAAAGCAGGCAAATGCAGGTCGATAAATAGGTACCACTTTCAGTGGGAAGGTAGCTGCCTTCCGTGTGCCCTTTTGGCATAGAGCCGTGCTGGCCACATGACCACGGACATTGTCTTCAGGGAATGCTGGCTCCTTTGACCAAGGAACAGAGATGAGCATGGTGCCCAGGAAGCCAGATTCACTTAACAACAACCATGTTACTAACTGAAGAACTGCAGTGATTCACTGAACAACTGTGGCAAGGAAAGTCGTAAAACGGGGCGAAACCCACTTTAAGAAATGTCTCGCTTAGTAACAAAAATTGGGGGCACACAATTGTGGTTGTAAGTCGAGGATTACCCATGTTCCCAACATGGCCCCATCACATGGCCACCCCTCCTGCAGGGCCCCCCCCCTAAAGTATCAGTCCAAATACCTGGCTGAAAAAAGGACTCCCACAATCTTTTGTTTGAGACCCAGGGCACTTTGGGGGCCTGTAAATAAAAGGACCCCAAGCTCCATCGGATAGGCATTTCATATCTGTGTCCCCGTCTCGGCTAGATCCAGCTTTTTTCAGAGTTAGCCTGCCTGCCTGCCAGCCTCTGACTGTTTTGGGAGAAGCCAGATCCCAGACTTATTAATAACTAACCATACAGAAGCTTCAGTGATCAAGAGCTGTTTTATTTCTCCAATTGCCTCTGGCATATGAAGCCACATCAAGCAACGTCTCTGGGAGAGAGAGAGAGAAAAGACTCTCTATCCAGCTGCAGAAGGAGCTGTGCTCGCAAAGAATGGGGTGGCCCTCGCACGGGGTGTTTTCTTTGCTAGCTGAATGATGGAGTTGGCATTTTGGAGTTGATTCGTTGAGCTGCTAGGAAGAGATTTCTCTCCCATGCCTTTGCGGTGCAATGCAGCGCAGGGAGAGAGAAAGGGTGGTTAAGCAGGCGTTCGCAGAGTTACAGAACTGTGCGGTTGGAAGGGATCTGGGAGGTCTCCTAAAAACCCATGGGTCTCCAACTTTGGCAGCTTGAAGACTTGTGGACTTGTGTTGGAAGAAACACCCATCTGGTTCATTTCCAAACCGGGAGACAAAATGGAGGCTGGAGGCGGAGTGGAATGATGGTTTCATGATGAAGCAGAAGCACCAAGCCCGTGTGATTCTTTCTTTATTAATTTATTTGATTATTCAATTGCTTACAAGATAATAGGTATAAGTATAAACATAGTTATAAATACATGGATACATATAAGAAAAATAAAAGAAACAATAGGACAGGGACGGTAGGCACGTTGGTGCGCTTATGTACGCCCCCTACAGACCTCTTAGGAAAGGGGTGAGGTCAATAGTAGACAGTCTAAGGTTAAAGTTTCTGGGGTTTGGGGAAGAAACCACAGAGTCAGGTAGAGTATTCCAGACATTGACCAGTCTGTTGCTGAAGTTGTATTTCCTGCAATCTAGTTTGGTGCGGTGAACCTTGAGTTTGTGTCTATTGTGTGCTCTTGTATTGTTATGGTTGAAGCTGAAGTATTCATTGGCAGGTAGGACATTGCAATGTATGATTTTATATACTATACTTAGATCGGACTGAAGACGGCATAGTTCTAGGTTTTCTAGGTCTAGAACCTCAAGTCTGGTGGCATAAGGTATTCTACAATGAGTAGAGGAGTGGAGAACTCTTCTTGTGAAATATTTCTGGTGCAGCTGACCACATAGAGTTGAGAATAAGGTTTTTTTTATGCCTTCTCTTGGGCTTTGCACTTGAGCTTCCTGTTCCTGTTCAAGAACATGTATGCTATTGGCTGTTGTCAGACTCCCATGGAGCCATGTGGGGTCATGTTTGTCTGAGATGAATTTGGTTGAAGTTTGGGCTGATGCCATGAAGGGGCTTGTTGGGCAATTCCTATTGTGGCTGACTTTGCTGCAGGGAATGTGCTTATGAATAGAGCTATCTATCTCTTTATTAAGTGCTGACATCTGGGGGCTAGTAAGGGTGAGTCTGCTTCCTGCCTCTAAAAAAACAGGTTTCTCCCATTTCTCATCCAGGGAAATACCTGCCTTTTTTTCTTAAAATATTTCATTCCTCTAGGAGAGGGGTGGGTGCTAACTTTCTACAACTTCAACTCTCAGAATATCTCAGCCAGCTAATCAAGGAGCGATCCAATCTAGAACTAAGGAGAACTGAGGATAATTAACCAGTGGAACAACTTGCCTCCAAAAGTTGTAGATGCTCCATCACTGGAGGCTTTCAAGAAGAGACTGGACAGCCATTTGTCTGAAATGGTCCAGGGTTTCCTGCTTGAGCAGGGGGCTGGACTAGATGACCTCTGAGGTCCCTTCTAACCGTTAAGCCTCCAAGAGCTTGTTGGAAGAAATATCCTTCTGAATTCAGTTCCAAGTGAGGAAGAAAGACATTGGAAACACGGTGACTGCATGGAAAGATGGTTTATTGATGAACAGGATGGGTTCCTGGGCAGAAAAGGGAAGCGATGCTGAGAGTGCCTGGGTTTTATGCTCTCTGTTGGGCTTTGAATTTGAGCTTGTGTTCCGATTGGTTGTCAGACTCCCATGGAGCCATGCAGGGGTTACTCTGTAGGTTGTCCTTTGAGTCCCAGGCTTGGTTGACTCTTGCTGGGTGATGATGTAATGAAAGGGCGTTGGGCAATTCCTATTATGGCTCTGACCAGTGATGGGATTTAAAAAGATTTACCACCAGTTCGGTGGGTGTGGCTTGGTGGGTGCACTTCGTACGCGTGCACACACAGCTCAGCAGAACCGGGGCAAACCGGTAGAATACCACCGCTGGCTCTGCCTGAAGCAGGTGGATCTTTGTTATGTAGAATAGACTGGCCCAGGCCTTAATAGCAATAGCACTTAGACTTATATACTGCTTTATAGTGCTTTCCAGCCCTCTCTAAGCGGTTTACAAAGTCTGCCTATTGCCCCCAACAATCTGGGTCCTCATTTTACCCACCTCGGAAGGAGGGAAAGGTGAATCAACTTTGAGCCTGGTGGGATTTGAACTGCCAAATTGTAGGCAGCTGGCTGCAGAAGTAGCTTGCAGTACTGCACTCTAACCACTGCGCCACAGAGGCTCCTTTAATAATAATAATATAATTTAATATATAATAATAATTTAATAATGGCCTATTAACACAGGTGAGGGAGAGGGCAGAGTTTCTGCCTCTCTGAGTTTCTACTTCCCTTTTAGGGGAAATATTCTGCCTTTTAAATATATCCTAAAATATTTCATTTCTCTAGGAGAGCGGTGGTGGGTTTTAATTTCCAACAAGCTTAACCAGTGTCCTGCACACTGGATGAGAGAGAGAACCAGTTTTCAGGTTGGTGTACGCCTTAAGTCTTTCATGTACTTGAAAAATGTCATCATATACCCTTCGGTGATCTTTTTCTCAAGAGTAAACATACTCAGATTGCTTTGGGTCTCTCCTTCAGAGATCTGATTTCCAAGCCCCTGATCATCAAAGGTGACTTTCTCTGCATCTCTTCCAGTAAGAATAGTAGCTCCCAGAAACGGGGTCAGAGCTATCATTAGTCATTTAAAAGATTGCTCTTTTTTAAAAAAAATTAATCTACTTGAACAACTTTAATCTAATTTACAGCAACTCTCATTAAAAAGAGCTCTCCGAGCTGTTTACAATTAACATACGACTGCAGTTTAAAAACAGTAGGTTAAAACGATAATCAGTGAATAAATAAAGCAAACGGTGAATGAAAACATATGTTTAGTGCAAAAACGCAAAATAAAACAGTGAGATAAATATCAAAACGGGACCAAAAAGAAAAAAAATAGGAGTTTGTGGGGGAGAATACAACAACAACCCTCAGTAGCACTGACACATTTATTGCAAGGCCTAAGCGAATAAAAAAAAGTCAATTATGTTTCGGTTATAAAGCTAATATTGTGATGTCCCCCCAAAAAACACCCCAGAACATTTGATATAAAAGGGCAGTAAAATTAATACCCAGGAAAATAGCAGCCAAGAGAGCAAACAGGCATCGGGAACAGATCAAAAAGCCTCTGCAAAAAAATAATTGATGACAATTCATGAAAATATTTTTACAAATACAGCAGACTGAAGTTTGAAAGACCTTCTCATTCCACTTCTTGTTCTGTACAGCAATTCTTCCATATGCAGGTCAGAGGTGGTATTCAGCCGGTTCTGACCGTTCTGGAGAACCAGTAGCGGAAATTTTGAGTAGTTCGGAGAACCGGCAAATCCCGCCTCTGACTGGCCCCGCCCTATCTATTCTCCACCTCCCATCGAGTCCCAGCTGATTGGCTGGGTCTCCTTTGGTTGCCCTGCACAGGAGAATGGAGCTGGAAAGGAGGTTGGTGGGCTGGGGAGGGAATAGGGATTTTGCAGTATCCTTCCCCTGCCACGCCCACCAAGCCATGCCCACCAAGCCACGCCCACAGAACCGGTAGTAAAAAAAATTGAATATCACCACTGATACAGGTAGCAGTTCTTGACTTACCACAGTTCATTTAGTGACTGAAGTTACAACAGTTTGGAGATTCCTTGAGCAGGGGTAGTCCTCAACTTACAACCCCAACTGAGGCCAACATTTCTGTTGCTAAGTGAGACATTTGTTACGTGAGTTTTGCCCCATTTTGCCACCTCTCTTCCCACGGTTCTTAAGTGAATCTGGCTTCCCCATTGACTTCGTCTGTTGGAAGGTCGCAAAAATTGATCCCATGATCCCGGGACACTGCAACTGTCATAAGTACACGCCAGTTGCCAAGTGTCTGAATTTTGATCACGTGACCATTGGGATGCTACAATGGTTTATAAGTGTGAAAAATGTTGATAAATCGCTTTTTTCAGTGCTGCTGTAACTTTGGATGGTCACTAAATGAACTGTTGTAAGTCAAGAACAACCTGTATGTTGGGCTCTTGTTCTTCTAAGTTCCAATCATTGGTTATCCCAAAGGTGTTTTTTTTTCAGGAAGCAACTGGACTTTCTTGTTTTTTCTTTTGAAGATGTTTCGCTTCTCATCCAAGAAGCTTCTTCAGCTCTGACTGGATGGTGGGGAATGGAAGGGTTTATATTCCCTGCCGACAGCTGGTCATTTGCATCCTTTTAGAGGGTCGTTGAGGCCATTTGGAGGTTTATCTGTTTCCTCAGAATCACCTGAGTGGTGCGAATGGCTGTGGAGCCTTCTTGTATTCAACAGTGAAGGGACACAGGGCAGAAAACTTCCTGCAGAAAGCACAGCTCCACTACAGCAGTTCCAAGAAGGCTCCACAATGTGTCCCTGAGTACACAGACAAATCTCCAAGTGGCTTCAACGACCCTCTAAAAGGATGCAAATGGCCAGCTGTCTGCAAGGAGTATCAATCTTTCCCTTCCCCACCATCCTGTCAGAGCTGAAGAAGATTCTTGGACGAGAAGTGAAAAGTCCTCAAAAAAAAAAGCAAGGAAGTCCAGTTGCCTCTTGAAAAAAGCACTTTTGGGACAACCATCACCTGGATGACTGAGAATCTCCATAGACAACCATTGTGTCAACTCATAAAATATTACTGTGGTCTTTCTAGAGTTTCCAACAGAAAGGGAAGAGGGAGCAGTGCAGCAGCTTGCAAACCGAAAGTGCATTCCATCAATGTTTTCAAAGATAGTAACTAGGTGACTGAAGTTTCTGCCCCACAAATATCTAATTGGAGAGCATGATTGATGACTCTTGGCTATGGACATGTTCCATTGGAGAATATGAATTATGATACACCCAGGGGGTGGGGGGAAAACCAGGTCAAGGGTGACAATGAATTATGTGTCTCAGAATTGGCTACACCCAGGCAGTGCCGGATAGTTTAACTCCCAATAAATCCTTTTTAAGTTTTGGAAGTGTCATGCCCCAGTTGGAGTCTGATTCTGAGGGAGTGGGAGTGTGTCTCCAGTGGCTGTGGAGGACACTGGGGAAGGGCACAGTCCGGCTGGGCATTCAGAGGAAGACCCAGGCCCACCCCCCTCTTCAGCCTAGGGCATGCAGGGAGGAACGGATAATGGAGCAACGTGGCTTGCGAGAGAAGAAGGCCCTGATCCCTTTCATTAGTTGCAGTTGGGAAAACAGGATATAAGTGGAGCGTTTGCACACGGCTCCTTGCTGGAAGCAAAGCGTGCATTATCTTCGTTGAGCCTTATCTGGGTTTTGGCGTCCTCCCAACTGTGGGTGCTGCATTATCCTTTGAAAATAAATAAATAAAAAAACCAACACAAACCACACTGAAGCAATCACCCTGGCCTGCTGTGTTGATTGCTTCAGTGTGGTTTGTGTTGGTTTTTTTATTTCTAATTATCTTTACTTTAGATTTGGACTGCATTTCTGCCCTTCGTAGACTGTTTTTTTGAGGAGTTTGTTATCTAGCCAAGGAAAATTGGACATTGGGGCCAAGTTGGAGGCATTAAAGGGAATTTATTTTACTTTTGTGACTTTGTTATTTTTGTGTCACGCCCCAGGTCACCACAGGAAGTTTGGCTCAAGACACATGATTTAAATTTGATTTGATTTGATTTATTTGGATTTATATGCCGCCCCATCTCCCGAAGGACTCGGGGCGGCTCACATAAAAGTATAACATACAAATATTTAAAAAGTATTAAACCTGATCCAAATAACCAATAAAATCCCACGCTAAAATACCCAATTAAAAACCCCAATCCCCCTCAATCCAGGCCAGCCTGCAAAAACAGGCCGGTCTTTAGATCTCGGCGGAAGGAACGCAGGTCAGGGGCCAGCCGCAACCCCATGGGGTTGGTTCCACAGGGTGGGTGCTCCCACAGAGAAGGCCCTACCCTGGGGGGCCACCAACCGGCATTTTTTTAAAAAATTACATTTATATGCCGCCCTTCTCCGAAGACTCAGGGCTGCTTACAATTTTTTGGGATACAACCCAGTGTGCTCAGCAATAGCCTTCATTCCATTGTATATGCCTGCATATTACTAAGCGGCATTTTTACAAAGTCAGCTTATTGCCCCCAACAATCTTGGGTCCTCAGTTTACCTACCCCGAGAGGATGGAAGGCTGAGTCAACCTTGAGCCTGGTGGGATTCGAGCCTACAGTAATTGTAGGCAGCTGGACTTAAGTGCTAGGCATTTAACAGCCTGAGCCACCAAAGCATTGTCTGGCCGACGGCACCCCAAGGAGGCCCTGCTGGTGGGAGTGCACTGGGCGATTGGAACTCGATGGTGGCAGGAGACGCTCCTGCAAATACCCCGGACCCAAGCCATGAAGGGCTTTATAGGTCAACACCAGCACCTTGAATCTTACATGGAGGGCAACCGGCAACCAATGCAGATCGCGCAGGAGGGGTGTAATATGGGAGTATCGGGACACTCCCATCACAACCCGGGGGTAATGGGGGTAACTGCCAGAATCCTGACACATTGGTTATGTAGCTGAGAAAGGGAAGAACCAGGGGGAGATCCCCCAAATGCCGGCCTTCCTCTCATCTTCTTATTTGTGTAGAACTTCATCTCCATCAGGAATTGCCTTGACTGCTTCAACTTTGTACCTGCAGAACAAGGTCAACTTTGTGGATGACAGCTTTCCTCCCGGCCCCAAGTCAGTCGGCTTTCCCGAAGGAGACAGCGTCCAGCAGCGAGTCAAGCAGTGGCTCAGGCCTCATGAAATCAACTGCAACATCTTCAAAGACCGGTCAGTCAAGTGGTCAGTTTTCCGGACACCCCGACCTTCGGATATCCTGCAAGGACTCCTGGGAAACTGTTGGTAAGCAAACCAAGAGCAGATGGGTCTTTGGCGTTCCTTCCACCAACATTCCAGGCTAGCAGCCAACACGAACCAAGCGTGAAAGTGTGGCTCAGGATACATATTACACAAGCAATAGCCCTTTGACTTATACAGTACACGGCTTCACGGTGTTTTTCAGCCCTCTCTAAGCAGTTTACAAAGTCTGCCTATTGCCCCCAACAATCTGGGTCCTCATTTGACCCACCTTGGAAGGATGGAAGAGGCTGAGTCAACCTCAAGCCTGGTGAGATTCGAGCTGCCAAATTGCAGGCAGCCGGCAGTCAGCAGAAGTAGCCTGCAGTACTGCACTCTAACCACTGTGCACCATGGATGGATGGATGGAAGGGAGGGAGGGAGGGAGGGCAATAGGAGTAGTACTTAGACTTGTATACCGCTTCATAGTGCTTTCCAGCCCTGTCTAAGTGGTTTACAGAGTCAGCCTCTTGCCGCCAACAGTCTGGGTCCCCATTTTAGCCACTTCGGAAGGATGGAAGGCTGAGTCAACCTTGAACCTGGTGAGATTCGAGCTGCCAAATTGTAGGCAGCCGGCAGACAGAAGAAGTAGCCTGCAGTACTGGCTTCCAACCACTGTGCACCATGGAATGGAGGGAGGGAGGGAGGGAGGGGGGAGGGAAGGAAGGAAGGAAGGAAGGAAGGAAGGAAGGAAGGAAGGAAGGAAGGAAGGAAGGAAGGAAGGGCAGTAGCAATAGCCCTTATACCGTTCCATTGTGCTTTACAGCCCTCTCTAAGTGGTTTACAGAGTCAGCCTCTTTCCCCCAACAATCTGGGTCCTCATTTGATCCAACTCAGAATGATGGAAGGCTGAGTCAACCTTTAGCCTGGTGAGATTCGAACTGCCAAATTGCAGGCAACCGGCAGACAGCAGAGGTAGCCTGCAGTACTGCCTTCTAACCACTGTGCACCACAGAATGAATGGAGGGAGGGAGGGAGGGAGGGAGGGAAGGAAGGAAGGAAGGAAGGAAGGAAGGAAGGAAGGAAGGAAGGAAGGAAGGAAGGAAGGAAGGAAGGAAGGAAAAAAAGAACAATGGCAATGCAACTTAGACTTATATACCACTTCACAGTGCTTTCCAGCCCCCTCTAAGTGGTTTACAGAGTTAGCCTCTTGCCCCCAACAATTTGGGTCCTCATTTGACCGACCTCGGAAGGATGGAAGGCTGAGTCAACCTTGAGACTGGTAAAATGTTTTCAGCGGCACGTTGGTGTTTGCCCTTCCCTCATTCCAGGATGCTTCATCAATTCCCACCTTCTTGATATTCCTGGAAGGCTGCTCTTTCAAGGGCTAGCTGCTTTTGACCCTTTCGGTCCACCCAAGCTTGGTCAGGTGCTGCCACCTGCTGAAACAGCCCTCTTAAAAAAAAGAAAAGATTATAGACCACAAGGGTGTCAAATTTGCAACGACATGTCCTCGTCACATGACCTATCACAACTTTTCTCCCACCTCACAAAACCAGGGTGAACATGGCCAGCAGTGTGATGCACCTGGCCCGCAGGCCGCAAATTTGACACCCCTACTATAGACAGAGGCTGCCTTCTCGTATCACTGATGAGACTTGTATGCTGTTTTACCAGTGAAACCTGAACCATACAGGTAGTCCTTGACTTATAACAGATCATTTAGTGACCGTTTAAAGTTCCAACATCACCGCAAAAAGGGATTCATGACCGTTTCTCGCACTTACAACCATTGCGGTCTCCCGGTGGTCACACGATCAAAAGTCAGGCACCTGGCAACAGACTCATATTTATTGCGGTTGCCGTGTCCCAAGATCATGTGATCATCTTTTGTGACCTTCTGACAAGCAAAGTCAACGGGTAAAGTGGTCTCGCTTAACAATGGTGTTACTAACTTCATGGCAGTGGTTCACTTCACTTAACAACCGTGGCGAGAAATATCGCAACATGAGGCAAAACTCACGTAACAAATGTCTCACTTAGCCACAGAAATTTGAGGCTCAGTTGTCATAAGTTGAGGACTACCTGTACATCAGTTTTCCCAAGGTGGACCTTCTCACACCATTGAGATCATTCAATGGTCTTACGATGAATCACATGACCAGGATCGGCTAGGGCAGTGTTGGCGAACCTTTTTGTTGTGGTGTGCCAAAAGCGCACACCGGCACCCACCATACAATGTGCCCTGCCCCCTCTGCGCATGCGTGCGCAACACCCCTCCTGCCTGTTATCTGCAGTGTGCATGCATGCGCCTCCCTGCTGATTTTTGGCCCATTTGAGGCTCGAGGGAAGCCTCTGCAACCTTGGGAGGCTGAAAAACGGGCCCGTTTCGGCAATTCTGGTTTTTCTAGGGAATTCTGGGAGTTGAAGTCCACATGCCTTAAAAGTAGTCAAGGCTGGGAAACTCTGCTTAATGGGGTGTGGCCACCCAGCCAGCGGCATTCTCACAAGTTAATTCCTACCAGGTGGGCTAGTTCTCTCAACAGTTAGGGATCTTCATCCGATGCCCGTCTCTTCCAGGTTCCTGAGTGCGCTGGCAGTGCTGGCAGAGCGTCCCGAATTGGTGGAAAGGGTCATGATCACACGGACCATGTGCCCCGAAGGGGCCTACCAAGTCCGGCTATGCAAAGATGGCACCTGGACCACCGTGCTGGTGGATGACATGCTGCCCTGCGATGAGTGTGGCTATCTCCTCTTCTCCCAGGTGGGTGCCATGAATTGGGGAAAGGGGCTGTATTGAGGTGACTCTTCGGGAATGAGAGCTCAAAAATGTCTGTGGAGACTCTCAGTCATCCAGGTCATGGTTGTCATTTCTCCGCACCCCCACCACCAACTAGGCTGGAGGGGAGGGGTCAAGCGAGGGCCTAGCTTGGAATCATGGCAAGCAATCTGGTGAGATTCTTGTAACATAGGCAGACGCAGGGGTGGGATTCAGCCGGTTCGGGCTGGTTCAGGCGAACCGGATGTTAAATTTACATCTGATTTGCCGAACTGGTACAACCAGCTGGCCCCACCCACCTCACCCCCGCCCCTCCCAGGAGTCTCCATGCGGCCCATTTTGGATGCAGGTAAGTGCAGGGGCCACACAGAGGCTCTGGGAAGGTGAAATGGAAGTCTGGAAACGGGCCTGTTTCCGACTTCCGGAAGGCGTCCGGAGCCTGGGGGAGGCCATTTCTGCCCTCCCGGAGGCCCGAGGGAAGCCTCCAGACTCTGGGGAAGGTGAAAAACGGCCCTCCTGCAAGTTCCAACAGGCCACGCCCACCATAGCCACGCCCACCCAGCATGGCAGAGAACCAGTTGTCGGGATTTTTGAATAAGTCAATGAAGTCGTTGGCTTTAGCTATTTAGGAGCATCTTCAGTGTTTCGCACCTGACAAGGAGGAATCTGTCTTGTTGCCACCTGCATATCCAACTCAGTGTCTTGTCTTCCTTTCCCAGGCTCAGAGGAAACAGCTATGGGTGGCTCTGATTGAGAAGGCCTTGGCCAAACTCCACGGTTCATACTTCGCCCTCCAAGCAGGGCGCGCCATCGAAGGCCTGGCAACACTCACCGGCGCTCCCTGCGAGAGCCTGATGCTGCAGGTCAGCTCCACTAACCCTCGCGAGGAGGCCATTGACACTGACCTCATCTGGGCCAAAATGCTGAGTTCTAAGGAGGCTGGGTAAGACAAGGCAGAAGGGAGGGGCTTCCCTTTTAAGGTTGGAGGAGGACAAAGTCCGTATCCCGAGGAGCCCGAGAGAATCCGGCCCCTTGGCCTAGTGCTTGTCAACTCATTAAATATTTCTCTGGCCTTTTAAGAGTTGCTAGCAGAAAGGGAGGGTGGGAAATAGTGCATTCCTTAAATGTTTTCATAGATAATTTCTAGGAGACTGAAGTTTGTGGCACGCAAAATTCTAACTGGAGAGCATGATTGATGACTCTTGGCTATGGATGTGTCCCATTGGAGAATATGAATTATGATACACTTAGGGGGTGGGGGGAAAACCAGGGTCAAGGGTGACAGTGAATGATGTGTCTCAGAGTCAGCTGGACCCAGGCAGTTTCTTTAAGCTCTGAAAGATCTGGCTGGAGGCTCATGATTTAAATGGGGGTGAATACCGGAGCCCCAACAGTGCTCTTGACTCCAATTAAGGACAGGTAGTCCTCGACTTATGGCCATAGTTGAGCCAACATTTCGGTGGCTCGGCTGTTAAGTGAATTGCGCCCCATTTTTTACGACCTTCCTTGCCACATTTGTTAAGCGAATCACTGCCATTGTTAAGTGAGCCCCATGGTTGTGAAGAGAATGTGGCTTCCCCACGGACTTTGCTTATCAAAAGGTTGCAAACGGGAATCACATAAATGCCAGCTGCCAAGTGTTTGAATTTTGATCACGTGACTGTGGGGATGCTACAATGGTCATAGGTGTGAAAAAACAGTCATAAGTTACTTTTTTTCAGTACCATTGTAACTTTGTCACTAAACAAACTGTCGTAAGTGGAGGACTACCTGTAGACCTTGGGGTGTACACCTCAAAAGAGCCTTGGTGGTGCAGGCTGTTAAACACCTAGCACTTAGTTCCAGCTTAATCCCACCAGGCTCAAGGTTGACTCAGCCTTCCATCCTCTTGGGGTAGGTAAATTGAGGACCCAAGATTGTTGGGGGCAATAAGCTGACTTTGTGAAAATGCCGCTTAGTAATAAGCAGGCATATACAATGGATTGAAGGCTATTGCTGAGCGCATTGGGTTGTGCTCCAAAAATTGTAAGCCGCCCTGAGTCTCCGGAGAAGGGCGGCATATAAATATGAATTAAAAAAAAAGGAAAATCTATTTCCACAGACCTTTGCATCAGCATCATAATGATCCCTCCCACGGAAAAAATATGTTCTCCCAAAATAATATCTCTTCCCCTGCCCCAGTTGGAAGTGGGACAGTCCACTGTAGGGTTTTACCAAACACCTTTTGACACACATGTGGATTAGTCTTGAGAAAAAAGGTCACAATATTTGTTGCGTAACCTTCAAAGATCAGGGAAGCAGGACATGCCTCCGTGATCCTGGTCAGCTTTTTTTTTCCCCCTAATAAACTATGAAGAAATTGAAAAACATAATATATTTCTGGAAAAATATAGGAGGATGAATACCTAACTTCCAAGTCAGTGGAGATTCTCAGTCATCCAAGTCGTGGTTGTCCCTTTTTCAAAAGGCAACTGGGTTTTCTTTGTTTTGTTTTTTTTTCCTTGAAGACGTCTCGCTTCTCATCCAAGAAGCTTCTTCAGTTTTGGCTAAAGAAGCTTCGTGGATGAGAAGCGAAACTGAGGAAGCTTTTTGGATTAGAAGTGAAACCTCTTCAAGCAAAAAAAAAAAAGTCCAGTTGCCTTTTAAGAAAGCACCTTGGCGACACCAAACTATCAAATAAGACTGAAAGCCACAGCCAGTCCTGGTACCTTCCAGGTGGACTTTAACTCCCAGAATTCTTAGCAGAGGCCAAGATAGCTGTGGAACTGGGGATTTGAAGTCCACACATCTGGAGATTGCCAAGGTTGGCAAATACTGCCTAGATCTTTGTCCTTTGTCCCTTTCCTCTTCTCTCATCCCGTCCCCACATTTTATTCCCATTTCTGTTACTCTTCAGCTTCCTCATGGGAGCATCGTGTGGAGGAGGCAATATGAAGGTAGATGATGCCGCCTATGAAAGCATGGGTCTTCGCCCACGGCATGCATACTCCATATTGGATGTACGAGATGTGCAAGGATGCAGGTAAGCATGGCTATGCTGGTGATCTTGGCCCCTTTGCTTGTGGGTGGCTTGCTTGCTTTAAAATTAGAGGTATGTAGATTGACTCATTTTCAGTCTAGAAGTTTGGCAGTTCGAATCTCACTGGGCTCAAGGCTGACTTGACCTTCCCTCCTTCCAAGGTGGGGGAATGAGGATCCAGATTGTTGGGGGCAAAAGGCTGACTCTGTAAACCGCTTAAAGAGGGCTGTAAAAGCACTGTGAAGCAGGATATAAGTCTAAGTGCTATTGCCATTGCCCTTCCTTCCTTCCTTCCTTCCTTCCTTCCTTCCTTCCTTCCTTCCTTCCTTCCTTCCTTCCTTCCTTCCTTCCTTCCTTCCTTCCTTCCTCTCTTAATTCCCTTTTGTCATTCTCCTTCCTGGTAGCACAGTGGTTAAAATGCAGTATTGCAGGCTGACTCTCCCCACTGCTGGCAGTTTAATCCTGACTGGTTCCAAGTGGAGTCAGCCTTCCACCCTTCCAAGGTGGGTAAAAGGAGAACCCAGATTGTTGGGAGCAATAAGCTGACTCTATAAACTGCTTAGAAAGGGCTGTAAAGCACTTTAAAGCGGCATAGAAGTCTAAGTGCTATTGCTGTTGCTGGATTTTCTTGTTTCTTCACCTATGTAAACATTTGGAATGCTCTCAGCCTCAAAACTAGTAAGAAACAACCTAACCAGTATTCACCAATCATGGCCAGAAATAGGCTAGAAGAGACCTGTTAGATGGATAGGTTCTGTGGACCACAGTTTTCCTTCTTGATTTTAAAATGTTGATAACAGAATAAGAGAGTTGGAAGGGACCTCGGAGGTCTTCTAGTCCAACCCCCTGCTCAAGCAGGAGACCCTGTGTCATTCTGGACAAATGGTTGTCCAGTCTCTTCTTAAAAGCCTCCAGTGTTGGAGAGCCCACAACTTCAGGAAGCAAAGTGCTCCACTGGTTAATTGTTCTCACTGTTAGGAAGTTTCTCCTTCATTGCTTCTCTCCTTGATTAGTGTCCATCTTCAATTTGCTGACCATGTTTGAGTTTAAAACTTAGCCATGGTTTATTAAACAAACCATAACTGCTTGCCCGTTAATTAACATTAACCTGGGTAAATGGATATTGTCTTAACATCATGTGTGAATCCAAACACTGGTAAAATAACCGTCTAGATTGAGAAAGAATTCACCAATGGGAAACATCTAAAATAAAATTTAAAAAACCCATCTTTTTGATTCCAGAACATTGCTTTGAGCCAGCTGCCAAAATATGTTCAAACCACCAGATAATCAAGTGAAACCAATGTAATCATGTAAAGTTTTTAAAATCAGGTTATAGCCCTATTTTTTTTTTAAAAAAAGAACAACCTTACATTCTTGCTGGCTTTCCATGGGGTAAGCTGTAACCCTTGTCACACTTTCCTGTTTAAGCACAGCAGGAATTATTTCTCGGCAAACACACCCGGCATCCAGTTTGTTGGAACCTAAGGCAGCAGATAAAGTGGCTCTAATATCCGGAAGCTTATTCATTCAATCCACTGTAAACTCTTTAATCAGAGCAGTGCCAATTCTTGTACCTCTGTAAACGTAGAGCAGGCACAGCTGGGAGGGTGGGGGCGGGATTAAGTGCGTCATCAGCCTAGAATCGTTACGTTGCCACAAATGTCCAACTCCTTCAATACCATTGACCTGGTGCCGATTTAGTATTGAATTTATGTTCCTGATAATTGCACCTAACTTTAATCTCGTCAACTGAAGATCAGTACTACATTGGTGCCAGATAAGGGTCAACAGAATTCAAGAAAGGTTGGACTTGGACCGTTTGTAGCACAGCGTAATGATTCTAGGCTGATGACACATTTAACTCTGCCCTACCAGGTCCGTCTGCTCTTCTACTCTGCTACAGTAAAGAGCTTATACCTTATACTTAGCTCAGAGTACCTTTCTCTTTTTCCCCCCTCCTAAATTCCCTTTCAGACTGCTGCGACTTCGTAATCCCTGGGGCCGCTTCTCTTGGAATGGCAGCTGGTCCGACGAATGGCCCCACTGGCCCTCCCATTTGCGTCACGAGCTGATGCCCCACGGGAGCAGCGAGGGGGTCTTCTGGATGGAATATAGTGACTTCATCAGGTATTTCCCAGGGGGAGCCAGCAGCGTCTCGGAGCGCTTGGGTTGCTTGGGTTCGGCTGTGGGTTTGTCAGGTTGCGGATTTTAAGATCAAAAGGTAGAAATGATTCCTGGGTCTGCCTGACTATCTGGCACACACACACACACACACACACACACACACACGATCTATCTATTTCTAATCATTTCTAATACCTATATCTATCCTACCTATTTATTTATCTATCTCATCTCTAATATTTATGTCTGTCTGTCTGTCTGTCTGTCTGTCTGTCTGTCTGTCTGTCTATGTATGTATCTTACCTATCTATCTCATCTCTAATACCTATATCTATCTATCCTACCTATTATCTATCTAATCTCTCTATCTATATCTACTGTCTGTCTATCTATCTATCTCATCTCTATCTGATCCTATCTATCTCATCTCTATCTATATCTATCTATCTGTGTTTATATCTATCTATCTGTCTATATCTATATATCTATCTATATATATATATATATATATATATATATATCTATGTATAATATATATATATATCTCTACCTATCTATCTATCTCATCTGTGTGTATGTATGTATCTGCTCGGTCAGTCTGTCTATATCTCTCTATCTGTCTCTGTCTGTCTGTCGTGATCTTATCTATCTATCTCATCTCTAATACCTATATCTATCCTATCTATTATCTATCTATCTCATCTCTAATATTTATATCTATCTACTCTGTCTATCATCTCTCTCTCTCTCTCTGTCAGTCTGTCTGTCTGTCTATGTATCTTATCTATCTATCTCATCTCTAATACCTATATCTATCTATCCTACCTATTATCTATCTCATCTCTAATATTTATATCTATCTACTCAGTCTGTCTATCTCTCTCTATCTCTATCTATCTCATCTCTAATACCTATATCTATCTATCCTCTCTATTATCTATCTATCAGAGCCGTTTCAGCGGAAATTGGGCCGTGGCTTGGCGTGGCTGGGCTTGCTCCCCCGCTGCCTTTACATCTGCTGCGGCTTGCCGGCCAGAGTTAGGGCGCGGTGGCAGTATTGTCTGCCCTGCCCTGCGTTCCCGGCAGCGCTTGTGGACCCGATGCTGTGGACCCTGTGCTGTGGACCCGATGCTGTCGCTGGTGGTCGTCGGCTGTAGGTTGCTGGCGACGGGTGTGGCGAGGCTGGGCCCGGCGGTGGTGACTACGGCGGGTTGGACTGCTTGCGGCTTTGCTGCGAAGCCGGGGCTTTGGCCCCGAGGAAATGACGGCAGTGGTGGTGGTCCGTGGTCTTTGGTGCCGTGGTGGCCCCCTTTTTCCCCAGAAGCTTGGGTTCTGGGAGGAATAGACCTACAGGGCGGGATGGAGGCCTGCAGGCCCGAAGAGCCCAGGGAGGGGATGTTCGTAGCCATGGCCTGGATTGGAGGAGCCGGTCTTCCTGGGTGGGGCTGTGGGTAGAACCTTTGGCGGTGACCCCCCACAAGAAGGGACGACGTTGTGGCTCCAGACCCGTGGCCGTGATTAGTTTGCGGACATTATACTTTGTTTGGACTTTTACGGACCTGACTGCCCTATGTTGGTTGGGCATTTCATCTACGACCACCGTTTCTTTACTGTCTTTGTCATTCTGGACTTATTTGGCACTATTGACGGTGCCTGGGTCATCTACAGCACTTCCGCGGACCTGTACTTTGTTCCTTCTCCCGGACACTTGGCTGCCTTCCACTGCAGTGAGAGGGCAGTGGGAGGAAGCACCCCCCCCTGCAGTGAGAGGGGAGGGGACTGTTCAGGACTCTTTGCCGCAAGTCACTGTGGTGGCAGTACAGCAACTTGTTTATTTTACTCTAACCGTCGGCAGCTGTGAGAGAGTTGCTGACTGCGGATTGTCTCCTGACTATTGCTACAGTCTGTCTCTTCTTTATTGTATTTCCATCTTTACAATATTTCCATCGAACCAACTACCTCCTGATTTGCCTGAGATGTATATGTTATGCCTGCCTACTCCCTATCAGATTTATGGGCCCTCCAGACGGTTCCCCAGTCTGTGGAATGGCCCTGTATGTTATCAAGAGCTTACCTTAATGACGGATCTTGGGATCCCGAGAGGTGGCATGTTGCGACGAGTGGGCTAAATTTTAAATTTAGGAAGAAGGGGAAGCTTTTAAAATTCTTAATTAGTTGTCTTAAGGGGTTAGGGAAGGGGGTTAATGGGTCTTCTTGCAGCCCGGTTCATGGCGGGGGGGGGTTGGGGTCCGGCGGGGCCCCAGGGTCTGAGGTCGGGACCGCGATTCCCAGGGTGGTTGGGGTTGGCAGGAGATGGCGAGGCATAGGGCCATATCATATGTTGGGAGTGCGCACCCGCCATCTATATGCGGTTGCTCACTCCGACCCTATGGCCTCCTCCCTAGGGAGCTCGGGAACTGGGATCCCTGGGCTTAGGCTGGTGTATTTTAATGCCAGGTCCGTGGCTAATAAGTCTACCCTCCTCCGTGAGATTATTGAGGAGGAGGCTGCGGACCTGGCTTGTATCACCGAGACTTGGTTGGGCCCAGAGCGTGGTGTCCCTCTGGTTGAATTATGCCCTCCAGGTTTACGGGTTGTGCACGGTCGCGGGCCCAGGGAAGGGGTGGTGGGGTGGCTGTGGTTATTAGGGAGACCTTGTTTCCAAGGGAGGTCACTGTCCCAGAGATAGGCGGAAGTGAGACCCTCCTCCTGAGGTGGGGGCCCAATGGTCAGGTGGGCTTGCTGCTCGCATACCTTTCTCCCAGCTGTGTGACAGCAGCCCTGCCTGGGCTTCTTGACGTCCTCTCGGGGGTGGCAGTGGAGTTCCCAGACCTGATAGTCTTGTGGGACTTTAACTTGCCTTCCCTGGGGGGTACGTCGGGATTGGCCCAGGAATTCATGACTTCTATGGAAGCCATGGGCCTGACCCAATTAATTTATGGCCTCACTCATGAGGGGGGGGAACACTCTTGACCTAGTTTTTGTCTCTGAGCGGTGGCGTAGTGACAGAGGGCAAGCCACTTTTACGACTTTGCCCGTTCCATGGTCTGATCACTATCTCCTGCGGCTGGTCTTCCCACAGGCCACCCCCCGCTGCTGGGATAAGGAGCCGCTTAGATGGTTTCGCCCCAGGCACCTTATGGACCCTGAACGGTTCCAGGCGGAACTGAGGCCTCTTCCCTCTTCCCTTGCTCACAGCTCTGTCGAGGATCTGGCGGCCACTTGGCAGCGGGCTGCGTCGGAGGCCCTCGACAGGGTTGTCCCCATGTGACCCCTCACATGCCTTGGATCCCGGATGGCTCCTTGGTACTCAGAGGAGCTCGGGAGATGAAATGCCGTCAGGAGGCTTAGAGAGCAGGTGGAGGCCACCCGCTCCCAGGCGTCGAACCCAGCTAAGAGCCCATATTAGGACTTACCTGGGAGCTATGAAGGCGCGAGAAGGTCTTATCTCTCCGCCCTCATAGCGTCATGAATAACCGCCCAGCCGCCCTGTTCTGGGTCCGCAGCTCTCTCCTTTGTCCAGGGGGACCGTTCTGAGGAAGGGCTGAGGATTTGGTCAATATCTGTCGGATAAGATGTTCGAATTGGGCGGGTTGTCCTCTGATTTGCCTGAGGAGCGGGATACAGGTAGTCTGGCCATGCGTTCTGGGATGAGTTTGATCCTGTTTCCGAGGATGAAGTGGATGGGATTATGCGGCGCCTGAGTTCCACCACATGTTTGTTGGACCCGTGCCCTTCCTGGCTGTGCCAGGGGAGGTCACCTGCGGTTGGATCCGGGCAGTTGTCAGCGCTTGGGAGGGTGTCTTTCCCTCTGCCTTGAAGGAAGCGGTGGTGAGACTCCTGAAGAAGCCTGCCCTGGATCCGACCATGTTAGACAACTTTGTCCAGTCTCCAACCTTAGCTTTTGGCGAAGGTTGTTGAAATGTTGGCTCGGCAATTTCGCTTTCCTGGATGAAGCGGACTACCTGGATCCGTCCAATCGGGCTTCGGCCTGGTTTCAGCAGGAGGCATTGGTCACTGATGGATGATCTCTGGAGGGCCGGGACAGGGGTTTTCCTCTGTCCTGGTCCTATTAGACCTCTCAGCGGCTTCGATACCATCGACCATGGTATCCTCGCTGCGGCCTGGGTGGGGTTGGGGGTGGGGGCACTGTTCTTGGTGGCTCTCCTCCTACCTCATGACCGATGCAATCGTGTTGCAGGGGGCAGAGGTGCGGCCCGAGGCACTCACTTGTGGGGTCCCTCGGGGGTCGGTCCTCTCTCCCCTTTTATTTAATATCTACATGAAACCGCTGGGTGAGATCATTCGTGGTTTTGGGGTGAGGTATCAAGAGTGGGGCTCTCTCCAGGAGCAACCGGAAAGCAGCCTCAGGAGTCACCAGAGTGGAGAACGGAGGGAGTTGTGGCTGACCCCCATCTGGCTGTTATGGTAGGTGGCATTGGCCCCGCCCTCAGGCCGAGGGGGATTCTTGCCGGGTATGACCAGGTTGGCCTTGAAGGCAGTGGAGATGCCGGCCATTTTACCTTCCCCATGGGACTATGGCCGACAGACTGGCAGGTGACTCTATGGATTCCAGGGAGGATTAGTGGTGGTGAACCCGGAATCCATCATCGGCCCAGCCCTGTTTTGGGGTGGTTCTCTGTCAGAGCTCTATCTGCCAAGGGTCCAACCGCCCTCCTATGGGACTATCGTTTGCCGGACTTTGGCCTCCCCTACTGGTCTCAGCCACTATATTTTTTTTTTCCGTCTGATCTCACGTGTTGCCCGTCCTTTTGCCATCTTTTGTCATCTGTCTGGAACCTTAAAGTACTCTTCCCGCAGGGAGTGAACTATCTATTTTCAACCTCAAGTCATGGAAGGGTGAGTTTGGGCACCCTGGTGACCGGGGTTTGGAATCCCAGCTGGCTCCATACCCTTCAACTTGGTTTATGGCTGTGGGGTCTTATTGTGCCCATTGCTGGAGTGAGAGACCAGCAGGAGGGACACACTTTCTCCCTGTGCAGCCATTTAAGATCTTTGTCTACGGTTTACATTGGAGATGCCCGTGGTGAGAGAGCGTGGCCTATTCCAGATTGAGGTCTGAACATCTGCCACGGGTCTGCCGTGAGAGGGCAGCCTGGTTTTCGAATCAGGACTCTCTAATGGACAATATGATATCTCGGACTAGACCAAGTTATACACCAGACTTTGTTGCCGCTATTGGTGTTGTCATCTCTTTTAACCCTTATGTTCATTTCAGATATGCTCTTCTACTATACGATCTTACACGGTAGCAGAATTGCAGGCCCTGAGAGGACTCCCTCCCTCTCGGGTTTGCCTTATTGTATTATCTCTGGCCTACCTCGAGGATGGGTTATGGAACCCGGAGAGATGGCATGGCAGAGGGAGGGCGGGGTGGGGCTCCAATAAAATGCAAAAGAGGGTCACTAGGGCCCCTTTATTTAAATTTTTAACCAAATTTTTAAGAAGGTTAGGGAGGAGGGTGGGAAATGGTGTTGAAAGGGTAAGGTGCAGCCCGGCCCGTGGCAGGGGGTGGGGCGGGGGCTGGGGGCCAATGGGGGCGGAGTGGGCGAGACGCAATCCCAGGGTGGCTGGGATTGGCGGAGGCAAGGAGGCATGGGGCCAAATTATGTGCTGGGAGCCCTGCGCTATCTTCGGCGGTGGCGCTCGACCCTATGACCTCCTCCCTTGGGGGCAGGGAACTGGGCCCCTGGGCTCAGACTGGTGTATTTTAATGCCAGGTCGTGGCTAATAAGTCTTCCCTCCTCCGTGAGGTGATGAGGAGGAGGCTGCGGACTGGCCTGCATCACGAGACCTGGTTGGGGCCAGAGGGAGGGTCCCTCTGGTTGATCTATGCCCCCAGGTTTCGAATTTTGCACCTGTCTCGGGCCCAGGGGAGGGGTGGTGGAGTGGCGGTGGTTATTTGGGAGACCTTGATTCCAAGGGAGGTCACCGTTCCTGAGATAGGCGGTGATGAGACTCTTCTCTTGAGGTGGGGGCCTGGTGGTGGGGTGGGCTTGCTGCTGACATACCTTTCCCCCAGCTGTGTAGCAGCAGCCCTGCCTGGGCTTCTCAACGTCCTCTCGGGGGTGGCGGTGGATCTCCCAGGGCTTATGGTCCTGGGTGATTTTAACCTGCCCTCCCTGGGCGTCAGGTTTGGCCAGGAATTCATGGCCTCCATGGGGGCCATGGGCCTGACCCAGTTGGTTCAGGGCCCGACTCATGAGGCACCCCTCGACCTAGTTTTTGTCTCGGAGCGGTGGCGGAGTGATATAGGGCAGGCCAGTTATGCGACCCTGCCCGTCCCATGGTCTGATCACTATCTCCTTGGCTGGTCTTCCAACAGGCCCTCCCCACGCTGGGATGAGGAGCCACTGAGATGGTTCTGCCCCAGACGCCTGATGGACCCTGAGAGGTTCCAGATGGAACTGGGGTCTTTTCCCACTTCCCTTGCCCACAACTCTGCCAGGACCTGGCGGCAGCTTGGCACAGGCTGCTGGGGCTGCCCTTGACAGAGTTGTCCCCATGCATCCCCTCAGGTGCCGTGGATCCCGGGTGGCTCCTTGGTATACAGAGGAGCTCCGGGAGATGAAGCGCCGTCGGAGGGTTTAGAGACAGGTGGAGGCCACCGCTCCCAATCGATCGAATCAGTTAAGAGCCCATATTAGGACTTACCTGGTAGCTATGAGGGAGGAGAAGGCTCTATCTCTCCACCCTCATAGCGTCCGCAGAATAACACGCCCGGCCGCCCTGTTTAGGGCCACCCGCTCCCTCCTATATCCGGGGAGGTGGTGGACCCTCTCGAGAAAAGCTGAGAATTTGGTCAATATCTGTCGGATAAAATCACGCGGATTCGGGCGGGTTGTGTTCCACCTTGCAGTGGTCTGAGGATCGTGGTGCAAGCAGTCTGGCCGATGTGATCTGGACTGAGTTCGATCCTGTTTCGAGGATGAAGTGGACAGGATTATCGGCGTCTGAGTTCCACCACATGTTTGTTGGACCCATGCCCTTCTTGGTTGGCTTATGCGCCAGGAGAGGTCACCTGCAGTTGGCTGCTCGGGCAGTGGTCAGCGCCGTTAAGGGAGGGTGTCTTTCCTTCGCCCTGAAAGAGGCGGTGGTGAGGCCCTCCTGAAGAAGCCTGCCCTGGATCCGACCGTGTTAGACAACTTTAGTCCAGTCTCCAACCTTGCTTTTGGCGAAGGTTGTGGAAATAATGGTGGCTCAGCAGTTTCCACTTTTCCTGGATGACGGACTACTACCTAGATCCGTACCAATCAGGCTTCGGCCTGGTTTCAGCAGGAGGGCATTGGTGGCACTGATGGATGATCTCTGGAGGGCCGGGACGGGGGTCTTTCCTCTGTCCTGGTCCTATTAGATCTCTCAGCGGCTTCGATACCATGACCATGGTATCCTTTTGGTGCCTTGGGGGGCTGGGAGTGGGGGCACTGTAATTGGTGGCTCTCCTCTTACCTCTCGGGGCAATGCATGTCGGTGTTGATGGGGGGGCAGAGGTCGGCGGCGAGGCACTCACTTGTGGGGTCCCTCAGGGGTGGTCCTCTCCCCCATTCAATATCTACATGAAACAGCTGGGTGAGATCATCCGTGGTTTTGGTGGGGAGATACCATCAGTATGCTGTGATACTCAGCTATACATCCACCCCAGGCCAGATCAGTGATGCCCTCTCGTGATGACTCGCTGTCTGGATGCAGTACAGACCTGGATGGATGGAAACATGCTTGGCTCAATCCGGCCAAGACTGAGTGGCTGTACATACTGGCATCTCGGTCCAGTCAGGAGTGTCCATCGTTGACCATAGGGGAGTGGTGTTGCCCCTGTGGATAGGGCTCAGAACCTGGGGTCCTCCTGGATGCGGCTCCAATTGGAGGAGCAGGTGGGGCACGTCGCCAGGGGCCTTTGCCCAGGTCGGCTGGTTAGCCAGCAGCCCGTTTCTGGACCAAGATGCCCTGCGTACAGTCACTCATGCCCTTGTCACCTCGCTGACTCGACTACTGCACGCTCTCTATTTAGGACTGCCCTTGCATACCATCCGGAGGTTGCAGCTGGTGCAGAATGCGGCGCGGCGGTGGTGATGGGAGTTACCCGATTCTCCCATATTACCCCCTCCTCCTGCGGCCTGCATTGGTTGCGGTTGCACTCGGGTGAGATTCAAGGTTCTGACTTTAACATTCAAAGTCCTACATGACATGGGTCCACAATATTTAAGGGAGGCGGCTCCTGCGATATCGGCGCCACCCGCCCGTCGCGGGCACGAAACAAGGACTCCTCGGGGTCCCGTCGGCAAGTCAGTGTCGGCTGGCGGTCCCCGGCGCGAGCCTATTCTGTAGCGGTCCCGACTTATGGAACGAACTGCCTCTGGACCTCCGTCTGGCCCCTGACCTCCGCACCTTCGCCCGATTTAAAGACCTGGTTGTTTGACCAAATCGGGCTGTGATTACCTCACCAGGGCCATGGGATAATTTTAAGTATTTTAATTTGATTTTATTGGGCTTTAAAATTGTTTAATTCTTTTTTAAATAATTGTTGTATGTTTTAACTGTGAGCAGCGAGTCTTAGGAGATGGGGCGGCATATAAGTCCAATAAAATAAATAAATAAATAAATATGCTGATGATACACAGTTATATAGCTCTACCCCAAACCAGATCAGTGATGCCCTCTCCGTGATGACTCGCTGTCTGGATGCGGTACAGATCTGGATGGACGGAAACATGCTTCGACTCAACCCGGCCAAGACTGAGTGGTTGTGCATACCGGCATCTCAGTCCAGTTTGGAATGTCCATCGTTGACCATAGGGGAGTGTTGCCCCTGTGGATGGGAGAACCTGGGGGTCCTCCTGGATGCACGGCTCAGTTGGAGGAGCAGGTGGGAGCTGTCGCCAGGGGCCTTTGCCCAGGTCGGCTGGTTAGCCAGCAGCCGTTCCTGGACGGGATGCCCTGCGTACAGTCACTCATGCCCTTGTTGCCAGCGACTCGACTACTGCAGCTCTCTATTTAGGACTGCCCTGCATACCATCCGGAGATGCAGCTGGTGCAAATCGTGGCTGAGTGGTGATGGGAGTTTCCCGGTTCTCCCATGTTACCCCCCTCCTCGCGCCTGCATTGGTTGCCGGTTGCACTCCGGGTGAGATTCAAGGTTCTAACTTTAACATACAAAGTCCTACATGACATGGGTCCTTATTATCTAAGGGCGACTCCTGCCGACAAATACTAACCGCCCTGTGCGAAGCTCACAGGCAGAGGCTCCGGGGTCCTCGGCGAGCAATGCGGCTGGCGGTCCCCGACGATGTGCCTATTCTGTCGCGGTCCCTGACCTCTGGAATCAACTTCCCTTGGGGCTCCGCCTGCCCCTGACCTCCGCACCTTCGCCATGATCTGAAGACCTGGTTGTTTAACCAATCCGGGCTGTGACCCTTGGGTGGGGTGGTTTTAATGTTAATTATTAATTTTGTTTGTATTATGTCTTGGGGCTTGTTTAGTTTAATTCTTTTTAAGTATTGTTGTTGTTTTAATTGTAGGCAGCCCGAGTCTTCAGAGATGGGGCAGCATACAAGTCCCACAAATAAATAAATAAATAAATAAACTTGCCCAACCTTTTAAATCCAGCAAAGCTGAATTATCTGTATTAAGAGGATGTATTTTGTGGGGTAACAGGTGGTTATTCCTGCAAAGCTACAAAAGAGAGGTTTGGAAATGTTACATGAGGGTCATCCTGAGGTGTCAGAATGAAGGGATTGGCCAGGAGTTATGTATGGTGGCCAGTATTGACAAAATGGTTGAAAACTGGGTTGCATCTTGTCCCAACTGTCAGGTAGTCAGGCCTGCCCACCTCCTCTAACCCCCACACAGGAATGGGAATGTCCTAGGGGCCCATGGTCCAGGATTCACATTGATTTTGCTGGCCCTACCAGAGGGCACACTTTCCTTATTATAGTTGATGCATATTCCAAATGGCTAGAGGTTATCCCTATGGCATCCACCACAGCTGAAGCTGTCATCAAACAGCAAAAAGCTTTTGTAACTCATGGGTTACCTGTGTGCTTGTTTCTGACAATGGTCCTCAATTTACATCCAACCTTTTGAATCATATCTAGCACAGCAGGGTATCAGACATGCCCTGACAGCCTGGGCATCCTTTGGCTAACGGCCGGCTATGAACTATGAACATACCAGGGAAAAACTTCAGCAATTGGGTCCAGGGACATCACTGAGAAAGTTGAAAAACTACTCAGTGTCAGCATATCACTCCCAACCCTCAACTAACAACCCCAGCTGAATTGTTGATGGGTAGGAAACTCAGAGTCTTCCTTGACCGCCTTCATCCCACTTACGCACCCAACGCACCACTAGATTCCACTAGCAAAATTCGCACATTCACTGTGGGTGATTCTGTTTATGCTAAGAACCTTATGGGTGAACCATTATGGATTCCTGCTGAGATAACCCAAATCACAGGCCCAGGTCTTACAGGGTACAAACAGAGGATGGTGTCCTCTGGAGCAGGCACATTGATCAGCTTAGATCCAGATTACCTCAGGAACATCATGGTGTTCCTCTCTGGTTCCCATACCTAATACCCTCTTCTAGGGGGAAGGGGAGGATCATGAGTGTAATGACAAGCAAGAATCAACCCCATGTGTAAAAGAGCTAACCACGACAGGAACCATCCAAAACCTGTCACAGTG
>CM019164.1:9574361-9676037 GCA_009733165.1 Naja naja
ATCTATCTAATCTCTAATATTTATATCTATCTACTCAGTCTGTCTATCATCTAGCTAGCTAGCTAGCTATCTCTAGCTATATCTCTATATCTATCTATCTCATCTCTAATACCTATATCTATTTATCCTACCTATTATCTATCTATCTCATCTGTAATGTTTATATCTATCTACTCAGTCAGTCTGTCTAACATCTCTGTCTGTCTGTCTGTCTGTCTGTCTGTCTGTCTGTCTGTCTATCTATCTATCTATCTATCTATCTATCTATCTATCTATCTATCTATCCCTCCATCCCTCCATCCATCCAGGGAGGGGCTGCTGGGGGTTCTTCCTAAGATTATGTGCATTTCGGAGAACCCCCAAATCCCACTCCTGGCTGGCCCCACCCTGCCCCTCCCAGGAGTCCCCATGCAGCCTGTTTTGGATGCAGGTAAGTGCAGGGTGCGCACAGAGGCTCAGGGAGGGTGAAAAATGGGCCTCCTGGAAGTTTGGGAAGGCCGGAAATGGGCCTGTTCCCGGGTTCCAGGGAGGCTCCGGAACCCGGGGCAGGCCATTTTCGCCCTCCCAGAGGCTCAAGGAAAGCCTCCAGAACTCGGGGAGGGAAACATGCCCCCCCTGCTGTGCTGCAGGAGGCTGACTAGGCCACACCCACCCAGCAACTTGCTAAAATTTTTGAAGCCCAGCCCTGTATCTGTCTACCTATCAATCTAATCTAATCTTCTGCCTCTATTGTTTTTGCAAATAACTCAAGACTGTGAACATATCCCACTCACACCTCCTTCCTCCTATTTGCCCCACAACAGCTACCCCGTGTGGTGGGTGGGGAGAGAGGGGGGGGAGGGAGGGAGGGAGGGAGCAGCCAACCCAAAGTTAAGAGATGTTGGTTTCTTTTGCTAGGTATTTCGACTCCGTGGACATCTGCAAGCTCCATTCAGACTGGCACGAAGTGCGGGTGCAGGCGGCTTTTCCCAACAAAGCCAGTGGGCCCATCACGGTCACATCACTGACTGTGCTGGAGCGAGCAACTTTGGAGTTTGCCCTTTTCCAGGAAGGCAGCAGGTGAGGTGGAAGGTCAAGCCAATTGGGTGAAGAACTGAGGCTTGTAGCACTTCTGGATGGTTCCATGTTCAGCCATGGTGGTTTGTGAATCCAAGCTTTGATATGTTTCACTCCAGGAAAAGGCTGCCTGTCATCTTCATGGATCAAGGTTTATGCTCTTCATCCCATTCTCCTAAACCAGAGGTCTCCAAACTTGGCAACTTTAAGGCTTGTGGACTTTAACTCCCAGAATGCCCCCTCCAGTCATATCAGCTCAGGAATTCTGGGAGTTAAAGTCCACAAGTCTTAAAGCTGTGCTCTATGGTATCAATCCTCTTGGTTTGATGAACTCCACTTTCTCTTTTCCTACTACACCCCAATCCAGCAGATGGTAGAGGGAGATCATGTTCATTGCAGGTGAACTGGATAGTAGCTTTGGAGTCTACTTTATAAAGACTTAGAAAGTTGCCTTGCATCCAAGGTCAAGAATACTGTCAGGTTTCCAAGTGATGAAATCCACTCCAAAAGAAAACAGCGAAGTCCATCTTCCATAATAATTTCTTTTATTTAGAATAGCATCAAATTGGCAAAGTCTGTTGTAATTCCGGATCTGACACAACCCGGAATTACACCACATAATATTGGAAGTTAGAAACAGCCCCCAAGAGTCACATTCCCCAATAGAAGTAAATCACTGTTTCCTGATGTCATCAATCACCTCCAGGTCTCAGCATGGTCAGCTTTTGTTCCCACGGGAAGGAAAATCACCTAGCCTAAACAACCCTCTCTGTCTCCACTCCTCCCACCTTAGGGATGTGGCGAGCCTGAAACCCTTCCCCCCAATATCAGCAAAGAGAAAGAAAGAAAAAGAATATATAAAAAGGCTAAATAAAATGGCTATACATATGTCAATTTCGGGCTTGACACATAACAGCCCATCACACCTCGTGTGATCAGTGTATCTGTCCAGGGTTTCAAGCTGACTACTGACTGGGGAATACTGGGACTTGGAAGTCCACTCATCTTAAACGTGCCCATGTTGGGAAACCATTATTTCAAGGAATTTGCCAGTAGAACTGGTCCCCAGTCAGCAGCCAGCTTGAACCCCTGGACAGATAAAGCTGACCACTTTAGGTGTGATGGGCTGTGTGCTTGCGCTTGGGTTCTATGTCTTTATGAAGTAGAGTCCAAAGCTGTTATCACATTCACCTGCAATGGTGATTTGCTGGATTCTGGGAGTTGAAGTCCACCCGCAGGAGTTGAAGTCCACCTGCTGGATTCTGGGAGTTGACATCCACCTGTCTTAAAGCTGCCAAGGTTGAGGAACCATAATCCTGAGGAATTTGCAAGAACTGGTTTCCAGTTCTACTTCCGTATCCTCTAGATTATGGTTTCTCAACCTTGGCAGCGTTAAGACAGGTGGACTTCAACTCCCAGAATTTCCCAGCCAGCATTTCCGGCTGGGGAATTCTGGGAATTGAAGTCCACCCCTCTTAAAGTTGCCACGATTGGGGACCCTGCTCTAAATGGACAAGAAGCGCCTTGCCTCTGAGCTGCACCCTCTTCCCTCTCGTCCTTTCTCAGACGCTCGGACACCGTGGACAGCCACCTCCTTGACCTCTGCATCATGGTGTTCCGGGCCACCTTCATCAATGGGAGCAAGCTAAGCCTGGGGCGCCTGATGGCCCACAGCAAGCGAGCGGTCAAGAAATTTGTCAACTGTGACATCATGCTGGAGCCGGGCGAGTACGCCGTGGTGTGCTGTGCCTTCAACCACTGGACTACCCCAGTGCCGGGGACCTCAGGCCCAGGTGAGAGCAGTGGACGGCTTGTTTGGAGTGTAGGACTGAGAGGGGGTAGAAAGACGCCAGTGTTTGAAGAAAAGGGCTCTTAAAGAGCCACAGTGGCGCAGTGGTGAGAGTGCAGTACTGCAGGCTAACTCACTGCTCACTGCGAGGAGTTCGATCCTGACTGGCTCAAGGTCGCTCAGCCTTGGTGAGCCACATTGGGGTGGTGGTTAGAGTGCAGTACTGCAGGCTACTTCTGCTGCCTAACGGCTGCTTGCAGTTTGTCAGTTCGAATCTCACCAGGCTCAAGGCTGACTCTGCCTTCCATCCTTCTGAGGTCAGTAAAATGAGGACCCAGATTGTTGGGGGCAAGAGGCTGACTGGTAAACCGCTTAGAGAGGGCTGTAAAGCATGTGAAGCAGTATATAAGTCTTAAGTGCTATTGCTATTGTTATTCTTTTTCTCCTTCCTTCCTTCCTTCCTTCCATCCATCCATCCATCCATCCATCCATGGTGCACAGTGGTGAGAGTGCAGTACTGCAGGCTACTTCTGCTGACTGCCGGCTGCCTGCAAATTTGGCAGTTCAAATCTCACCAGGCTCCAGGTTGACTCAGCCTTCCCTCCTTTTGAGGTGGGTCAAATGAGGACCCAGATTGTTGGGGGCAAGAGGCTGACTCTGTAAACTGCTTAGAGGGTGCTGTAAAGCACTGTGAAGCACTATATAAGTCTTAAGTGCTATTGCTTTTAATCATTTCAAGGACTCTCTCCAGAAGTCGGTGTGGAAGTGTTGGCTGTTCAACTGCTGTTGAACTGCAGCTGGGGAGTCCAAGGCTCAGTGATTCAATCAGCCCCAGACCCTCAAGGGGTCTCCTTTTAATGAGATCTTTGATAGAAGAGAACGTTAGTAGCTCAGGGTTGAGCTGTGGGGTCCTCAGTGCTCTCTGAGCTTGGTGGTTTTCTTGCAGACGTTTCACTACCAAACTTGATTACATCATCAGTGCTAGAAGGGAGTGGGGTGGAAGAGGAAGAATCATCCTTGGTGCTCTCTGAGCTTGGTGGTTTTCTTGCAGACATTTCATTACCAAACTAGGTTACAAAATCAGTGCAGAGCTAAGCAAATGAAATTTTCTCAGCAGGGTTCTTCCTTGTGGTAACAGTTTTGCACCTGGAGGCAAAGCAAGACAAAAAACTGACAAATATATCTTAATGGCTTCCTTCTCTCTCTTCGGTGAAAAAGGAACGTCCACAATAGTCAATGGAATAATTCGGTGTTTTACGTTTTCCTGGAAGAAGTTAACTAAAGTTCCCAAAGGGCTGAGGAGCACTCTTGATTCTTCAGACGGGGATGGCTTTTGGATCCTACTCCCTTCTGGCTCTCCCTGGAGACTGGAGTGGAGGTCTGACTTAAGAGTCATCACTCCTTATCACCCATCCCCTCCCAATTGTGACTGTATGACTGTAACTTTGTCGCTTGTATCCTTATGATTTATATTGACTTTCCTAGTATGATTTGATTGCTTATTGTACCCTATGACTATCATTAAGTGTTGTACCTTATGATTCTCGACTCTTGACGAATGTATCTTTTCTTTTATGGACACTGAGAGCATTTGCACCAAAGACAAATTCCTTGTGTGTCCAATCACACTTGGCCAATAAAGTATTCTATTCTATTCTATTCTATTCTATTCTATTCTGACCCTACTCTTAAAGTAGTTGTAGGGATGCCATGCAGGAAGGTATAAAGTCTCCTACAACTGAACCCAGCCCTATCTCTGTATTTTTCCATCTCTCTCAGGCTCCAGCCCTACATCAAACAGCGAATGCCTGCCAGCTGAGGTTTCCAGCTACATCTTGGCCATTTATGGTTCTCGCCTCGTGATGGTAGAACAGATTGAGGCCCAATCGACCACGTTGGCCGACGCCATCATTCTCCTCACGGAGAACAAGGGCGAGCGGCATGAGGTGGGTGCCGGTAGCCGTCATCCTCTTGAAGAGACTAGAGATTTGGGTTTGGGTTTGGCGGTTCTGTTTATTGACATTAAAATGATTAGAAAAAGAATTTTTAAAAAGATTTCAGTTCTCTGAGTTTGGGATCATTGAGTAACCTGATGACCAACCCACCCACTGAATCATAACTGTCCAAGCTTGGCAACTTGAGGACCCGTGGACTTCAAATCCCAGAATTCCCCAAGTAGCTTCTTCTTTTAGAGCAAGGTGTCCAACCTTGGCGACTTTAAGACTTGTGGACTTCAATCCCCAGAATTCCCCAGCTGTGCTGAAAGAAAGCTGTGCTGGCTGGGGAATTCTGGGAGTTGAAGTCCACAAGTCTTAAAGATGCCAAGGTTGGACGCTCCTGGCTTATGTGATGAGATCAGAGATGGCAGGTTCTGACCGGTTCTGGAGAACTGGTAGGGGAAATTTTGAGTAGTTCGGAGAACCAGCAAATACTGCCTCTGACTGGTCCCACCCCCATCTATTCTCCGCCTCCCGAGTCCCGGCTGATTGGCTGGGTCTCCTTTGGTTGCCCTGCACAGGAGAACGGAGCTGGAAAGCAGGTCAGTGGGGTGGGGAGGGAATGGGGATTTTGCAGTACCCTTCCCCTGCCACGCCCACCAAGCCACGCCACGCCCACCAAGCCATGCCCACAGAATCAGTAGTAAAAAATTTGAATCCCACCACTGGATGAGATGTGAACTTTATCCCAACCTTCAGCCTGTTGACCTACGACTCCTTCAGAGAAATAGGCTGATTGTTTTTTTCTTTCTTTCTGGAACAGGGGCGTGAAGGGATGACCTGCTACTACCTGACCCACGGCTGGGCTGGGCTCATCGTTGTGGTGGAGAACCGGCACCCCAAGTCCTATCTCCATGTCCAGTGTGATTGCACAGATAGCTTCAATGTTGTGTCCACTCGGGGCAGCTTGAAGACACAGGACAGTGTGCCACCTTTGCACAGGTGAGAGCCCAGAAATGCAAAATAGCATTGCAGGTAAGGGTGGTACGATGTGCATTCAAATGCTGAAGCTAAGAGAAGTAAGATCCCTAATCAGCCCTTGAGATAGATAGATAATAGATAAATGATAAATTGATAGATAAATAGATTGATTGATGATTGATTGATTGATAAATTGGTAGATAAATTGATTGATTATAGATGATAGGTAGATTATAGATGTTAGATAGATAGATGATAGATAAATAGATAGATAGATAGATAGATAGATAGATTGATTATAGATGATAGATAGATAGATGATATAGATTATAGACAGATTGATTGATGATAGATGATAGATAGATATAGATAGATTGATTGATTGATTGATTGATGATAGATTTATGGATTGATTATAGATGAGAGAGATTTTGGGGTCTCTTGTGTATGTGTGTCAGCCTGCAAATCAGTGACTGGACTAGTTCCTGTGGTTTTCTTGGCAAGGTTTTTCAGAAATGTTCTGCCATTGCCTATTTCCTAGGGTTGAGAGACAGTGACGGGCCCAAAGCCGGTCACTTAAGCTGGCTTTGTGCTTAAGGCAGAACTGGAACTCATGTCTTAACCACTAGTCCAACTGACTCTTCATTTATTACATATTATTCCTGGCACTTTTTGTGGCAAGGTTTTTCAAAAGTAGTTTGCCATTGCCCTAAGACTGAGAGGGAAGTGACTGGCCCTAAGTCACCCAGCTAACTAGAAAATCCTGGCAGTGCATCGGTTAGAGTGCAGCAATGCAGACAAACGCTGCCCACTGCCAGGAGTTTGATCCTGACGGGGCTCAAGGTTGACTTCCATCCTTCCGAGGTTTTAGCCTGGTGCCTTAACCACAAACCAAGCAGGTTCTGAAAATTCATGTGAATCCCTGCCCTGTTGCTAAGTCCTAAGGTACCTTCTCTCGTAATGTCTGTGGAGATTCTCCATAGTCCTCCAGGTCATGGTTGTCCCAAAAGGTGCTTTTTCAAGAGGTAACTGGACTTTCTGGTTTTTCTATGAAGATATTTCGCTTCTCATCCAAGGAGCTTCTTTAGTTCTAGTTCTACTAGTTTTAATTTTACTAGAAGTGAAGAAGCTTCTTGGTTGTAGAAGGTTTTCTTTTTTCAAAGAAAAAAACAGAAAGTCCAGTTGTCTCTTTAAAAAGCACCTTTGGGACTTCTCCCGTAATAACAGCATGAAAGAGAAAGGAACAAGAAAAGAACGGATTCTTAGCTTCCCAAGTGTTTGACCTCAGTTTCCTGGGCACCGGTTATTTACTGCCAGAAAAATTTAAGATCACCCCATTGGCTTTGTGCCTAAAGCAGGACTAGAACTCACAGTCTCCTGGTCTGATGCCACTACAGTGCACCAAAGTGGCTCTCTTTGATGGTTTAGAGTGAGCTTAATCCCTGCGTTCTCATCTCGTTTTAGATGAGAACGTCCCCATTTTGCACTGTTTAGCGATTCTGCAAGATATCGGCTGAAACTGTCTTTCTTTTTTGGCATGGATTTTAATGGCTCTTCAGACTCAAGAAACACTCTCACCTCCCTCTCCCATCCTTCTTCCCCCCCCCTTTCTCCCCTTTTCTCTATTTTGGTTCTTCTCTTTCAGGCAGGTCCTGGTGATTTTATCCCAACTGGAAGGAAATGCCGGATTCTCCATCACGCACCGCCTGGCCCACCGCAAGGCCACCCAGGCGTTCCTGAACGACTGGATGTCCACCAAGGGGACGCACAACCCCCTGCTCACCCCCGAGGTGGCGGGACTTCACGGGCCCCGGCCGCTATGACAAAGGGCCCCCCCTGCCCCCCTTTTCTGCTTCTGCCTTCTTCTAGCCTCGCCTGTCTCGCGCATTGCCCCAGCCGTCCGTGCAGAGCCCGTCAGGATTAAGGAGGACCAACGAGTCGCGGGTTTCAAACGAAGCGCCTCGTCTCCCGTTCTCTGGGGTTAGGCCGGGAGCTGCTCAGGTTCCCCTCCCCCTCTTTCCTCCCCCCGCCCTCCCTTTTCCCACAGAAGATGCACTTTATCCAAAGCTGCGGTCAGGATAGGAGAGCAAGGAAAAAAAATTAGAGCTGGGGGGAAGGAATCCCCTCACAGGTTTCCAGCCTACCGAACGGCCTGAGCGCTGCCAGCGGCTTGGCCCACGGGGGACGCGGTCCTTCCCTCAGCCACCAGATATCCTACGGCTGCAACAATATACCTCTGGCGAATGTGTCTGTCTGTCTATCTGCCTGCCTTCCCTCGTGGTTCCTGGCGTCAGCAGCTGAGGAGGAGGGGGGAGCTTAGAGAGGGTCCTTGGCTCCCCTGAGGGTGAAGGAGGTGGGTTTCGTCTCCCTTCTGGCACCGGCTGTCCAGGCCCGGGAGATTTGCGGCAGGGGTGTCCAACCTCAGCAACGTTTAACTCCTGTGGACTTCAACTCCCAGAATTCCCCAGCCAACCTTACGACCTGTGGACTTCAGCTTAATTCAAGGAAGCTATGCTGGCTGGGGAATTCTGGGAGTTGAAGTCCACCGGTCTTAAATTAGCCAAGGTTGGACAGCCCTGATTTCCAGAGAGAGGGAGCCTGCAAATCCACCTGGGTAGACCTGGCCTGCAGTCGCCTAAGGTGAGCGGTGTTTCATACTAGCCTCCCTACAAGCAGGTTGCACAGGATGCAGCAGCCTTCTCCCAATGGAACATGTACAAGAAGCAGCTGTGGGGGAGAGTGGGGTGCTTTTCCTGGAGGGACTCATTGCTGCAACACAACGGAGCCCTACTGAAGACACAGAGCTAGGGGGATGCCTTTGATTTGGCACCTGCCCCTGGTCCCCTCCTTCTGACCACCCACTCATACCCGGGGCTGGGCAAAGAACAAAGGCCCACACCTCTATTTCGGTGGCCGGCCAGCTAATGCTTTATCCACCTGGGAAGAGCAGAAGGTCTTAATGTGTCTTTGTGTTGTTGTGTTCTTGTCAGTGTCCTCTAGGGCAGGGGTCTCCAAGCTTGGCAACTTGAAGACTTGTGGACTTCAACTCCCAGAGTTCCTCAGCCAGCAAAGCTTCCTTGAATTGAGCTGAAATCCACAGGTCTAGAAGGTTGGCTGGGGAATTCTGGGAGTCGAAGTCTACAGTCAAAGTTAAAGTTGCCAAGGTTGGACAACCCTACTGTAAATCTGCTGGGCCAGGACAATTGAGCTGAAGTCCACAAGTCTAAAGGTTGGCTGGGGAACTCTGGGAGTTGAAGTCCACAAGTCTTCAAGTTGCCAAGCTTGGAGACCCCTGCTCTAGAGAGGTGAAGCCCATGTGCATTTGTTGAGTTGCAAGGTCCTTTCGTTGCAGCTAGGGGCCGAAACGAAGGAAGTGAATGCACGGGACCTCAGCCCTTAGAAAGAGCTGGGAGTCCCATTTCCTTGTGCAAGTTCTCTAGCTGTTCAAAGAGGGAGGGGAGCACACCCCCCATGTCTGTTTTTTGGGCCCTTCCCCATCCCCCCCCCCAGGAAAGTTAAGCCAGAAATCAGACATGGAAGGAGAGGGAAACAGACTAGGGACTGATTGTCCCTCTGCTTTCTGTGCTGCAGGATTTAGTTCTACCTGGAAAGTTGACAGGTGGACTCACCTGAAGATGTGGAGTGAGTTTAGCACTTTTTACCTTCTGCCGTTGGATGCTCAGCCTCCCATAGAGGCCTTGAGAAGCCACCAGTAGAAGATTCTTCCATCCTCCCATGAAGGCCAGCTGAATCCTGCAGGGAGATGGTAGGCCTCCAATGGTCAGAAGGTGGGCAGATGGTCAGGAGGAGGTTGAAAGGGAATCTCTTAGCCTCATGAAGATCTGTGGAGTTCAGACTCGGGGACAGGGTATATCCGGGGCAGGGTTGGTTTCTAGTGAAACAGGATGGGTTCAAACCCAGGGAAGCAGGGATAGAGTTCTTCTTGCCAGCCTTCTTGATCTTAAGAGAAGGTTGGAGGAAATGTGGACTCAAGAATGTTGAGGCGTCAGCAGGAGCAGATGTTCCTCTTTCCATTCTGTAAAGAGGACGGGAACCTGGACTTCGTGGTCTCCTGTCTAGCTCACTGATTTCTGCCCCAATGCTGATGAAGGCATCTAGAGAAGGTTTATCTCAAATCTGCTGCAGATAGGAGATAAGCCCCTGTCCTCTTCCGCAGCCTCTGTCTAGGCAGAAGATGCCGGAAGATAGCAAGGGTGGGGCTGGGAGAAGGGGCAGACTTGCGCACTTCGGTTGAAATTTGAGGGTGGCAGGGCTCTTTCCAGTGGGGCTGGGAGTAGGAGAGGATTTGGCCAGCTTGCTGGACATTTCTCCTCCAGAGATTAGTTGGTGTTTAGCAAGACCAATGGGAAGTGGAATGGTCAACATTTGGCCATAGTTGGCTTAACAAGTCATCTGGAGACATAGGCAGTGGCTGAATCTTCTCCGGAGTTTTTGGTCTACCAACTGGTGGCACAACAACAATCATGGGTCATTCCTTGACTGTTGGACTCTCCTGCAGAATAAGCACCGAACCATGCAAACTTTTTTTTTTTTAGCTCTGGGGGCTGATCACAAATGGGACAGAGCCATAGAGAGAGCACTAACTCAGGCCAGTCAGAGAAAAGGACAAAGGCAAAAAGATCTAGGTATCCTTAAAGAAAGTTGTGTACCTGCTCCTTTGTAAACGCAGCCGCTGGAAATTAGGAACTGGAGATGTTTCTCCTGCACCATGAAATGTCATCCCCTTCGGTGTCTAGTGGATAGATTCCTCAGTTGATCATAGAATCCTGCATTCTGTAGAACTGGAGCAGTTCTCTGGTCCTCACCCCACTCCACCCCAAAGAATATTGGTGGAGAGGGCAACTTTTGACCACCCAGATGACAAAAGATGTGGACATCCTTCTAGAGCAGGGGTCCCCAAACTTGGCAACTTTAAGACTTGTGGACTTCAACTCCCAGAATTCTCCAGCCAGCATAGCTGGCTGGAGAATTCTGGGAGTTGAAGCCCACAAGTCTTAAAGTTGCCAAGTTTGGAGACCTCTGTTCTAGAGCAAAGTTGACAGCTCTGCATTCAGAAAAGCCAGCATTTCAGTCTTCTAGCGCTTGCTTTGGGGGAAATGGTAGTTTAGTGGCCTTTAATGGCAGGTGGTCACAGGCTGGGGAGGTGCATTGGGAACAGGTGGCGTGGGGTGAGGTTATGAACACCTTTGCAGGAAATCTGACCAGCCGGTTTTGCTCACCTGTCCATCCAAAGGCCAGCAACCCGATCCTTCCAAAGTGTTGATATCCCCTTCTGACGTCGAGAGTTGGTTGAACTGAAGTTTCCTGGCTGCAGGAAGGATTTGGGATTATGATTCTCTTCTCTCTCTCTTCGTGGAGAGCTCAAGACAGCCTCCATGTGTTTTAATAGCCATTCTTCTTCCCTGGAGAACCTTGAGCATGTTGGGGTGGTGGGTAGGAATGTTTAGCAATTAACGCTGATGTCAAAGCAGATTTGTTTGCAAATATGCCATTAAACTCTCAGGAGGAGGGGAGAGAGAAGGGCTTTGACATGTAGGAAGTGGCATCAGCATCGCATCGAAACTTCCAGAAGGACAGGGTATGCCTGAACTGAGGGCTAAAATGGCATTGCCAGGACTTGGGGAATGAAGCAACAATGCCAATCTTTCACCATACTTCCTACCTGTAACATTTATTCCTCACCCATATTCAGGTAGCAACGGAAAGGAAGCTTAATTTCATCCCCTTGTTTGTTTCTTCTGCTCCTTCGCCCTCTTCACTTGTTGGCTCCCAAGTCAGCTTCCATCCTGCCTCTGCTTTTCATTGTCCTGGGCCACAGGAATGGCCCATTTATCCATTTGGGTTCCGTCCGAAAATTTACGTCGGCCATTTCCGCTTTCTTAAACTTTTTTCTTTCGTGTCTAATGTACGTGTGTGTCTTTCGGTTCACTCTCGCTGAGCTGTGAATAATTTTTAATCATGTAAATATTGTGCACCTCTTAAGAAAAAGCATAGGATATTTTATCAATTGTAAATCAAATCTGTAATCAGCTCCCTGTATAATATGAATTATCCCATGAGTGGTTTTCAAGCTCAGGTTCCAAAGGACCAAATAAGAATTAAAAAGTTGGGTTTTTTAAAAAAATGGTTTGCCTTTCTCAATACGTTTTGAGGGGGATGCAGATGTTGAAAGAGTGAAAAGGGTGCATTTAATTTTTCTCCACTGGGGTGTTGGGAGAGGTGTAATTACAATTCCCATCGCCTTTAATCAGCACAGCCAAGAACATTGCTCAACCTTGCTGACTTTACACTACGTGGACTTCAATTCCCAGAATTCCCCAGCCAGCCAGAAATCTGCGGGTTGAAGTCCCCACTTCTTAAATTTGCCAAGTTTGGAAAACATAACATTGGTTTCACCCAACACATTTGGAAAGCTATAGAGCTGAATTTGCTCAGTATAGTAAACTTGGCTAAAACACGAGAAGTATGTGGTATAAGCATATTTAAGAATTCAGCTCATCCCGTCGTTTTATGTGAAACTGATGTCCCTTATTTGAACACAAAATGTGTCCAGCAGTCATTCTAGGTTTAGCAAGTTGGACAATTCAGTATTTTTAGTTCTCCCATCAATATTTTGTGTTATGTGCAAAAGTGGAGATAATGCTTCAGTTCTCAAGAGTTCTCAACTGTATGTATTGCCTGCTCTACTCCAGAGTAAATGGAACTGGGAGAAGATGTTAAAAGACCATATACTAGAGTTTTAACACATCAGAAGCATTTCACTATTCAGGGTGTGGGTGATACTTGAGTTGGCTACAATCATGTCCTTTTACAGGGGAAAGAAATGAGACATAAGTGTGTATGGGGAGGAATCTGATACATTAGACACATAAAACATGTACAGTATTTAGGTACAATATGCATTTTGTAAATTAGACTTTGCTCAGTTGAGCTGCCAGGCCATAAGTAGATTGACTGAACACTCATCAACAGCAGAGGGCAGCAAAGTCCAAAGATCAGCATTAGCTGTTCCTCCCTAACCACAATCACCCATAAGATCAGAGGATGACATGGTTAGAAGGTAGAATAACAAGAGTTGGAAGGGACCTTGGAGGTCTTCTAGCCCAACCCGTCGCTCAAGCAGGAGAAGCCATTGGGGGAACTGTCAATCCTTAGAGTGACTCCCATTTGATAACACTAATTGCAATCAAAAGAGTTCATCTATTGAGTCCCATCTCATGGTTCTTTGCAACCCAGTGAAACACCCTGTAGATACTATCAGAGCCATTAATTGCTGCTCTGGTCCATAGTTCCTCCACCTGGTGTCTACTTTCTTCAGATCTGTCAGACTTCACCCATCTCCCCAGGTTGGACACTCAAAGGTCAACGGGAAACAATTGGGCTCATTTAAAATGGAAACTTCCTCACCATGCGTGAAGCCATCTTGGGTGGAGGTACTTGCAGGTGCTGCCATTAGATCAGAGAGCAAATGGACACTGGGCCTTGTCTGCAGGGGCTTCTGAGGCTCAAAACATCCACCTCCTAAATTAAGACTTCCAGGTCCCTTCCAATTTTGTTATTCTCTTATCTTGGCCATTAAGACTGCTCAAAGGAAGTATTGATATGACCAGGTTTCAGATGATGTGTTTAAACTATTCGGGTAGGCTTAATCCAGCATTACATCATTTTGTAAGCCCTTTAAAGCACTTGAATCGTTTTGGAAATCGGCTTTCCTGGATTTGCTTAGTTGCAACTTCAGCAAACCTATCTTCCTTACTCTGGTTTTCCGTTAGTTCGGAGGCTTCCTACAACTGTAGTGCCAAAATCATGTTAATTTGCCAACGTTAATACAGATAGTTCTCAACTTCCAAGAGTTTATTTAATGGCCATTTGAAGTTATAACAGCACTGAAAAAAGACTTAAGTTATGACCCTTTTCCACAGTTACAACCTTTGCACCATTCCCACAATCACGAGATCAAAATTCAGATGCTTGGCAACTGGCACGTACTTATGACTGTTGCTGTGCCTCAAGGTCACGTGGTCCCCTTTTGCAACTTTCTGGCAGGCCGAATCAATGGGGAAGCCAGGTTCCCTTAAGAACCATGTGACTAACTTAACAACTGCAGAGATTCACAAGAAAGGTCATAAAATGGCGCAAAACTCACTTAGCAGCTGTCTTGCTTAGCAATGAAAATGTTCTCAGCTGTGGTCACAAGTCAAGAACCCGTAATTGGTGTGTGTTGGTTCTTAGCTGCTGGATAAATAGATTTGCTGCCGATGGGCCCCTAACTGGGTCTTTCAACCTTGTACAGATTGCTACTATAACCAATTCCATCCATCTTGCTGATGGTGTTCCTTTTGTACTTTCCCCAGCAATGGAGCCTTTCCCAGAAAGCTTTCATAATGTGTCCAAAGTAGGATCACTTGAGCCTAGTCACTTGTGTCTTGAGTGAGAATTCTGGGTCGCTCTGTCATTGATCAACCACTCTAGAAAGAGTGCAGAGAAGAGCAACAAAGATGATTGAGAGAACTGGAAGCTAAAACAAATAAAGAACGGTGGCTGGAACTAGATCTCCAAACTTGGCAACTTTAAGACTTGTGGACTTCATAGCATAGCTGGCTGGAGAATTCTGGGAGTTGAAGTCCACAAGTCTTAAAGCTGAAAGAGCCTTGGTGGTGCAGGCTGTTAAACACCTAGCACTTAGCTCCAGCTGCCTGCAATTAGTGCAGGCTCGAATCCCACCAGGCTCAAGGTTGACTCAGCCTTATATCCTCCCGGGGTAGGTAAATTGAGGACCCAAGATTGTTGGGGGCAATAAGCTGACTTTGTAAAAATGCCGCTGGGGGGGGCAAAAGCCCTAGTAATAAGCAGGCATATACAATGGAATGAAGGCTATTGCTGAGCACGTTGGGTTGTGCTCCAAAGATTGTAAGCCGCCCTGAGTCTCTGGAGAAGGACGGCATATAAATGTGAATTTTAAAAAAAGGTTGCCAAGTTTGGGGACTCCTGGTCTAGTTTGATGAAAAGAAGAACTAGGGATGGCATGATAGCAGGGTTCCAATATCTCAGGGGCTGCCACAAAGAAGGGGGAGTCAAACTATTCTCCAAAGCACCTGAACGCAGGACAAGAAGCAATGGATGGAAGCTAATCAAGGAGAGACGCAACCTAGAACTAAGGAGAAATTTCCTGACAGTGAGAACAATTAATCAGTGGAACAAGTTGCCTCCAACATAAATGCTCCAACATTGAAAGTTTTCAAGAAGAAATTGGTCAACCATTTGCCTGAAATGGTATAGGGTTTCCTGCCTAAGCGGGGGGTTGGACTAGAAGACCTCCAAGACCCCTTCCAATTCTGTTATTCTATTCCAATTTGTCTTCTTGGACGTCCAGGGTGCTCTCAGGAGTCTTCACCAACATCAAAGTTCGAAAGCATCAATATTCTTCCTATTGTTAAAGTTTAATGCTGATACAGTCAAAAGCTATATAGACAACAGTACCAGCAAAAAAATAAATAAACATCCATGCAACGTTAAGTCCAACATCAATAATTGCAACAGCTAGATACACCATCGACTCTTCCATTCATGCCATTTATCATTATAAGCACATGTATCTGTAAATCTTCATGCACCAGTTTAGCAATAAGAGACTCCCCCGAACCAGGAAGGTCTCCAGGTGTTCTTCTATTCTATTCCATTCCAAAATGTTTTAAATTTCCTGCATCTAAATATATATCACCGTTTGGGGAAAAATTCTAGTTCAGAATTAGCACTGGCATTTTCAACATGACGTTTGGCACTCCTGCACAGGTTGAAAGGGGTGTGTGTTAAAATTAGTGGCAGGAAAAGGCATTTTCTTGAGTCCCCCACCCCCGCCTGATTGTTATCTCATTTGATAAAGAGAAATTGCCCCCAGGATGAAGTTTCTCCCGAATGAAAGATGGTGTCCTTGCCTTCTTTAGGGATGAATTGCCCAGGAAGTGGGTGTGAACCTCTCAACTTTTCCAAACTTCTCTCTTCCATATGCAGCCTCTTTGGCTTCCATGCTCCCATCCATCCCAAGGAAAGGAAGAAAGAGGAGAAGGTAAACTTTATTTTCCCAAAGCACCAGAAAGCAGGACAAGAAACAATGGGTGGAAACTAATCATGGAGAGAAGCAACCTTGGAATTGAGGAGAAACTTCCTAACAGTGAGGACACTGCTGGTTGCTCTCCATGTGAGATTCAAGGTGCTGGTTACAACCTATAAAGCCCTATGTGGCTTGGGTCTGGGGTACTTGCAAGAACGTCTCCTGCTGTCGACGAATACCAATCGCCCAGTGCGTTCCCACAGACGGGGCCTCCTGGGGGTACCGTCAGCTAAACACTGTAGGCTGGCGACCCCTAGGGGGAGGGCCTTCTCTGTGGGAGTGCCCACCCACTGGAACCAATTGTCCCTGGAATTGTGCCTGGCCCCTGATCTCCGCTCCTTCCGCCGTGACCTTAAAACATGGTTATTTTCACAATCCGGCCTGGACTGACAGGGGATCAGGGTTTTAATTTGGGAATGTTTATTTGGCTCTAATTTAATATTTTTTTAATTGTTTTAACTTTTGTATTCCTTGTTTTTTAATTGTTTTAACTTTTTGTATTCCTTGTCCTTCAGGAGAGAGGGTGGCCTATAAGTCCAAATAAACCCAAACTCAAACTCAAACAATTAACCAGTGGAATGACTTGCCTCCAGAAGTTGTGAGTGCTTCAACACTGGAGTTTTTTTAAAGAAGAGATTGGACAGTCACATGTCTGAAATGGTATAGGATCGACTGCTTGAGCAGGGGGCTGGACTAGAAGACCTCCAAGGTCCCTTCCAGCTCTGTTCTGATTGATTCCTTTCCCTCCTTCAAAATGTTTAAATCAGTCTCTCTGCCTGTTTGTGTGTGCGGCTGGGGCATTGTGGTGTTTTGGCTCTTCCAAACGTGCCATTATTATTATTATTATTATTATTATTATTATTATTATTATTATTATTATTATTTGCTGTCCTTTTCAACGGGGAAAACTCAGTTTGTTTTCCAGTTCAATTTTATTAATTTTTTTAAATTTTGCAGCCCAGCTTTGGTTCTAAAGTTCTGATTCATTCCCCCAAGGCCTTCTCTCCATGTCCCCCTGCCCACCGCGGTCCATCGGATGTGGTTTTGTTAAAGTGAGTGAGTTTGCAGCAGATGGACACAACCACCCTGAGGTTCCCCCAGAGGAAAGCAGAGAGGGGAAAATCAGAGAGAGAAAGAGAGAGATCCTGTACCCCCAATTATTTCCGATCATCCCAAGGTGGGAGGGAGCTGGCCAGATTGCTTGTGAGTTGTCTGGTGTGCGTTCCCCCCCCCCTATCTGATCAGAGACCACAGCCCCTCTGCCCACGCCAAACCTCCTTTCCTGCCCCGGGTGGGACACTGAGCAAGACCAGCTCGGTGTGGCAGAAGGAGAAAGATTTCTGTCTATCTCAGAGCAACTTGTAATAGATTTTCTGGGCAAAACAGTCTTGTGTGCAGGAGGGCCTTGTCAAAAGCCATCAGCATCAGCTGCAGAGGAACAGATGGAGAGGACTGGGAAAGGGCGGGGGAGGCGAGAAGACTTGGGGAATGGCTTTGCAGAAGCTGCATTGTTTCAGGGCCCCCCACGCCTCAGTCCGGCATCTCTTCCTCTTAAGGAAGTTTGTCGTCTGCAGAAAGAGGGAAGGAATCTCCGTGTCACACAATGCCCTTTCTTAAGGCGTCCTGTGCTGCGACATTGTGTTGTCCCCTTTTGCACAAGGGAGTCCTCAGTGAATTGATTTCAGCCCCCATATGGCTCAGTGAGCTTGTCAATCAGAAAGGCCGGCAGTTTGGCAGTTCGAATCCCTAGCGCCACGTAATGGAGTGAGCTCCCGTTGCTTGTCCCAGCTTCTGCCAACCTAGCAGTTCGAAAGCACATAAAAATGCAAGTAGAAAAATAGGGACCCCCTTGGTGGGAAGGTAACAGCGTTCCGTGCGCCTTCGGCATTCATTCCTGCCAGCCACATGACCACGGAGACGTCTCCGGACAGCACTGGCTCTTCAGCTTTGTAACGGAGAGGAGCAGCACCCCCTAGAGCTGGAAATGACTAGCACGGATATGTAAGGGGAACCTTTACCTTATTATTCATGCACACAGGAATATATGTGTAATCCATGTATGTGTGAAAAGTTTTCCTGGGATTTTTTTTTAAAAATATTTATATTCCACCTTTATTTTTTTATAAACAATTGTTGGTGGTGAACATACCTAATACTCCTTCCTCCTCTTGTTTTCCCCACAACAACAACCCTGTGAGGTGGGTTGGGATGAAAGAGAGTGATTGGCCAGGGTGAAGTCACCCTGTTGGTCTTCAGGGCTAAAGTAGAATTAGAACTCACCATCTCCTGGTGATTGTCTGAAAGTCACCCAGCTGGCTTTTATAGCTACAGCAGAACTAGAATTCACCATCTCCTGGTGATTGTCCCAAAGTCACCCAGCTGGCTTTCATGGCTAAGATGGGACCAGAACTCACCATCTCCTGGTGATTGGTCTAAAGTCACCCAGCTGGTTTTCATGGCTAAGATGGGACCAGAACTCACCATCTCCTGGTGATTGTCCCAAAGTCACCCAGCTGGCTTTCATGGCTAAGATGGGACTAGAACTCACCATCTCCTGGTGATTGTCCCAAAGTCACCCTGTTGGCTTTCATGGCTAAGATGGAACTAGAACTCACCATCTCCTGGTGATTGGTCTAAAGTCACCCAGCTGGCTTTCATGGCTAAGATGGGACTAGAACTCACCATCTCCTGGTGATTGTCCCAAAGTCACCCAGCCTGCTTTCATGCCTAAGGCAGGACTAGAACTCCCAGCCTCCTGTTTTTGAGTCTGGTGCCTTAACCACAAGTCCAAACTGGTTCTCCACTGAATTTACAGCTTCTCCGTCTTTAGTAGACCGTTTGATTCAAACTTGTGGTCTCTGATTCACCAGCTCATCAGCCAATTCTTCTCTCTCGGTGTCGCTCACTCACCCAAATCTACTGTGTGTTTGGATTAAGCAGTGTGTGTGTGCAGGGGAAGACTTAGATCAGCTATTGGGGGTCCATGTTGTGTTCTCACCTGTCACACGCCTCGTCCTGGTGTCCTTCAGTCTCCTCTCTCTCTGCTGCAATCCCACACAGCATCATAGCTGGAGATCTGGCACATTTTGACCCCTTCCCGAATTGGGAGGGTGGGAGCAGGGAGAAGCACGAGCCGAGTTTTCCCTTTTTCAGCCTGGTGAATATTTGATGTCTCCCAAAGGGCAGATAGAACATATTGTGCATTTTACAGCACAAATCTCCGCCTGAAGACAACAGCAGTTGCCAAAGAACCAAGCAGCTTTTTATCCCAGGGAGAAGGCAGAGAGGCTGGGTTGGGAGGGAAGATAAATCATCCCCCGGCTGATGGAAACCAAATAAGTGCCGCTTTTATTCCAGGCTCAACAAGTGATTGCTTAACTCGCTGGAGTAACTGACAGCCGGATGCAAGGATGGCTTGCAAAAGGGACTGGATCTTATTTACGTGTATTTATTTATTGGTTGTCCTGCCTTTATTATTATGTTTTACAAACAACATAAGGTGGCGGATAGAGCAAATCCTCCTTCCTTCTCCCTATGTTCCCCACAACAACAACCCTGTGAGGTAGGTTGGGCTGAGACAGAAAGTCACCAAGCTAGCTTTCATGGTTAAGGTGGGACTAGAACTCCCAGTTTCCTGGCCCAAAGTCACCCAGCTGGCTTTCATGGCTAAAGTTCCTTTCCTTTCCTTTCCTTTCCTTTCCTTTCCTTTCCTTTCCTTTCCTTTCCTTCCTTTCCTTTCCTTTCCTTTCCTTCCTTCTTCCCCCTTTCCTTTCCTCTCCTCTTTCCTTTCCTCCTTCTTTCCCCCTTTCCCTTCTTTTCCTTTCCCTTCCTTTGTTCCTCCGTTCCCCCTTTTCCTTTCTTTTTTTCCTTTCCTTTCCTTTCCTCTCATCTCCTCTCGTCTCCTCTCCTTTCCATAGATGCTTTGAATATATATGGTTAATTCCTTCCTCCTCCCTCCCTCCCTTCTTTCCTTCCATCCATCCATCGGCCCTGAGATCAAGATGTTTGAACAGAACCTCATTTCTAGAGTTACGAAACGCGTTCTACCACTTTTTAAAGGAAAACCTACACTTTGGACTAAGCATTCCTGGTTAGTGCGGTTATAAATAATTAACTAAGGCCTATAAACTGTAATGAATCAGATCCACAAATAAAACTCTTAACGCCTTTTGAAGCCGGAAGGCAAACTCTCAACACAAAGGAAGCCTTCTCGAGGGGCAGCCCAAATCCATACACTCTCTCTTAAAAGAGCCCAAGAACGGTTTTCCTGTTAAAAGGGAAATTCTACATCACCTCTCTTTTATTTGTTTATTTTTTTAAAAACATAAAGTTCTTCTGCATGTATCCATTAGCCCTTCTTCTTCCAAGTGAAGGACTCAAAACAAGCTGTGCAGGAAGAAGTTCAGGAATGCAAGTGATGCTGGACCCACCTAGGTTTCCTGGCCTGATGGTCTGGTCTCCTTTCACAAGGCACCTGGGGCCTTGTGGGTTTTCCAAAGCACCGCCGAGTGGTTTGCCCCCAGGGCCAGCCAGTGTTGGCGGTGGCTCCATCAGCCTTTCTTCAATAATGCAGGCTGCTGCTAATGGCCCTTCGGGGTAAGCACTTTGTGAGTGCCTTTACGAAGTTCTCCACTGTTTCCGCTTTCCCAGAACTTTAGTTGTGGTGCTTCTCGCAGGATCTCCAGGGAAGGAGCTGAAGTATTTTATTATTATTATTTTTCTTTCTTTCTCTGTGTTCTCTTAAATGCTACAAAATGATCCGACTCCCTCTTTAGTCTCGGATTATGGTGGTCTCCCCATCTGCCCATTCTCAAAAACTTCTTACCTTTTAAATCAGGAAAGGATGTCTAGGCTCTGCAGCAGCGGTGGGATTCAGTCGGTTCACACTGGTTTGGAAGAATCGGTTGTTAACTTTCTGAGCAGTTTGCTGAACTGGTTGTTGGAAGAAATCATTAGGGCAGAGAACTGGTTGTTAAATTATTTGAATCCCACCACTGCTCTGCAGGAATTTTTGTACAGGAAGGTGACCTCAATGATAGGAGTAGTCCTTGACTTATGGCCCCAATCGGGGACAGAATTTCCATCGCCAAGCAAGGCAGTTGAGTCGCACCCAATTTTTACAACTTTTTGGCCATGATTGTTAAGTGAATCACTGTGGCTGTTAAATTAATCACATGGCCATTAAGTGAATCTTGCTTCCCTCCATTTGATTTTGCTTGCTGGAAGATGGCTGGGAAGGTCCCAAATGGTGAACCCATGACTCCGGGAGTGAATGACAAAATCCATCATCGTAAAATACATTAAACTTAAAAAGCTAAGCAGCTTTTGAGGTGAAGGTGGGGATGAAGCCTCTTCTAACTTCAGTTTTAAAAAAAGGAATTGCTTTTATTCCTCATTCCACAATACAGGCTCCAGCAGGGGAAAAGGTAATCAGTTGGTTTAACACAATTCTTGTGGAACATGGAAAAGACAGTCCATCAGTAGCGAAAGACCATATAAGAGATTCTGACAAGATCTTCTAGACAAGAGTTTTCCCAGGTCCTTAAATTAAGCAGAGTACTTCTAGAGAGTAAGAAAGTGCATAGAGCCCCACATTAGGGAGATGGAGTTTAAGAATCGATGATAGATAGATAGATAGATAGATAGATAGATAGATAGATATGTAGATAGATAGGTAGACAGACAGACAGAGATACTGTAGATAATCTAGATAGATTTAACAGATTAACAGAGTTGGAAGGAACCTTGTAGGTTATCTAGTCCAACCCTCAGCCCAAGCGGGAGACCCTACTCCATTTCTGACAGATGGCAGTCCAGTCCTTTCTTGAAAGCTTCCAGTGACGAAGCTCCCACAACTTCCGAAGGCAACTTCTGTTCCATGGGTTGATAGTTTTCACTGTCAGAAAAATTTCTCCTTATTTCCAGGTTGAATCTCTCCTTGATCAGCTTCCAATTATTATTCCTTGTCTGGCCTTTGAGTGCTTTGGAAAATAGCTTGACCCCTTCCTCCTCTCTGTGGCAGCCCCTCAAATATTGGAACACTTGCTATCCTGTCTCCCCTGGTCCTTCTCTTCCCTAGACTAGCCATGCCCAGTTCCTGCAACCGTTCATTGTATCAGATAATCTAGATAGAGATGACAGATAGATAGATAGATAGATAGATAGATAGAGAGAGAGAGAGAGAGAGAGATGGGCTTGATGGAGATACTCAATCTCCATGAGGCAAAAGGGATGAAACCTTTTTATAAAATCTAGAACAGCCAGGTTATTATTATTATTTATTAAATTTGGTGACTCAGGCTTTGGTGGCTCAGGCTGTTAAATGCCTGCTCTTAAGATCCAGCTGTCTACAATTACTGTAGGCTCGAATCCCACCAGGCTTAAGGTTGACTCAGCCTTCCATCCTCTCGAGGTAGGTAAATTGAGGACCCAAGATTGTTGGGGACAATTAGCTGACCTTGTAAAAATGCCGCTTAGTAATAAGCAGGCATATATAATGGAATGAAGGCTATTGCTGAGCGCATTGGGTTGTGCTCCAAAAATTGTAAGCCGCCCTGAGCCTTCGGAGAAGGGCGGCATATAAATGTAATTAAAAAAAAAATTGTTTGCTGCCCATCCTGCCGCAAGGCAAGATAATGCTTGGAAGCACCTAAACCAGACCTCCCTAATTCACTGGAGAATAAGAAGGAGGGAGGGAGAGATCCAGCACAATCAGACTTGCAAATTCTTTTTGTTATAGCCCATCTGAATAAAAGCAGTTTTCACTTTCCTGGAGAGTTCATTTCCTGCTCTGATTTACTTGTTGAAGTTCATAGATAAGATAGCGCCCAAAATTACATCCCAAGCCACCATATTTCTAACCAGGGTTTATTGACTTCACCTGCTGGGCTTGGAAAGAAATCCTGGCTTAAGGAAGTTGGCATCTCAGAAGGAATCCAAAGGAGGAGCAGCAAGGACATTCTGACCTCAGCTTCAGAGGTTCACCCAGCTTGCTCAAGCACACTCACTGACTTCTTCCAGAGATGCATTTGGTACCCTCAGCTCAATAGTAGACTTCCTATCCTTCAAGGATGCTGTAGGCAGCATTCCTAATGGATCCCTCGCTGCTCGAATGCCCAGTTATGCTTGAGGGACAATCTCTCCTTGGCTGGAAATTGGACTCGCCCCCAGTAGAGAACAAATCTACCGTCATTCTTTAGACATTGCACAATGAAAAAAGCTGGACCAGCCCAAAGTTCACTGCAAAATTTGAGCATCCCTCACATCTGGAAGATGGAGTCTGACCTTCCTTGCTCAGTTATGTCCAAAGTTCATTGTTCAGTCTTCTTTTTCTACCCAATGGCTGGAGGAGCCTCTTGCTTTGGGTTTTCTGTTTAGTTTAGAAAGCTAAAGAAAGATTTTCTCTTGAAATTTCTGTAGAAATGAGATTTATTTATTTATTTATTTTATTCATATTTATATGCCGCCCTTCTCCGAAGACTCAGGGTGGCTTACAATTTTTGGGATGCAACCCAGTGTGCTCAGCAATAGCCTTCATTCCATTGTATATGCCTGCTTATTACTAAGCGGCATTTTTACAAAGTCAGCTTATTGCCGCCAACAATCTTGGGTCCTCAATTTACCTACCCCGAGAGGATGGAAGGCTGAGTCAACCTTGAGCCTGGTGGGATTCGAGCCTGCACTAATTGCAGGCAGCTGGAACTAAGTGCTAGGCATTTAATAGCCTGCACCACCAAGATTTCTATTTAATTTCTCCCATTCTGCCAATTTAATTTTTGTTGAACAAATTTATATGGTCACCCAACACACACAGATGACTCTGGGCACTTTACGACATAAAAAACCCACATCATCATCATATTTTAAAGAACCCATAATCCCTTATGGGGATGGAGTCTGGGCAACTGAATGGAGTCAGCGTTTACTGGCCAGATGCCCTTCCTGTTGCCAATGCAGAGTTTTATTCAGCAGATACTGTATATTCTCACTGTGCCCAGAGAGAGAAATATCTGCCTCCACCTAGGATCAAACTCACAGCCTTCTGATTGTGAGATGAGCGCTCCAGCTCCAAGCCACCACACCACTAAAATACCCACAGCATCCCTTCAACGTTCCAAAGTCTCCTTGAAGCAACCCAATTACCATCTCCCTTCTCCAGAGATGCTCTATGAAAAGAGGACTTCCTTGTATTGTTTTGGCCAAATTCAGCAGCCTTAAAAATGATGCAGCTTTGGAACTTGGACTGACCCTCTAGCCCAGTATTCTTCAACCTTAGAAACTTTTAAGATGGGTGGACTCCCAGAATTCCCCAGCCAGCACAAAGAAGAGGGAGTCAAGCTATTCTCCAAAGCACCTGAAGGTAGGACAAGAAGCGATGGATGGAAACTAATCAAGGAGAGAAGCAACCTAGAACTATGGAGAAATTTCCCGACAGTGAGAAAAATTAACCAGTGGAACAACTTGCCTCCAGAAGTTGTGGGTGCTTCTACACTGGAGATTTTTAAGAAGAGGTTGTCTGAAATGGTACAGAATCAACTGCTTGAGCAGGGCAGTGGATTAGAAGAGTTCCAAGAACTCAACCAGCATCCTGCACACTGGATGAGAGACAACCAGTTTTGAGGCTGTTGTATGGCTTAGTCTTTCGTGTAGTTGAAAACAGATCTCACATATAATATATAAATGGCATAGGGTTCCCTTAAGCAGGGGGTTGGACTACAAGGCCTCAAAGCTGCCAAGGTTGGAGACCCCTGTCCTAGAGGATCTCTGTGAAAAAGATCCCGAATGGCTCCCTGTCTTCAATCCACTTCTCTTTAGTCTTTTGGTAGAACAGTTCTCGCTCAGAAGTTGTGGGAGCGCAATCACTTGAGACTTTCAAGAAGAGATTGGACTGCCATTTGTCAGAAACAGTGTAGGGCCTCCTGCTTGGGTGAGGGGGGTTGGACTAGATGACCCCCAAGGTCCCTTCCAACTCTATTAATCTGTTAAGGATGGATTCTCGTTGTTGATGGAGGTTGTGGAAGCTTCATCATCCCTGGAGGCTTTCAAGAAGAGATTGGGCTGCCATTTGTCAGAAATGGTGTAGGATCTCCCGCTTGGGTGGGAGGTTGGACTAGATGACCTACAAGGTCCCTTCCAGCTCTGATTATCTGTTTATCTGGTCCCTTGGTAATCATTTCAGCTCCCAATCAGTCCCAGGGCAACCCAACAACTTTGCATCTTCTTCCTCCCTTCTGAGTCTGCACCGAGGGAGGAATTCTTTGACAGACCTGGATCATCTCAGGCAGGTCCGATCTCCACCCGCCCAGGGAGACGGGGGCAACTCTCATCCTGTTGGCTCCCTTTTCTTTTCAAAGGCTGAGGGGGAGAGGAGATGAAACTGGGGCCTGGCTGGCTGCCCCCCAACTAAGTGGGGACGGTGGTAAGCGTTGGCAGCTGCGCAGCCGAGCCTGTCAGGAAGTGGCCTATCAAATCGGAAAGCAATTAAAGACATCAGCGGGGTTTGCTCCAGGCTGGCTTCAGGCTGCAGGGAAACTGCCACAACACATCACATACTAGTGGATACTGTCCCTGGGACCCTCAGGCAGATTTCTGCCTCCCACCTGCCTGGCAGGGGTACCCCACCTCACCAAGCAGCCCCTCTTGGCTGGTGGATAAGCAGAATGGTTTGTTAGAGCCAAACGATCTGTCAGGACAATCTTCTCCAGCCAGAGAAGAAGTAGGACCAGGCACTTGGGGCAGGGGGGCGGGCGAGCGGACGTGTCAGCTGCCCCCCACCTTCTGGGATCCAGCCCCCCACCCCACCCCTCTGAAGCCGAGCTGGGGCAGTGACCCAGCCTCCCCGTGGGGCTATTTGCCAGTAATTCCTAAATCAATTTGTCATCAATTTGTCCCCGGTATTAAGGTGGCTACTCCTCAAAGCCCAAAGCTAGAGAATTAGCGCGGCCGCCCCAGGCGTCTTTCACCTGGTCAGGGTTTTTGAGTGAAGGGGAAAGTGCTGGAGATTTATTACGCTCTGTGTACTCTTTTTAAAAAATAGAGATATGTGCACTAATTGAAGGGGTAGTGGGGAGCAGGCTGTCAGGCCATCTTCCTTGGAAACCAAAAGAGGGCCTTTTAGCTCAGCAAAGATGCTTTTGGTTCATCCGTTGCAACCCCCCCCAAAAAACTCCACCCCACTCGGTGCCACGGTTTTTTTTAATCTCTTGTTACTCTCTCCAGCTTCCCGGCCGATTCCCACAATGCTTTTCAAACAAGCAAAGCGCCTTGTACTCAGCATCCCTTAATCACAGAAAGCTGCTAAAAGTCACTTAAGCAACACTTTCTAAGCATCCAATCCCCATGGAAACGCGCCAGACTAAAAGCCCGTGCTTTTAAAAAGGCCTGGAAATCCAGATTGTTGAAATTCAGAGTGTCCTCCACTTATGATCGGTCGCTGAGCGAATGTTGGAAGTCTCGGCCTACTAGAAAAAAAGGGCTGGATTTGAAGCTTTGACAATTGGGGACGCTCTGCAGAAACATGATAAAACTTTGGGAATTTGACTGTATTGATAGCTGTTTGCAGCATCCCGCAGTCACATTTTATGACAATTTTGCCAAAACCCAGCACTTCCTACTTTTCATCAAAACCGCACCCACAATGAACCATCAGTTCACTCAACAACCATCACATTCTCTTAATGACCACTGCAAAGAAGTTATATGAAATCAGGTCGGTCATCTGACTGACCTGTTTTATGACGGTTATAACATACGACTGTATGCTCCTTTACAGTTGTATGTCGAGGAACACCTGTTAACTGTCCCAGGTTCTGATTGATCATCATTGTCTTTTAATGACCCAATAATCCCTTACGAGGGTGGAGTCTGGGCAACTGAATGGAACTGAGTGTTTATTGGCTGGATGCCCTTCCTGTTGCCAGTGCAGAGTTTTGTTCGGCAGATATATTCTCATCGTGCCCGAGAGAGAAATATCTGCCTCTACCTAGGATCGAACGCACAGCCTCCTGATTGTGAGGCCAGAGTGCCACCTCTAGGCCACCGCAACCACTCTCAAGGTTCCAACTGATGAACCCAACCAGTTCAGCACTCTGAGACGGACAGCTCTCTCAAAGAACTGTTTTATTGAGCACACCATTTCAGTACGCATTTCGGCACGCATGAAATCGAAACCAACTCTAACTATTTCCCGCATTTCAGTGCTATAAAGCCCTACATGACTTAGGACCGGGGTACTTGCGGGAGACCCTGCTGCCAGCAACGGCTTCCCAACATCCCATTACAGACAGGGCCTCCTTGGGGTTCTGTTGGCCAGACAATGTCGGCTGGCGACCCCTAGGGGTAGGGCCTTCTCTGTGGGAGCACCCACCCTATGGAACCAACTGCCCCTGGAGCTTCGGGTGGCCCCTGACCTCCGCTCCTTCCATTGGGACTTGAAAACATGGTTGTTCCAACTCATTGACCTGGACTGAGGGGGCTGGGATGGAAGTTTTAATGATTAGCTGTTACTGTTTTAAACTGATTATTGGGTTTCTTATCTAATTCTTTTTTAATTGTATAATATTTTGTGCCGTTTTTATGATTGTACGCCGCCCCGAGTCCTTAGGGAGATGGGGCGGCTTAGAAATCCAATAAATAAATAAATAAATAAGGAATAGACAACTCCCTCATTGTCATAGATCACATTGTCCAATGAGGTGTTCTGGCATCACCTTGGCAACGCCGCTTAGTCTCCTGTTGGGATGATCTTGATTCCCACACAAGATAGTCGGTTGTTACTGTCTGACATTCCAAACCTCTCTCCCCTTTCCCTTACTGTGTGGCAATCTGAAAAATGGAAAGATGGCTGAGGCAGGCCTGATCCCTTTCGAAGTTGATAATAAAGTTTCTTTTTTTAAAAGGAAAATACAAAAGGGGGAGAGAATGGGAAGATGGTGAGGTCCAGCCGTGCCATTAAAAACAGATTTTTGGTGTATCTAAAAGATCTCAAGGTAAAATGAGATTGTAAAATGTGGGGCAAAACTCATCTTGCCCAGCAACACAAATTTTGGGCTCAATTGTGGTTTGGTTTAGTTTAGTTGCTTGTCATTGCACCTCGTACAACAACATTAAATACCATCTTCAGGGTACATTATGACTATGAAAATAAACACAAACACACATCCTTCACATTCTATACATTGAATTGAAAACCCCCGATATTGCATTACTATTGCACTATTGTTGTAAGTTGAGAACTTGAGAATATCTAAGGGGCTCAATTCCAATATCTCAGGGACTGCCCCAAAGAAGAGAGAGTCAAGCTATTTTCCAAAGCCCAAGGGCAGGACAAGAAGCAATGGGTGGAAACTAATCAAGGAGAGAAGCAACCTAGAACTAAAGAGAAATTTCCTGACAGTTAGAACAATTAATCAGTGGAACAACTTGCCACCAGAAGTTGTGAATGCTCCAACACTGGAAGTTTTTTAAAAGATGTCGGATAACCATTTGTCTGAAGTGGTGTAGGGTTTCCTGCCTAGGCAGGGGGTTGGAATAGAAGACCTCCAAGGTCCCTTCCAAGTCTGTGATTCTATTCTTTTCTAACTTACCTCTATTACCTGCTTGACCAACCATCAAGCCAACATCACAACTCCTTCACCTTGACCTTGAATCCAAGTCCTTCCATGGAGACCTTGTTTTCTGGACAACTTGACTTAGAATAACTGGCCAATGCTAACTTTGAAGTGGGGGGTATAGCTTGACTTCCCAGTCTATTCCACAGCCCTGGCATTTTTCAGGTGGTCTCCCATCCTTCCCTACAGAGCTCTGACCTTGCTTAGGTTTTCAAGATCTCCTAGGTTTGGGAAGATGCCACCTCCGATTCCCCATAAATCGCTTTGACAGCCATTTTGAGCCACGCCTGAATCAAGGCATCATCCCAGGGATGGTTTGACCTGCCTGGCTCTCTTGTAATGGCATCTATGGAACGGGGCATTCCCCCTCCTCCCCTTTTGAAGCACACCTTGCAGTGGGCTTCCTAATTGCCGCAGCTGTGACAAATGCCTCCCAGCCCTTCCTCTCCTTCCCGCCTGCGTGTCCCTCCCCTCCACCCGCAGTCGTGCCTGACTGGCCTTTTGCCTCCTTGCGGGAGAGAGCGAGATTTGCTCCCAGGACAGGCCAAGCCTTCCTCTCTCTCCCCCCTCCCCCCCACAATCCCCACCGTCAAATTAGTGAGTCAGAAGACGTAAGAGAGAGACCACTGCTGCTAATTTGTACATTAACTGGTTCTGACAGAAATATTTCACAAGTGAAAAAACAGCAAATGCGCCTCAAGAAAGTGTGTGGCATCCATACCGCCCGACTTCTGCTTAACCATTTCAAATGGGTTCGGGGCTTCGGGAGGAGAAATAATTGCTAGTCTCTCCCCCTCCTTTCCCTTCCCCATTGGCCTTGTCTCACAATTAGCCCTCCCTCAAATGGGGGGGAAGAGGGGGGAGGGCTGCATGCGACAATTCCCTCCCCATACACACACTCTGTCAGCCTCTAAACACTGCTTTTATCGTGTGGATTTGTGAAGAGAAAAGAAGCTTGGGCAGGCAGGCAGACCTGGCAGAAGTCATGGGGTTGGGATGGACATGGTCCTTGTTCCTTTGCCTTGGTGTTTCCTGGAGCATCTTTTTTGGTGGGGAGGGGGCCATCTTGGTGCTTGCAAGGATCCTAAAATCAGATATCTAGAGCTTGGAAAAAGAGTTGGAAAGGAATATGGTCCAAGATGGCATCCAACATTTATCTGGGCAGTGTAGTTGTGGGACTGCTCTCCCTGAGGGTATTTGCCCATCCTACTAGATTAGATAGGGTTGGCACAATAACTGAGTTGGAAGGGACCTTGTAGGTCTTCTAGTTTTTTTCTTTTACCCTTCTGGATAAATGGCTGTCCAATTTCTTCTTGGAAAACCTCCAGTGTTGGAGCTTTCACAACTTCTGAAGGTGAGCTGTTCCACTGATCAATTGTTCTACCTGTCAGGAAACTTCTCCTTGGTTCTAGGTTGTTTCTCTCCTTGATTAGTTTCCATCCATTGCTTCTTGTCCTGCCCTCAGGGGCTTTGGAGAATAAGTTGACCCCCTCTTCCTTGTGGCAGCCCCTCAAATATTGGAAGACTGCTATCATGTCACCCCTAGTCCATTAAACTAGACATACCCAATTCCTACAACCATTCTTCAGATATTTTAGCCCCCAGTCCAGTCCCCTAATCATCTTCATTGCTCTTTTCTTACCTTCCTTAAATGGGGTCACCTGATGAGACCTTGGAGATGCCCCTTCTCGAGGCTACCCACATCCATTGGAACACCTCTTACCTGAGATCAGAGGGCTCTCTACTCTATTAGTCTTCCAAAAGACCATGAGGGTGAGCTAGAAAGCTGTTACTACTACTACTACTACTACTACTACTATTATTATTATTATTATTATTATTATTATTATTATAATATACACAAAAAACAACAGTGTACACAGCAAACGAGATAACTATGCTGGGTTTCGTATCACAAATCACTAGTTGACCACTTCCTATTATTATTATTATTATTATTATTATTATTATTATTATTATTATTAGATTTTTTTAAAGAAATCTCACTATTATTTTATAAATGACTCAAAGCAGTGAACGTATCTAATATCCCTTCCTCCTTCTATTTTCCTCACAACAAAGATGGCTTCTATCTCAGTGCCTTAACCTTTAGAGACTAAATTGGCTCTCTGGTCACCACATTTTTATGATTTTTTGGGTGAGCTACCTACAGTCATTGCACGAAGTAGGCAGCCATAGAAATTTGGCAAATAAATAAATAGGTTCAAGACAGTATACTGCACAAGTCAAAAAGAGGGCTGTGAAAACATTTACAGACCCTTCACATCCCGGACATAAACTGTTTCAACTCTTACCCTCAAAACGAGGCTGTATAGAGCATTGCACACCAGAACAACTAGACACAAGGACAGCTTTTTGCCAAATGCCATCACTCTGCTAAACAAAGAATTCCCTCAACACTGTCCAACTATTTACAAAGTCTGCACTACTATTACTAATAATCCTTCCATCCTTCCTTTCTCCCTTCCCCTCCCACTTGTGACTGTATGACTGTAACTTTGTCGATTGTATCCTTACAATTTATATTGACTGTTTCCTAGTATGATTTGATTGCTTATTGTATCCTATGACTATTATTTAGTGTTGTACCTTATGATTCTTGACTATTGACAAATGTATCTTTTCTTTTTATGTACACTGAGAGCATTTGCACCAAGACAAATTCCTTGTGTGTCCAATCACACTTGGCCAATAAAGAATTCTACCTATCTTCTACCTATCTACCAATGAGCATATCTAATATTCCTTCCTCCGCCTATTTTCTTCACAACAACAATAGTTTCTACGTCGGTGCCTCAACCCTTAGAGGCCAAAATGGCTCTTTGGTCACCATGTTTGTATGGATTTTTGAGAGTTACCTCATTGTATGAGGTAGGCAGCCATGGAAGTCTGGTAAATACCATATTTTTCAGAGTATAAGACACACTTCCCCCCTCAAACAGTCGGTGGAAATGTCTGTACGTTTTATACAGCGAATACAGGCCCATTTTTGGCTTCCGGAGGCCTCAGAGGGTCCCATTTTTGGCCTCCCTGAGGGCATAAACAGGATGCATGGAGGCAAAAAACTATTTTTTCTTTTTTTCCTCTAAACCAAGGTGTGTCTTATAGACTGCTGCTTCTTATACTCCCAAAAATACAGTACATAAATAAATTGGAGTACTCATGCCTTGATGGCTGGTGTTCCATGTTATCATTCAGTGGAGTTTGTTTTGATGGAAGCTGTTTTTTTAAAAAATTACATTTATATGCCGCCCTTCTCCGAAGACTCAGGGTGGCTTACAAATTTTTGGGATACAACCCAATGAGCTCAGCAATAGCCTTCATTCCATTGTATATGCCTGCTTATTACTAAGCGGCATTTTACAAGGTCAGCTAATTGCCCCCAACAATCTTGGGTCCTCAATTTACCTACCCCGAGAGGATGGAAGGCTGAGTCAACCTTGAGCCTGGTGGGATTCGAGCCTGCACTAATTGCAGGCAGCTGGAACTTAAGTGCAGGCATTTAACAGCCTGAGCCACCAAGGCCCAAGGATTTGGAAAGAGAAAGAAAACTGGAAAGAGATTTTTGGATTTTGGGAAAAGTGGAAAGGATGCTTGCCATTGTCATTGAAGTGGTGGTGATGGGGGCACATAGGATAGGGGGCCACTAATACAGATTGTCCTTGACTTACGACCAGAACAGAGCCCCAAATTTCTGTTACTGAGACAGTTCTTAAGTGAATTTTGCCCCATTTTACATCCGTTCTTGCCACCGTGGTTAAGTGAATCACTGCAGTTGTTATTGCAGTGCATTGCAACTGTCATAAATATGAGCCAGTTCCCAAGTATCCTAATTTTGATCACGTGACCATGGGGATGTTACAACAAAAGTGTGGAAAAAATGGTTGTAAGTCACATTTTCAGTGCCTTTGTAACTTCCAATGGCCACTAAATGAATTGTTGTAAGTCAAGGACTACCTATACTTTTCTTTGGTGTCCTTCATTGTGTGGTAGATATCTAGGAATCTTTACAGAAGGGAAGATGGAGCTTTCCCCGCAGGATTTTGAAGATGAATTGCTCTTGCCATGAAGTGGGAGTTGGCACTGGAGTTATCTATTATTATATTATTTTTTCTATATGTGTTTGGATTTTATTGCCTGCGTTTCTTTTTAATTGTACTCAAAACTGCTGAGCGTGCTGTTATGTCCAGCTAACGAAGAAATAAGTCATTGTGTAGGCTGCTTGCTTTCAGCTTAATTTGTTGTGGGAGGCCAGATGTTATGCTTTGTAGACTGAAACAAGCCTTATTGTTTGGAACAAGATATGAATCCCACTAACTTAATTTAATGATCAATTAAATGATCTGCAGTTTTTGTAGCCCACCCAAGTCTATATGGCCTGTGAGTGGGATACAACAGGATTAAAAAGTGAAATAATCCAGAAAATATATATAGCTATATTTTCTCTCGTGTGTGTCTCTCTCTGTCTCTCTGTCTCTCTGTCTCTGTCTCTCTATATATCTATATCTATCTGTCTATCTGTCTATCTATATCTATCTATCTATGACCTCTCTCTCTGTCTCTCTCTGCCTCTGTCTCTCTGTCCCTATCTCTCTGTCTCTCTGTCTCTGTCTGTCTCTGTCTCTCTCTCTCTATATATATATATATATGTATATATGTATATATGTATATATCTATATCTATCTATGACTCTCTCTCTCTCTATATATATATATATATATATATATATATATATATATGTCTATCTGTATATCTATATCTATCTATCCACCCACCCACCCACCCACCCACCATCCATCCATCCATCCATCCATCCATCCATCCATCTATCTATCTATCTATCTATCTATCTATCTATCTATCATCTCTCTCTCTCTCTCTGTTTGTATTTGAAGGACTGATGAAGGACAGGACTTGGGGGCTGCCACAAAGAAGAAGGGGGTCAACCTATTCCCCAAAGCACCTGAGGTCAGGACAAGGAGCAACGGATGGAAGTTTGTTAAAGAGAGATCCAAACTAGAAGCAAGGAGAAATTTTCTGAAAGTGAGAACAATCAACGGAGTAGTTTGCCTCCCAGAGTTGTGGGTACCCCATCACTGGAGGTTTCCAAAAATAGATTGGGCAACCATTTGACAGGGATGGCATAAAGGGGTCGGACTCAAAGACCTCTAAGTTCCCTTCCAACCCTCTCATTCCATGTTCTTGGGTAAGACGTAGCTCTCAAATAGCCCTTTCCCACTTTGGTTTGATGTCCTCTAATGACTGAAGGTCTATGGAGGCAGGGCAGAAAAACCTGCCACTGTCAAGACATTTGTGTTGGGAGAATGATAGTGAAAGGGGCCGCAACAAAAGTTGCACCTCAGTTTGCCCGTCTTCTTCTCTTTGGATTCCTTTATCCTTGACACCTACGGAGTCCTCCTGCCCATGTCATGGGATGTCTACCTAGTTCGCGGGATGTTGAATATTTAATTCAGAAAAACGGAAACATTAAGAGGCAGAATAAAAAGGACAATTAATAATATAGCACATGTTAGTTAAATGCTCCCTGTTGCAATTGTATCAGCTGGACAGAGACGGTCCCGTGTTGTCTTCTCTTTGATTTATTTTTGCATAATGAACCCGTCATTTAGCGAAATGCATCCATCCTAACCACTTCCAGCCCCCATGCTCCTCCGTATCCGAAAACTAACAATCTTAGTGATCAACATCCAGCCAAGTAAATTCAGCCCTGGAGTTAAAACTCTGATCAGAACCGTAATAATCCACAGTGTTGACCTGAGGCAGAAGCCTGGTTCGACAGATGGGCATTTGCCACTTGTCCTGAAGGTTGACAGATTTCGGTGATTAGATTCTGGGAGGGAGGGGCGAGGCAAACCTGCAGCTCAGGGGTATGGATGCAAAACAATAGGATTTGAAATGCTGGCAACTGATAGCCAATCTATCGAGCCAGAATTTTGAGGACGACTCAACAAGGGAAAGTCCAGCGCTTTAGTGAAGATGGAGAGGTGTTTTCAGCACTGGGTAAACCTGGAAAGTTCTAATATTGAAATGCATGCAAATATATGCCAATGTTGGGTAAATCATTTGCTGAATAGATGCGTGACTTGGTGCACTAAACCGAGCGTGCGGTGCCTGTTGAGAAATGGGTGGGGAGAAAATGTTAAGGAACAAAAATAAGGGAGGCGCTGAAATAGGGAATGGGCAACTCATCCTTGGCTTCTTTTCATGCCATTTTTGGCCGCGTTTCAAACATCTTGTACAAGGTGGGAACCTGCCCTGGGATGTTTCGACTGTATTTTTTTCCCTCAGCTAAAGAAGCTTCTGTTCTTTTTTCTCAGTTGCTCGACATTTATTTTTATTTTTTTTATTTCTCTCGGTGGTGATTTTGAGCAGGCTGGATTGTTAGAGGCAGTGGAGGGGGGACCATGGATTTGGTTATACTCCTTCTCTTTGTAACTTTCTGGTCCCCAGACCTGGGAGGGGGGAAATCAGGAGCAGATATTTCCTGAGGCTTCTTCTTGGGATTGAGTGGCAATGTTGGGAACCAAGGACACTATAGACTAGGGCAGTGGTGGCTAACCTTTTTCGGCTCCCTTGCCGATAACTGTGCGCATGCTTGCTTGTGCGCACTTGAGTGCCAGCACCTAGAAGGCATTGCGTGCTGGCCCCCTCATACCCCCTGCGCATGTGTGCGCAATCCCCTCATGCACCATGCGTCTCTGCACGTGCACGTGAGACACCCCCGCATGTGTTGGTGTTAACCTATAAAGCCCTTCATGGCTTGGGACCAGGGTACTTGCAGGAGCGCCTCCTACCAGCATCGAGGTCCAATCGCCCAGTACGCTCCCACAGGCAGGCCCTCCTGGGGATACCGTCGGCCAGACAATGTCGGTTGGCGGTTCCCCAGGGGAGGGCCTTCTCTGTGGGGGCACCCACCTTCTGGAACCAGCTGCCCTTGGGGCTGCATTTGGCCCCTGACCTGCGTTCCTTGCGCCGCGTTCTAAAGACATGGCTGTTTTTACAGGCTGGCCTGGATTGAGAGGGAGTGGGGATTTTAAAATGGTGCATTTTAATATTTTATAATATATTTGGATTAGATATGATTTTGAATGATGTTTTATGTATTGTATATATATTTTGTGTGAGCCGCCCCGAGTCCTCCCCGGAGATAGGGTGGCATATAAATCCAAATATTATAATAATAATAATAATAATAATAATAATAATAATAATAATAATAATATGTTGTGCATCTCTGCACATGCGCATGTATCTCCCACGCACCTCCCACTCCCTGCGCATGCGTGCCAGATACCCGACAATCAGCTGTCGGGCAGCGGTGCGCGCTTGCATGCACAGTGGGGCTCTTCTGGGTGGCCTCTCGCATGCCGGGGGAAATGGCTCTGTGTGCCACTTCCAGCACATGTGCCATAGGTTCTCTCTCTGGTTAATTTCCATCCTTTGTTTCTTGTCCTGCCCTCTGGTGCTTTGGAGCATAAACTGACCCCCTCTTCTTGGTGGCAGCCCCTTAAATACTGGAACACTGCTATCATATCACCACTAATTCTTCTTTTGTTTAGACTAGCCGGACCCAAAATGACTTTGCTAGGATCATGAGGTGGTCATTTTTGCTAGGTCTTCACCAGCAAAGAGGGATTTTGCTTGCATATTTGACAAAACCGTGGTGCGTTTTATGCGGCCGCGCAGGCGGTGATGGGAGCGGCCCGATTCTCCCATGTGACACCCCTCCTGCATGGTTTGCATTGGTTGCCAGTTGCCCTCCATGTAAGATTCAAGGTGCTGGTGTTAACCTATAAAGCCCTGCATGGCTTGGGTACAGGGTACTTGCAGGAGCGCCTCCTACCACCATCGAGGTCCAATCGCCCGGTATGCTCCCATAGGCAGGCCCTCCTGGGGGTGCCGTCGGTCAGACAATGTCGGTTGGTTGGCGGTCCCCCAGGGGAGGGCCTTCTCTGTGGGGGCGCCCACCCTTTGGAACCAACTACTCCTGGAGCTGCATCTGGCCCCAGACCTGCACTCCTTCCACCGTGATCTCAAGACTTAGCTGTTTTCACAGGCCGGCCTGGATTGAGCGGGACTGGGGTTTTTAATTTTGGGATATTTTAATAGTTTAGAGTTATATGGATTAGGTAAATTTGGAATAATTTTTATATAAGCCACCCTGAGTCCTCCCGGAGATGGGGCGGCATATAAATCCAAATATAAATAAATAAAATAAATAAATTGGCAGTTTACACATCAGAATCTTACCAAGGAGGTTTTTGCACCCGTTTTTCTAAACCCAAGTAAGCAGAAAAGCTGGCGTGTAGAAGGCAGTTTCTTGGCCTTCAGGAAGTGGAAATTTACCGTGGGATTTTCCTTATTGAATCTGCATTTTCTTTGCTGTTATGAAATTACAAACTGCTTTGTGGGAGAACTCAAAAATTGGGGATCAGGCTGCTAGCCAGGTGCATTGTGAATTCTCCCCTTCCCAGTTGGTTTACCGTAGAATTTGAACCTTCAGCTTAACAGAAAGAAGCTCTCTGAATCGGAACTAGCCTTGAAGGCTTTCTTTGCAAGCAGAAAGCTACACCTCCCTCCAGTGTTTTCTGTACGATATAGCAAGTGCAGCCTTTACCCTGAAAAAAAAACCCAGCAAATGCCCAGTGCTAAATGCATCCACAAGACAGGTCAGAACTAGCCTGGTCCTTGATGTTTAGCCAATATTTTTCAAAGCATCGACAGCAGAACGGAGCAAATATATTTCAAGGGCAGCCTACACAGATATCTGAGGGTATTTGGGAATCCAGCAATTCCTTCTCTCCATCTTGCGTGATGTGCTTTTATCCCACGCAGGGTTATTTTCTTCCCCCATGCATCCTACAGGGGAAGCATCAAGAGACTGGCGAAACTCAGATTCAGAGAAAAGGGAGAAATTGACCTGGGGGGTTGGCTTTGTTTCTGAATACAACCATGAAGTTTAAGGTGGTTTTGGTTTGGTGGGATGGCAGGTGGTTTGGGAGGGAAACTGTCATGAGCAAAGATGAGGGAGCAAGTATTTGTTGGTCTATTCCTCCAACTTACAAAACTTTGGATGGTTTTTATAATCTGGACTTGAAGGGAAATCCTGGTGATTTTTTAAAAATTTCCTCTTGGAGACCTGCACATATCTATGATAGTTTTGAAGTAGAGTCCTGTAAGATCAGAAGCACAAGAAATGATTCAAAGGCACCTGATGAGGAAAAAATAGTTGGATCTAAAGTGTCTCTGGAGCAAATGAGGGTCTAGATCAGTGGTCTCCAAACTTGGCAACAATTTTGAGACTTGTGGACTTCAACTCCCAGAATTCTCTAGCCAGAATAGCTATAGATGAAGATCAGGCAGGGATTCTATGATATTCTGATAAGGAGCAAAATTGTGAGGAGATCCATTAACAGACCAGGATCGAGACCTCCCTGTGTCAAGTGAGTAGGTCGCAGCCGTGGAGGCCAGCTGTGATCATGACTCTGTTGAGGGATTAGAAAAGATCCCTGTTGGTCTTTGTAGGTTGAGGTTGAGGTCCTTTCTGGACTGCATCACCTCCAAGATGTGATGCTGACTTTTTTTATTTGTAAAATGGAGTTCAATGATGAAAATTTTCCAATCTGCCCATCACATTTCTAACTTCTCTTTCGTAGAAGGTGTCAGCTATAGAACCAGAAGTGGGATGAGATTTCTAGCAAGATTATTTTAGCTATCAAATCCAGTTGATGGGCCTGGAGCAATAGAGCTTTTTATTGCTCTCCATGGTCCTGAACGCAAGAGATTCTCACTGCTTAGCAGCAGTGGTGACTGGAAATATGCAGGTGTCTTGTTCTGACTCAGCTTCAGTTGAAGTCTCTTACTTCAGTCATTACCAAGACCAGGACTTCACCCATCCCCAGTAGTTTACCTTAAATCTTCTTTCCATTCATTTACCATCAAATAAATGGATGGAATCAAGATCACATGAAATGTTAGTACTACTTTATAAACTCTGGAGAAGACTGCATTGGAATACTGCATCCAGTTTTGGTTGTCATGAAAGAAAAAAGACACTGAGACTCTAGAAAGAGTGCAGAAAAGAGCAGCCAGGATGATTAGAGGACAGGGGGCTAAAACATGAAGAATGGTTCCAGGAATTGAGTGTATTTAGTTTCATGAAAAGAAGGAGCAGAGGTGGTATGATAACAGTCTTCCAATATCTGAGGGACTGCCACAAAGAAGAGGGGGTCAACCTATTCTGCAAAGCACCTGAAAGCAGGGCAAGAAGCGATGAATAGAAACTAATCAAGGAGAGAAGCAACCTAGAACTAACTAATTTCCTGGCAGTGAGAACAATTAATCAGTGGAACGACTTGCCTTCAGAGGTTGTGGGCATTCCAACACTGGGGGATTTTAAGAAGAGACAGGCAACAATTTGTCTGACATGGTATAGGCCAAGGTTGTCTTCTTGAACTGGATGTTGGACTGGTAGATCTCTGAGGTCCCTTCCAACTCTGCTATTCTGTGAAATCCCATGTGGGGGATTGACTGGGACTCCTCCCAGGCAGAGGAGGAGTTAAGTAGATCTGGGAAGAGGCAGCCCAGCCTAGAAATGGAGGTCCTGGGAAGGGAAGAGACTCTGCCTGAATTGGCTTGCTATAATTCTCCCTTCCTTTTGCAGTTTTCAAGTGTGTCTCTACTTTACTCTAGCACTAAAGGGATCTTCCAGAAATCCTTGTGGATGTCATGCTTCTTGAGTTTCCCTGCTAGGTGGACCTTGTCAACCATATGGTTGATGTTTCATCATTGATAGATTGACATTCAATAAGACCACTGGAAGAAGTTGGTTGGGGGAACAGAGCAGGAGAAGGTGACATTCAAGGGAATTTCCCCCAAAATGCAATAAAAGGTCATAAGGCTGTTAGCAGATTGGCACTTGCAGTATCAAAAGAGACCCTCAGCTGATCTGCTTCCATGCTGGGTAAAAGCAAAACCCTGAAGAGAAAGCATGATAATTTATGGAGCAGTTAATCCAACAGAGAATATGGCCGGGCCAGTCAAGCAATGCAAATTGATGCTGACAAACCCAGAAAGGCTGAGCCCAGGGGGTGCAGAAAAGTACAAGTTCGTTTCCTTCCTCTTTCGGTATGGTTTCTTTCAACCGTGTGCTGTGATCATTGTTGTTGCTAACCACTCAATGGCTTTGGATTGGCAGGTTGGGAGGGAGGCAAGGGATCTTAGAAAACCTTGGTAAGACCTCACCTGGAATACTGCATCCAGTTTTGGTCACCACATTATAAAAAAAGATGTTGAGACTCTGAACAGAGTATAGAGAAGAGCAACTAAGATGATTAGGGGACAGGAGGATAAAACGTACAAAGAATGGTTGCATGATTTGGGTAGGGTTAGTCTAGTGAAAAGAAGGACCGGGGTGACATAATAGCAGTGTTCCAATATTTGAGACAGAAGAGAGGGTCAACCTATTCTCCAAAGCACCTGAAGGCAAGACAAGAAACAATGGATGGTCATTAAACAAGGAGAGATCCAACCTAGAACTAACAGGGAGAACTGGGCTCAGGAAGGGATTTGAATCAAGCCATGGAGAATACCGGCCTATGTTTAGGGGTTGAGATTTAGTTTAGAAATCTTGCAAATCTAAGTGGGATGAAGGACCAAGTCAGCTGTTATCCCAGTGAAGACATGCCAGTGTCAGCTTTGGAAGTCATATTGAGACCAGATGCTTCCACGCTGCCACATTTGAGCCTGGGAAAGTGGGAGGGGGGAATTTCTTGGAGTGTATGTAGGTAGATATAACAACATTCTTTTTCTAATTCAAGGTCATGTTATTTTGCATGTAAGTGAGAGGAAGTCTTAACTTGGGACGGATGTGATGTGATGATGGGTGCAGGGGATGGATTTGTAGTTTTTACTTATTGTAAGGAAGCCTGGAACATTCAGATTTGGGATTCCCCAGTTGTGCCAGTTACTATCCAAATAAAAAGGAACCTTTGAGAAGATGTCTGTCTCGGAGTTATTGGGCGGAGTGGAGGGTTGCTGAAACACTGACAGCCAGGTCTAATTGGATACCCATATTCTTAATCTGGGGGTGCGATGGCTCAGTGGTTAAAGACACTGAGCAAGTCAGCTGGAAAGCTGACAGCCTGTGCTCGAGACCCAAGTGCCGCATGATGGAGTGACTTACCGTTCCTTGCCCCAGCTCCTGCCCAACTAGCAGTTTGAAAGCATGCAAGTGAGAGTAGATAGATAGGTACCCATTCAGTGGAAAGGCATCAGTGTTCCATGTGCTTTGGCATATAGTCATACTGACCACATGACCACTGAAGGGTCTTCAGACAATGCTGATGCCCTCAGTTAAGAAACGAAGATGAGAATTCTCCTAGACTCAGAAACAATTGCAGAGGGGAAACTTTTATCTTTATCTGTATCCTTAATATACTACCTCAACCTGTATTGCAACTGGATAATTTCCCCTCCAACTGAACGGCCAGCCCAAGTGTATATAGTAAGGACCAAGGCTCTTCATCCATCATTTAGAACAGGGCTGTCAAACTCAATTTCATTGAGGGCTGCATCAGGGTTGTGTTTGACCTTGGGGGGCCAGGGTGGGCATGGTCAGGATGGGCATGGCCAGCTCAACATCACTCATGTCGGGGGTGCCTGTGGAGGCCTCAGCACTTTGCTAGCAAAAGCAGGCTCCCAATCTCTGTTTTCAGCTGGGACAGCCTCCTGCAACCCTCTGCCAGCAAAAACGGAGTTAGAGAGAGCCACACGCAGCCCTCACGAGTTCCATTTTTGTTGGTAGAGGCACTGCAGGCCGCTCCTTTGCTGTTTCCAGGGTGACCCTGCAGGCCAGATCTAAGCACCCCACTGGGCCGGATCTGGCCCCCGGGCCTTGAGTTTGACACCCCTGATTTACAACAAGTCAACATTTGTTCAGGTTCGACCAAAAGTATATTCCAAACCTCCCCCTGAGAAGAAGCTGAGTTGGTTCCTTGCTAAGAACAATTTCTCCACAATTCAAGTCCCTACGATACTTCTTTTGGAGTCCTGGCTCCAGCAGGGTCCCAGGAGGCATGGGGGCAAGATACGTAAGAAGAAGAAGACGCCGCAGTTTTGCTGCGCTCCTGGTGGGATGTGATTTCTTCCCAGAGACGCTGCCAGGGCCTTGCCAGTGACCTGCACTGCGATCAGTCCCACTTAGCCAGTGAAGTGAATCACTGACTCCTTAAACGGGTTCTGCGGTGACAGACTTAATCGAGTCCCCACATCGGGGCCAAGAGGCTGATGCGAAGTGACAGCAGACCCACGCAGCGCTTCGAATGCAGCTGCTGGGGGCAATCACCAACGCACTTCTCTCCACGGCAGAGAGTGAGGGGGGTGCGGCTCGGCCTACCTCCTTGCTGGAACTGTTATCTACCTAAAGTGGAAAGAAGGATGGGAGCCCTCCCACCCCTCTTCGTTAAGCCTTGCACCCCGTGCAAGGGACGATTCAAGAAGCACCATCTGCGGACCTGCAGAGGTACAATTGTTGGCCGCTGTCCGGGTGACATTTTGATGTCACCAAAAAATCATCCGCATGCCTGGGAAATTATCCAGACCCTCCGGTTTCTCTCATCCCAGGCCCTCTTGTTTTTTTAATTTGGTTTTTTTTTAAGCCCCCATTTCAATCATCCATTAAGCCAGCAGGAAATGGTATTTAGGAGAAACGGCGAAGATGCTAATGGTGCAACTTTGCAATTAATCCTTGAGGGGCCTGAATACTTGCTTTGACAGTGAAGAATCCAATGGAAGTAGATGAGGGAATCCCCCCCACTGTTTGCATGCAGGATCTCATGTAACAGAAGCTTAGCCTCTTGCTGGATATTTATTGTTTTATTTATTTATTAAATTTATATGCTGTCCATCCCACCATCAGGCAAGTCTATTCCAGCATTTGGAAAATTTGGAATGAAGGGCTAAGGGAATACCATTGCAAGAAGAGGATTGAAAATGGTGGGGAAGAAAATGCAGGAAGGACCAGCAGGGATAATTGGATTATTGACTATTCACCAAAAAAAATTCCACCACTCATAGGGTATTGGAGTTGATACTGTCCACCAGGGCTAAACTCCCTGTCACAAAAACTAATATTTTTTTTGTAAATGGCTCCCATCACTGCTATGTAGTATTGTTCCATGGTGAAGGAATTTCTCCTATAATGTTTCTTTCCCCCCCAAGCTGAGGGCTGCTTGGATGGTTGAGAGCGATAGAGGTGTTACAGAAAAAAGGCTACCAGCAATATGGCAATTTTGGTCACTGCCGGTCAACGGAATCCCAACTCACCAGCAAGAAATGGTGAGAATCCAAGATCAAACCAAGCCCCAAAATGCCAGAGGATTCCTGGAGGCCTGGCACTCAGACAGGTACATAATGATAAACCACATTTACACACCACTCCAAGGTAAAGGTAAAGGTTCCCCTCGCACATACGTGCTAGTCATTTCCGGCTCTAGGGGGCAGTGCTCATCTCCATTACAAAGCCGAAGAGCCAGCGCCGTCCAAAGATGTCTCCGTGGTCATGTGGCCGGCATGGCTAAACGCCAAAGGTGCACGGAATCTATCCAGCTACATATTCAGCTACACAACACCCCTGTTATTATAGCATAACATCTGTTTCCTTGTCCTGTTTACCCATAATAGATGCCCGAGTGAGTAGAAATGACTTGAATGAAAACAGCTATAAAGAAAAACCACCAGAAACTATCATTTTCGGAAGATGTCGAACCCAAATATTACATAGCCAAAACCAAGCGTAAATTGTGCATGCAGAAAATAAGTCCTGTGGTTCCCACATGTGCTATGTAAAATTATACCTGTGAAAATACAAAGCAATGGTAATGCCATTTTTAACCTCTGTGTTAACCTAAGATAATTTACTGGAATATTTTATATATCACATGTGGGAACCACGGGACTTGTTTTCTGCATGCAAAATTTACACTTGGTTTTGGCTGTGTAATATTTGGGTTCGACATCTTCCGAAAAAGATGGTTTCCTATGGTTTTTCTTTATAGCCGTTTTCATTCAAGTCATTTCTACTCACTTGGGCATCCATTACACCCTAAGAAGTTATTGAAGTTCCCTGCTTGTGGATCTGTCAGTTTTCTGACTAATGGGAGACCAATATCGCATAAGAAGTAATCAATTTCCCCTTTCTGCTATCCTTGTAATTTCTTCAAATTTTAATAAGCCCGCCTTTCAACATTGCAACCTGCCTTCTTTGCTTAAAGGTTGGCTATTCTGACACATTAGGAGAGTGTTTCTCAACCTTGCCCATTTTAAGATGGGTGGACTTCAACACCCAGAATTCTGCCAGCAGTCGGCCACCCTGGCAGGCTGGGGAATTCTGGGGGTTGAAGTCCACCCATCTTAAAGTTGCCAAGGTTGAGAAACACTGCATTAAGGAAGCCATTCTCTGCAAGGTTTGGACTTCAACACTTGGACAAAAAACACAGAGAAAACTTGGTGTTTACAATCACTGACAGCAGAAACTGCCTGTGGCAAGGTTCTAGGGCAAGGCACAAATAACCAATTCTTTGCGTCCTCGCTGCCCACAAGACTGAATGGCTGCAGGGTTCAGAAATGGACTCTCAAGTTTTCGGTGTCTTGCTTATCTCCTATATTCCGCTTGATTGCTTACCACTTACAGTGACATCTAATAAGTCCGAAAAACAGCATGCTGGCTTTGGAACCAGAACAGGAAAAAAAAACAGAGGCCTACAATAAAATGCATTCATAGCTTGATTCTGGTACCGTAACGCAGATAACACAGGCTGTATCGATGGGTTAAATAATAAATGCTTTAATTACCTGGTTCTGAAGGATCCTGTTTTCTGAGGCTGCACAGTATAGTTTTTGAAACATGATCTAATCGGGTGGGCTGGATTTGCACATCAGGCTGAAGCATACACAATGTCGCAAGATGAAAACATGGCAAAGTTTGGATGTTGTGTGTCTTAGTTGGTGTGAAACAGTCAATAGCTTTTTTCAGAAGGTAGCCATGCAGGTAGATCCGTGATCCTAGGTGTTCAGGGCATCCTTGTGTCAAAGCAAAGAGATTTGATTTGATATTCTTCACCAGATCAAGGAATTTAACCATGGTCTCTTCTGCTAGTTTATTTCAGAGGTTCTTCAGTTTTGCTCTCGGTAGAGCGATGGCCTTTCCTCCTTCCGTCATGACCTGAAGACTTGGCTTTTTTGTGTAGCCAACCTGGACTGAAGGGGATTTTAATAGTTTTAATTTGTCTTATGTTGTTTGTGGGTTTTAAATTTTATTTTAGATCTAGTGTTGGGGTTTTAGATTTAATATTTTCTTAAAGTTTGTATTCTCTGTTTTTTTTATCATTGTAAGCTGCCCTGAGTCCTTCGGGAGATAGGGCAGTATAGAAATCCCAACAAGAAGAAGAAGAAGAAATGCCAAATATTCTTCTCCATCTTGATCCAAATCTTGTTACACCACACAGAGAAAGTCACCCATTTGAATTGATGACAAGGCTTAAAGTGCCCATGTTTTGTTTACCTCTAAAGAAGTCTTAGACCAGGGGGTCTCCAACCTTGGCAACTTGAAGACTTGTGGACTTCAACTCCCAGAATTCCTCAGCCAGCAAAGCTGAAGTCCACAAGCCTTCAAGTTGCCAAGGTTGGAGACCTCTGTCTTAGACTTCCCTCAAATTGTGAAGTAGGGAAGCTGTACCTGCTTGGACGGCTGAAGTAGATGGCCAGGCATGCTCCCTCCACACAACAGGAAGCCACCTAAGATCTTCCTCGCATCCTATCATCCCCTCCGAGGAGAGCACAATGTCTTTTGTCACCATTTCTCTACCATACTTTAAAGCAGGAGTGTCCAAATTTAGCAACTTTATATATAAACAAATGAATAAATGAAGCAGTATATTTAAAATATGCTAATGTTGTAGAATTGGATAATTTCCTCTCTTATGGAAGAAAGAATGCTTATGGCTATCTCCACCCATTAATAAAAATGTGAGAATTGTGCCTATTCCATCCCTCAGATCTAGATACTGAAAATGGCAAGATTTTGAAAAGGGCAGACCAGATGTTCCTTTCTCCCTCAGATAGGTAGGTTGTTCACTCTTGAAGACACATTTGATGGCCCACTCCGGGTGCTAATTATTTGTCTTCAATGCACTTCTAGAGTCTGACTATTCCTCAGCCTGGTACCTTCCAGATGTCAGATGACCATCACCCCATCCTGCCATTAGACCAGGGCAACCAAAGAAGACCCAGCCAATCAGCTGGTACTTGGGAGGCAGAGAATAGATGGGGCGGGGCCAGTCAGTGGTGGCATTTGCCGGTTCTCCAAACTACTCAAAATTTCCACTACAGGTTCTCCAGAACGGGTCAGAACCTGCTGAATACCACCTCTGCTCCATTCCCACCCCACTCCTGGGGGAAGGATATTGCAAAATCTCCATTCCCTTCCCACCCCACTAACCTGCTTTCTAGCTCCATTCTCCTGTGCAGGGCAACCAAAGAAGACCCAGCCGATCAGCTGGGACTCGGGAGGCAGAGAATAGATGGGGCCGGGGCCAGTCAGAGGCAGGACTTGCCAGTTCTCCAAACTACTCAAAATTTCTGCTACCAGTTCTCCAGAACAGGTCAGAACCTGCTGAATTCCACCTCTGGATTCCCCTTTTTATGTCCCTTGTAAAAAGGGGTGGGGCTCCATTCACATGGTTTTTGGCCACCATCTTGGTTTTTCCTTCCACTCTCCTTGTGAATTTCCCTATGGTTGCATTTGGTTATGAGAAACATTAGAAAGATGATAAATTCCTTTTATCCAAGAGATTATAGCGGTGGGGGGAAACCCCCTTGCTCTTTTACTAAAATTTTAGCAGGCTAAAGCCATCTTTCCATTCTAAAGATACATTATTTGGGAGGAACCTATTTTAACAGAATAAAAGAGTAACAGGGTTGGAAAGGAGAGTTGGAGATCTTTTAGTCCAACTCCCTGTCAAAAATTGGCAAGATTGCATTATTATTATTGCATCCTGGACAAATCTCTTATTGAAAACTCGCAACTTCTGTAGTTCCATGGATTAATTGCTCTCACCATCAGGAAATTTCTTCTTAGTTCTAGGTTGGATCTCTCTTTGGCAAGGGTTCATTTCTGCTGCATGAAATTCAACCTTGAAATTTGAAATGTGAATGAACTTCTTTTCAAATTTCTCTTTGAACTGAAAGCAAGCAAACAATTGCTCCCAAGAGGGGAAGATTCCCAAGCCAAAGAGACAGACCCAAATATTGCCGTCTTCTTTCTATCTCTTTCTTACTCTCCCTCTTTCTCTCTCTCTCCGCCCTCCCTTCCCTAAAACCTGTTTCCTGTTCCGATAGAAAAAGAAAGGTTGTCAGAACCCCGTCCGTTCATCGGGCCTGACAGCATTGCCCTTTTTCTCACAACCTGCAGGTTTAACTGGGAGTGAAGGCTTAACCCACACGGAGCTAATTCTCCACCAAACAGCTGCAGCCGCTTCCTTTTGACTTCAGCTTCCCGCTGCAGGAAATTGCTTTTCACGGAACAGCTGTTCCACGCCACGTTAAGTCAGTCCAAGCATGCAGACAGGGGCTGCTGTTCTGGATACAGTTGCGCCCGAGGTGGCCAAGCATGGCTGAGACCATGGGGCCAGTTTGAACCACATGTCGCACCAGGCAAGGCCCTGCCTAACTTTGCGGCTTTTTCTCAACGTGCAAAAGTTTTCTCCCAATGCACGTTAATGTGCAAAATCTTTCTTCTAGTGCATATTGGAAAAGGATTTGAAACAGTGGGTCTATAAAAAAAAAGATCTACCTAACTAAAACAATGTTTCTCAACCTTGGCCACTTTAGGACGAGTGGAGTCTTAAACTCCCAGCTCCCTTGCTGACTGGGGAATTCTTGGGAGGTTGAACTCCACTCATCTTAAAGCTGTAAAGATCGGGAAACATTGTGCTAAGGAATTCTTACATATTCTTCTCATTCCAGAATAGAATGTAATAGAATAAAATAGAATAGAATAGAATAGAATAGAATAGAATAGAATAGAATAGAATAGAACAGAATAGAATTCTTTATTGGCCAAGTGTGATTGGACACACAAGGAATTCGTCTTGGTGCAAATGGTCTCAGTGTACATAAAAAGAAAAGATACATTTATCAAGAGTCAAGAATCATCAGGTACAGCACTTAATAATAGTCATAGGGTACAATAAGCAATCAAATCATACTAGGAAAACAGTCAATATAAATCATAAAGATACAAGCAACAAAGTTACAGTCATACAGTCACAAGTGGGATGAGTGATAAGGAGTGATGAGAAGATTAATAGTAATAGTAGTGCAGACTTTGTAAATAGTTGGACAGTGTTGAGGGAATTATTTGTTTAGCAGAGTGATGGCATTCGGGGAAAAACTGTCCTTGTGTCTAGTTGTTCTGGTGTGCAGGGCTCTAGAGCGTCATTTTGAGGGAAGGAGTTGAAACAGTTTATGTCTGGGATGTGAGGGGTCTGTAGATATTTTCCCAACCCTCTTTTCGACTCCTGCAGTCAACTGACCAATAAAGAAAAGTGATGCTCAATTATGCACCGGTGCTAAAGGTACTGCAGAGAGAAAAACCCACCCTACGAAGAAGAGGCTGTCACAGGTAAGAAGGGGGTCCATCTGTTCTCCAAAACACCTGGGCCAGGTGTGAGAAGTAATGGATGGAAGACCATTAAAGAGAGATCCAATCTAGAACAAAGGAGAAATTTCCTGACGGTGAGAACAATTCATCACTGGAACAGCGTGCCTTCAAAAGTTGTGAGTGACATGATGAGGGGACATGATAGTTGTCTTCGAGTACTTGAGGGGCTGTCGCAGAGAAGAGGGGGTTGACTTATTCTCCCAAACACTGTAGGGCAGGACAAGAAGTAACAGGTGGAGGAGCATTAAATAGAAATCCAGTCTAGAACTACGGAGAAATTTCCTGGTGGTGGGAACAATTAACCGGTGGAACAGCTTCCTTTCAGAAGTTCTGAGTGCTCCATCATTGGAGGGTTTTAAGAAGAGACTGGACAGCCGTTTGTTCATAATGGTATAGGATCTCCTGCTCAGGTAGAAGTTTGGCCTAGTAGACCTCCATAATCTCTTCCAACTCTGTATTTTTTCATTTTAATTTGCTTGGACTTATTCTAATTCTCCCTGGCTTCTCACAGGTAAACTAAAAGATGGAGCTGAGAAATCGTGCCAGAGGTGGTATTCAGCAAATTCTGACTTGTTCTGGAGAACCGGGAGCGGAAATTTTGAGTAGTTCGGAGAACCGGCAAATCCCACCTCTGACTGGCCCCGCCCCATCTATTCTCCGCCTCCTGAGTCCCAGCTGATTGGCTGGGTCTTCTTGTGTTGCCCTCCACAGGAGAACGGAGCTGGAAAGCAGGTTAGTAGGGTGGGATTTTGCAGTATCCTTCCCCCAGGAGTGCAGAGGGAATGGGGATTTTGCAGTATCCTTCCCCTGCCACGCCCACCAAGCCACACCCACAGAACCGGTAGTAAAAAAATTTGAATCCCACCACTGACTCATACATGGTATTTTTGTGATATAACAAGCTGTGCCTTACAGTTTGGGCTTCAAGTACTTTTAATTAATAGTATGGACATGTTGGAGTCACAATATTTAATCAGGACAATGGACCTCAAGTTTTGTGGCTGGAAATAACATTAAGCAACACAGGTAGATTTTAATCCACATCTTTGCTTGCTAAAATCAGGTGGTTTTTTTTTCTTAATCTATTTTTGGCTAAGTCTATCATCCAGCAACAGATTTATTTAGCTTGGTTCTTCTTCCTTTCCCTTGACTGGAGATGGATCTCTGGGGTTTTGATCAGAGGACATTGCTTTACAATAAAACAAAACAAAACATTAACTCTGCTGGGCCCGTGATGTTTAAACTGGAAATACTTTTTTGTAGATCCAGTGATGAACATAGCCCCCTGCAAAACCACCAGACCCCTTTCAAATTTTTTTATTTTAAAAACAAAAAGAAGGGCAGAATTATCAAAACCCCAAGGAATTATCATGATGACCATAGTTAAATTCAGATTAAATCAATTGTAAATGTATTTTCTAATCCATCTTTCTTTCAAAAGAAAGTTGTCCTTTATCAAAGTTTAAAGGAAGTCATTCACTCCCCTCAAATTTGGTTCTTTCAGTTTAAATTAAACCTGGATCTTCTAACAAATCTTCTACCACGAAATCATAATCCTTTTTCCTCTTCAACAAACCCTATGATGATCTCAACTTTTGATTTGCTACATGCAGGGTGCATCTCATCCCCTCGTTGGGTTTTGAGATAACTGAGATAATAAATATGTTTGCTTTTCTAATTTGAATGAGTAGCTTACTTAGATCAGGGGTGGGATTCTACCAGTTCGCACCCATTTGCTAGAACCGGTTGTTAACATTCTAAGGAGTTTGGAGAACTGGTTGTTAGAAGAAATTACTGGCCTAATCCTGTAAGGAAGGCAGGAAGGAAACATTCTGGTGTTGCTTACAGAAACTGCCTCTCCGTTAACCCTTATTACATTCTTGGCAGGACTAGACTTCCTGTCTCAGGAACTTCTCTGGAGTTTTTTTCCCCTCCTTTGCTGGTACTTTGCTTGTGTGGAGCGACCATTCAAAGTTACAATGGCACTGAAAAAAAGTGACTTTGACCGTTTTTCACACTTACGACTGTTGCAGCATCCCCACAGTCATGAGAGGCCACGCGAGGAGATGCGTGCCTTGATGTGAGTGATATTGAGTTGGCCACACCCAGCCAATAACATGACCACCAAGCCATGTCCACCCAGTCACATGACCACCAAGCCACACCCACCACCTAAGCCACACCCACAGAACCGGTTGTTAAAAATGTTGAATCCCACCCCTGACTTCGATGGTTATTTAAATGGGGAACTTATACAGGTAGTCCTTGACTTACAACAGTTCATTTAGTGACTGTTCAAAGAGCGCTGAGAAAAGTGAAAAGTCATTTTTCTAAGTTTTTCATTTTTCTAAGTTGCGACCTTTGTAGCATCTCCGTGATCCTGTGATCAAAATTCAGATGCTTGGCAACTGGTTCTTACTTATGACGGTTGCTGTGTCCCAAGGTCCCTTTTGCGACCTTCTGACAAGCAAAGTCAATGAGGAAGCCAGATTCACTTAACAACCGGGTTACTAACTTATCAACTGCAATGATTCACAACAACTTATCAGAAAAAAGGTCGTAAAATGGGGCAAAACCTATTTAACAAATGTCTCACTTAACAACAGAAATTCTGGACTCAATTGTGGTCATAAATCAAGGACTACCTGTACTTTGATATCTCAATAATCTCCACACTGTTATGTCCCTGTTTCTCATTTTTTCCCACCAACCACGTTAGTTTGGGATGATAGCTAGGGTACTTCCAGATTTACCAAGCCTAACAAGACCAATCAAAAGATATGGCCATCTACTCAATTTTTTATCTCTCTTTACTTTTTCTCTCTTTATAGAAATAAAGACAACAGAGAAGATGGGTAAGCTGTGGAATAAATATTGTTTGGATCTTTGTAGAGTTCAGAGAATAAGGTGGGACAGTGGTGCAATAAAATCTTTATCTGGTAGCATCCCTGGATATGATGGGTTCCTAGCATCATGTAATTCTAAATCTGCCCTCATTCTTTTCATAGGAGAAAACCAATGTCTTAAGAACATCAAAGGTTACTATGGAATACTGATGATATGACACAGGTGAATATGACACAGGCCATTTTGGAGCAATCAGTGGCTGTGTTGGTGAGAAATTATGAGAGTTGAAACCCAACACATCACAGAGACACAAGCTGGGAAGGCGGCTTGTGTAGGTCATGACCATCACCTGGTTCTATTAGAAGACAAGGTGAGTATCTTCTATTCTAAGCCCTCCTCCTTGGAGATAAATCTGTTTAGATCCAATGATGGACTCCTCCAATAGTCGAGAAGATTAATTGTGTCTGTCTGGTGCGCCCAACTTGGCTTCTTCTCTTCACTTCCAAAACAACCCAACAATCAATGATACGAAGAGTGAGGAAAACAAACAAGATAAGATGGAGAAGCTGAAAATGTAGGACAAACCAGTCTAGCCAACTACAGATGGTCCTCAATGTACAACCACTCATTCAACAACCATTCAAACTTACAATGGCACTGGAAAAAGTGACATGAGACTGTTCCTTGCATTTACGACCATCGCAGCATCCCTATGACAGTTGAAGTGTCCTGGGGTCATGTGTTCCCCATTCACAACCTTCCAAATCAGCTTCCAAAAACCAAAGTCAATGGGGGGAAGCCAGATTCAATTAATGACCATCTGATTCACTTAACAACCACAGCAATTCAGTTAGCAACTATGGCAAAAAGGTCCATAAACTCTGACACAATTCAATTAACAACTGTCTTACCAATGGAAATTCTGGTCTCAATTGGGATCATAGATTGTGGATTACCTGTATATTTTTGGTTCAGAAAGACCCAGGAAACTATTCCAACTGTGGGCATGAAGAACTATGAAGACACATTCAAAGATGGTCAGTTGAGAAAGTTTACCACTATGATCTTTCCATGGTTCATCTTGGCTAGAATTTCGTGAAGTTGTAGCCTTTGCTCTTCAATATGGCCATCTAATGAGAAGGAAGGACTCACTGGAGAAGAGCCTAATGCTGAGAAAGATTGAGGGCAATAGAAGAAGGGGAGGGCAGAGAATGAGTTGGCTGGGTGGAGTCATTGAAGCAGTCGGTGTGAGCTTAATTGGACTCCAGAAGATGGTAGAAGGCAGAACTGCCTGGAGGAATGTTGTCCATGGGGTCATGATGGGTCAGACATGACTTTGCAACTAACAACAACAACACCATGGTACCAGGCTGGTGAAAACTAACTTGTTTCATAAGTTTGAGGTCATAGGATGGATTGCTTACAATATGTAACTGTTAGACCATTGTAGGATACTTTGATGGACACGCAAGGTCCTGGGAAGGGAATGGCCAACTAACCATGGTCCAACCTGCCCAAAATCTATCTTGCTTCCATTTGACTGTCTCGGCCTCTCCTTTCCCGAGCTGCATAACAGTTTCTTTGGGAATGTGCAGCTAGCTGACACATTTGCTACAGATGGATGGTGTGTGCGGAGACAGCTGTCAGTCCCCATTTGCAGCGTCCGATGTGACAGCAGCAGAGATGAGTTGTGAAAGGCCATTTCGTGGAGCACATGCACTCTGACATTCTGTGAGATGAGCCCTACAGACACCTCTCGGTAGACCTGGGGAGAAAATGGCAAGCTCGCCGTTTTGCCTTTCCCTCCCCCCCTTCCTCCTCCCCTCCTCCAAGCAGCCTCCAGGCTCGAAGAAAGCATGAGCACCTTGGTGTGTTTTGTTTGCGTACATCCCTACGGGAGGTGGAGGGAGGCATGGTTCTTCATGCCATCACCGAGGTATGAGATCGCGGGTGGTGGAATTGTGATAAGGAAATGGAGCCATTGACAGGTGAGGAGGATAAATTATGGGCCTAAAGTGGTCTTTCCTCTTTGGAAAGGCAGCATTTCAGGTCTCAGGAGACTTCTTCACCTCATGTTCTCCATGCTAAGCCATGTACATTATTTCCATCTGCATAAGGAACATCAAGCGATTAATAGGATCTTTCTTTCCATAGTTCTTCCTAAATTGGTTTGTGTCGCACTAATATCAGTCCATTAAGCAGTGCTGGGTAGGAGCTTCATGTTGTTTCTCCAGGACCTTGTATGGATTGCAAGCTTCTCGACACTCATTAGGGTCATATGAAACCTGTAGTTCATCACGTCTTGAATAGAGCCCTTCTTTGGACCTCTGTAGAAGTCCTTATTGTCTTCATGGCCATGTATCTAAAAGGCCATCTCCCCGGAAGGGTGTTCAGGCCAAAGAGAATGATCATAGAGAAGGTGGTTATCCCACACATCCTACTTGTGGCCTTCTAGAAGGCACCTGGATGGATAGGAGTGGCTTGATTAGATACTCTGCTTGTTTTCCAGCTTGTTTCCAAATGAGGCCTTTATTGTGTAGTAGATCTGCTCTATTTATGGAACTTGATGGGTCATTCAAGCATTTCTGTCTTTCAGTAGAAGACCTCCCATGATGCCCAAGGCAGTAACTGAGCCATGCCTGTTGAGGGGTAGTATGAGGAAGCTTTCATCTGGAAGTACGCTCAGATTCTTGAAGGTCTTCAAGAACTGGGGCTTCAGTTTCTCATTGAACTTCCACCAGTCTACAAACAATGGGAAGAAATGGCCTTCTGCAATTCAGAAATCTTATTCTTTCTGGATATCAACTTTGTGCAACTTTCCAAAAGGTGGTGGGAAAGTTAGAAGGAAAACTAGAGCTCAATGACTCACAAATGGATCTCACGACGCAACATTCTAGGATGAAGTCCTTCTGATCAGGACACCAGGCCTGCTTCTCGTTAGTCCATTCCATGTCACTTCACATCAAATGTTCTGTTTTCCCCTGCAGCAGATAACTATTACTCCAGCGCCACTAAGCATATGTGTTTCTCACTGTGCAACTCGGAGCTTTTTCTCCCAGAGAGTTATTTTTCATACTAGTTTTTTTGTTTTTTTAATATTCTGCCATCCTCAGGGTACCCCAAGCTTGCTGAGTCTTCTGCTTTGCTTATGGATAATCCTATTTTAATTATGAAAGTACTAGCATTCACAACCATAAAGACCAAGGAAGCTTTGGGGAATTGAGAAATTCTGTTACTCTTATTAAAATATTGGCCTTGCAACAGATTCTATCTCCCACTTAACCTGGCCTTTCAAACTGGGATTTATGAAGCAATTTCACTAAGGAAGAAGACGTGTAAAAAGATACCTATTGGAGAAATTATTCTGGTTGCCCAGAAAGCATTTTGGAGTCTGTGAAATTCTAGAGGTTCCAAGTTGCAAAGAATCTTCAAAATGGAAAATGAAGGCAGAATGAAGTTAGAAAGTGCCAAGAAAAAACAAAAACAAAACATGGAAAAAGCAAATATAAAAAGAGTGACTTCAATCTTTCTTCACTGCAGATATAAATACATAATAAAGTCACCTTGTACTCTAAATTAAAGCAAAAACTTAATGTCAAAAGTAAAATGAAGCAATCAAAATGACATTATATTGTATAACAAAATAGCCTCTTACTCTGAGTTTAACCATATATACACAATATATGCTGTTCATATTTCATAATCATGATAATACACCATGTTTCTATAATCATAGCTGATCCAATCACCAAGTCCTAAAATCAAACTTTCATTTTTGTCTTTCTCATGCACGAAGTCCAAAAGTGGCATCCATATACAGCTGTCTGCCATTTTTAATACCCCGTTTCCCCGAAAATAAGACCCAACTGGAAAATAAGCCCTAGCATGAGTTTTCAGGATGCTCATAATATAAGCCCTACCTCAAAAATAAGCCCCAGTTAAGATCATCACCCCAATGGACACATTTAGTACCGCATTTCCCCCAAAATAAGAGCTAACTGGAAAATAAGGCCTAATGTGGCTTTTGGAGCAAAAATTAATATAAGACCCGGTCTTACTTTTGGGGAAACACAGGCAATAGGTAGCACATTCATATCTAAGGGTTATCCTGAAATCAGACAATGTTAACCCAAAGACTGCCTGTATTTTCCTTACCTGAAGTTTTCTGTCAGTGTTGTTGCACTATTGTGTTCCAAACAGAACTTTAAAAAAAAAATCAGATAGAAAAGAATATTTGTAGCCCAGGGTTGACCTGTGGGGTCCTTGGTGTGCTCTGAACTTGGTGGTTTTCTTGCAGATTTTTCATTACCAAACTAGATAACATCATCAGTGCATTTTTAAAAAATTATATCCAATTTTAGGGCAGCAGGATCCATCTCTTTACAACTTATTCTCATGTGTCGTTGCTTTCCTCACACCTGCTGGGAGACAGAGAAAACCATTCACACTGCAGAGCGGTTCCTAAGGTGAGGTGACTACCATAGAGTTGTCTTCACCATTGCTGTTCCAGGCAGCCCTGCTGGACTTGAAGAAGAGTCTCGTTCCAAGATGGAAGGATTGGAAAAATGCCACTCAAGATTTCCAGGCAAAATGCTGTAATGAACATTCCTCATAATTATTTAAGGCAGGGTCTGCCAAGTTGGGAGCCAAGAGTGAATACTTAGATCTACCTGATGCCTTCTTAGATGCAAGGGACTTCACTTTCCACTGTCCCCATCTGGCACAGCTACTTCTGATTTAGATCATCTCTGTAGAAAAACACCAAGGGAAACTTCAAATATCGTTCAAGAGTGGGAATTGGAACATTCTGTGATGTGCTTTGGATGCCTGACAGAAAGTGAATAGAAACAGAAGACCATAATTCTCTTTCTTTTTTTTTTTTCCCTTTTGAAAAAAAAACACTTGCTGAGAAGTATTAAAGATCCACCTCGGGGCTTTGTCCATGTTACAAATGGTCAATTTGACTTCTTCAGAAGTCTTTGAAAAAATAGACAGAGCTTCCAGATATTTCAACAAACGACGGGACGGTTGCTAAGAGATACAGAGGTAAGGAGGAAATTCGTACAGATGTTCCTATAGAGCTCAGACTTTAGGTGGCACTAGACTGAAAGATTTTCCCTCCTTTTTTAATTTAATTTTATTTTTAATAATAATTTATATTACATTGTTCCCATCTTATGATTGCCATACTACGCGGCAAACATACAGTTTAAAAAAAAACCCAAACGAAAACAGCAACAATGAATAATCAAATAATGTTGCCTGAGTATAAACACAAACTGAACCAGAAGAAAAAAACCAGGTTCATATGGATGAGTTCATCTAACCTCCAGTGACTTCATGTAGATGTTGAACAGAAGTTGGGAAACACCACAGAACTCCGAAGGACCCCAAATAAGGAATATTTTGACATCTGTCTGTCTGTCTGCCTGTCTCATCAAGACTAGCTAAAACTAGCCCTTAAGGAAGGAGGGAAAAACCACCAGACCATCCCAGATTCCCAATCTTTGTGTCAATCCAGAAGCCTTCTGTGATTATTGGTGCCAAACACTGCTGAGATCTAACTGTCCACCTTGGGGTGAAAAAGATGGCACAAATATTGATATTTCTGCCCTTCCCATGTCCACAGATAGCTAACCAGAGGCCTGGTTTAGGCTGATCCAGTTGGAAGAGCAGAGTCCAAAATGTACCTGTAGGATCTTTGCAAGGAAGAGCAAAAGCATCTGGCATGTAAAATTGCTCTAAGTTGGAAAAAGGCCACTGAATGCAGAAAGCATATGCAACCTGACACCAGATAAAATCCTAGCTTTTCTTTTGGGCTAAACTGATATTTTCTAGCCAGAGTCTGACTTTGGCTAGATGGTATCAGGCTTCGTTTCCTGTTACCCCTAAACTGGTACTTGTTAGGGTGACCCGGTTCAGTTAAAGGCACCATGCCAGAAACCAGGAACCTGTGAGTCTTGCCTTGGGCATGAAGCCTACTAAGATGATTCGAGCCCAGTCACTCTCTCTCAACCATAGCAAGAAGACAAAGGCAAGCCACTTCATCAAATGTTGCCCAGAAAACCACAAGGACTTATTCATGTACATCACCAGGAGTCGAGTTTGATAAAGTCATTATGGGAATCAGTCTGATCCGATAAAGGAGAACGTTTGTAGTGCAGGGTTGAAATGAGGAGTCCTTCGTGCTCTCTGATCTTGCTTGGTTCCTTGCTGGCGTTTCATTACCCAACTAGGTAACATCAACAGTGCTAGAAGGGAGTGGGGTTGGCAGAAAGGAGGGGGAGGAGAATGAGGAGGAGGAAGAGGAGGAGGAGGAGGAGGAGAACTGTGGGGTCCTTGGTGCTCTCTGAGCTTGCTTGGTTTCTTGCAGATCTTTCATTACCCAACTAGGTAACATCATCAGTGCTAGGAGGGAGTGGGGTTTGCTCTCGGTTCTTATTCTAACAGATAACAGACAATCAGAGTTGGAAGGGATCTTGTAGGTCATCTACTTCAACCCCCTGCCCAAGTGGGAGACCTGACACCATTTCTGACAGATGGCAGTCCAGTCTCTTCTTGAAAGTCTCAAGTGATGACGCTCCCACAACTTCCGAGGGCAACTTCTGTTCTATTGGTTGATTGTTCTCACTGTCAGAAAGTTTCTCCTTATTTCCAGGTTGAATCTTTCCTTGATTAGTTTCCATCCATTATTCCTTGTCTTCTAGTAGTGGTTTGCTCTGTCACTGTTGGTGAGAGTGGTCTTGGAGGTTCTGCTGCCCCAACCAACCCACTGCCCTTGGAGCAATAGAACCTCCAAGACCACCCCCACCAACACCGACAGGGCAAGCCACTAGAATAAAAATGGAGAGCAAACCCCACTCCCTTCTAGCACTGATGAAGTTGCCTAGTTTGGGTACTGAAACATCTGCAAGAAAACTGAACAAAGGCTCAGAGAGTGCCAAGGACCCCTCACTCTGACCTAGCAGTGAAGATGCTGGCCTAGGAATAGAGGGGTTCTGAGTTCTATTCCAACCTGGGACACAGACATCTGGGTGACCTTGGACCAGTCCTTCTCTTTCAGACCTAGGAAAAAGGAAGCTCTCTGCTTGGTCATTCATGCCCTGGCCATCTCCCATTTGGACTATTGCGATGTTCTCTACGTGGGGCTACCCTTGAAAAGTATCTAGAAGCTTCAATTTCACTTATGACCATCATAGGCCATTGACATCTATTTATGACACTTGCAGTGTCCCCAGGTCAATGTGGTCACCATTTGCAGAATCATTTGTAATGTTTGAAGGGCTTGGTGCATTTTGCATGCAATACCTCCCTCCTAATCCCTACCACAACCTTATGAAGACAGCCAGTCTTATCTTGCCCCAGTTCAGACAGGCAGTGGACTACTGCATGAAGTTTAAAGATTAGATTAGATTAGATTAGATTAGGATAAGATAAGATAAGAATAGAATATAGAATAGAACAGAATAGAATAGAATATGGAATAGAATAGAATAGAACAGAACAGAACAGAACAGAACAGAACAGAACAGAATAGAATAGAATAGAATTCTTTATTGGCCAAGTGTGATTGGACACACAAGGAATTTGTCTTGGTGCAAATGCTGTCAGTGTACATAAAAGAAAAGATAACATTTGTCAAGAGTCAAGAATCATTTATTTATTTTATTTATTTATTTATTAATTCGACTTGTATGCGGCCCCCTCTCCGAAAGGACTCGGGTGGCTCACAGCTAAAAATACAACAATAAATAAATTACCTAAAAACATATTAAACAAATTACAAGCCGAATTGGAATTAAAACCCCAAAGTTAAAATAAACAAACCCCCAGAGAGTCAGCACAGCCCGGATTGTAAAAACAGCCAGGTTTTTAACTCGTGGCGGAAGGTGCGAGGAGCCAGCGAGCTCCGCGGAAGAAGATTCCATAAAGTGGGAGCCACAGAGTAGGCCCTCCCTGGGTCACCGCCAAGCGACATTGAGTCAGATGGCACCCGAGGAGACCCGTCTGTGCCCGTACAGGGCGGTTGGTATTTGATGCTGGGATCCTGGACCCATGCCATGTAGGACTTTGAATGTTAACACCAAGACCTTGAATCTCACCCGGAGGGCAACTGGAAGCCAATGCAGGCCGCGCAGGAGGGATGTAATATGGGAGTATCGGGAAGCTCCCATCACTACCTGCATGGCCGCATTCTGCACCAGCTGAAGCCTCCAAGTGGTATGCAAGGGCACTCCTAAATAGAGAGTGTTACTGTAGTCCAGTCGGGAGATAATGAGCGCCTGAGTGATCGTGCGCAGGGCATCTCGGTCCAGATATGGGCACAACTGGTGAACCAGCCGGATCTGGGCAAAGGCCCCCCTGGCCACGGCCCCCACCTGCTCCTCCAATTTGAGCCATGAGTCCAGGAGGACCCCCAGATTTTGTGCCCTGTCCACGGGTGGTAACACCTCCTCCCCCATGACCAAAGATGGAACCTCCGAACTGGACCGAGATGTTGGTATGCACAACCACTCTGTCTTGGCTGGATTGAGTCGAAACATGTTCCTGTCCATCCAGATCTGCACTGCTTCCAAGCAACGGGACACCACGGAGAGAGCATCACTGATGTGGCCCAGGGTGGAGATGTGTAACTGCATATCATCAGCATACTGATGATAACTCACCCCAAAGCCATGGATGATCTCACCCAGCGGCTTCATATAAATGTTGAACAAGAGAGACGAGAGGACTGACCCCTGGGGTACCCCACAAGTGAGAGACCTCGGAGTCGACTTCTGCCCCCCTGCCAACACTGTTTGCGAACGTCCCAAGAGGTAGGAGGAGAACCACTGTAAAACAGTGCCTCCCACTCCCAGCCCCCTGAGACACCGCAACAGGATACCATGGTCGATGGTATCAAAAGCCGCTGAGAGATCTAACAGGACCAGGACAGAGGAAAAACCCCTGTCCCGAGCCCTAGAGAGATCATCAATCAACGCAACCAATGCTGTCTCCGTGCTGTACCCGGGTCAGAAGACCGATTGGTACAGATCCAGGTAGTCTGCTTCCTCCAGGAAAAGTGGCAATTGCTGGCCACCACACTCTCAACAACCTTCGCTAAAAAGTGAAGGTTGGAGACCAGACGAAAGTTGTTCAACACGGCTGGGTCCAGGGCAGGCTTCTTCAGAAGGGCCCTCACCACCGCCTCTTTCAAGGCGGCAGGGAACAGCCCCTCCCTTAATGAAGCGTTGACCACTGCCCAGAGCCAGCTGCACATGACCTCCCTGGAGGCATAAACCAACCAGGAAGGGCACGGGTCCAATAAACATGTGGTGGAACTCAGCCGCCGCATGATCCTGTCCACTTCATCCTCAGAAACAAGATCAAACTCAGTCCAGATTACATTAGCCAGACCGCTCACATCCCCTTCCTCAGACCACTGCAAGTCCGAGCACAACCCTTCCCGGATCCGAGCGATTTTATCCTGCAGATACAGACCAAATTCCTCAGCTCTGCCCCACAGAGGGTCTGCCACTTCCCCCATCTGTAAGAGGGAAAGGGCGACCCCAAACAGGGCGGCTGGGCGATTATCTGCAGATGCTCTGAGGGTGGAGAAATAAGACCTCCTCGCTGCCCCCACAGCTACCAGGTAAGTCCTAATATGGGCTCTTAACTGGGCTCGGTCGGATCCGGAGTGGGTCGCCCTCCACCTACTCTCTAGTCCCCTTCTACGATGCTTCATCCCCCGGAGCTCCTCGGTATACCAGGGAGCTGACCGGGATCTGCGCCAAGTAAGGGGACGCATGGGGACAACCCTGTCAAGAACCCCAGCGGCTGACTGTTGCCAGGTAGCCGCAAGGACCTCGGCAGGGCTGTGGGTGAGGGATGCAGGAAAAAAACCCAGTTCTGCCTGGAACCTCTCAGGGTCCATCAGGCGCCTGGGGCGGAACCATCTAAGTGGCTCCTCATCCCAGCGGTGTGGGGCGGCTTGATGGAAGACCAGCCGTAGGAGATAGTGGTCTGACCATGGAACAGGATGGATAGCTGTAACACCATCCCCCAGGCCCCTATGCCACTGCTCCAAGACAAAAACCAGGTCAAGCATGTTGCCCCCCTCATGAGTCGGGCCATCTATTATCTGGGTCAGACCCATGGACTCCATGGAGGCCATGAATTCCAGGGCCAAACCCGATGCCGCACCCAAGGAGGGCAGGTTGAAGTCACCCAGAACTATAAGCTCTGGGAACTCCACCGGCACCCCCAAGACAGCATCGAGCAGCACAGGCAGGGCGGCTGATACACAGCTGGGGGACAGGTATGTAAGCAGCATGCCCATCTGACCCCTAGGCCCAAACCTCAAGAGGAGGGACTCACACCTGCCTATCTTTGGAGCAGGGACCTCCCTTGGAAACAGGGTCTCCCGAACAACAACAGCCACCCCTCCACCCCTTCCCTGGGGTCGAGACTGGTGCATAACCCGGAAACCTGGGAGGCATATATCAACCAGAGGGACTCCACCCTCCGGCCCCAATCAGGTCTCGGTGATGCAGGCCAGGTCCGCGGCCTCCTACTCAATGACTTCATGGAGGAGAGGTGCCTTGTTAACCACGGACCTGGCATTGAAGTACTCCAGCCGGAGCCCAGGGGTCCCAGATCCTGAAACCCCCAGGGGTCCCAGATCCCAAAATCAGGTACAACACTTAATGATAGACATAGGGTACAATAAGCAATCAAATCATACTAGGAAACAGTCCATATAAATCGTAAGGATACAAGCGACAAGGTTACAGTCATACAGTCACAAGTGGGAGAGGATGGACGATAAGGAGTGATGAGAGGATTGATAGTAATGCAGACTTTGTAAATAGTTGGACAGTGTTAAGGGAATTATTTGTTTAGCAGAGTGAAAAAAATATTAAAGACATTAACTTGCCAAAGATCACCTTGGGAGATCCCAGAAGATGTGAAATTTGTGTTGGGGATATCTTGATCCCTGTTTTGTTTTGTTTGTTTCTTTGTTTGTTTTGCTGAACCAACCCTCTCTTTCTGCTCCTCTGCATCCCTTTATCAGGTGTCTCCTTGTTCTTTTGAAGCTCTGAACTCCAGGTAGTTCTTGCCTGTAATTAGCACTATCCCTAATTTCATTTGACTCCTAGTTTGTTTTCTATGAATGCAGTAAAATTACAAGAGCAACTTAACTAGGCTTCCTATGTGTCTAAGGGGGAGAATTGTATCCTCAAAGGTGGATATTTTTCTTAAGGAAAAATAAATCAGGGTCTGTTACCAGAATACTCTTTGGAATTTCTTCATATGCCACATCCATTCTAAAGAACTGGGAATGGAGAACTTCCTTTTCTCCTTTTAACATTATTTTTGGCTTCATGTTTGATTGCAAAGATTTGGGAGCAAAGACTCCTGTTCATCATCACTTGATTTTATTTATTTATTCATCACATTTAGAATAGGCCCATCTCCTGCACACTCTGGGCTATGTAAAAATAAAAAAATAAAAAACCTAAAAATTGAATGTCAAATTTAAGATAGAAGCAAGGTTATTTAAAATTTGTCTGTAAAAGTTAAAATCACTATCACACACAAAATAAAGGGGGAAGAGGGACTAGGGATCTGTTTCCCACCCCCTCTAATACAATACAAACCCAAAAGAGAGGAGAGGGGGAATTAACTGCTCAATACTACAGTTGGCTCTCAGCCCATTTCTCTCCTTCCTTTTAAAATCATATTCTATCTAGGCACTAGAAGCTAGTGAGTCCTCATAGTCAGAAGGGTTTTAAACACACAAAAAATGAAATAATCATGTTGCCTCTGTCTCAAACATGGTTTTGGGCAAGACAGCAAATACAGTTGGGGACATTATTATTATTATTATTATTATTATTATTATTATTATTATTATTTTCATTTGCTAGGAAGGAAAGGAACATGGAAAGGTGGTTTGGATATGAAGTCTGTCTGTGTATGTGCAAATAAAAAAAATTGCAGCACATTCAAAGCCCAACCCAGCTCCTCACGGCCAAAGCAGGTGCATCAAGCTTTCCTTCCATCTTTCTGGCCTTGAATAAAAACTTGAAACGCATTGCCAGCAGACACAGATACAAAGAGAAGCAACGCAAAAACTTTGGGGCCAGTCAGGGATGCCTGGAAATTCTCTTTACTTCTTCCTAAAGATCCCCCTTCTTTTTCTCTGGGCACCGGTTTGCATCTCCCTCCCTCTTCCTCCTTCCCCATTCCTTTGCTTCCTCTCCTTCGCTCTCACTTTCCTCCTCCTCTATCCCTCTTGCCAGACCCTTGGCTGGGAGTAGCTCAGCATGTGACCAAGGCACCTTCCTTAAAAGGGGCTGGAGCAACCCAGGCCGTGCGACAAGGATGCCTCAAAGCCACACGTGCCGTCCATAATATATACCTCCCGCATCATCTCGGAGGCTTCTCAGTGACACAGACAACATCAGGCAGCGCAGCAGGAGGGCAGAGGTCCCGTTTCAGAGGTAAGAAGACTCTGCTTTTCTGTTTACTGCTGGGCTCCTTGAGGGTTGCAAGGAAGCCAACTTTGGAGAAGGATGTTTGCAGGTGTGCAAAGGCTCACATTTTACCTGGTTGGTTGATTGGGCACAGAAGCAACGGGGCGGGGGGAACCCCTCTCTGTTTAAAAAAGCATGGAGTGAGTTTAGGGACTGCCTTTGCAAAATTGCAACCTTCTGATAGAGGTTTCTGATCATGCATGAGTTAAGCAACTGAGAGTTAGGATTTCCTTAAACCAGGATTAGGGCTTAACGGGGACCCCAACGATCCTGTTGCAAAAGAGGGCTGGAAACTCAAAGCAAGTTTGATTGTTCGGCTCCTGCCTCCCTGCCACCTCTGTCAATTCTTGCACTCTCCGTGGGTGCGTTTCTTCTTTCATCCCCATTCTTTTCACAAACACAATAGCAAACTCTTTCCAGGGAGTTCCAGTTTACAACCCCCAAGTAAAGTTTATGCAAGGGTTGTTTTTTTTGTCTAAAGACTTTTTGACCTGAAATTTACCTTTCTTGTTTCTAAGTTTCCTTACTAGATTTATTGATCTGGGGAAGAGTCAAAATGTCACCGATTTGTTTTCTCCTGCATTTCCAGCTCTGATTATATCTTCTCCCAAATGGAAAAACTGACTTTGGCTAGAATAGAATAGAATAAAATAGTGAGGCTCTTTCCTTCCATTTAAATGCTATTGGTATCATTTCAGACTTTGAAGAACAAGATTTCAGAGGAGGAATTAACTTATAAAAGTTGATACCCCTTGGAGAGCTATCAACTGTTTAAAGCTGATAGAAAAATCAGTATTATTTAAATTGGTTTTCTCATGCCTTTTTAGTTCCTTAAATTTAAAAGGGCTTTCTTCCTTATGCAGACACCTCCCCTCCAGATGAATATGGATACACCTCCATCCTCCCCAAATAATATGACAGCCAGGGATGATGGGAGCTGTAGTCCAAAACAGAGTGGAAGGGTTTTGTTCGTGGTTTTTTGAAATATCTCTTTTCTGATGGAGAATTGCCGTCTTGAAAAAGCAGCAGACTCTACATGGGATTTTAAGAGACAAGGAGGTGCAAGAGAAGGAAATGATAGAAAAAGACTTTTAAAAAAAGGAAGGAGCTAAAATAGAGAGATCTCTTTCCTTCCCATTTGAGGAAGGCTAAAGGTATTCAAAGAGAAAATTATTATTTTTATATCTCAGCTTTATCTCATACAACTGAGGGTGGTGCATATAATATAGATTCTGTCTCCTATTTTCCCTGTGAGATAGGCGACGCTTGGACAGAGTGATCGACCAAACCCACCCAGGACTACAACTCACAATCTCCTAGTTTGTAGTATTGCAGGTTAATAACTACACTAAACTGTATCTCTAGCCGCTAAACCCAACAGCTAAATGGAAATGTATTCCACTTTAAAAAGATATTTGTTTTCTCCTGTTCATGGGATCAAGGGACTTCCTAGGGTAAGATTCCATTTTTTCCCTTAGATCTTACAGAATTGCTTCTGCTGTATTTCCTAAGAAACTTTAGACAACTCATGCCACAGAACAAATAAGGTACACAATAGGTGTATATAAAGTGTTAAACAGCTTATAAATTGGGCGGTCAGGAACACAAGTGGGAGTTGTTAATGACTGTACAACACAGCTTTTAGATAGCAAGCACACATATAAAGAGAATCTCCATAGATAACCCAAATGAAACTCCATGTTCAGGAGCAGTAGGCTGTCACATGCCTTTATATCCAGTTTGTGAGAGATTCCCAAAAGCCCTGGACAGATGTGTACTATTAAGAAATATTGTCCAAATTGGGCAGTTGTTCATTGTTCAAACCCAGCAAGGCAATTCGTGACTGATTCTACGTTTTCTACACAAGAGGATCTATTCCCAAACTGGTCCTTCAGATCTTCCAAGGGTGTCCCCATCATCACATCTTTCTCTACCTTGTTTCTGGTTGTTCTTTTCTGCTCTTTCTTTCCATCTTTTCCAGCATCAGAGCCTTCTCCAGAGGAATGCTAAGACTTCCAAAGTAGAATAATTTGAGCCTGGTCATTTGTGCCTTGAATGAGACCTTCTGGCTGAAACGCAATTCTTACAAACTCTCTGAGGTCCTTTCTTGTGGCTGGAGCCCAAACACACTGAACAACTCAGTTCAATTTTTTTCTTTTTCTCTCCTGCATTCACTTTTATCTCACAACTGCAAAGTATAATTGCAGAAGAGAGAATACTGGAAATTGTGCACCGCTTGATAGGACTAGCGTAAAATCTCTCCGTGTATCAAGGTGGCTTTAGAAAGCAAGTCCCTGGCAGCGAGACATTGTAATAAAAATTATCTGGCTACGTAGCCATGGTTTGGGAACCATTGAGCAGAAAGTACATGGAGCGTTATTTGGCAATTATATTAATGAAAGCATACATAATATAAAGCACGGTGTAAAAGTATTCTCTACCTCTTTCTTTATTCTTTTCTGTTATTCTTTTCACTTGAAAGCCAAGTGATTATTTTCATGCCTTTGAATCAGTTTTGAATCCTGGCAACTGCTGGATTAGTCCATGCAGTTTTCTTTGGAATTTGGTGGCCATTGTCTCATTCCTAGGGCTGAGAGAGAGTGACTGGCCCAAGGCTGGCTTTGTGCCTATGGTGGGAACCAGACTTCCCAATTTTTAGACCGACACCTTAACCATTGCTCCAAATTGCTTTTTTTTTTGTTAGCCAATAGCCAAGGCTATTCTAGTCTTGCCAAGCCAGACAGCAAGGAACTTCCATATTTTTTTTTGCTGTTTAGTGTGCTAACCAAATTTGCAGGATAGCATCAGGAAAGAAATGTTCTAAAATCTTAGAAGGAATCTTAGATTAACCTCTTAATTGCTAAGAGATTAATCTAAGAAATCTTAAAGTAACCTCTTAATCTTAGATTAATATCTTAATTCTAGGATATGAAAGATGGTCATTAATCTTGGACAATCCAGATGAAATAAATAAATAATAAATAAACATTAAATAAAAGTAACTGAATAGAAGGAGGAAAGAACGTATGTTCTGTGCCTGGTGTGATTTACAAAAAAATAATGAAGGTGGGGAAATACAAAAGAGGATGCAAAAGGCAGATCTGTTAAAGGAGAGAGATATAGAAGAGATCGTTACTTAGATGATGTTAAAACGGAAACCAAACTGCCAGGACAGGTGAAAAGTTAGAAGTCTGTGCGTGAATGCAGAGATTTCTCTTGTCAAAGACTGTTATGCTGCTGTGTTAGAAAAACAGGGTTTAATTCTGGTATGTGACAGTAATAAAAGAGTGATTGAGAAAAAACAGTACTTGGTGTTCCTTGTCTATCACTGATCAAAATTTAGGCTCAACTGAAAGTCTGTTTTAAAGGAAGAATTTTCATGGTTTTCTGAATTTCGATTCCACCACACTTAAGCCCTTCCTCCAGGTCTGTTTACGAGGGTTTGAATCTTTAATCGAAAAATTAAAACAATATAAACACATCTGTGTGGTATGAAGACAGTGAGAAGTGCTGAATTTGGAGAACATGCAAAAAAGAAAAATAAATCAGGAATATTTCTTAGCACAAGGTGCCGTTTCTTTCTTTCACATCAGCTACAATTTCTCTTTCACATTTATGATTATATGCTAGTTACATTTTTATCTTAATTATTGTGCTGTTATAGTTTGCACATTTTAAATAATTTGTATTCTTTTAAATCATGTATACATTACCCAGAGAATTCCAATTAATAATAGTTTAGGTCTTTATTAAATATATCCAATAGAGCTAAGAAGGCTTAAATCTTGCTAAAGTTGTCGGGTTTTTTACCACATTGTAGCAAAACCATAATACTTTCCAAAAGCAGATATTTGTATAACTATTTTTTAAAAAACAAAACAAAATCAAAATTGTATCCACTCTATATTTTTCCACTTTGAAAAATGTTATTGTTCCCCTTATTGAACAATAACATTGTTTAACATTGCAAGAAAAGTACACTTGTTCAAAAAGGATATAAAGTATGTTTAATTTTTTAAAAAAATGTTCTGCCATTTTGGGGAGTAGCTAAGATAACTAAGAAATTCATTCAATGACAAAAAGAAATACTCCACTGTAATACAAAGTAAATTCTTTTTGTTTTGAGCAAAAAACATAGCAAATAATTCCAAATACATCTTTAACTGAGCCTTTTCACCCAAAAGGAAATGTTTCTGATTTTAAAAAGTCCCTGGCAGCACTTCAATTAAATTGACTCAGAAGGCTGATCATCTTTGGCATTGTCTGGTATGAAGTTGAGAGACAACCAGGATATGCTAGAGTTCTAGATTAAACTGGGGAATTAAACTGTCCCCACAAAAGAAGGGAATAGCAAAACCAGAATTTCATGGAGCATTCAGTGAAGTCTCCAGGATTTGGGTTGGAAATGGCTTTACTTACCTCCTCTTGGTTCCTAAGTCACATTCTTGGTACTGTGGGATTTTTTTGGTATAAAAATGGGGGGGAAATGAACTTGTGATGTATGACTTGGATAATTACCATAATTAGGATAGATTATAGAAAGAAGAGAATCATGATATAACTTTAGAGAGAGGTTAAACTATAATAGTATTTGTAACTGCAGTGAAGAATATTGGAAACCACTTCTTATATCTTTTTTTCTTTTCTGTTTTTAACTTTTTTTTCTTTTTGCCCTTTTTGCTGTCTCTTTGACTTCTTTTCCTTTCCTCCTCATTTGACAGCAGTGTCTATTACTATTTTTCTTCTAAGTGTTTTAATATATATGTATTTGTATGTGTGTGTTTGTGTGTGTTGAGGATGTTTGTGTGTGTGTAATATACATATACATATACATATATATATATATTATACACACACACACAAATACACACACACATTGTTGGTATTGTGCTAGGATTCTGTTTTTAAACTCAGCATTTAACTTTAATATAACAAACTTCTTGAACTTAGAGAGGTCAGATCTATCCTCACACCTCGATGGAATATCCTTGTGAACAGCCACATAAATCATGTTCTTTTTCCAGCATTCTGGTTATAGAATATACCCTTTCTAAGAAGTCCAGAAAAGTCCAACACAACAGCACTGGATGGATTGATGCTATTCCAGTAAATTACAGATTCTAGCAAAGTACCCTTCTGTATGAGTTGTTTGCAGCTAAAATGCCCAACAATTGTTTGTGCCGATTGCTGGCTGTAAGTGGGTAAACATCTAGTGAAATATGCATAGTCCATAAAAGTGGACGATAGAACAAATCTCTCCGTTTTTAAGGCCTTCCAAGACTTGTGAATGAGATTTGCCTTCCAAATACAGAGGTCCTTTTCTCTAATTAAATATTTAGCCTCTGATGTTTAGCACTCTCCGATGCGCAGAGAAAAGAACCAGAAACCTTAGCAGGCTGAGCAGGGAGTAGGGATGGGAGCTCTCAAGTTTTGCAAAAATCCAAAACCGAGAAAAAGTATTTCAGATGGAAACATACTGATAGTTAAAGGCAATTTGAAATGGGAGCCAGTATTTTCCAAGAAATGGGAGTGAGAAGGGCCCCCCCAATTTTAACTAGCTGCGTTTGATTTCAGAGCATTGCAAATGAAATCAAATTGGACGATGGCATTTTTGAAGATGACAAAAGATCCTGGGGTCAAAATTAGATTTGATATTATAGGGGATTCCCCCCACCCTCTTGCTTTTGGTAAAACTACTGTGCCATTTAGCTTCCCTTTTTATTCCATGCTCTTTGGGGACTTTACTCTGCTTTTCCAGGGCTCTGCTGCTTTCATTGGGTTCCTGTACAAACTGGAGCGAGTGGCAAATAATGTGTAATAATGCAGACCCTTAAATGGAACATGTTTCTTTCATTAAAACCCTCACACGTTTGCAGTCTGCGATCAGCCCAAAACTCCCCCGCATTTTTTGCTGCAAATGACTAATGCACAATTGTCCCTTTCTGCAATCTGTAATTTACTGGAATAATACCCATCCGCTGCCATTACAATAACCTGGGAGGATAATTGACTTTGTGTGAGTTTTTCAAAGTGTCACTCGGGCTGCTGTGTTGTGCTCTACAGCTGCTGGAGCGTATTCTCCTGTACCTCCATCTATAAATTGGGAGGGAGGGCAGAGAGAGGCAGATAGAGGCATTCAACCTCCTATTTTATATAGAGCCAGTTTGGTTTAGTGGTGAAGGCACCAGGCCAGAAAGAAGGGGACTGTGAGTTCAAGTCCCACATTAGGCACAAAAGCCAGCTGGGTGATTTTGACTTTCTCTAAGCCCAATCCACTTCACAAGGTGGTGGTGGCTGTTCTGAAAATAACAGGAAGAGAAAGATACTCACTGAATATGTTCCTCGTCTTCAGTTATTTTTAAAAAAAATAAAATGAAGATGGGATACAAATAACTAAACAAATATTCAAGACAAAAGTTTTTTTTTAATTCCTACCTTACATTTTATGAGAGCACTGGTCCCTTTTTAAAAAATGCCCCCCAAAGAATAAATGTCCACTATTTGTAAAACAAAAACAAACAAGAAAACCACCAAACACGGGCAATTTGACTTGAGGATGGTGAATCTTGCAGGAAGGCAGTATTATCACCAAAGCTGTCCTGAGGTTGCAAGTAGAAACCTAGAATCTCGTAAGGGCTGGCTGTTTTTCTATTTGTTCATGTCAAGATAGATAGATAGATTAGATAGTTTAGATATAGATAGATAGATAGATAGATAGATAGATAGATAGATAGATAGATAGATAGATAGATTATAGGTGATAGACAGACAGACAGATGATGGATGATAGATTAGATGATAGATTAAATAGATGATCAAAGAAGATAGAGATAGAGATAGAGATGATAGATAGATTAGATAGATGATAAATGATAGAGATGATAGATAGACAGACAGACACATTAAATAGATACAGTTATACAGATACAGATAAAGGTATAGATATATAGAAAAACCTGAAGGCCCACAGCCTCCAAAGCTCAAGGTTGCAGCTTCTTCAAAAGGTGTGGCGGTCAACCTCACCCTACCTGACTTTGGAGGGACGAGGCAGAGGCAGCTGGCTGGGGAACCTGCCTTTCCTATTCCTGTTGGGCCAGGCTGGGCTGCCTCGCCCAGAGTCAACCAACAGGGGAGATGAAGGGCATCCCAAAATTGAATAAGCAAAAGGGGGCGAATCATCCCATTCATCTCTCTTAGTCCATTCACCGTGCCAGCTTTCCCCACCATCCCTCTCTTGGCGTGGACTTCAGGGCTTGAAGTCAAGGGGGTGCGGGCTCTTCGAGAACCCACCCACTTCCAAGCCCACTTTAAAACAGGCTTGATATCAGGGTGTAGAAGCTGGCACAGCTGTGTGCTTTTGGAGGCTTTTTTGATCGATAGCTTGTTCCAAGCATCTCTCCCTTCTCCGGATCCTCCCATACATTTTTCATGGCTCACCCCTCCCAGGCAAAGACTGTCTTGTCTCAGAATTATTATTATTTATTTCTTTTTTTTAAGGAAAAAAAAAAAGGCCCAGCCCACCAAAGCTTGCTTTGTTTCCCGGAGGCCTCTGAGGTTGTTTTAGTTAAAGGGGCCAATCTATAAATTCCAAGCTGGGAATTCCTTTGCTCCATGAACAAAGAAGCCACATCACTCTAGCTCAGAGTGCACTATGTGGGTGGGTGGGTGTGTTTGTGTGCATTTTTAAAAGCTTCCCCCAATCGGCTTAGAGCTTCAGACCATATTAATATAATATCACCTGTGTGGACCGGGGAACACACGTCTTTCAGAGGCAGCTGAAGAACGGCCAGCTGCAACGAGACAAGACAACTTGTTAATTTCAGGAGCAACTTGCCAGCTTTAAATCACTTTGAGAAGCCAACTTTCTTTTCCTTTCTTTCTTTTTCCCTTTTCCCTTCCCTTCCTTTTCCTTCTTTGCTTCCTTCTGTGCTTTTCTTCTTTTTCCTTCCTCCCTTCCTTCCTTCCTTCCTTCTATACTTTTCTTCTTTTTTCTTCCTCCCTTCCATCCTTCCTTCCTTCTATACTTTTCTTCTTTTTCCTTCCTTCCTTCCATCCTTCCTTCCTTCTATACTTTTCTCTTTTTTCTTCCCCCTTCCATCCTTCTTCCTTCTATACTTTTCTTCTTTTCCTTCCTCCCTTCCATCCTTCCTTCCTTCTATACTTTTCTTCTTTTTCCTTCCTCCCTTCCATCCTTCCTTCCTTCTATACTTTTCTTCTTTTTCCTTCCTCCCTTCCATCCTTCCTTCCTTCTATTCTTCTTTTTCCTTCCTTCCTTCCTTCCTTCCCTTTTCCTTTTCCTTCCTTTTCCTTCACTCTTCATTCTCCTTTCTTTCTTCTTCCTTCCCTCCTTTCCATCTCTTTCCTTCCTTGCTCTCTTCCCCTCTTTCCTTCTTTTCTTTGCTCTTCGCTTCCCTCCTGTCTCCAGGATCGATGCAGAAACAGTCCATTGTGTGAACTGGGGCATCTCCAACCAATTGGCCTCTTGCTTCGTTCCTAAGATATCCTGGCCTTGCTTTAACTAACACAAAGAGGGAGACAAGCTATTCTCCAAAGCACCCAAAGGCAGGACAAGAGGCAACGGATGGAAGCAAATCAAGGGGAGAAGCAACTTAGAAGTCAGGAGAAATTTCCTGGCAGTGAGAACAATTAATCAGTGAAATGACTTGCCTCCAGAAGTTGTGGGTGCTCCAACACTGGAGGTTTTTAAGAAGAAATTGGAGAACCATTTGTTGGGAATGGTATAGGTTTCCTACTTGAACAGGGAGTTGAACTACAGTAGAAGACTTCCAAGTTCCCTTCCAACTCTGTTATTTTTATGAGAAATACAGTAAATGCACGGAGAAATAAATAACAACCAGTAAATAATAAACAGTGATTTGCTCAATTAACCCAATCTCCCAGGATCACATTGGCACCCAGCTGGATTTGTGCCGCTTGCAGGGCTCTAATGGAGTTGGCTAATTTGTGGTTTGGTGTGTTGCGTGATGACAGTTTCTATGTAGTTACACGCTCGAACATTATTAGCGCTGCCTGAATCCATTCTCTCTACAGCTTGGCAACTGCAGCTCTGTCATTGTTTCATCACCTTCCTTTAAAAAAAAATCAACAGAGCTTATTTGGTCATGATAAAAAAAGTAAAATCAAACAGATGAGATAAAATACTGCATCACAAAAATAAAATAACACCTAAAAACGTGGCCTATGCTTCTTAAGTGTGCAAATCTTAAAATATTATGGACTAAGACACGTAAATGGAAATCATCTAAAACAAGATTGTTGGTATGTGTTAAATCTAAAGGGATAAACTGTTCTGTAACTCGTTAGGCCTTATTTTCAGCCTTATTTGGGCAACACAGAATTTGCACGAGTGAATTTCAATCATCTCCGCTTCTGCTTATTTTTCCATCCTTGATCATTCCTTTCCACCTTCATTCCCAGAATTTACTGGGAATCCAGTTTTGGTCATCACAATATAAAAAAGACGTTGAGACTCTGGAAAAAGTGCAGAGAAGAGCAACAAAGATGATTAGGGGGCTGGAGGCTAAAATCTATGAAGAACGGTTGCAGGAACTGGGCATGACTAGTCTGATGAAAAGACATGATAGCAGTGTTCCAATATCTCAGGGGCTGCCCCAAAGAAGAGGATGTCAAGCTATTCTCCAAAGCCCCTGAAGGCAGGACAAGAAGCAACAGATGGACACTTATCAAGGAGAGAAGCAACCTAGAACTAAGGAGAAAATTCCTGACTGTGAGAACAATCAACCAGTAGAATGGCTTGCCTTCAGAAGTTGTGGGTGTTTCATCACTGGAGGTTTTCAAGAAGAGACTGGACAGCCATTTGTCAGCAATAGTAAAGAGTCTCCTGCTTAGCAAGGGGTTGGACTAGAAGACCTCCAAGGTCCCTTCCTATACACCCTGTGGAATCAGTTGCCCTTGGAGCTACGGTTGGCCCCTGACCTTCATTCCTTCCATCACGACCTGAAGACATGGCTCTCCCAACAGGCCAGCCTGGACTGAGGGGGGTGGGTTTTTATTGGTTTTTAGAGGTTTTTAGAGGTTATGGGTTTTAGAGATTTGTTTGGGTTCATGATTTAATAACTTTTTATTAATTTTAAATTTTGTATTGTATATTTTTATTGTTGTGAGCCGCCCTGAGTCCTTCGGGAGATAGGGCGGCATATAAATCCAAACAAACAAATAAATAAATAAATATACTGTTATTCTGTTATTCTCTATCTGTCTTCCTCTATTTTTTTTTCTGCACAGCAATCCCAGTGAGTTTTCCTTTCAGCAACATAAACAACAGAAATCTGCCCTCTGAACAGCTTTGAAAGTGACCCAGCCAGAGGCCATTATACCCCAATCAAGGAATCTTTGGAAAGGAACACCTCTCTGGTCAATGTATCAGTGACACTGTGCCAAAGGAGAACTACATTGGGATCAGTGGTGGGATTCAATATTTTTTAACCACTGGTTCTGGGGGCGTGGCATGGCTTAGTGGGCATGGCAGGGGAAGGTTACTGCAAAATCCCCATTCCCTCCCTACCCCACTAACCTGCTTTCCAGCTCCATTCTCCTGTGCAGGGCAATGAAAGGAGACCCAGCCAATCAGCTGGGACTCGATGGGAGGCAGAGAAGAGATGGGTGTGGGGCCAGTCAGAGGTAGGATTTGCCGGTTCTCCAAACTGCTCAGAATTTCCACTAACGGTTCTCCAGAACTGGCCAGAAGCTGCTGAATACCACCACTGATTGGGATGGGGACCAAAACTTTCAAGCTTTCTAGGATGGAAACTCGGTTTAAAATGTGCCGAGTGAATTCCCTTATCCTGCCATCAAGAGATACCTTTGCCCTACCACCCCAGAAGTAACAGGCCTCTGCAATCTGCCCCAGGATCTCTGGCACAGACCTGCTGATGGGTTATGAATTAACCCAATCATTGAAATGGCACCCGCTCTCAAAAGCAAGATTAAATATAGAAAGCTGTTTAAATGGACTCAGGCAGTGATGGGGTTTGGGGGCCATGGAGTTAGGAAGGGGAAAAGAGGTCAGTGTATCCTCAGGAGCTGTTAAGGAACTTAGCTACATAATTGTTGTATATTTTAATGTATTGTTACAGCTGGTCCTTGATGTATGACCTCAACTGGCACCAGAATTTCCACTGCTAAGCCAGGTGGTTGTTAAGGGAGTTGTACCTGATGTTATAACTATTTTGCCATGGTTATTAGATGAATCCCTGCAGTTATGAAGTGAATCTTGCAGATGGTTAAGCAAATCCAGCTTCCCCTGTTTCCTTCCAAAGGGGAAGAGAATCTGGATGAGTTTCTCCTGAATGAAAGATGGTGTCCTTGCCTTCTTTAGGGATAGGAAGTGGGTGGGAACCTCTTGACTTTTCCAAACTTCTCTCTTCCATATGCAGCCTCTTTGGCTTCCATGCTCCCATCCATCCCAAGGAAAGGAAGAAAGAGGAGGAGGTAAACTTTATTTTCCCAAAGCACCAGAAAGCAAGACAAGAAACAATGGGTGTGCTGTCCAGACAGTATATAGTTAATTGAGAATTGGGATAGTGAAGTAGGAATTGGGAGCTGTCCCCTTAAGGGAATGCCTCAAGGTAAATGTAGTTAATGCATCATGGGAAATGTATTTCATGACATGTGGTCACATCTGTAATCCTGATTGGTCACTGAACTGACCCTTGGTTGGGTTGGAGGAGTTTCCTTGGACCCCAGTAGCATGCTGGTGTCTCACCTTTTGCTCCATCATTATGGGATGAAAGATCACTGTATTTTTACACTATGAAGTCAGCTGTGCAAAGAGTTGGACATTAGATGAATCTTGATATAACCGTGAGTTACACCTTGAGAATGCCTTGTGATCCAATAAAGCAACTTAGTATGGAAGCCTTTGCAGAGTTTGTCTATCTGTCTTTATATTCAGCCAGCAATCAAAAAACAGAACAATGGGTGGAAACTCATCATGGAATTGAGGAGAAACTTCCTAACAGTGAGGACAATTTACCAGTGGAACAGCTTGCCTTCAGAAGTTGTAGATGCTCCATCACTGAAAGTTTTTTTTAAGAAGAGACTGGACAGCCACTTGTCTGAGATGGCATAGGTTCTCCTACTTGAGCAGGGGCTAGACTAGAAGACCTCCTTGGTCCCTTCCAGCTCTATTCTGATTGATTGATTCCCTTCTTGATGTCTTCGTTGAAAACTGGCTGGGAAGATTGCAAAAAAAATCACATGGCCACAAGATGCAGCAATGGTTTTAAATACAAGCTGGTTGCCAAGCACTGCAATTTTAATCATATGACCATGGAGATGCTGCAACAGTCATAAGAGTGAGGACCAGTTGAGGGCCACTTTTCTCAGTGTCACAACTTTGAACGGCTGCTAAACTTATAGTTGTTTTTAGGTGCTAAAATTGGATGCAACTCACTCAACAACCTTTTTGCTTAGCAATGGAAGTCCCAGTCCCAATGTAAGTCAAGGACTACCTGTAGATATGAACCCACATATATAGACACGGTTACTGAAGAAAAATCGGACTTGTTCCTAATTGCTCTTATATGTTTTCAGCAGAAGCTAGTAATTAGGACTTGTACTTTAGGATGGGCAAAATCACAAAACTGTGTCTCACTTATTATGCATGGGAATTCACTAGCATGGTGCAGTGACCTAGGGGTGGAGCTCTCACCTCACAATCAGGAGGTTGTGAGTTCGATCCTAGGTAGAGGCAGTTATTTCTCTCTCTGGGCACAATGAGACTATATCTGCTGAACAAAACTCTGCACTGGCAACAGGAAGGGCATCCGGCCAGTGAACACTCAAATCCATTCAGTTGCCCAGACTCCCCCCTGCAAGGGATTAGGTCATTAAAAGAGGATGATGCATGGGAATTCACTGGGGAAAGCAATTATGTTTGGAAGAATTAGCAGTAAAAGGAAACCAAGCCATCAAAGAAGAACGGTGGCTGGACACCATCCAAGCTGACCCCAACCAGAGCATAGAACAACTCAAAGTAGTGCAAGATCAGAAGTTATGGCCTATAGAATTGTCAAGAATTGGATGCAACTCAATGGATTACATCATCATCATCATCACTTTAGGACAGTGATGACTAACCTTTCTGTCCTCGCGTGCCAAAAGTGTATGCGCACCAGCACCTATAAAGCAATGCATCCCCCATGTGCCCCACGCATTTCTGTGCATTTCTGTGCATCTCCCATGCATGCCCCGCCCCTGCACATGCACGGCAGCTACCCAACAATCCGCCTGTAGGCAGGCGGCGCGCACACATGCGCAGTGAGCCTGCTCCGGGGCAACGGCTTGCATGCCAGCGGAGATGGCTCTGCATGCCATTTCCGGCACACGTGCCATAGGTTCACCATCATGGCTTTAGGATCATGAGCATAGAAGCAACTCCTAGCCCATTTTTGGACTCAACCTTTCCTCTACTACACCAAATTGGATCTCAGTCTATTCTGTTGGAACTTAAAGTCATGCTGACGGAGAAATGAAGAGAATCCTGACTTCCCATTATATTAGCTCTTCCCAGCATTCCGTGGGATTGGAAAGAAGGAAAAGGAGAGTTATGTGTTCCACCAAAGGATATTCAGAACACAAAGAAGTTCTCCCTTGGTGTCTCTGCAACCAGCCGTTCTTTACTTCCGACTTCATCAGGATAATGGAAATCTCCACCCAAACCCTTTTACCAAAACAGGGTAGGAGGTTGGGAACCCATGACTATCTGCTCAAAATCACCCATTTTGGAAACCAATCGCTTGGCGCAGGTTCCTGGCTGAACTCGAGACTTGAGGAATGTCAATTCTGATATTTCATCAAGATAATCACCCTTCTCCTTGGATGAAAACACTTGCCCCAGGGAAAAGTGGTGAAAGTTCCCCTTGAAATGATCTGGGAGCAGATATATTTCCTGTTATGGAATGAGGGGGGTACCCCCATTTGGGATAGGGGGAGAAGTGGGTTTCATGCTTTCTGATCTCCCCATCAGAAAAACCCTGCGATATGTGTTGTTCTGAGAAAGAGCAACTGATTCAAATTCATGTAGAGCAGGGGTCTCCAACCTTGGCAACCTTAAGACTTGTGGACTTCAACTCCCAGAGTTCCTCAGCCAGCTGTCTTAAAATTGCCAAGGTTGGAGATCCCTGTGATCTGGAGAACTTGGGTGATAGGAAATGGACTTAAATCTGAATCTCCCCATACAGGGAATCAGGAGAAGACCTTTCAATTCAGAAGCTCTTAGGAAAACAGCAGGTGCAGAAGAAACATGTGTTAAGTCCAGAGAAGTGGGAGAGTATTACAAAGAGATTCAGAGTAACTTCTCTGCCCAACAATTTGGGGGAGAGAAGAGAAGACAGAAGGAAATTGTAGGATTGATACTAGCCCTACAAGGTAGAGCAGATCAAAAAGATTGACTTCAAAAAAAAAAAAGACTAGAGCTATGGTTTATTAAAATAGGCTATAATAACTGAATCTTTCTAGTCTTGGTCTCTTAGCAATACAGGTAGTCCTAACAGTTTAACAGAATTGGAAGTCAATGGGGAAGCCAGATTCTCTTCACAACCCCGTGACTAACTTAACAACTGCAGTGATTCACTTAACAGTGGCAAGGAAGGTCGTAAAAGAGGGCAAAGCTCTTGTTAAACAACTGTCTTGCTTAGGCACAGAAATGTTGGGCTCAGTTGAGTCTAAGTCAAAGACTGCCTGTAGTTTCCTCTCTCTCAGATCTTAAAGCATGTTTCTTCTGCACCAACAGCTTGTAGATTCTTTCTCCAAGGTCATCTCCATAGCTCCCTCTACTACACCATGCCAGGTGTAATTCCTTCACCCTTAAGTGATCTACCGGTTGTAAACTTTCATCCTTGCATACACTGATGCTCCTCCTCCTCTTCTTCTCCCCAGGCCTACAGCTGCCACCATCCTTGTCCTGATAATATCATCTGGCCATCTTCCCATTGGTTTCCTCCTTGGGCATCTTTTGTCCCAAGCTGTTCGGCACAAAGATTGAGCTCAGCAAGCGTTTCTGCCTGGTCTGGCTTAAATGTCCTTCATTGCACCAAGCTGTTACTCCTTGGGCAGCCCTGGGTGGGCTGCACCGATGCCAGTTTGGGCAAGTGAAGGTCAACAAGGGGGGAGGAAACCTTTCCTTTGCTACGTTGCAGCTATAGAGAGTAGAAGAGCATCAGCAATTAATTCCTGACGTTATTGATAGCATTAAAATTAAATGTTCAAGATGTTTTTCTTAAAGCTGCTATGGCTGTTTTTTTTAAATTCATATTTATATGCCGCCCTTCCCTGGAGACTCAGGGCGGCTTACAGTTTTTGGGATACAACCCAATGCGCTCAGCAATAGCCTTCATTCCATTGTACATGCCTGCTTATTACTAAGCAGCATTTTTACAAAGTCAGCTTATTGCCCCAACAATCTTGGGTCCTCACTTTACCTACCCCGAGAGGATGGAAGGCTGAGTCAACCTGGAGCCTGGTGGGATTCGAGCCTGCAATAATTACAGGCAGCTGGAGCTAAGTGCTAGGCTATTAACAGCCTGCACCACCAAGGCTCTTGATGATGATATAATAGAATAACAGAATAACAGAGATGGAAGGGACCTTGGAGGTCTTCTAGTCCAGCCCCTTGCTCAGGTAGGAGACCCTATATACCATTTCAGACAAAGGGTTATCTTCTTAAAAACCTCCAGTGATGAAGCATCCAAAACTTCTCAAGGAGAGAAGCAACCTAGAACTAAGGAGAAATTTCCTGACAGTTAGAACAATTAATCAGTGGAACAAGTTGCCCCCAGAAGTTGTGGGTGCTCCTTGGATAACCGTTTGTCTGAAGTGGTGTAGGGTTTCCTGCCTAAGCAGGGGGGGTGGACTAGAAGACCTTCAAGGTCCCTTCCAATTCTGTTATTCCTATTCTATTCTATTCTATTCTATTCTATTCTATTCTATTCTAAAGGCAAGCCATTCAATTGATTAATTGTTCTCACGGTCAGGAAATTTCTCCTTAATTCTAGATTGCTTCATTAGTTTCCATCTGTTGCTTCTCATCCTACCTTCAGGTGCTTTGGAGAATAGCTTGACTCCCGCTTCTTTGGGGCAGTCCCTCAGATATTGGAACACTGCTATCATGTCTCCCCTAGTCCTTCTTTTCATTAAAGTAGACATACCCAATTCTTGCAGCCATTCTTTGTACGTTTTTAGCCTCCAGCCCCCTAATCTTTGCTGCCCTTCTCAGAAGATGAGGAAAGTACATCCATATAGCCTCCATGTCCACAGGTTTCTGGGTGTCGTATTTTTGGAGAGGGATAAAGAACGCAAAAGGGGCATTGTTTTCACAGTTAGCTGTTAATATCGTGGGTTTTCCCATGCTGCCTCTTTCAAAGTTTGAAAATGACTCGGGGAATGTCCTAGATCCCTGATGGCAAACCTATGGCATGCGTGCCGAAAGTGGAACGCAGAGCCAGCTTTGCCAGCACATGAGCCATCGCCCCAGTTCAGTTCCACTGTGCATGCGTGGGAGCCTCCTGCCAGCCAGCTGATTTTCAGGTATCTGCTGTGCATGTGCGGGGAGCAGGGCGCATGTGGGAGATGTGTGTGCATGCGCAAGTGGGAGTGCAGGGGGTTGCATGCACATGAACGGGGGCAGGGGGCAGGGAGGGAGCGCACACATGTGCAGGGGTTGGGGGAGCATGGGGGGTCATGCGCGCATTGCATTATGGGTGCAGGCACACACACGTGTGCACACACGCACTTTTGGCACGCGACAACAAAAAGGTTAGCCATCACTGTCCTAGATCCTAGCTGAAGTCACTCTTGCCTTCCTTCCTTTTAGCAGCCTATACCACAATGTTTTGTCAGCTTGGGCAATTTTAAGGTGTGTGGAATTCTGGGTGGGCAGTTCTGGCAATTGAAGAACAACAGAATAACAAGAGTTGGAAGGGACCTTGGAGGTCTTCTAGTCCACCCTCCTTCTCAATCAGGAGACCCTATCATTTCAGACAAATGATTGTCCAATCTCTTCTTTAAAACCTCCAGGGATGGGGTACCAGAGGTGGTATTCAGCAGGTTCTGACCAGTTCTGGAGAACCGGTAGTAGAAATTTTGAGTAGTTCAGAAAACCGGCAAAGACCACCTCTGACTGGACATTTTACAGTATCCTTGCCCTGCCATGTCCACCAAGCCATGCCCACAGAACCGGTGGTAAAAAAAATTGAATCCCACCACTGCGGGGTACCTGCAATAACACCTAACATTTGTTAGCACCCATGCTACCAAAGGCTTCATTTAATGCTCTCTCCTCTAACTTCTGAAGTTTGTGAACTTCTTGTTTTGGAGATGAGGTGGGCACTAGAAGCACCATTGCAACTTTGGTATTGATTGGCTACAATACCGAAGAACACCTGAAGAACACTGGGTAGAAGCTACAGTAGTTAATTTAGCCCAACAGCACCTTTCTCGCCTTCTCTTGCAGGTTAGCCCCGTGTCCTGCTTTATAAAGGATGGGGCTCTCTTTGAAAGCATCCTTCATTTGAAGAGCCTCCAGCCGGAGCTGGCTTTGAAAACCAAGAATCTGAAGGAAAGAAAATTCATGTGAAGAGCAGCTATTACAGGATTCAACCGGTCAGTGCCCAGGCCACTGGGTGAGGAGACTTGCATTCGGGTAGATTTTTTTTCTTTTTAATTAGATTTTTTTTTTCAGCATTAAAAAAATAAATACAATTTTTAAAAAAGTTTTAAAAACAAAAGATAAAAGAAAAAGCGCACAAGACAGAAGATAGCAAACAAAAAAGAATGAAAGATGCTAGATACCAACTTCTTTCAGTAGTTGCAAACTTACTACCTCTCCTTCCTCTGTAATAGGACACGCCTTTCTAAACTATATTCAACCCTTTCTAATCTCAAATCCAGAAATCATCCTTTCAATTTTTTCCATGTTCAGCAAAAAGTTCAGAAAAGGTTTCCCATTTATTATAAAAGGACAAGATTTGCATTGCTGTAGAGATGATGATGATGGATGATAATTTCTGTTGGAATTTCTTTTTTTCTGTACCCTCCTCCCAGTTCCAGTTATTTTTTTAATCTCTTTTTTCTTTCTTTTTATTGCCTCCTGATTTCCCCCCCAGCTGCCTCTCTTCTCTACTTCCTTTTGCCATTCTTTCTCTCCTTCCCACCTCTTCCACCCTTCCTCACTCAGGGGCTTCAGAGTGACCGATCACTCTTGCCAGTAATTCAAAGGGATTGTAGAGGGTCTGCAGTAATTCCAAATTCTGTGTGGTTTAAACCAAGATTTATTTTTATGTTTTTAATCCATGCATGTATACACACAGTTGTGGGGAATCACATATCTGTGGTGTAGACTGTAAGGAAGATGACCTTGGCAGACAGATGTAAGCTTCATGGCCAGGACAATGAGGGGTAAAACATCTCTTAAGTCCAGAGCAATGACATAACATTGGGAAGTGGCTCAGACAAATACATACCCAATTCACTTCAGCATAAGGATTCAGAGGATTTCCAGCACCAACAGATATGCAAAATTCTGGGATGTCAGCCAGTTCAATAAATATACCGTTTCCCCCAAAATACAACCTACCCTGAAAGTAAGTCCTAGCTTGATTTTTACACGTGAGCCCAATATAAGCCCTACCCCCAAAAATAAGCCCTAATTAAGCTCCCACCCACTCCAGAGTGCACGGGTAAAAATTAAACTAGGGTGGGGATGGGGGAGTGGAGCTGCCCTACTACATACCTTTGGACAGTTGTAACGAGGCCTCACACACCCCGACACCTGCCTTGCAGGCCCATTTCTTTTGCATCCTGCAAAGCTTGCAAGGCTTTCCTGAAGGCCTCTGTAGCTGATAACAAAGCTCTGGATTGATCCGGAGCTGTTATCCGCTGCAGAGGTCTTCTGGAAAGCCTTGCCAGCTGCAGAAGAAGTTCCTGAAGTCCTCTGACAGCGAAAAGGAAGCCGGGAGCAATGCGCAAGTGAGGTTAGTCAGTGGATTCAATAAATGTACCCTGTTTCCCTGAAAATAAGACCTGATGCCTTTTTTGGTGGCAAAAAAAAAAATAAGACAGGGTCTTATTTTCAGGGAAACATGGTAGCTTTAGCCTTCCTGTGGAGTTGATTTCCTGATCTGGTCTACCTAGGGCAGGGGTGTCAAACTTGTGGCCTGTGGGCCAAATGCGTCATGTGCTGGCCCCACCCCCACCCAGTTTAGCGAAGGGGGGAAAAGTCCCGATGCATCACATGACACTGCCATGACAACTTGTGTTGACACCCCTGACCTAGGGGGAAGAGATGTCATCATATGTTAAGTCAGAAACATTGTAGGAGAACATATTTTTTTCTTTTTTTTACAAAAATGTTCTTACGCCATTTTAAAAATCAGAGGAGTTCTTGCAGCCTCGAGTCCTTCATTAAATTCCACCAGATGGTGTGGTGCTTTTGTTCATGAAGCAGGAGACCTATATATTATGAAATAGAATGGGAAGCGTTGTATTAATTGCATTTCCCTGAAGATTCCTACTCTGGGCTAGAAAAACCTCCAAGCTTCTTCCCAACCCTATGAATTACATAAATCAAGGAAATGTACAGCCCGTTGCCTCAAAGAACCAGGTGGATTCCTGCAACAAAGGCCTGTTCTCAACATTTGTATCTCACATTTGTTGAAGGAAGTGTGCTCAAGAGCAGGGGGTCTCCAACCTTGGAAACTTTAAGCCTGGCGGACTTCAACAGCTGGGGAATTCTGGGAGTTGAAATCCGCCTGGCTTAAAGTTGCCAAGTTTGGAGACCCCCTGCTGAAGATGATGTCTTTAATTTTCCAATTGAACACCAAACCATAAGGCCTTCCCTTCTTTTGGATTCCAACTCCCATCAACACTAGCCAGTACAACTTGTGATGGGGCCTATAGTCCAACAATGTCTGGAGAACCACTGGATTACTCATTCTAGCTGCCAAAGCAACTGGATGGAAAATGTTATCGATAACATTAAAAAAAAACAGCTGATGTTGAGGCTTCAGTAGTAAAAGATGCTTCGGCTAAAGATGTAGTCATATCAGAGGTAGTGGAAATTTTGAGTAGTTTGGAGAACTGGCAAATCCCACCACTGACTGGCCCTATCCCCATCTATTCTCTGCCTCCCATTGAGTCGCAGGTGATCGGTTGGGTCATTTTTGGTTGCCCTGCACAGAACGGAGCTGAAAGCAGTAATGGGTGAGGAGGGGAATGGTTTGCAGAATCCCTTAGAGTGGGGTGAGATGGAGATATTGCAGTATCCTTCTCCTGCCAGGGACCCAAGCCATGCCAAGCACACAAGCCACAAACCGAACCGACAGAAAAAAAAAAGTTGGAATCCACACTGAGTGACATCTAGTGTCCAGTTAGGACTAGACAAAAAACCTGGGATCCTCTAGAACAGTGTTTCCTAACCTTGCCAATGTTAAGATATATGGACATCACCTCTCAGAATTTCCCAGTCAGTATACAGATTGGTGAAATCTGGGAGTTGAATTCTGTTATGTATGCAGGTTTGAATGTCATTGGTTTAGTTTGAACTGTTCTTGTAAAATGTCAGAAATGATTGGTTTAAAAAGTGCGGGAAAATCCTGCACTCTGATTGGCTGGCAACTGTGGCTGCTGGCTATAAGTAGCAGCCGCAGCCCAGCCAAATTGGGTCTGTTATGAGCTGTAGTCACTAATAAACTCTTCACTGAAGCACTCCGCGTCTGACTCTTCATGCAAACTTAACACTGGCGACGAAGGTGGGATCCTTCCTGAAGAGAAGACGACGCGGAAAACAAGCTGAGAGAGATGGCTGCGCTGAACACCCCCAGCCCCGTTCGATCCGACGGCAGAAGACTGGGACTCGTATGCAGATCGTTTCCAAATGTATTTGGAGGAAACGATCTCGCCGACATTTCGAGAAGCGGAAGAGGGCGGTCTTTCTCACGCACTGCGGTCCGGCAGTTTTCAAGATGGCGAAGGCATTGGCGGGAGCTGCAGACGTGAAGGTAATGGAATGGCCTGATTTAGAAAAGCTTTAAGAGCCCATTCGCCCCACAAGTATCGTGCCTCATTAAGAGACACGAGTTTTACCGTCGGGATCAAGGGAAAGCGAAAACGTTAACGACTTCGTGGCAAGTTTAAGAGACATTGGGGGTGCATGTGAGTTTAACAACTTGGAAGAGGCCATGCGCGATCGATTTGTTCTAGGCCTCAAAGACAAGGTGCTTCAGAGCAAATTATTATTAAAACCTAAGATCACGTTGAAGGAAGCCATAGAAGAGGCCTCCTCAGCAGAAGCCACCAAGTCCTCAGCAGCAGCCATGAAGAAAATTAACAAGGCCTCAAGCCATCCTGATGTGGAAAAGTCCACAACAACTCATTGCGAGCAAATAGATTCTGAGTCAGACTGTAGTGAGGTGGAGGAAGGAATTTATAGACTCAGAATGGAGAGGAAAAGAAAGACCTGGGAAGAAAGAGGCAAGATTTTTACTGCAGAGGTTGTGGGGAAGCCACCCCGCACTGAATGCAAGTTTCTTGATACCATCTGCCTCCGTTGTGAAAAAAGAGGTCACCTAGCAAGAGTCTGCAAATCATCCAGAACTCCACCCACAGAAGAAAGTTTCCTGACAAAGAATTCAAGCCTAACAACTTCAGTGAGAAAATGGGGGCAACACAGAAGCAAATGGGAAGAATGAAACTCATCAAACAGTCACCATTGGTCATTCTTCACCCTTAAGAAGCAGAAAAGTACATGTGAAGGTACTAATTGAAGGAAGGCCTTGCCAAATGGAAGTGGACTCAGGCTCCTATTTATCTATGGTGTCATGGGACACTATTCACAGACTACTCCCAAACATTCAGAAGAAACATTTCCAGAAGCAAGCACTGACTCTTAAAGACTACCAAGGGAACAAGATTCCAGTAGTTGGAACAAGAGAATTCAACGTGAAGTTCAAAGGCCACACCAAACGTTTGCCCCTGACCATCGTGGACAAGGATCGCCCAAGCTTGCTGGGACTTGAGTGGTTCAATCCACTAGGCATCGAGGTGACTGGCATCAATCACGTGAGCAACACTGAATGGGAGGAGGCCTTGAAGTCTGAGTTTCCAGAGGTCTTCAGCGATGGATTGGGCAAGTATATGGGGACCCCTATCACTTTCAACCTAGATCCCAAGGTGCCCCAATTCGTTTAAAGCCCAGAAGGGTCCCATTTGCCTTAAAGGAAAAAATTGATGCACAATTAGATAAACTAATAGCTCAAGGAGTTTTAGAGCCCACTGACCACTCCAGATGGGAGACACCCATAGTCACACCAGTCAAGACTGATGGGTCAGTAAGAATCTGTGGAGACTATAAGGGGACATTGAACCATGCGCTTCAACAGAGCGCATATCCAGTTCCAGTGGTGCATCATTTATTACATTCACTTGGCAGGGGTACAGTCTTTGCCAAATTGGATCTGGCCCAGGCATATCAACAACTAACAGTTGATGATGCCACTGCAGAGGCCCAAACCATTGTGACTCATAGAGGTGCCTTCAAATGTAAAAGGTTACAGTTTGGAGTAAGCGTGGCACCAGGCATCTTCCAAAGCCTTATGGAAAGGATGCTCCAAGGACTGCCAGGGTAGTGCCTTACTTTGATGATGTGTTAATCTCTGCTGAAAATGACACTCAATTACAAGAGAGACTCAGAGAAGTCCTTACCAGATTCAAGAAAGCGGGGTTAAAAGTCAAGGAAGAAAAATGCACTCTTAGAACTGACAAGGTTGAGTTCTTGGGCTATATGATTGACAAGCATGGCATCCACCCTACAGATGCCAAGGTTCAAGCAATCAAAGAAGCCCCTAGACCAAAATGCAAAACAGATTTGCAAGCCTTCCTTGGACTTATTAACTTTTATCACATGTTCCTACCTCAGAAGGCAACCATTGCAGAACCATTACACAGATTACTGGACAAAAAATCTGCTTGGGTCTGGGGCAGGAAGGAACAATCAGCATTTAACAATATTAAAAGACTAATCACGTCTGATGCTGTACTGATACAGTTCTCTGAGAATTTGCCTGTTGTACTGACTTGTGATGCATCCCCTTTGGAGTGGGGGGGTTTGAGCCACAGGCTTCCCAGCGGGAGGGAAGCCCCTATTGCATTTTACTCTCGCACTTTGACCAAAGCAGAGAGGAATTACAGCCAATTGGACAAGGAAGCATTGGCAATTGTTGCAGCTGTCAAGAAATTCCATGAGTATCTATATGGGAGAACATTTACCATTGTCACAGATCACAAACCTTTGTTAGGCATTGTGGCAGGAGACAAACCTACACCCACTATCCTGTCACCAAGAATGCTGAGGTGGACTGAATTTCTTGCTGCTTATTCATACAAGCTCATCCACAAGCCTGGCAAAGACATTGGCCATGCTGATGCCTTGAGTCGCTGCCCACTTCACACTGAGGACTTTGAACTTGAGGGCACACCTTTTTCCTAGAAACTGTTGCCAAGCTTCCAGTACACGCTGCTGAAATTGCCAGAGAGACTGCCAAAGACACTTTATTGGCTCCTGTTATAGGCTGGATTAAGAAAGGTTGGCCTTTTCAAGATCTACCTCACCTTGCCCAACCTTTTAAATCCAGGCAAACTGAATTATCTGTATTAAGAGGATGTATTTTGTGGGGTAACAGGGTGGTTATTCCTGCAAAACTACGAAAAGAGGCCAGGAGTTATGTATGGTGGCCAGGTATTGACAAAATGGTTGAAAACTGGGTTGCATCTTGTCCCAACTGTCAGGTAGTCAGGCCTGCCCCACCTCTCGCCCCCACACAGGGATGGGAATGTCCTAGGGGCCCATGGTCTAGGATTCACATTGATTTCGCTGGCCCTACCAGAGGGCACACCTTCCTTATTATAGTAGATGCATATTCCAAATGGCTAGAGGTCATCCCTATGGCATCCACCACAACTGATGCTGTCATCAAGCAGCTTAAAAGCTTTTTGTAACCCCAGGGTTACCTGATGTTCTTGTCTCTGACAATGGCCCTCAATTTACATCCAACCTTTTTGAATCCTATCTAGCACAACAGGGTATCAGACATGCCCTGACTGCCCCTGGGCACCCTTCGGCTAACGGCCGGGCTGAAGCATGGTATGTTTTACCAAGGAAAAGCTTCAGCAATTGGGTCCTGGGGACATCACTGAGAAAGTTGAAAACTTCTTAGTGTTCAGCACATCACTCCTAACTCATCAACTAACTTATCCCCAGCAGAGTTGTTGATGGGTAGGAAACTTAGGTCTCCCCTTGACCGCCTTCATCCCACTTACGCACCCAACGCACCACTAGATTCCACTAGCAAAGTTCGCACGTTCAGTGTGGGTGATTCTGTTTATGCTAAGAACCTTATGGGTGAACCTTCATGGATTCCTGCTGAAATAACTCAAATCACAGGCCCTCGTTCTTACAGGGTGCAAACAGAGGATGGTGTCCTCTGGAGCAGGCACATTGATCAGCTTAGATCCAGATTACCTCAGGAACATCGCAATTGTTCCTCTCTAGTTCCCATACCTAATGCCTTTTCTAGGGGAAGGGGAGGAGCATGAGGATAATCAGCAAGCAAGAATCAACCCCATGTGTAACGAGCCATTACGACAGGAACCATCCCAAAACCTGTCACAATGCCAAAATCCATCCTTACAAGTGGAAGATTGCACATCACTACCTGACTTGGGTGCTGACATTGGGTTGGAGATGGGTTGGGAGGAGAGACCAGATTGTAACAATCAAACAGGGTCTTCTTTCACTGGAAGCCCTAGTAGGGAAATGTCAACAGACACATTTCTCTCTCACTGGGTGAGAACATTAAAACTTCTGAACCACAAAGGTCTCAACGTACACGTAAGAGCCCCACCTATTTAAAAGAATACATTAGATAGGTTGGGGTTTGAGTATGGACTGAACCTAGTGGGGAGGGGTGTTATGTATGCAGGTTTGAATGTCATTGGTTTAGTTTGAACTGTTCTTGTAAAATGTCAGAAATGATTGGTTTAAAAAGTGCGGGAAAATCCTGCACTCTGATTGGCTGGCAACTGCGGCTGCTGGCTATAAGTAGCAGCCGCAGCCCAGCCAAATCGGGTCTGTTATGAGCTGTAGTCACTAATAAACTCTTCACTGAAGCACTCCGCGTCTGACTCTTCATGCAAACTTAACAAATTCCATGTATGATTGTTTTGTCCTCTGCAAAACATGAGTTTGCTTGATGGGTCTTCAAAAAGAGGATGGGAGGAGAGAAGAGAAGAGAAAGAAGGAAAAAGAAAAGAATAACTGAGGGAGGAAGGAAAGGAAAGGAAAGGTAGGAAAGGGAAGGGAAAGGAAAGGAAAGAAAGGGAAGGGAAGGGAAGGGAAGGAAAGGAAAAGGAAAAGGAAAAAAAAGGGGAAAAAAGGAAAGGAAAAAGGAAAGGAAAGGAAAGGAAAGGCAGGAAAAAAGGAAAGGAAATGAAAAGGAAAGATTCTTTGAGTTTAGGAGTTTATGATTAAATGGGGCCTTTTGATATTCATGGTGCAGCATTGGGGGGTTAAGAAAGCAAAAATTGGAAGGCTATGTGCATTAAGAATTGAATATGTATCATGGCACACAAATACAAACACTGCCTAAACTTGAGAACTAGGGGACAGGTTCCTTATTTCAGTTCTTGCATCTTTGTTCATCTCTGCTTCCACTTCCTCGCTCCCTGGCCCTTCCTTTGCCCCCTATCCGAGGCCGCTTGTGGCAAAGGGATCCTGCAATTCCCTGCACAGGTGCGAAAAGCACTGACGTGGCATTGGCCCCGCCAGACACGTCCCCAAAATGCTTTGTCGCCTTCACTCGCGGAAATAAGGCTTGTGGCAGGTAGAGAAGAGCTACAGACTCAGAATATCTGCTGGTGGGGGAGTGACTTGCCGAGCAAGCTTCCGACACCTGTTTTGAATCTGGGAGGTTCTGTTTGGGACAGAACCCCCCCAGATTTGCTTCCCAGACTAAACAGAGCAAAGAGAGACCCTTGAAGGTGTCAGGTCTGCTCCAGGGCCTCAGTTTTGCCTCTTGCATCCTCCTTTGGGACTGTGTGATCAAACAGGAGAGACTTTCAAAAGAGATTGGACAAGCGTTTGTCTGAAATGGTATAGGGTTTAACAGAGTTGTAAGGGACCTTGCAGGTCATCTAGTCCAACCCCCATCCCACCCAAATACCTACACCATTTCTGACAGATGGCAGTCCAGTCTCTCTTGAAAGCCTCCAGTGAACACTCCCACAACTTCCAAAGGCAAAATCTGTTCCATTGGTTGATTGTTCTCCCTGTCAGAAAATTCCTCCTTATTTCCAGGTTGAATCTCTCCTTGTTTAGTTTCCATCCATTATTCCTTGTCTGAGCTTTGGGTGCCTTGGAAAATAGCTTGACCCCTTCCTCCTCTCTGGGGCAACCCCTCAGATATTGGAAGACTGCTATCCTCTCTCCCCTGGTCCTTCTCTTTACTAGACTAGCCATGTCTGGTTCTTGCAGCCAATCATCGTATGTTTGTGCCTCCAGTCCCCTAATCATCATGGTTGCTCTTCTCTGAACTCTTTCTCCTGCTTGAGCAGTGTCATGCCCCTGGTGTGGAAGAGAAGAGGAGGAACAGCCAACAGGGAGTGGGAGTGTGGCTCCAGAGGTGGTGGAGGAGGCTGGGGAAGGGCAGAGGCTGGCTGAGCAATCAGAGGAGGATCCAGGCCCATCCCCTATCCATGCCAGGCACGCGGGAGGAGAGGATCAGGGAAAAGCTGGTCTACTCGGGAGGAGAGGACCATGATCCTCCTCAGGGCTTATAGCTGGGAGCTATGTATATAAGTTTGTAACTGCATTATTCAGAATTGCTGGAGTCAAAGTTAGTGTTTCTTTTGAATGGGGTTTATATTTGTTGGCGTTCTTCCCAAAGGACTTTCCCGGTATCTGCTTGGAACGTATGATTACTTATCTTGGTTTGATTTCGGAACTCTAGCCAATCGGTTTTGTTCTTGTTTTTCCTTTGCCTCATTATTTACATTTGGGACTGTAAACTGTGACTAATAAAACAGTTAAGTTGAAGGCATTGCTGGACTTTAATTCATGTTTTGGGTCTTGGGTTATTTTGAGAGGCTACGGGTCATCACAAGCAGGGGTTGGACTAGAAGACCTTCAAGGTTCCTTCCAAGTTGAAAGGGACTTTGGAGGTCTTCTAGTCCAACCCCTGCTGGAGCAGGAGAAAGAGTGCCGAGAAGAACAACCATGATATTCTAGGTATTAGGTTCCCCATCTTCTTTAGGAAAAGCAAGGCATATCATACCGCTTTCTTCATTGCTTTCCATCTGTGTCTTGCTATAAAGTCCTGCTTCTTTTGAATTTACTCTGCCAAATGAAGATGGAATAACAGAGTGGAGGTCATTTAGTTCTAGGAGAAGGTTAGAGAGTCCTCAACTTATACCACAGTCACTTAATGACCCTTCAAAGTAACAGACCCTTCAGAAGCTACTGATGATCTGGTTCCAAAGTTTTGAAGGATCACACACACACACACACACACACACACACACACAATGCAGTCATGCAACTGCATTTTGGGTGCTGGGGCAGCTAGTCTACATTTATGGCCATTTGCAGCATTCAAGCCATGACATTTTTGCCTCCCGTTTCCAGCAAAATCCAGCCTTTAGCAAACAAACTTAGGGCTTGCTTTACAAGTGCCACATCTGCATAACAAAATACTTCCCCCCCAAAAAAGGGTTGTAAAATCTGGTCGGTCACACGATGACTTGCTTTACAACCCTCATGATTGATGGCTGTAATCGCCAGGCTCAATTATGGTTGTCAGTTGAGGGCCACCTATGCTTTCATTTGGAGTGGAGTATAAACTTAGTTTAATTCTGCAGGTCTCAGGCAGTCATAAACCAAAAAACCGGGAAATTCATACTTTTGAATTGTGTGATGTGCAAATTGGGCATCTGGCTGACCAGAAACTGAACTTGCCTGGAGACCCACGAGGGACATTGTAGGTTAGACAAAACTTTAAAAAAAAAAAACTCCCCAGAAAAGGAGGTGCACTTTTTCCATGCTCTGCCAAGAAAAATGTAGGTATCCACTGTTGGAAATTAGCACCCACCCCTCTCCTAGAAAAATGAAATACCCTAGGAAATACTAAAAAGGCAGAATATTTCACCTAAAAAGAGAAGTAGAAACTCAGAAGCAGAAAATCACCTCCAAAGCAGAAGCTCACCTCCCCCACCTTTGTTAATGGGTGGGCCGTTAAGGCCTGGGACAGAATATTTTACATAACAAAGATCCCCAGGTAGAGCTATAGGAATTGCCCAAAGCTCTTCCATTACATCATCATCCAGCAAAACTCAACCAAGCCTGGGACTCGGGACAGCCTTCAGAGTTGCCCCTGCATGGCCCCATGGGAGTCTGACAACCAATCAGAATACAAGCTCAAATTCAAATCCCAACAGAGGGTATAAAACCAGACACTTCTAGCCCTCCTCCTTCTTGATTTCTTCCTTTACCTTGAAGCATGTGATCATCCTTCCTTCTTTGGAGCTCCAAGCCATGTGGTCCTGTCCACCATTAAACCATCTTTCCAAACAGCCTCCATATTTCCAGTGTCTTTTTCCCACTTGGAACTGAACCCAGAAGGATATTTCTTCCAACACCACAAAGTCACGGGGGATGAACTTGGCCCAAAGGAGATGTTACAAACATTAGAGGAACGCCTGCTGCTATTAGTGCTGCAAACCTTTGTAGTGTAGGAAGTTGGCACCCAACTCTCCTAGAAAAATGAAGTATTCTGGTAGATATTTAAAAGGCAGAATATTTCTTCTAAAAAGAGTAGAACCCCAGAAGCAGAATCTCACCCCCACCTTTGTTAATGGGTGGGCCATTAAGGCCTGAGCCAGAATACTTTACATAAGAAAGGTCTCCAGGTAAAGCTATAGCAATTGCCAAAAGCCCTTTTAAGGGCATAGATCATCCAGCAAGGGTCAACCAAGCTTGGAACTCAGGACAGCCTATGGAGTTGCCCCTCATGGGAGTCTGACAACCAATTAGAAACAAGCTTCAATTCAAATCCCAACAAAGGTTATAAAACCCAGATACTCTCAGCACCTCAGCCTTTTTTTTCTTGATCTTCTCCTTCAAGCATGTGATCATCTTTCTCTGGAGCTCCAGACCATGTGGTCCTGTTCACCATTAAACTTTCCAAGCAGCCTCCATGTTTCCAGTGTCTTTTTCCCCACTTGGAACTGAACCCAGAAGGATATTTCTTTCAACAGTAGGAAATGCAAGCTGTCCATTCATGAAAAGAATATATGGAATGCATGAGCCATTGGCAAGGATGACACCAGCCAACCATTTTCTATTAAAGGAAAATAACATTTTAGAAAAATGTGCTGTAAATTTGATAGATAGCTCTTTCTTTCTTTCTTTTTCTTTCTTCCTTCCTTCCTTCCTTCCTTCCTTCCTTCCTTCCTTCCTTCCTTCTTTCTTTCTTTCTTTTTTCCGCCCCAAGGGAGCTCTTTGCATATAAACCTACTGGCACCAAAATGACAACTTCATGATCATGCCTTAGTTCGATAACTTACTTCCTTTCTTTCTTTCTTTCTTTCTTTCTTTCTTTCTTTCTTTCTTTTCTTTCCTTCCTTCCTTCTTCCTTCCTTCCTCCTTTCTTTCCTTCCTTTCTTTCCTTCTGCAATACTTGCCTTCGACAAACCGAACTCAACAGCCTTACCCCAAGGAAAAACTGATTGAAATTGACGTGGTGGACAGAGAGATCCCACCCCCAGAGCCAGGCGCTTGCCTCGCAGACATTTAGCAAGTGTCCGAGATAAGCTGAAGTGGTGTGCAAAACCAGGAACCATTCACCTTCGTTGGCTGTGGAGGAAAGTTCACTCTTCATTCCTTTGTTGCCTTTAATGGGCATTTTTCATTCCTTTGTTGTACTTAATGGCCTTTAACCCTGCTGTTTAATTCAAAGGACGCCTAGGGCAGCTTCCCCAAGAATAAGCCTTGGAGAGTTCCTGCCTTGGGGGGGGGGTTACAATAAAAGGGGAGCTGCACGAGTGCAAAAGGAAGGAATGAGGGAGAGAAGGAGGAAGATCAGATGCTGCTTTTAAAGACACTGCTTTTGCCCGCTGGCTGGGTTAGGAACAGGGCATGCAGATAGCAATAACAATAGCACTTAGACTTATATACCGCTTCACGGTGCTTTACAGCCCTCACTAAGTTTACAGAGTCAGCCTCTTAAGCCCAACAATCTGGGTCTTCATTTTATCCACCTCGGAAGGAGGGAAGGCTGAGTCCACTTGGAACCAGTCAGGATCGAACTGCTGGCAGTCGGCAGAGTTAGCTTGCATACTGTCTTTCTAACCACTGTTACCATGGAAGGAAGGAAGGAAGGAAGGAAGGAAGGAAAGGAAGAAGGAAGGAAGGAAGGAAGGAAGGAAGGAAGGAAGGAAGGAAGGAAGATGGAAGAGATGGAAGGAAGAAGGAAGGAGGAAGGAAGGAAGGAAGAGGAAGGAAGGAAGGAAGGAAGCAAGGAAGAAGGACAATAGCATTTAGACTACATGCCTTCACAGTGCTTCACAGCCTGCTCTAAGCGGTTATAGAGTCAGCCTCTTGCCCCCAACAATCTGGGTCTCATTTTATCCACCTCGGAAGGAGGGAAGGCTGAGTCCCTTGGAACAGTCAGGAGGAGAACTGCTGGCAGTCGGCAGAGTTAGCTGCATACTGTATTCTAACACTGCGAACCATGGAAGGAAGGAAAGGGAAGGAAGGAAGGAAGGAAGGAAGGAAGGAAGGAAGGAAGGAAGGAAAGGGAAGGAAGGAGGAAGGACAATAGCATTTAGACTTACATGCCTTCACAGTGCTTCACAGCCTGCTCTAAGCGGTTTATAGAGTCAGCCTCTTGCCCCAACAATTGGATCCTCATTTAACGACCTTGGAAGGATGGAAGGCTGAGTCAACCTTGAGCCCATCAGGATCGAAACTCTGGCGGTTGGCAGTGTTAGCCTACATACTGCCATTCTAAACCAGAGTACACCACCATGGACTGGAAAGAAGGGAGGAAGGGAGGGAGGGAGAGAGGAAATTAGCACTTAGATATATACTGCTTCACAGTGCTTCACAGCCCTCTCTAAGCAGTTTATAGAGTTAGCCTCTGCCCCCAACAATCTGGATCCTCATTTAACCAACCTCAGAAGGATGGAAGGCTGAGTCAAGTCTGAGCCAGTGAGATCGAACTGCTGGCAGTGGGCAGATTAGCTAAGTTCTGCATTCCTAACTCTGCCACCACTGCTTACAAGAGATCCCTTGACTTTACCCTTTGTTTGCATGTTACAAGTTCAACGGCTGAAAAAGGTGACTGTGATGGCTTTCACACTCCATCGCAGCACCCCCATGTCACAATATCCAAATTCAGGCAACTGGCCACCAGCATGCATTTACAATGGTTGTAAACATTCCGGGATCCTGTGATCACATTTGTGATCTCAGCTGGTGTTGATCAATCAAGTCGATGAGGGAAGCTGGATTTGCTTAACCACCTGTGGTTCACTTACCAGTTGCAGGTGATTTGCTTAACAATCATAGCAAAAGGTCATAAAATGGGCACGAGGCTTAACAACAACCTGGCTAGACCTTGAAATCTGGTCTTAGTCACACAGTAATTGAGGACTCTGTACTTGATATCTCAGAGCTTGATGGTTATCTCCAGACATTATCAGTTTGGTAATATCATCACTGCCTCGTGGGTACTGTTGAAAGAAATATCCTTCTGGGTTCAGTTCCAAGTGGGGAAAAAGACACTGGAAACATGGAGGCTGCTTGGAAAGTTTAATGGTGAACAGGACCACATGGTCTGGAGCTCCAGAGAAAGATGATCACATGCTTGAAGGAGATCAAGAAAAAAGGGCTGAGGTGCTGAGAGTATCTGGGTTTTATAACCTTTGTTGGGATTTGAATTGAAGCTTGTTTCTAATTGGTTGTCAGACTCCCATGAGGGGCAACTCTGTAGGCTGTCCTGAGTTCCAAGCTTGGTTGACCCGCTGGATGATCTATGCCCTTAAAAGGGCTTTTGGCAATTGCTATAGCTTTACCTGGAGACCTTTCTTATGTAAAGTATTCTGGCTCAGGCCTTAATGGCCCACCCATTAACAAAGGTGGGGTGAGATTCTGCTTCTGGGGTTCTACTCTTTTAGAAGAAATATTCTGCCTTTTAAATATCTACCAGAATACTTCATTTTTCTAGGAGAGTTGGGTGCCAACTTCCTACAATCCCTCATTTTTTTTTCAAAACACGTGAGAGTTTTGACAAAAGATTAAAAGGTGATCAGATCAGGGAGACTTGATGGGTGCTTTTAATTTTTTCTGATGCAAAGGAAAGGCATTGGAAAAAAAAGCAACAGAAAAGGATTCCTTCAGTGGCTCCCAAAAGCTTTCAAAGTCTGGGAAAACTCCTGGTTTTTTTTTTTTTCAAAACAGTATCCAATTTTTTCATGCCAATTAATTTTCAGGTGTTTTGATGTACTTTTTGTGAGCTTACAGTCAGGTTATAAGCACAAGCCTCTACATTCTTCACAGCCTTTAAATTACAGGCTGCCCATTTCCAAGGTTATGGTTACTACCTGCCTAGCTCTTAGTTTCCAGGGTTTGTGAGGCCAAATTGAGATTAGCCAGTGTGCAATCCAGGCTATTTAGTATTTTTAAAGTTACACACAATGAGCCCTGGGACTTGTACTCATGAGGCCCCAGTGCAACATATCTTGCTTTACTGGACAACTGGGCAGCATCATTTGTGAGTCACAGTCAGGACTTGGGGTTTGGAGATCTCTTTTCTGCTATCTCTTCAGAAATTGCCTGAGGGAGGGTGCCCCTCCCCATGGAATTAGAAAGGAGTTTTGCTTGGGCCTTAGTGCCTCAGAGCAGCAAAATAAAAACAAAACAAAACAAAAAACATTTTCTTTTTAAAAAGAAGCAAGGGACAGCTTTGTGTGGAAGCAGGTGAAAAAGATAACCTATCTAATTCTAAATGGGTGTCTCTGTGTATGTGCCTGTGTATGCAGCTAGGTTTACAATACAGATAATACAAACATGCTGGACAATTTCCCTCCCACCAGACAGAAGTATAAGGTGTTCAGAACTTGCTGGGCCAGCTACTCTCAAATACAATCATGGGTACATCAAATTGGTTACAATATAAATGATACAAGAAAGAAAACATTACAATGGGTTTCACATTACAATGAATTTTCAGTTACAATGAATTTCCACCCTCCCCATAGTCTTTCTAACTGTCTTCTGGGGATTGAAAAGAGTCTTTTAGTCTTTTACTGGTCCATCTCAGGATCCTTTCCTTCATGTCTCTGGATGGCATAGGCTTGGCCTGGTGGTATGGGTGGTCAGTCAGGCTTGGGAAGGTCTGCCCCACTCTGGTTTGTTGTAATGACCTTCAGTGGAGGCTGGATCCAAACCCAGTTACTGGTTCCAATGGATAGAATGTCTCTAGGGAGTAGCATCTGCTTCCACATGTGGCAGGGCTGAAAGACAAAGAACAAGGGGTCCCTTCCCCTTTTGCTGGTAATTCTACCAGGAAAGGCATTGTAAAAGGATTAGAGAGGGGTTTGGAGATGGCTTGCAGGTATGGTTTCAGGAGAAAGAAAAATAACACATCAGTATTGCAGTTACTAAACAGATAAATCAGTTTCAACAAAGTGGAGACACAGCAGATGAGAAAGGAAAAACTGGATTCAAATGCTTCAGGAAAAGGATGAACAGGTAAAATCATTTAAACACATAGTAAATGCAAGGATGAAACTTTTCTTGTAATGAACTTAGAACATTCGTTAATAACCTAGGGTTTTTCTTAAAAGCACAGAGAGGAGAGAAAATTTAACTCTGTTCCTCATCCAGTCTAATTGGCCAGATCAGACTGGGAGAAGACAATCTCTCGGTGTTTTTAATTCTTAACAATTTAAAATTAATATCCGAAGGGATCAGAGACACTTAACAGTTGCAACAGTTACCTCTAGGACACACAAAGTCTTAGACACACACGTGCGCACACATACCCACACACAAAGACACAGAGGAAAACAAAACTCTGAGGTTTACACACACACACTGATCATTCCCACAATAAATCTCTCAGTTAAATTGGGAAGGCATAAATCTTAAGGAACAAACCACGTGGTAGCATAGAAGATAGAGAAAGAGACACAGAAAGAAAAATTTTTTAAAAAAAATCCCATGTGATCCTGTTTTTATATTTTGCCCTTTTAAGTACCTTTATTTAGCACATTGGTCTTCCTGTATCCCTCAGCAAAGCCCATTCCCTATCTATACATTTTGGTTTTTCTTGCTCATGCCAGCTAGGGTCGGCATCTGCCGCTCATCCCAAGCCTCCAATAGCTCTCCCAGGGGGTTCCATTCCATTCAGGACCCTCGAACTACCGCTTCCCATGTTTCCCGTCCGATGTGGGGTTTCACACTTTGGCTTAGTCGGGTCAGCGACCAGTTTCAGACACAAGAACTTCAAGAGCAAGAAAAAGAAAAAGGTGTCTGAGGGAGACTTTGGTCGTTGCACCTTATGCAACGAAATGAGACACTTAAAAAACTCTCTCTATTCTACAGAATATTTCACAAAGTATCGCGCTCCCCTTTTTAAAAACCACAGAGACTCTCTCTCTCTCTCTCTTTTCGCCAAGGTTTTCGGACTGGGGTATGCTGCCTGTGCAGACTTCTTTCCTCTCCCCAAAAAACAGCCCGTGAGACTCTCTGCCCCCGCAGATAAGTACTGGTACTCCGTGCCTCTTTCCTTCAGGCCCACGTTTAGCGGATTTGGAAGAGCTCAAATCCGGGAAAACTTGCTTTTCTGTAAGCAAGTACTGGTACTCGATTTAGCATCCAAATTACACAACTACTTAAACCCCTGGGGTTTGCTTTTGGGATACACTGGACAAAAAAACCAAATTTTTCTTCCCTCCCTTCAATCATAACCAGCTCGGCTTTTCCTCTTATATACAGAAGGTCTCACATTCTGATGACCTCTCCTTGCTTTTCCTGTCCTGATGGTCATGGCTCTGTAGAGCTAGCAACAGACAAGAGGGCTGCTAGAGGCCAAACAAAGGAATGAGATCCAGCTGCTGTCCAAGGGTGTAGCCACACACACACACACTCTTCCTCCTTCTCTAACAAAAGGTCCTGTGCTCTGAAACTGTTAAACATAACTTTTCTTTTCAGACAGGAACTTTTTTTAATTGAGAATAATAAAACCCTCAAAACGACTCTATAGAGCACTCCACACTAGAACAAGTAGACACAAGGACAGTTTTTCCCGAACGCCATCAATCTGCTAAACAAATAATTTCCTCAACACCGTCCAACCATTTACAAAGTCTGCACTACTATTACTATTAATCTTCTCATCACTCCCCATCACCCATCCCTCCCACTTGTGACTGTATGTTGTAACTTTGTCGCTTGTATCCTTACGATTTACATTCACTGCTTCCTAGTATAATTTGATTGCTTATTGTACCCTATGACTATCATTAAGTGTTGTACGTTATGATTCTTGATTCTTAATGAATGTATCTTTCCTTTTATGTAGACTGAGAGCATATGCACCAAAGACAACTTCCTTGTAAGTCAAATCACGCTTGGCCAATAAAGAGTTATATCTAAGGGAGATTGTGCTAAGACAAATATATCATTTTACATATAATAACTGCCCAGAATTGTGTATGCACAGTACTGGAAACAGGATAATATACCATCTGAGGGGACAGTGATAAGAAAGATTTTGAACTGCGTGGAGATGGACAGGCTGACATTAGAGTTAAAAGAAAGATGTGAAACCAGTATTGTTGGGAAATATTTAATAAAAGGTATTTTTAAAAAAATGGCCAAGGATTAGAATGCAAATAAGCCAGAAGATGAGAAAGGAACTTTATACTACCAAAATGAGAATAAAAATGATAATTCAAGATTGTTATGAAAAGCTATGAGCAAGAAAAGTTTCAGAAGAGAAAATTAAACAATATTTGGAAAAAGCGGAATTACCTAAAGTACCAGAAAAGGTAAAACTATGTTAAATGAATGAATATCAATGATGGAATTATCAGAAGTGATCAAGAGACAAAAGAATAATAAAACACCAGGACCAGTTGGGCTGCAGGCAGAATTTTACAAATGGTTACAAGATACTTTAGGCCCATCAATGTTAGAAGTCCATAATGAAGTATTGATTGATGCAAAGGTACCAAATTCGTGGATGAAAGCAAATATTACTTTGATTCCAAAAGATTCAGATTTAATGCAGATAAAAACTATAGGCTCATATCTTGACTGAACACTGACTATAAAACATATGCTTCAATAATGGCAGAGAGTAAAAATTTCTAAATGAATTTATATATTCAGATCAAAATGGCTTTTTTTGCCTAAGAAATAGATTAAAACACCATGACAATAATTTTAACTTTAAAGGCAATTTGCCATAAACAAATGGCAAAGGTGATAGAAAATGGAAGTAGGACAGAGAATTTTAATATAAAAGGCACAAGAAAAGGATGTCCACTATCTCCTGTACTATTCATATTGATATTAGAATTGCTAAATATAGATATTAGACAAGAGATAGAAATTAAAGCTATGGAAATAAAAGGGAACAATATAAATTATAGGCATTTGTAGAAGATTTGCTCTTTATCTTGGAAGACCCACAATAAAATGGACTCAAACTACTTAGGAAAATAGAAGAGTATGGTGAAGTTGCAGGACTGAAAGGTAAAAAAATCAAAATAATTGTTTACAGATATATAGAAAAGGAACTAACAAGGAAAATAGGTATACAGATAGTCAAGAAAGTTATAAATTGGCCAACAAATGAAACAAATTTGGTTAAGTGGAAAAATCTACAACTATCATTGATGGAAAGAGTAGCTACCATAAAATTGAATATCCTGCCAAGATTACTATATTTATTCCAAGCAATACCAATAAAACTAGAAAAATTTTTCTTGGGACTCATCAATGGCTAGCAGACAAACAGGGAAAAAAGGAAATATATGAAAGGATTTGTGATATAAGTAATACATAAGTTGGTTAAACAAACAGCATGAATATTATTGTTATAAACAGTAATATAATTGATACTAGCTCTCTTGGTAGAACACACAGAGGAAGAAAGATCTCTTTCTCACACACACACAAAGGCATACACACATTTCCCACATTTTTCTGTGCTTTAAATTTAGAATTTGGAGGTACTCACCTTCTTTCCAAGCAGCCTTTGAGCTCAACACTCAAAACCCCTTTAAAACCTTTGTTCCAACTGGCCCAGGTCCAGGAAAACCCACCCACAGACTCAATGGGTCTGTTTGCCGGCAAGGGAATCTTACCTGGGCCTAGTCCATTGGTTAGGTTAGCTTGGAGTCCCATCTGCTTGGGTGCCAATTGTTGAAAGAAATATCCTTCTGGGTTCAGTTCCAAGTGGGGAAAAAGACACTGGAAACATGGAGGCTGCTTGGAAAGTTTAATGGTGAACAGGACCACATGGTCTGGAGCTCCAGAGAAAGATGATCACATGCTTGAAGGAGATCAAGAAAAAGGGCTGAGGTGCTGAGAGTATCTGGGTTTTATAACCTTTGTTGGGATTTGAATTGAAGCTTGTTTCTAATTGGTTGTCAGACTCCCATGAGGGGCAACTCTGTAGGCTGTCCTGAGTTCCAAGCTTGGTTGACCCGCTGGATGATCTATGCCCTTAAAGGGCTTTTGGCAATTGCTATAGCTTTACCTGGAGACCTTTCTTATGTAAAGTATTCTGGCTCAGGCCTTAATGGCCCACCCATTAACAAAGGTGGGGGTGAGATTCTGCTTCTGGGGTTCTACTCTTTTAGAAGAAATATTCTGCCTTTTAAATATCTACCAGAATACTTCATTTTTCTAGGAGAGTTGGGTGCCAACTTCCTACAGTAAAA
>CM019164.1:9677037-9772037 GCA_009733165.1 Naja naja
GAAAGGGAAGGGAAGGGAAGGGAAGGAAAGGAAAGGAAGGAAAGGAAAGGAAAGGAAAGGAAAGGAAAGGAAAGGAAAGGAAAGGAAAGGAAAGGAAAGGAAAGGAAAGGAAAGATTACTTGAGTTTAGGGTCTTTATGATTAAATGGGTCCTTTTGATATTCATGAGTGCAGCATTGGGGGGTTAAGACAAGCAATAAGATTGGAAGTGCTATGTGCATTAAGAAATTGAATATGTATCATGGCACACAAACTACAAACACTGCCAGTGAGAACTTAGGGGACAGGTCGTTTCCTTATTCAGTTCTTGCCTCTTTGTTCATCTCTGCTTCCACTTCCTCGCTCCCTGGCCCTCCTTTGCCCCCTATCCTGAGGCCGCTTGTGGCAAAGGGATCCTGCAATTCCCCTGCACAGGTGCGAAAGCACTGACGTGGCATTGGCCCCGCCGGACACGTCCCCAAAATGCTTTGTCGCCTTCACTCGCCGGAAATAACGCATTGTGGCAGGTAGAGAAGAGCTACAGACTCAGAATATCTGCTGGTGGGGGAGTGACTTGCCGAGCAAGCTTCCCGACACCTGTTTTGAATCTGGGAGGTTCTGTTTGGGACAGAACCACCCCCAGATTTTGCTTCCCAGACTACACAGAGCAAAAGAGAGACCCTTGAAGGTGTCAGGTCTGCTCCAGGGCCTCAGTTTTGCCTCTTGCATCCTCCTTTGGGACTGTGTGATCAAACAGGAGAGACTTTCAAAAAGAGATTGGACAAGCGTTTGTCTGAAATGGTATAGGTTTTAACAGAGTTGTAAGGGACCTTGCAGGTCATCTAGTCCAACCCCCATCCCACCCAAATACCTACACCATTTCTGACAGATGGCAGTCCAGTCTCTTCTTGAAAGCCTCCAGTGATAACACTCCCACAACTTCCGAAGGCAAAATCTGTTCCATTGGTTGATTGTTCTCCCTGTCAGAAAATCCCTCCTTATTTCCAGGTTGAATCTCTCCTTGTTCAGTTTCCATCCATTATTCCTTGTCCGAGCTTTGGGTGCCTTGGAAAATAGCTTGACCCCTTCCTCCTCTCTGGGGCAACCCCTCAGATATTGGAAGACTGCTATCATGTCTCCCCTGGTCCTTCTCTTTACTAGACTAGCCATGTCTGGTTCTTGCAGCCAATCATCGTATGTTTGAGCCTCCAGTCCCCTGATCATCATGGTTGCTCTTCTCTGAACTCTTTCTCCTGCTTGAGCAGTGTCATGCCCCTGGTGTGGAAGAGAAGAGGAGGAACAGCCAACAGGGAGTGGGAGTGTGGCTCCAGAGGTGGTGGAGGAGGCTGTGGAAGGGCAGAGGCCGGCTGAGCAATCAGAGGAGGATCCAGGCCCATCCCCTATCCATGCCAAGGCACGCAGGGAGGAGAGGATCAGGGAAAAGCGTGGTCTACTCGGGAGGAGAGGACCATGATCCTCCTCAGGGCTTATAGCTGGGAGCTATGTATATAAGTTTGTAACTGCGTATTCAGAATTGCTGGAGTCAAAGTTAGTGTTTCTTTTGAATGAGGTTTATATTTGTTGGCGTTCTTCCCAAAGACTTTCCCCGGTTATCTGCTTGGAACGTATGATTACTTATCTTGGTTTGATTTCGGAACTCTAGCCAATACGGTTTGTTCTTGTTTTTCCTTTTGCCTCATTATTTACATTTGGGACTGTAAACTGTGACTAATAAAACAGGTAAGTTGAAGGCATTGCCGGACTTTAATTCATGTTTTGGGTCTTGGGTTATTTTGAGAGGCTACGGGTCATCACAAGCAGGGGTTGGACTAGAAGACCTTCAAGGTTCCTTCCAAGTTGAAAGGGACTTTGGAGGTCTTCTAGTCCAACCCCTGCTGGAGCAGGAGAAAGAGTGCCGAGAAGAGCAACCATGATATTCTAGGTATTAGGTTCCCCATCTTCTTTAGGAAAAGCAAGGCATATCATACCCCTTTCTTCATTGCTTTCCATCTGTGTCTTGCTATAAAGTCCTGCTTCTTTTGAATTTACTCTGCCAAATGAAGATGGAATAACAGAGTGGAGGTCATTTAGTTCTAGGAGAAGGTTAGAGAGTCCTCAACTTATACCACAGTCACTTAATGACCCTTCAAAGTAACAGACCCTTCAGAAGCTACTGATGATCTGGTTCCAAAGTTTTGAAGGATGACACACACACACACAATGCAGTCATGCAACTGCATTTTGGGTGCTGGGGCAGCTAGTCTACATTTATGGCCATTTGCAGCATTCAACCCATGACATTTTTGCCTCCCGTTTCCAGCAAAATCCAGCCTTTAGCAAACAAACTTAGGGCTTGCTTTACAAGTGCCACATCTGCATAACAAAATACTTCCCCCCCAAAAAAGGGTTGTAAAATCTGGTCAGTCACACGATGACTTGCTTTACAACCCTCATGATTGATGGCTGTAATCGCCAGGCTCAATTACGGTTGTAAGTTGAGGGCCACCTATGCTTTCATTTGGAGTAGAGTATAAACTTAGTTTAATTCTGCAGGTCTCAGGCAGTCATAAACCAAAAGAACGGGAAATTCATACTTTTGAATTGTGTGATGTGCAAATTGGGCATCTGGCTGACCAGAAACTGAACTTGCCTGGAGACCCACGAGGGACATTGTAGGTTAGACAAAACTTTTTTAAAAAAAAAAACTCCCCAGAAAAGGAGGTGCACTTTTTGCTCTGCCAAGAAAAATGTAGGTATCCACTGTTGGAAATTAGCACCCACCCCTCTCCTAGAAAAATGAAATACCCTAGGAAATACTAAAAGGCAGAATATTTCACCTAAAAGAGAAGTAGAAACTCAGAAGCAGAAAATCACCTCCAAGCAGAAGCTCACCTCCCCACCTTTGTTAATGGGTGGGCCGTTAAGGCCTGGGACAGAATATTTTACATAACAAAGATCCCCAGGTAGAGCTATAGGAATTGCCCAAAGCTCTTCCATTACATCATCATCCAGCAAAACTCAACCAAGCCTGGGACTCGGGACAGCCTTCAGAGTTGCCCCTGCATGGCCCCATGGGAGTCTGACAACCAATCAGAATACAAGCTCAAATTCAAATCCCAACAGAGGGTATAAAACCAGACACTTCTAGCCCTCCTCCTTCTTGATTTCTTCCTTTACCTTGAAGCATGTGATCATCCTTCCTTCTTTGGAGCTCCAAGCCATGTGGTCCTGTCCACCATTAAACCATCTTTCCAAACAGCCTCCATATTTCCAGTGTCTTTTTCCCACTTGGAACTGAACCCAGAAGGATATTTCTTCCAACACCACAAAGTCACGGGGGATGAACTTGGCCCAAAGGAGATGTTACAAACATTAGAGGAACGCCTGCTGCTATTAGTGCTGCAAACCTTTGTAGGAAATGCAAGCTGTCCATTCATGAAAAGAATATATGGAATGCATGAGCCATTGGCAAGGATGACACCAGCCAACCATTTTCTATTAAAGGAAAATAACATTTTAGAAAAATGTGCTGTAAATTTGATAGATAGCTCTTTCTTTCTTTCTTTCTTTTTCTTTCTTTCTTCCTTCCTTCCTTCCTTCCTTCCTTCCTTCCTTCCTTCCTTCCTTCTTTCTTTCTTTTTTCCACCCCAAGGGAGCTCTTTGCATATAAACCTACTGGCACCAAAATGACAACTTCATGATCATGCCTTAGTTCGATAACTTTCTTTCTTTCTTTCTTTCTTTCTTTCTTTCTTTCTTTCTTTCTTTCTTTCTTTCTTCTTCTTCCTTCCTTCCTTCCTTCCTTCCTTCCTTCCTTCCTTCCTTTCTTCCTTCCTTTCTTTCCTTCTGCAATACTTGCCTTCGACAAACCGAACTCAACAGCCTTACCCCAAGGAAAAACTGATTGAAATTGACGTGGTGGACAGAGAGATTCCCACCCCCAGAGCCAGGCGCTTGCCTCGCAGACATTTAGCAAGTGTCCGAGATAAGCTGAAGTGGTGTGCAAAACCAGGAACCATTCACCTTCGTTGGCTGTGGAGGAAAGTTCACTCTTCATTCCTTTGTTGCCTTTAATGGGCATTTTTTCATTCCTTTGTTGTACTTAATGGCCTTTAACCCTGCTGTTTAATTCAAAGGACGCCTAGGGCAGCTTCCCCAAGAACAAGCCTTGGAGAGTTCCTGCCTTCTGGGGGTTTACAATAAAAAGGGGAGCTGCACGAGTGCAAAAGGAAGGAATGAGGGAGAGAAAGAGGAAGATCAGATGCTGCTTTTTAAAGACACTGCTTTTGCCCCGCTGGCTGGGTTAGGAATGGTTGCATGCAGATAGCAATAACAATAGCACTTAGACTTATATACCGCTTCACGGTGCTTTACAGCCCTCACTAAGTTTACAGAGTCAGCCTCTTGCGCCCAACAATCTGGGTCTTCATTTTATCCACCTCGGAAGGAGGGAAGGCTGAGTCCACTTGGAACCAGTCAGGATCGAACTGCTGGCAGTCGGCAGAGTTAGCTTGCAATACTGTATTCTAACCACTGTGTACCATGGAAGGAAGGAAGGAAGGAAGGAAGGAAGGAAGGAAGGAAGGAAGGAAGGAAGGAAGGAAGGAAGGACAATAGCATTTAGACTTACATGCCGCTTCACAGTGCTTCACAGCCTGCTCTAAGCGGTTTACAGAGTCAGCCTCTTGCGCCCAACAATCTGGGTCTTCATTTTATCCACCTCGGAAGGAGGGAAGGCTGAGTCCACTTGGAACCAGTCAGGATCGAACTGCTGGCAGTCGGCAGAGTTAGCTTGCAATACTGTATTCTAACCACTGCGTACCATGGAAGGAAGGAAGGAAGGAAGGAAGGAAGGAAGGAAGGAAGGAAGGAAGGAAGGAAGGAAGGAAGGAAGGAAGGAAGGACAATAGCATTTAGACTTACATGCCGCTTCACAGTGCTTCACAGCCCGCTTTAAGCGGTTTATAGAGTCAGCCTCTTGCCCCCAACAATCTGGATCCTCATTTAACCGACCTTGGAAGGATGGAAGGCTGAGTCAACCTTGAGCCCCATCAGGATCGAACCTCTGGCGGTTGGCAGTGTTAGCCTACAATACTGCATTCTAACCAGTACACCACCATGACTGGAAAGAAGGGAGGAAGGGAGGGAGGGAGAGAGGAAATTAGCCCTTAGACTTATATACTGCTTCACAGTGCTTCACAGCCCTCTCTAAGCAGTTTATAGAGTTAGCCTCTTGCCCCCAACAATCTGGATCCTCATTTAACCAACCTCAGAAGGATGGAAGGCTGAGTCAAGTCTGAGCCAGTGAGAATCGAACTGCTGGCAGTGGGCAGAGTTAGCCTATAGTTCTGCATCCTAACTACTGCACCACTGCTTACAAGATATCCCTTGACTTTCACCCATTTGTTTTGCGACTGTTACAAGTTACAACGGCACTGAAAAAGGTGACTTGTGATGGCTTCTCACACTCCACCGCAGCACCCCCATAGTCACAATATCCAAATTCAGGCAACTGGCAACCAGCATGCATTTACAATGGTTGTAACATTCCGGGATCCTGTGATCACCATTTGTGATCTCAGCTGGTGTCTGATCAATCAAAGTCGATGAGGGAAGCTGGATTTGCTTAACCACCTTGTGGTTCACTTAACAGTTGCAGTGATTTGCTTAACAATCATAGCAAAAGGTCATAAAATTGGGCACGAGTGGCTTAACAACCACCTTGCTTAGCAATTGAAATTCTGGTCTTAGTCACAGCCGTAAATTGAGGACTACTGTACTTGATATTCTCAGAGCTTTGCTGGTTATCTCCAGACATTATCAGTTTGGTAATATCATCACTGCCTTGTGGGTACAACCAAGTTCAGAGAACACCAAGAACACAAACTTCAGTGGAGATTCTCAGTCATCCAGGTCATGGGTGTGCCAAAAGTGCTTTTCCAAAAGGCAACTTTGTGTGTATATTTTTTCCCTTGAAAAAATTTCGCTTCTCCCCAAAGAAGCTTCTTCACTTCTGACTGAATGGTGGAGAACAGAATGAAATGATACCACCTGTCTACAACACTGTGATGACCCGGGGCATGACACAAAAATATCAAAGTCACAAAAGTAGAATAAATCCCCTTTAATGCCTCCAACTTGGTCCCAATGTCCAATTATCCTCAGCTGGATAACAAACTCTTCAAAAAACAGTCTACAAAGGAAAGAAATGCAGTCCGAACCCAAAGTAAAAATAATTAGAACTAAAAAAACCAACACAAACCACACTGAAGTAATTAACACGGCAGGCCAGGATGATAAATTGCAGACTTCCAAAGGATAACGCAGCACACACAGTTGAGAGGATGCCAAACCCAGATAAGCCTTGACCGAGATAATGCACACTTTGCTTCCAGCAAGGAGCCGTGTGCAAATGCCCCACTTATATTGTGTTCTCCCAGCTGCAACTAATAAAAGGGATCAGGGCCCTTTTCTCTCCCATAAGCCATGTTGCTCCCTTCTCTGTTCCTTCCCACGTGCCCTAAGATGAAGAGGAGGTGGGCCTGGGTCTTCCTCTGACTGCCCAGCCAGACTGTGCCCTTCCCCCGTTTCTTCCACAGCCACCGGAGCCACACTCCCACTCCCTGTCAGCTGCTGAATGTCCCCCTCAGAATCAGAATCAGACTCCAACAAGGGAGGAACAGAGTTCTTTCACCAGTTCCAAGACGGTTCCACATCCATTTGCATTCTGATTCAGGTGACCCTTGAAGACACAGATCAACAACTCAATGACTCTCAGAGAGCTAATGACCGACCTTCAATGTGCTAACAACTAGATGGCTGCAAGGAATATAAATCCTTCCATTCTCCACCATTCAGTCAGAACTGAAGAAGCTTCTTGGATGAGAAGCGAAACATCTTCAAGAGAAAAAACACACAAAGTCCAGTTGCCTTTGGGGCAAGAACACAAATGTTCAGTCCTGAGCCACATATATTCCATTGCTGGCTAGGATATTCAGGGAGTTGGTGTCCATACATCTTTAAATGGTCAAGGTTGGGGAATACTACTTTAGAGAAATAACGTCATTTTTCAGGGGAATTAACATAAGAAAGGTGCTGTTGGCACTGGATACAAACTGGGTCAGGAGCAAAATCCTTCAGTTGTGCACAACAGTTGAAAAACACAGACCTAAACTCCTACACCGATGGCACATGTGGTTTGAGATGCCTGCAGATCGGAGTAAATGCATTTATCCTGCTTTAAAGAAAGAGTGCAGAGAAGAGCAACAAAGATGATTAGGGGACTGGAGGCTAAAACATATGAAGAGCAGTTGCAGGAATTGAGTAGGTCTAGTTTGATGAAAAAAAGGACTAGAGAGGTGACATGATAGCAGTGTTCCAATATTTGAAGTGCTACCACAAAGAAGAGGGAGTCAAGCTATTCTCCAAAGCCCCTAAGGGCAGGACAAGAAGCAATGGATGGAAACTAAAGGAGAGAAGCAACCTAGGACTAAGGAGAAATTTCCTGACAGTCAGAACAATTAACCAGTGGAACAACTTGCCTCCCGAAGTAGTAAACACTCCAATACTGGAAGTTTTTAAGAAGAGATTAGATAATCAATCGTTTGAAATGGTATAGGGTTTCCTGCCTGAGCAGGGATTGGACTAGAAGACCTCCAAGGTCCCTTCCAGATCTATTCTATTCTATTCTATTCTATTCTATTCTATTCTATTCTATTCTATTCTACTCTATTTTCTGTTCTGTTCTATTCTAAATGCACTCTTTTGATTTACCTCTTTTCAGAGTAAGCTGAAAAGATCCGAGCAAGCTGGGGAGAAGGGGTGAATGCCTGGAGCCCAGCAACAGATCCCTGGAGTTTGGGTTGGTTGGAAGCAGCCATGTCAAAGGATGAAGCAGGCTGTAAGCTGGCCCCGGTCTACAAGCACAAGGAGCGCAAACCTAAGAAGCCCCATTACATCCCCCGTCCCTGGGGAAAACCCTACAATTACAAGTGCTTCCAGTGCCCGTTCACCTGTATGGAGAAATCGCACCTCTATAACCACATGAAGTACAGCCTCTGTAAGAATTCCTTGTCTCTGCTCATCGAATCAGACTGGCCTTACAAGAAAGGGGGACTCCTCCATCCAGAGCTCCGGCTCTTGCAAGCCACGGAGACTTCTCGGATCCGTGGGAGGCAGGAGGAGTCTGAGACCTACGACACGATGGTGATGGAGGCCACTCATTCCAAACGTGAAGCAGACCGAGATGGTGGAGAAGGCAAGACGACCGAAGACATGGCCTCCTCCGAAAGGATGAGTGACGAAACCAGCCAGTTCCAAGAAGAAGAGGAAGAGGAAGAGGAGGAGGAGGAAGAAGAAGAGTTATCTAAGTTTTTGCAGGAGGTAGACACAGTTGAGAAGAAGGAGATGGCCAAGGGGACTCTATCTGGCGGGGAGGCCACCGAACCTGATGTGAGCACTCTCCTTTTTCAGCTGAAAAACAAGCAGGAGAAGGCCTCTAATGACCCCACTCCTGACTTCATCATCACAGATGTTTTCTCCTTAAAGAAACACATGGCCAAAGGAAAGGAGATGCCTTCTGTGGAGCTGGACCCCAAACCAAAGCATTGCAAAATGCCCTCCAAGTGTTCAGGAAGCGGCGGGGTCTTCATGGAGCAATGGAAGCTGGTGGCCAACGGGCAACGGAGAAGCGCCACTGGTGTTCTGAGTCCATGCGCCGATGGCAACGTCATCCCTTGTTACCCTCCTCCAGCTTACGGGGACTTCCACGAATCTCAAGGCCTCAACTTCTCTCTGCTGGGGATCAACTACCCGCTGGCTCCCAACCTCTTCTCCTATTTCAGCCCTTCAGTGACCAATGGAGCCGCTTCCCATTCCCACATGGCCCAATTCCCTTTCCTGGCCTCCACAGCCCAGCTGATGCATCCCCATTCGGCACATTTCCAACCCTTGCAGAACCCCGAGAGGTCCACTTTCCTCCCACGCTTCTACTACCCTCTGCTTTTCGAGCATTCCTTCACTTCGGCAGAAAGCAAGATGGCCACCGCCAAGCCAGATACTCAACAACTGCCTGCCTCAGCCATACCTGCTCCCCTCCAGCCCCAGACCCTCATGGACTCCTCAAAGGGAGGTGCGTTGAAAGTCCCGGTGCTGAAGACCGGCCTTCCTTGGGCGAAAGGTTTCCGCGAAGAGCCCCTTCCTGAGCAGAGCCACAAAAGATTGTTACTTCAGGAAGAAGAGAAGAAATGGCTGATCCATGAGAGAGAAAGCTATTCCTTGCTGGCTGCTGGCCATCTCTGCAGGAAGTCATCTCCTGAGGCTTACCAGAGTCTGCTGGGCATAAAAGAGGGGGCTGCTCTTCCCCCCAACAGCCTCAAGAAAACAGAGGTCCATGGAGCTGCTTGTTTGGACAATAGTGGGGTCACCCCAAGTAACCTGAAGAGGAAGTTTGCAAAGAGTGGCCTTGATTTGACAAGCTCTGATATGACAATACCAGAAAAAGAGATATATTTACCCAGGTATGATGTGCCCTGTTACTCCATGCATTTGTTGTTGTTAAGTTGCTAAGCCATGTCTGACTCTTCATGACCCCATGGACCATAGCAGGCCAGGCCCACCTGTCCTCCCCTGTCTCCCGGAGTTTGTCCAAATTCATGTTCATTGCGTTGATGACACTATCTAACCATCTCATCCTCTGCCATCCCTCTTTTTTTGCCTTCCATTTTTCCCAACATCAGGGTCTTCTCCAATGAGTCTTCTCTTCTCATTAGATGGCCAAAGTTTTTGAGCTTCAGTTTAGTTTAGTTTACTTTATTGTCATTGCACATCATACGATGAAATTAAATACCATCTTCAGTGTACTATACAGTAGAATTCAATAGAGTTACTGCCCTGGGATAGAAGTGGGTTTTCAGCCTATTTGTCCTTGTTTTTATTATCCTGTACCGTCTGCCAGATGGTAATAGTTCAAAAAAAGAAAGGGTGCCCAGGATGAGATGGATCTTTGAGAATGTTTTGAACTTTCTTAAGGCAGCAGGAGCTATAAAGCTCTTCCAAGGAGGGGAGAGGGCAACCCATGATCCTCTGGGCAATGATGTTAACCCTCTGGAGTGCTTTCCTATCTGCCCCTGTGCAATTGGCAAACCATATGGAGGTGCAGTAAGGTAAGATACTCTCTATGGTGCAGCAGTAGAAGGTCACCAGCAGTTTTTCATTCAACTGTTGTTTCCTGAGAAGTCTTAGGTGGGCCCTTTGGACCAGTGCTGCAATGTGAGCACCCCAGGTCAAGTCCTCTTTTATGGTAACACCCAGAAACTTAAAACTGGCCACTTGCTCCACTGGGTCTCCATTGATAAGCAAGGGCTGGATGTCTGATCTGTTCCTTCTATAGTCCACTATAAACTCCTTGGTCTGACTGGTGTTGAGGACCAAGTTATTGTCTCCACACCACAAAAGCAACTGGTTCACCTTATCTTGGTAGGCAGACTCCCCTCTCCGCCCTGAGGTGAGTCCCACCACTGTTGTATCATCTTCAGCTTCATATCTGTGCTTTCAAAGGACAGTCAGGGTGGATTTCCTTTAGGATTGAGTGATTGGTTCTCCTTGTTGGCCTTGCTGATGGTTTGATGGCTGAAGTTTTCCTGTGAACCCAGGAAATGGATTAATTTGATAACAGCATGAAATCAATGAACGTCATGAGGAACGGTGAAGCCACATATTCCTGCCCCACCTTAGTGTCTTCTTCTTGGTGTCTCCTGCTGTGCCAACTAAATATCCTGCTTTTAGGGAAGTCATGGACTCTTGTTGAAATGATGGTGATGTGGTGTCTGCTTTGACCTGTGTAGTATGCAAAAAGTTCAGAATGTAAGAATTGGGCTTGTATGGTGTGTAATTAGCAGCCTGTATTGATTGCAGATTTTTACTCTGCTCTGCTCTGTATACTATAATTTGAGACAAGGAAAGAGAGCTTAAATCATGATTAGATAGTGGATTATGCACACTCCTTCAACATTTTGTTCTATTTTATTAATAGTTTCCTTCTGTCTGCTTTTTACCCTTCTCCCAGCAGTGGTTTGCAAGTTACACCGATGCAAGCTTCAAAGTCCCTGAACCACTGGCAGGTAGAACATCATAACAACCTCTCTGAAGGCCAGGAGAAAACTGGGAGCTCTGAGATGAATACAGCTTCAGACCAGCCCTTTTTAAAGCCAAGCAATGATCAAGTCGTAACTGTTGGTCCAAGGGATCAAGAGATGACTGCAGTGCTCATTGGGGACTTGTCAAAAACCTTAGAAGAGTATCAGGAGGTGGAGAAGAAGCTCTCACATTTGGCAAAAGAGGACACCCCTGCACAGAAGCAACTTAGGGACCAGTTAGTCAAAATCCGGCAGGAACTTTTCCATATTCACCAGGCATTAGAGAAGGCAAACAAGTTCAATGAAGGTCCTTTGGACCTCTCGGTGAAAAGGTCTTCAAAAAATCCAGAGAAAGGACAGCCAAGACAAGAAAGAGTCGAAGGTTGACATTCATGGAGAGAAAGTCCAAGGGAAAGACCTGGGTTCCACCAATAAAGGTTTGGAGGTGGGTGAAGCTGATCTAGAAAAGGTATCCGATTGTTTCCTTGAGACTCAGAACAAAACCATTGACCTGCTAATCAAGATGAGCCATTCCAAGAACATCCAAAACTCCCCTTCTGAGACCCACCTGGAAGCCGTAATCAAAGCCGAAGTGCTTCCCCTCAATGTCCCCCTAGAATTCAGGCATGTCATGGAACCTTACTACAATCATACTACCAAATGTGAGGCAGATTCCAGTGTCCTGCTCTCTACCGATGGAAGATCAAGTGGCAACCAAGCCCCACCACTTTCCGTGACTGAAGAAACTCTACTAGGATGCAGGGCAATTCCATGTTCCTTGTCCTGCAATTTGACCAGTGAGACCAGTGAGGTGTAGAGTCCAAAACTTCACACTTGCCCTTTGAGTACGAAGTCACAAGACAGTAAAATCTGGAAACCCGCTGGTCCGTCAGATGGGTTTGTAAAGCATTTCTCATCCATGTTTTATGAATGACATGCAACTCAGCAAGGTCTGTTTCTCCATTAGCATTTGTCATTGCATCCCCACTCTGCAGAGCTGGGCAAGGTGAGCAAGATGGAAAAAGAGAGTAAGAGAGAGGTGATTCCCCCCCCCCCCAGAAGGACAGGTGCCTTTGTATTTTAGAAGATCCAATCCAATTCTTCCCTGGCTAGTTGAGTAAGATGCATTGTCTGATGCCAGATTTCTTTGGGATCAAGCAGAGCTATTTCTGGATATTATTCCTTTTGCCAAGAATCCAGCGTCAATTATAGTCCCTCTGAACTCAAATAAAAACGACTGGAAGATAAATTGTGGATTAACTACAGTCCCAGTTGCCTTTTCAGCAGAAAACAATTAAAGAACATGCATGAGAAATCACGTTTTTTCAGAATCCACTAAGTTCCTGAATGGTTGCCTAGGTTCTTCTGAAGGGATCCCATTCTTGGCCCCTGCTTGAGTTTAAATTCTTCTTTTGATTTAAATTCTTTCTCCAGAATTCACCATATAAATTGTCTTAGTAGCAAACAATGATGGGAAACCATTTTTACTTTTTATTTTGCCTGAAGCTTTATTGAGGCTAGCAGAGCACACTTCTGAGCAAATACAAAGACTTTTCTCCTTCCTGACAAGCTTTTTACATGAGAGGTCATCTTCTGGACATTGCAGATTGATTTAATCATCCCTGCCTCCAGGCACAACCGTGCTGGTCTTTTCGTGATGGCGCTATACCTTTCCAAGCAAAACCTCTGCCCTCAAATTAGAGTAGACTTCTCAAAGTTTGAGAGGACAATTAAACGGGACCTCATCACACTTTTCATCTTCTCTAAGAAAAGATGATTACAGAAAAGGAAGCAAAAGTCTCTTGGAGACAGTTGGGGAACTGGCTGACCTCCTAGCTTTCTAGCTAGACAGTGATCAGACTGTTTCCTGAATCACTGGGTTTCCTGTGCTTGTTGATATTTTTCTGAACGTTGCAAAATATTTGCTTCCTAGAAGCATCAATGTCCAACCACCTTGGTGAGTAGCACTGGAGTTTTAACCCAGGTACTCAAAACTAACATTCGTTAGCAAGTGAATTCAATGCCTTTGCTCAGAATGCAGTAATACACTTCTGAAGTTGAGTACGAATGCACACAAAAATTAGGGACAAAATAAAAGCATTTGCCACCGCAGTATTCTTTTGCTTTCATAAAGGTTCCTTGTCATCAGACTGAATTATGTGATGCCCCAACATCGCTCCTTGCTCTCTAGCCATCTCTGAAATGTAACCCTTCAGTCAATGCTGGGACAAATTTCCACTGCACTTGTTGTGTGCACTGACAATCACTGGCAGAGAACATGTGTCCTAAAGTTATTTATTTATAATGTGGAATGGTGTTCTGAGGAGAGAGGGAAAGGGTGGGAGCGAGCATTCACGTGTTATTTATTGTCCACCATTGGAAATATGTACAAACATACAGACAATTCAATTAAAAACAATTGGAACGTGAAGTTCAAGCCTCTTTGCTGATTTTGAATGGGAGATTTTCCTGTGAAAGTGGTAACTTTATAATGCCTGGGTAATATCACACTTGGAATATTCCAGTTGTGGTCATCACAATATAAAAAAGATGTTGAGACTCTCGAAAGAGTGCAGAGAAGAGCAACAAAGATGATTAGGGGATTGGAGGTTAAAAATAAAGAATTGCAGGAGTTGTGTATGTCTAGTTTAATGACAAGAAGGACTAGGGGTGATATGATAGCAGCATTCCAATATTTGAGGGGCTGCCACAAAGAAGAGGGAGTCAAGCTGTTCCCCAAAGCCCCTGAGGGCAGGACAAGAAGCAATGGATGGAAACTAATCAAGGAGAGAAGCAACTTAGAAATAAGGAGAAATTCCCTGACAGAACAATTAACCAGTAGAATGGCTTGCCACCAGAAGTTGTGAGTGCTCCAGTACTGGAGGTTTTTAAGAAGAGATTGGACAACCATTTGTCTGAAATGGTTCAGGGTCTCCTGCTTGAGAAGAAGGGTGGTATAGAAGACCTCCAGTCCTTTCCAATGTTGTAATTCTGTTCTGTTCTGTGATGATGTAATATGGATTCTCTTTTGTTAGAAGATAATGTCACAGTAGCACCAATGCCTGTTCTTCTCAAATTCATCTAAATCAGGGGTCCCCAAACACTTCAGCTCATCAACCCTTTCATGATGTTTCAGATTGTTTATTGACCTCCAAACATTTATTTAATGAAACCAGTTTGATAAATACCACTTTAATTGTACTATGAATAATATTAGCATCGAAAACAATCATGGATATTCATCGGTCCTTGGTAGTCGATATTGTCTTTGGTGAATCTTGATCTAAATCTTCCTCGTGTCCATTTCCTTTAGCAAAAAGATATGAATATTTAGGAGACATTAAATGAAGTTGAACATGTGCAACAGATGAGCATATGTGAAGGGAATTGTTGCATCAAAACCTACTATTTTTATTGCACAGATCCATCTACATAATGCAATCTCCAGTGTATATTATGTTTTCAATTCTGCCTTGCATTTATCTCCAGTTCACCAACTCTTCCCTAAATATCCTTGCTCTCAAATTTCCCAGTCTTTCATCTTCTCTGCATTTTATAGCCCTTTATATGGTACACAAGTACCTTTAAAGCCAATTGATATAATTTAAGGGAAAATTTACCTCAGTATTTTATTTTTGTGCAAGGACTGTACTCGTAATAATATGACTCGATAGCAGCTCACATCAATGGAAATCAAGCAGGAAGCTATACCCCAATCAAGGAACAACCAATTCAGACAAACAATCTAATAGTAAACAGCAGCCATATTCAGGACCTACTGAGAACACTCCCACCAACACTGACAGGGCAATCCACTTGTATATAAACAGAGAACAAACCTCCCTTCCTTGGTAGCACTGATAATGCTACCAAGATGGGTAATGAAACATCTACAAGAAAACAACCAAAGTCGGAGGGTGCCAAGGACCTCACAATAATTTATATCAGGGTCCCCTAGAATAGTCACTCAACCAATCCACCCAGGTGAGTTGACAATCAACTATGGAAAAGATGCATCAGTTCAAATGCACAAGTCACATAACAATGAACCCAGGTTGACAAATGCCAACAAAGGTGAATTTTGCTTACTAGTGATAGCAATAGCCTTTTCCCTCTTCATGTGTTAGTAAGCACCTGGAAGACTTCCAGTAGTAATAGCCCTTGAATGTTCCAGCGATGGTTTTCTCTGGATCACACGATCTTATTGCAAGAGGTTTTGCAATCAACCAAGAGATCTGCTTTGTATGCAGGTAGGTTGCATTTATTAAATGTGTGCCTTGTTCCTTTTTCTGGGGATGGAGTTGTTGCAGGCTCAGCTTGGCTTGGGTGAATTTCAAAATAGCCCACATATGAAGGCTGTTGAACAGAAAGCAGGAAGCTATCTGGTGCCACTTCATACCCTTACAGAGGTGGGCATGCATACCTTTCTTCCCATTTAGAGAAATGGCTTGACTTTAATTGCATTTCTATTTAAATTAAAGTCTTCTTCCAGGAAAATCTAAATCTTGCTGACTTCATGGACAACACCACATTGGTTGGGGTATATAGTTGTTGTTAACATTAACAATAATTTAGAAGTTATGGCCATTGTCTTCTTTTTCCTGATTTCTCCATGTAATCTACAGCCCTGTAATATTCTGATAGTACTTAATCCAAGTACAAAACATTTGCCCCATGACCTTTCACACCAGAATCATTAGAATAGAGTGGAGTGGAGAGGAAAGGAATAGGAATAGGAATAGGAGGTCTTCTAGTCTAGCCCCCTGTCAAGCAGGAGAACCTATATCACCTCAGATATAGTAACTGACTGTCCAGTCTCTTAAAAACCTCCAGGGATGAACCACCCACAACTTCTGAAGAAAAACTGTTCCACTGGTTAATTATTCTCACTGTTAGGAAGTTTCTCCTTAATTCCAGGTTGCTTCTCTCTTTGGTTAGTTTCCATCCATTGTTTCTGGTCCTGCTTTGGAGAATAATTTAACCCCCTCTTCTTTGTGGCAGCCCCTCAAATACTGAAATACTGCCATTAAGTGAATCACTGCAGTTGTTAAATTAGTACCAAAGTTGTGAAGTGAATCTGGCTTCCCCTGTTGGCTTTGCTCATCAGAAGGTCACCAAAGGTGATCTGGGACACTGCAACCATCGTGAGTCAATTACCAAGCATTTCCATTCTGATCACATGACCACGGGGAAGCCACAATGGTTGTAAGCATGAAAAACGGTCACAGGTCACTTTTTTTCAGTTTCTGTTGTAACTTCAGTCACTAAATGAACCGTTGTAAGTTGAGGGCTACCTGTATTTTGTTCTATATTCTGGACTCCAACCCCCAGCCCATACAGCCAAGGTCAACAGGCTTTCAGCACACTGTGTCCAGGTTTGCCATGCTCAGTTCTGACCTGGAACTGGAACGGAAGGACACAAAAAGCTACAGCAAGAACATAGCTGGCAGGGAGGTAAAATGAGGCGAAAGGGAGAGAATTTTTTTTTGTGACGCTATGGGCTGCAGGGTGGAGAGCAAACGAGGCCAACGAGACTCCAAGTTCAAAAGGCAAAGGCATTTAGCTTTACGTTTCAATAATTGAATAGGGGTCGAAGAACTTGCGGGCCTTATCCTGGCTCTCATCAGGCCCCACGGGCACCCAGCCCTCTCCAGCGCCAGCCCATTACACGGTGATTTGATCCACCTAAAGGCATTTGATAGCCAGCCTTCTGGAGGGTTGATAGGCATCTGGGTTGGTCTCAGGTGAGCAAAGATGGGAACCCACTTTGCTCCGACCTAAGGCAGCAAGGAAAGTCACCTCGCATGCCTTCATCCGTGGAGGCCACCTTGTGCTGCTAAGAAAATGGTTGTTCTCAGATTCTGCAGCAATAGCACTTGGCAATTAGACTTATATACCGCTCCATGGTGCTTTGCAGCCTTCTCTAAGCGGTTTACAGAGTCAGCCTCTTGCCCCCAACAATCTGGGTCCTCATTTTACCGACCTCGGAAGGATGGAAGGCGGAGTCAACCTTGAGCCTATCAGAATTTAACTGCTGGCAGTTGGCAGAATTAACCTGCAATACTGCATTCTAACCATTGCACACCATAGGTGGGTGGGTGGATGGGTGGATGGATCATTCCCTTTAAAGCGAAAGATAGAGAAGAAAGAAAAAGAAAAAGGAAAAAAGAAAAGCTACCTTACAATATATCTCTAATCAATCGGGTTCTGCAACACATATCCCCCCCTAAGGTTTATTTATGGTTCCAAAATAATAATAAAAATAACTAATCTTGGTTATTGACAAATCTCATTTTTAAACATTTTCTAAAATCATTTCAATTAATTCAATTTATCTAATCAACATTTACCTTTCTTTTGTAAATAAGAAATAAAAGTGTGACCTTTTACCAGTAGAAATTGTCAGTAACCCCTATTGTTTTACACTTTCATAATTGCAATATATTCTTATTACCACTTCTTCATGCAGAACCCCCTTCTTAACGCATTAGCCATTATCTCTATGCAAACAAGTTTCTTTCTTCATTATATAATTCCCATATTTCTCTATCTTCTGTTCTTGTTTCTTGTTCCTTCTCCTCCCTTTTATCCTGCTATCCCCCTTCTATCCAGTTTGAATCCCTCTCTCTCTCTTACCTTTCTGCTCCCTATCCTTCTGGACCTTTCTAACATGCCTAATTTCATGAATGTTCCCCTTTAATTACCTTCTTAAGTTCCGTTTTGACCATCCTCCTTTCCTTTTGTTTGTATTAATCTTTGTGTTAGTTGTCTTCTTAAATGGCTTTTTGCTGGCTCCCTTCTCCTCCTTTTATCCTGCTCCCCTTCTCTGTCCAGTTTGAATCCCTCTCTCTCTTTACCTTTCTGTTCCTTTCCTTCTGAACCTTTCTAACATGCTTAATTTCATAAATGTTCCCTTTTAGATACTTTCTTAGGTTCCGTTTTTTAGCCACCCTTCCTTTCCTTTTATTTGTATTGATCTTTGTATTAATTGTCTTTTAAATGGCTTTCTCTTGTGCTGGCTCCTCCCTTTCCAAGGTTCCTTCTTCTTGTTCTTTATTCACCATTTCAATGCCCATGTTTTCTGCAACGAGCCAAGTTAGTTCAGTCACTTCCTGTAGCAGTTCTTTCATACTTTTAAACTCCATTTTGATTCTTTGGATGGCCACCAAATTTTTGTTTTCCTTATTTCTTCTTCTTTAAATTTTCTAAGATCCTAACCCAAGTCCAGAATCTATGTCAATGTGTATTCAAGCTTTCACTTTCTATGAGTCTTGCCTTTTTGTTTCAGCGTCTCTTTAAAATGTAACAACTCCAATCCACAAAGGAACAAGATAGTTTCTTTCTTCTTTAGCTTCCAATTTTTCTCCACAAAGTGGCACTTTCTGCACAGAGTCTTAACCCTTTCCTTTTATTTTGATATTCAAAGTTTTCTGAGCCCCAAACTTAAATTCTTATGCTGGCTTCTTCCTTTCCCGGTTCGAAGCCCCTTATAGCTGTCAAAAGTATTTTACTTATTTTTTCCTTCACTTGAGACTGCGCTGCTTCTGTTTCTTTTTTTAAAAAACTCATCTTTATCTTAATCCCGGGGTGCCTTGATCTTACCGTCCGATACTCCCAGTTCCTCTGCTGTCGACTTCTCTCTTTCCTCCTGCACCAATCTTAATCCGTTGAGACCTTCTCTTCGAGGTGGCCATTTTTGACCACCACTTCTTGACGTCTTCGGAGGGAAAAGACCAGACCCAAAAGGGGGGAGATGCGGCTCCCCTCACTCTGGCTGGCAGATTTCCCTTTCTCCACTGCCCCTACGAGGCAGCTTCAGCCCCGAACCTTGCAGGATCGGGGCTCTCCGACGCAAGAGCCAGGCTGCAGTCGCGGACGATTGCAAACCGCCGCCCGTTCTCGAGAAGGCTCAACCCGGAAGTCCAGAAGTGATTTGTCTCTTAATAGTGTTAAATGCAGCTTGTTCTTTTCTGCCCCAGACCCATGCAGACTTTTTGTCTAGTAATCTGTGTAGTGGTTCTGCAATGGTTGCCTTCTGAGGTAGAAACATGTGATAGAAGTTAATGAGTCCCAGGAAAGCTTGCAAGTCTGTTTTGCATTTTGGTCTAGGGGCTTCTTTAATTGCCTGAACCTTGGCATCTGTGGGGTGGATACCATGTTTGTCAATCATATAGCCCAAGAACTCTACCTTGTCAGTTCTAAGTGTGCATTTTTCTTCTTTGACTTTTAACCCCGCTTTCTTGAATCTGGTTAGGACTTCTCTGAGTCTCTCATGTAACTGAGTGTCATTTTCAGCAGAGATTAACACATCATCAAAATAAGGCACTACCCCTGGCAGTCCTTGGAGCATTCTTTCCATAAGGCTTTGGAAAATGCCTGGTGCACCTCTATGAGTCACAATGGTTTGGGCCTCTGCAGTGGCATCATCAACTGTTAACTGTTGATATGCCTGGGCCAGATCCAATTTGGCAAAGACTGTGCCCCCGCCAAGAGAATGTAATAAATGATGCACCACTGGAACTGGATATGCGCTCTTTTGTAGCGCATGGTTCAATGTCCCCTTGTAGTCTCCGCAGATTCTCACAGACCCATCAGCCTTGACTGGTGTGACTATGGGTGTCTCCCATCTGGAGTGGTCAGTGGGCTCTAAAACCCCTTGAGCTATTAGTTTATCTAATTGTGCATCAATTTTTTCCTTTAAGGCAAATTGGACCCTTCTGGGCTTTAAACGGATTGGTGGCACCTTGGGATCAAGTACTTGCCTAATCCGTCGCTGAAGACCTCTGGAAACTCAGACTTCAAGGCCTCCTCCCATTCAGTGTTGCTCACGTGATTGATGCCAGTCACCTCAATGCCCAGCAGGTTGAACCACTCAAGTCCCAGCAAACTTGGGCGATCCTTGTCCACGATGGTCAGGGGCAGGTGTTTGGTATGGCCTTTGAACTTCATGTTGAATTCTGTTGTTCCAACTACTGGAATCTTGTTCCCTTGGTAGTCTTTAAGAGTCAGTGCTTGCTTCTTGAAGTGATTCTTCTGAATGTTTGGGAGTAGTCTGTGAATAGTGTCCCATGACACCATAGATAGATATGAGCCTGAGTCCACTTCCATTTGGCAAGGCCTTCCTTCAATAAGTACCTTGACATGCGCTTTTCTGTTATTGATAGAAGATGAATGACCAATAGTTACTGTCTGATGAGTTTCATTCTTCCCCTTTGCTTCTGTGCTGCGCCCCCCTTTCTCACTGAGATTGTTGGGCTTGAATTCTTTGTCTTTGTTTGCAGGAAATTTCCTTCTGTTGGGTGGAGTTCTGGATGATTTGCAGACTCTTGCTAGGTGTCCTCTTTTTTTACAACGGAGGCAAATGGTGTCTAAAAACTTGCATTCAGTGCCGGGGTGGCTTTCCCCACAACCTCTGCAGTAGAAATCTTGCCTCTTCCTATCCAGGTCTTTCTTTTTCCGCTCCATTCTGTAAATTCCCTCTTCCACCTCACTGCAATCTGACTCAGAATCTAGGTCATCACAATGGTTTGTGGTAGACTTTTCCCCATCAGAATGGTTTGTGGCCCTGTTCATCTTCCTCATGGCTGCTGCTGAGGACTTGGTAGCTTCTGCTGAAGAGGCTTCTTCTATGGCTTCTTTTAGCGTTAACTTAGGTTTCATTAATAACTTGCTCTGTAATACCTTGTCTTTAAGGCCCAGAACAAATCAATCGCGCATGGCCTCTTCTAAACTGTTAAATTCACAAGCACCCCCAATGTCTCTTAAACTTGCCACGAAGTTGTTTACGTTTTCATTTTCCCCCTGACCACGACGGTAAAACTCGTGTCTCTTAATGAGACACGATACTTGTGGCGCGTAATGGGCTCTTAACAGCTTTTCCAAGTCAGGCCAGTCCATTACCTTCACGTCTGCAGCTCCCGCCAATGCCTTCGCCATCTTGAAAACTGCGGACCGCAGTACGTAAGAAAGACCACCCTCTTCCGCTTCTCAGAAATGCCGGATAGATTGTTTCCTTCCAGATACATTTGGAAACGATCTGCATACGACTCCCAGTCTTCTGCCATTGGATCGAATGGGGCTGGGGGGGTGTTCAGCGCAGCCATCTCACTCTTCTTCTGTTCCCCCTTCTTCTTCAGGGGAATCCCACCTTCGTCGCCAGTGTTAGGTTTGCATGAAGAGACAGACACGGAGTGCTTCAAGCTCTTTAGTTTATTAGTGACTACAGCTCAGAACGGACCTGCTTTGGCTGGGCTGCAGCTGCTACTTATAGCCAGCAGCCGCAGTTGACAGCCAATCAGAGTGCAGGGTTTTTCCACACTTTTTAAACCAATCATTTCTAACATTTTACAAGAACAGTTCAAACTAAACCAATGACTTCAAACCTGCATACATAACATATACCACTTCACAGTACTTTCCAGCCCTCTCTAAACACTTTACAGAGTCAGCCTCTTGACCCCAACAATCTGGGCCCTCATTTTACCCACCTTGGAAGGATGGAAGGCTGAGTCAACCTTGAGCCAGTGAGAATCAAACTGCTGGCAGTGGGCAGGTTAGCCTGCAATACTGCATTCTAACCACTGAGCCACCAGGAAGGAGAATGAGAAAGGGAATAAGAGAGGAAGGAAGGAAGGGCAATATCACTAGCACTTAGACTTATATACCGCTTCACAATGTTTACATCCTTCTCTAAGTGGTTTACAGAGTCAGCCTCTTGCCCCCAACAATCTGGGTCCTTATTTTACCCACCTGGGAAGGATGGAAGGATGAGTCAACCTGAAGCCTGGTGAGATTTGAACTGCCAAATTGCAGGCAGCCGGCAGAAGTAGAAGTAGCGTGCTGTACTGCACTCTAACCACTGCACCACTGAGGCTTGAATACTTCCAACTTGGAAGTATTGCTTGTAACCCTTCCAACTTGGATTTGCGATCCTATGGAAACATGATTTGTTGAAGAGGACAAGCATGATGCAAAACTATCATTGGTTTTAATTAGGTTGTTTGAACAAACTGGCTAGATTTACAGCTAAGGCCTCAACCATGATTTATGTATGTATGAGCTGATGTCACGTAAACCCCGTTGCAGTTTAGCAACGTGTATTGACTTTGCACAGATGTGAGAAAAGCTTTGTAAAACCTGCAGCAGTTTCTCAAACTTTGACAACTTGAAGACGTGTGTCACCTTCAACTCCCAGAATTGCCCAGCCAGCAAGCTAGGGAATTGTGGGAGTTGAAATTCATTCATCTGAAAGGTTTGCCAAGGTCATCACCTTAGAAAATTTCTCCTTAGTTTTGCTGGCTAAGGAATTCTGGGAGTTGAAATCCACAAGTCTTAAAGTTGCCAAGGCTGGAGACCCCTGTTCTAGGTTACCTCTCCTTGATGAGTTTCCAACTTCTGCTTCCTGCCCTCTGGTGCTTTGGAGAATAATTTGACCCTCTCAGATACTGGAATACTGCTATCATGTCACCCCAAATTCTTCTTTTCTTTAGACTAGCCAAACCCAAATCCTGCAGCCGTTCTTCATATGTTTTAGTCTCCAGGCCTTTGATCATCTTAGTTGCTCTTCTCTGAACATTTTGCAAAGTCTCAGCATCTTTTTTGTAGTATGGTGGCCAAAATTGGTTGCAGTATTCCAGGTGTATTTGATTGATTGATTGATTGATTGATTGATTGAATTAGGATTAGGGTTAGGGTCCTTCTCAACAATGGCCTTAGGCAGGCATACTTCTTAACTCATTTGTTGGGTTGTTGATTATCCTATGTTGAAAGACAGCTTTTCCTCCTTGTTTCCAAATTAAACTGTTTCATGCCTGGCATGATTAAGAGCCACTCAGCTTTGTGCAAGCTTTCTAATTTTAAAATACAAATGACAGAGAAGTTGTTTTTGTTCCAGAAATATCCTCATCTTGAAGAAGAATCTTTAGGCCAATTACCTATTTCTCTTTGATTGTTTGGCTGGACAGCCCCACCTAGTGCTCATCCGATGAAACTGTAACAAAGCATTCATCTGGAGTTTGCAGTAGCTATGTTTTGCCCAAAACATGGTTGGTTGGTTTGTACTTTGGGTTAGGTACAATCCAGATAGTCTGTAAACCATTATGAATGACCTGAAGCCTTGTTGAAGCAGGTCCTCTAAGGCATCCAATTACAAATTAGAAATCATTCTCGAAAATAAATAAATAAATTTCCAAAAGGCATCTTCCACATGAGCTTTGGACTACAATACCAAGCATTCCCATCAAGCATTGCCAAAATTGCAGAAAATTATTGAAGATGCAGTCCGAAGGCAATGGGAAAGTGCAGATTGAGAGACGCTGACTTTAAAAGGTGGCGTGGTGCCAATGCATGGTTGGTTGAACCATTAATATTAATGAATTAATATTAATAAACATTAATAGCCTCATTTCTCATACCTGCTAATCCATCATCCAGGATTTGCAAGATGCAAAAGTGGGCCTATGCATTGCAACCAAACCATATTATGGCTTAAAATGATGTGTGAAGTTCTAGCTCAGAATTGCATCTTCACCGCTGGGTACAGAATGCTTCCATCCAAAACTAGTTTTGTTGTGAGAATTCAATAACTCAACTTAACAGGTAAGCTGAGCAGCCTCAGCTGGAGAGCCAGGAAGCAGGTGGAGAGCTGTATTTCTGCTTTGCTTCCTCCTTGTTTTATGAAAACAATGGCACTCAGCAACCAACTCTGACCTTTTGTAGAGCTGTTGTGGCTTTAATCATGGAGATAAACATATCAAGGCGGCCTCAGGCATTCCTTCACCTTCCCAGAGTTGAAGACTTGTCACAGCCTGTTTAGAAGCCGCCAAAAGTCACTAATGGCCCCTCTAAAGCCCATAGCTTTCTGAATATCCAAAAGGTCCCACTCAGTTCCTGAGTTATGACCTACCAGGCAGCAGGGATCAAATTATTACTTATTAATTCATTTTCTCATTGTTAAAATCTCATCCGTCCACCTGGACCACAGTCCTGGTTCTTCCTGACCACATGGCCCTTGCTGCCAAACTATGTTAGGGGAGAAGGTGGCCTAAGGCAGCTACTGAAGTTTATAATAATGGAAAGAATTTGAATCCAGGTTTCTTGGATCCCACTCAAACTATTAAGTATGTAAGAGAAGGACCAGAGGTGATACGATAACAATCTTCCAGTAGTTGAGAAGTTGTCACGAAGAAGGGGTCAACTTATTCTCCAAAACATCTCAGGGCAGCAGAAGCAGCTATAGGTGGAAGAACATTAAAAAGAGAACCAACCTAGAAGTAAGGAGAAATTTCCTGACAGTGAGAACAATCAGTGGAATGACTTGCCTCCGGAAGTTGTAGGTGCTCCATCACTGAAGGTTTTTAAGAAGAGACTGGACAGTCATTTGTCCAGAATGGTATAGGTTCTGTTGCTTGATCAGCAGGCTGGACTAGAAGACCTCCAAGGTCCTTCCAGCTCTGTTATTCTATGTTCAACTAGTTGGTTCTTCCTCTAATAAAAGTTTCTGCAGATTTATATATCTGAAGCTCTGGGGCATAAAAACTTTTCTAAGAAGGTAGGATCTTCACAGATTGTGCTCAGCTATCCTTTCTTTGAAATCTCTGTCTATCTGTCTGTCTTATCTATATCTATCTATCATTATCTATCTATCTATCTATCTATCTATCATATCATGTCTGTCTGTCTATCTATCTATCTATCTATCTATCTATCTATCTATCTATCTATCTATCATCTATAACATGTCATATCATGTCTGTCTATCTATCTATCATCTATAGATAGATAGATAGATAGATAGATAGATAGATAGATAGATAGATATAGAGATAGATAGATAGATAGACAGACAGACAGACATGACATGTGATAGATGATAGATAGATAGATAGATAGATAGACATGATATGATATGTTCATATCATGTCTATCATCCATCCATCCATCCAATCTAATCTATCTATATCTATCTTATCTATCATCTATATCTATTTTTCTATCTAATCTATAACTCTGTATTTATATCTATCTAATCTATCTCTATCTATTTATATCTATCTATCTATCATTTCTATCTGTCTGTTCTTACATCACACTAAGGCAAAACTCTTGATTTATGAGCCCCAAAAGCTGAGTTCCCCCAAGACACTTAAAAGACAAACCAGAAAGTGTGGACCCCAGTTTCAAAGACCTGGCACAGAAGATTAGATCGATATTAGGCTGCTAATGTCATTTCATTTACAATTTTCACTTTACGCTGCCTAAACTCAATAAAGGATCCTTCTGCCATGTGTTTAATATGAGTGTCTTTGTGTTTACAGGGTGAAACTATCCTATTGACACAAGTATTGGTCAGCAAAGGAAATTCCTGTCACTAACAACAAAGCCCTAGGTGACTAATTTCACCTGTGTATCATAGGAAACAAATCCTTCTAACCTGCTGTTGTGTTCAGGTAAAGAGCAGAACATTATTTATTCAACTTGGACCACAGGTACATGAAACTGGGAATGCTTGCTTGGTTAAAATGGGACCATTTGCTTTGTGAAACTCTTGCTGGAAGAGGTGGGCAGCTGGGTGATCACATACACAACTTTATTACTTGGTGTGAAGCCCGTTTGTGTAAAATCATTCTTACTTCCTCAATCAGGTGTTATACGAGTGGTGAAGGGGTGGTGAAGAAAGGCTGTTCGCCAGTGTGAGAATCACCTAGATTTTAGGACCATTCTCCAGGTAATCCTTGCCTTATGACTGTAATAAGCATTGGGAATGTTGTTGTTAAGTGGTGCAATCCAGTGATGGCATTCAATTTTTTTTTACTACTGGTTCTGGGCATGGCTTGGGGGTGTGGCAGGGGAAGGATACTGTAAAATCTCCAGTCAGAGGTGGGATTTGCCGGTTCTCTGAAATTCTCAAAATTTCCGCCCGGTTCTCCAGAACTGGTCAGAACCTGCTGAATACCACCTTTGGTGCAGTTGTTAAGTGAAGCATCACACGATCATGACTTGTGACCCTCCCTAATGGCTTTACATGTCAGAAATCTGCTGAGGAGATTCCAAAAGGTGATCATGTGATTGCTGGATGCTGCAACTTTAATAAAAGCCCGACTGTTGCCAAACACCTGAATTGTGACTGTGTGACTGCAGAGAGGCTGCAACAGTCATAAGTGCAAAGACCATTTGTGGGTCATTTTCCCCCCAGCACCATGGTAATGTCAGGGCTCCGGTATATTTTATGAGTTGACAGGTAACTTTGAACAGTCGCTCTACAGAGCGTTGTAGGTCAAGGATTACTTGTATGCTAATCTAGGTTTCAGATTCTATCTAACAAGGAAGGGCCAAGGACAGGAAGGTGGCGGGAAGGGGGATGATGGTTTAATTTTAAGTAATGATAGAGGGGAATATTTGTAGCTCAAGGTTGAACTGTGGATTCCTTGGTGTTCTCTGAGCTTGACTGTTTTCTTGTAGACATTCCTTACCTAACTAGGTAACATCATCAGTGCTAGAAGTGAGTGGGGTTTGCTCTCTTTTTATATACAAATGGTTCGCCTTAAGAAGGAGCATATAAACAGGAAGCAAACTTCTAGCACTGATGATGTTACCTAGTTGGGTAATGAAAGATCTGCAAGAAAACAATCAGACTCAGAGACCACCAACATTCCTCCTCCTCCTCCTCCTCCTCCTCCTCCTCCTCCTCACATTCTCTTTCTCCTCTACTCTGTAAACCCCACTCCCTTTTAGCACTGATGATGTTACCTAGTTGGGTGATGGAAGATCTGCACGAAAACAACCAAGCTCAGAGTGCACCAAGAACTCCAGTTTTAAATACATTCCATTTGAGTGGAAAATTTCATTTTACTTGGCATCTTCTGCATCTAAAACTATGGCCTTTACCCACTCCCAATGTAGCTTTCAGAACTGTTCCCCCCTCCCCCAAACCCTTCCCAGACTATATGATGGTTTATAACCACTGTGTTGATGTTTCCCCCCTTCCTCCAGGGATGGATTATACCTTGGAAGACACGCAACGCAAGGAGAAACTTCTGAAGACGGTTTATACCCTACAAGTCAAATCAGACTCGACGTTTCAGAAAGCAAGTCCTCTCCTGACCAACCATCCAGGCCTGGGCATGGTGACTGACCACCAAGTTCACCAACTGGTGGAGAAAGCCAGGGTCATCTGCCATGACCTCGACAATATCAAAAACCACCTTTATTATCGGCAAGATGATCTTGTTCAGAGGATCTCGAATCCCAACAGGAACCACTACGGGGCAGTGGGTGGAATTCACTGCTCCCCAGATGGGGTGGTCTACCTCACTACTGAGAACGCACCCAGAGTGGACCTTCTTAATCGCTCAGGTCAGGTGTTTCGGTCCATCCCCTGCGTGGAATGGAAAATGGAGGTCTTTTTACCCGAGGACGTGGCCATCACCAGAGCTGGGATGGTGGCTGTCACAGACATGCTGAACGGAACCGTCCACGTCTTCAACGACCGCTCCATGTTCTCCAAGGGGGAATGGCTCAGAATTGGGAAGTTCTGCTCCCCCAGAGGCATCGCCGTGGAAGCATCAGGGAGGATACTGGTGGCCGACTACACCGAAGGGAAAGTCCACATCTTTGCCCTGGACCGAGCTTTCAAGATGCGGAACGCTCATTCCATCTCCAACTTCAGCGGGCCACGCTATGTGTGCAGCCTTCCTGATGGCGGGTTTGCAGTGAGCGAAGAATGCGGGGGTGTCAAACTCTTCGACAGCAGCCACAAGCTGGTCTCTTCCGTCAACAGCAAATATGGCCACCAGTTTGGCAACCCTGCAGGCCTCTGTGCTGATAAGGAAGGCAACATGATAGTTGCAGATGAACAGCTTCAGAAAGTACACCTGTTTCCTAAGAATGGTTCTCCAATCTGTCTGGTTTCGAAGGGTCTTCTGAGACCGACCGGTGTCGCCTGCACCCCAGATGGGTCACTTTTTGTCATTGACAGTGGAGACAATGATATCAAAGTCTTCAAATATCGCGTGAGGCCCCATTACAATCCTGACATTATACCTGTTGACAATCCAAGTTATTCACCTCGAGGGAAGGCAGGATAGGAACATCCACTGTTCACTATGGGTAGTCCTCGACTTATAACCTCAAGCCCAAAATTTCCATTGTTAAACAAGAGAGCTGTTCAAGTGAGCTTTGCCCTATTTTGCTACCTTCCTTGCCACCGTCATTAAGTGAATCACTGCAGCTGTTCAGTTCATAACATGGTTGTCAAGTGAATCTGGCTTCCCCAATGCACTTTACTTGTCCAAATGTCACAAAAGGGGATCATGTGACCCTGGGACCAGAGGATTCCAGGATTCAGCCAGTTCTGATTGTTTCTGGTGCACTGGTAGCGAAAAAACAATTTTTAAAAAGATTTTTATTTTTTAAGACAAACATATGCAGACAGAAACATAAAAACATAAAACCATCTTCCAATTATATACATACAGTGTGTCAGTTGGTTACAAATCTTTTGTGCTATCCTTTCATAGTCCTTACTCACAAGTTGTATAGATTCTCAAATTGTCAATCTAGCATATGCTTATATATTTATCAGTTATTAATCATTCATTTGACTAAACTATTATTCCATCATTTTATACGAGATATTTTAGATTTGATTATAAATTTATATTATACATTCATCCAATGGTTATATGTTATATTATATTCTATATCAATCTATTGATCTTCTATTACGAAACTTCCTAATCTGTTTCATTGCCATGTCTTTTTATCTAGCCATTGATAAAATAAGTTCCACATCATATAAAATCATTGATCTTCTTGTTCTCTAATTTCAAATGTCAATTTACTCATTTCAGCACAGTCCATAATTTTCTTAATAACTTCCTCCTGCATAGGTATTTTTTCATTTTTCCAATTCTTAGCAAATACAATTCTAGCCGCTGTTAAAACATTTACAATCAAATATTTCAATTCTTTATTGTATATTTCAGGTATAATTCCCAATAAATGGTAGCGAAAATTTTGACTGGTTTGGAGAACTGGCAAATACCACCTCTGGCTGACCCTGCTCTTACCTCTCCTATATTCTGTTGTTTATTAGCTCAGCTGATTTGCACAGAGAGCAGATTGCCGCGCCTCAGCTGAGCTAAAACAAGCACAGCTCACCAGCATTGATACAGAGGTCGGTCTCTGAGCCCTGCGCGCACATGCGAAGTGTGCATTTGGCACGCACGTGCGTTAGGCACGCCTGCACAGCTCATCAGCATTGATACAGAGGGTGGTGTTTGAGCCCTGCGCACATGCACACGAAGCAAGCTCTCCGAACCGGTAGGAAAAAATTTAGAAACCCATCACCCCCCGGGACACTGCAATCGTCATAAATAGGAACCACTTTCCAGGTACCCAAATTTTGATCACGTGACCATGGTTATTCTGCAAACGTCGTATGAAAAATGATCATGGAGTCACTTTTTTTTAGTGCCATCGTAACTTTGAACGAACTAATGGTTGTAAGTCGAGAACTACCTGTATTACTTTTACAAATGCACCCATTTCTTTGGCACATTATCTCATCAAATATGCATTCACTTGTTCAACCCTACGTCGACCTACTTGAGGGAGGAAATATAATTTGCAGCGATTCCTTTCTCATGGAGAAGACCCGTCCCAAAGAATGAAAACAGCCTCAGCAAATGACACCCAAAAGGAAAGAACATGAAATTGGTGCTGAGTGGACAGTTTTTCCAATACTTAACTTTTTCTTCCTTAATGGACTTTTTTTGTAGTAAGAAAAATGTCAGAAGAGAACGTGGGAGAAGGAGGTTGGATGACAAGTGGACTTTTTTTTAACATGGCATTGAATAGAGTATTTTGATCTGGAAAGGGAGAGCATGCCCAATTTTTAGCTTTTAGGATGGTCTGGAGAATGGGAATGGAAGATGATGGTGATTGGTGATATGGCTCTAACGTGGTGATTAGGAAGTGTGGAATGGAAGAGAAAGGAGTGATTAACAGATAACAGATAATCAGAGTTGGATTTTAAAGGTAGAGATGAGAGAAGGTTAAAGAGTGAATCTAAGTGAGGACTGTGGCCCACCAGGACATCTGCAGAGAATGGGGAGAAAGCAAGCAAGATTTATGGCAGGGGTCATAAATCTTGGCAACTTTAAGACCTGTGGATTTCAATTCCCAGAATTCCCCAGCCAGCATGTTGGGACTTGTTTTCTGGGAGGACTTTGAATGGTAGTATGTAGAGGTTTTTAGAAGGAGAGATGTACTCCTTGTGACAGGCAAAGGGAAGTATGATGGGAGGAACTGGCAGATTACAGAACAAACAGTTGAAAATTTAAGGCATCCCTTCTTCTGACCAGAAGAGAATCCCAATTTCCATGTATTATTGAAACCTGGCTGGGCAAGGAGAATGAGTTCCCCTCTTTGAGATGGGCTTTTCAGCCATGAACTCTGTTAAATAATATTAATTGAATTTGGCCTGGATCTTTAAACCTATATCTATTTCACAGAGTCATTCAATAAATTGCAGTGCCAAGTTGTGTCAGATCAAAACAGATTTATTTATAACAGAAACAATCAATAAATATGTTATTAGTAAATATCTACAGAGTCTTTTCTTCTTTCATTCCTTTTAAATAGTCCTTCAAGGAACTAGAAGTCACTATGAGAGATTCACAGTTCTTCCTCTCATAACCTCTTCTTAGATATAGCTAACCTCTTTAGAAAGTCCCTTTCTCTTTAGGTTATAGATCTTCTCTCAGATCCCTTTGCTATATCTTCTCATACACAGACCTCAGTCTGTCAGATCCCAATATCTCCTCAGAGTCTTGGATCTTCTCAGTATCTCCAACCTCTTCAGACAAAAATGAGTCTCCACATAATCTCCTCAGAATCTCCTCATTTTCTTTCTCTTTTTAAAATGACAGTTGACAGCCCCTTTTATACTTAGGGGCGTGTCGTACAGTATCACAGTGGGGTGCTCAATGCCACCCTGTCATTGGTGGGTTTGATCACCTCATCAAACTCTACTAATTTGTAAACTGCATAGTAACTCCAGAAAGTTCTACTTTCTGACAAACTCCAGATCAGGGTAGCAATCCTAGGACAATGATTCTCAACCTTGACAGTTTTCAGATGAGTGGACTCAACCTCAGAATTCCTCAGCCAGCATGAACCTGATTTGCATTGTACCCATATTTTGTTATGTTAAACAAATATTGTAGAGTTGTATTGTGTAAGCCACTTGTTTGAATAAGCTAGTATCAAAGCATAAATAAACATAGTAAGCTTGAAAGCGGTTGCATTTTTTGTAAGTTTGTATGAGTATTCTTCTGTTTTTATCTGTTGATTTGTTGTTTTAATTGTTTTTCATTTTATTTATGCCAGTTATTTATTTTTTGCTGTTTTCAACTTGTAAACTGCCTAGTCTCACAAGTGAGATGGGCAGTGTTAAGTTTGCATGAAGAGGCAGACGCAGAGTGCTTCAAGCTCTTAGTTTATTAGTGACTACAGCTCAGAACGGACCCAATTTGGCTGGGCTGCGGCTGCTACTTATAGCCAGCAGCCGCAGTTGACAGCCAATCAGAGTGCAGGGTTTTCCCACACTTTTTAAACCAATCATTTCCAACATTTTACAAGAACAGTTCAAACTAAACCAATGACTTCAAACCTACGTACATAACAGGCAGCTATATAAATTTAAACTTAAACAAACAAAAGTTGATATAATATGAATATAGCCAATATAAAGGGGGGAGGATCTTTCATCCCAAAGATTGAATGTTTATACCCATCAAAGTTTTGATAAAAATACACTGTTAACATTTTGTTTTCTCCAAAAAATATAGTGAGCATATTTTCTTGCAAAAAAAATTAAGGGCAAATCTGAAGAAGGAGCAAATCTGAAAGAGGTACATAAGTATAAAAGCAATGTTTGTTTATAACTTTGCTTTACAAAGAAAAATTCAAGAGCAAAATCTTTATAAAAAATGTGTATTCTAATAAAAAGTATCTAAAAAAGCTTTAAAAGCTATGAAGTTATAAAGAACAAGGATTAGAAAGGATTTCTGCAGCCAGACTGCACTGTACCATTTCTCCAGTAAAATGACCACAGTAAAAGACAAAAGTGAGTTTTTGAAAAACAAATAATAAATAAAAATAAATAAATCTAAAGCATAACTTTCTGTAATGAAAGACTGTCTTTTATAATACAAAACACACTGTCACGGTACCAAAGATAGATATTAAAGAGGGAAATTGCATATGGGAAGATTCTGAGCCATTCTGTAGAGTTATCAGCTTCCAGCAAAATATTCTGGAGGCAGATAAGGCTAATCCTTAAAGAAATATCAATTAAGATGGCATGAAGCTTATCAGGAAATTGGAAGATGCAGACCTTGCTTTGAAAGGAAGCTCTGTGTTCTGCTCAGGGTGTGGACAGCAACGGTTAATTTCGCTTTGCAGAGCAAAAGCTCTTAGTGCAGTAAGCATTTGACAATCTGAAACGCTGCTACCAGAGCTTCCACTTTCTGCATTACTTACTGTACATTTAATCAGGTCAGTATGAAACAAAAGCCAAATTCATGCCTGATGTAAGCAAACTGCGTTTCATGGGTGTGTAGATTGTTAGTGAAATTTTGTGGCTGTAGTGTCCGTATCGTGACATCAAATTATATGCTATACATGGGTAAACTTGCAAATTCTGTTCTATGGTTGTATGCATGGGGGCATGTAATTAATGCACATATGAATTTAATATTGTTAAATATTAAAATATTATGAAATTAAATATTAATATTGACTCTGTAAACCGCTTAGACAGGGCTGTAAGGCACTGTGAAGCAGTATATAAGTTTAGTGCTATTGCTATATTGCTATAAGCTACAAATGATCATTCAAGCCAAAACCAAGTTACTTAAGAACAAAGTCACAATTTGTTCCTTGTTTTCACTATGGTAAGAAATGTAAAGTAAAAATTTTAACAGTTCAGGTGGTTCTGTATTTGTAAGAAAACATCTTTGAGAATTTTCAGAAAGATTTTTTTAACCAATTCGACCGATCTAGTGTGACTTTTATATTATTGATCTTCTGTCTTTTTGAAACTTAACATTTCAACTTGAACTCCCAGAATTGGCTGGCTGGGGAATTTTGGGAGATGTAGTCCACACATCTTCAAATTGCTAAATTTGAGAAACACTGCATTTGAAGTCTCCAAAGGAGACAACAAAGTTCTGCTCCTTTATTTGCTTTCAGTGGATTTGTTTCTGAGGGGCAACGTGTGGAAAGCTCAGCGTTATCACAATAACGACCCGCCTTTATTGTTAATGTTTAACATTTTATTATTGTTGTGTAACTTTATTATTATTGATATTATCAATAACAATAACAGTGGGGGGACTTTTAGTTTGAGCAAAACTAAAAGAGCAGCTTTTTTTGCCATAAAAATGGGTCGAACTGCTGGTGAGAGCGAAGAAAGAGTAGCAAAAATCTAAAATAAACAGCGGGATCAGCTTCAAAAAATACGAATTGCAGAGCAACGGGGAACGCCTCCTTCCTTTTTGCGAAAGGGAAGCTCGGTGAGGCGGAACTCAATGTAGGGGAACGCAGGAGGTCGCCGGAAGGCTATTAGGCAAGGACGGCCCGGACGGACGTCTTTGAGGCGCGGACCGCGTCTCCTAGAAACCATCCAGTAGCACCCGGAAGTGGGTTGAATGTCAAGCGGCGCGGGGTTTTTTCTCCCTTTTCCGCTTTTCGGGGGGTAGCAAAAGCGAGCGGTGGTAAGTTTGGGGAACAAATGGGGGGCTGTTCACTGAAACGGGGGCAAATGAGGACACTGTAAGCCCCGCTTTTATTTGCCTAGGGTCCCTGCACCGGTCGAAGCGTAAGCACGCTTAAACTGAGTTTGCTGAATAAGCCACCATGGGATGGGGTCTCCCTTGGGATGCTGGGCCTTTCACCGACGTGAAATCCCCATGGATGGGGGTCGCCTGATACAGGAATCAAACCCAGGGATTTGGGGGGGGGTATGTGAATTGGGCCACCAAAGGTTCCTTAATTGAGTCCTGGAAGCGCCTTGATGGGGAATAGAAGAGAATAGAAGAGAAAATAGAATAGAATATTGGAATGAAGAATAGAATAGAATAGAAAATAATAGAAAATAGACTAGACTAGACTAGAAGAAAGGGACCTTGGAGGTCTTCTAGTCCAACCCCTGCCTAGGTAGAAAACCCTATACCATTTCAGACAAATGGTTGTCCAGGATCTTCTTTAAAACTTCCAGTGTTGGATGGGCGAGGGAGGTCGCCTTTTCTTTGAGAAGGAGTCTTGTAGTAGTGGAAGAAGCATTGGCAGGTTGCAAAAGGGCTGGGGTCTGCCTTGCGCTAAGCCAGAATGGGGTGGGGGTCTTTGGGGAAGGGTATTTGGGAGAAGGTGTTTGGAGCTGTTTGGGTTTTTTTTTTGTAGTTGATGGTGATTTTGTCAGTGGCATTGGTGTTCAATTGGTGTGCCAGATGCTTTGGGATTGGACATTTTTATCTACCTACTAGCTCGATACCCGCGCTTCGCTATTGAAACTACATGGTCGGGCTTAGTTTTTGAGGAGGAAAATAAGGGGAAAAAATTCTGCCTACCAGCATCCATCTGTATTCATCTGGCTAGCATCCTGTCAGTGTGTGAGAGAGTTGAGGGCTGTTTGGAAACTGAAGCTATTTGTTGTGTGAGCAAGAAGGAGACAGCAAGGAGCCTGGGTGTGGCTTAGCTCAATTGTTCTGTACTAAAACTGGTTGCTGCTGTGACACTGAAACTCCTCTGCTTGTGTTTTGCATTTGGAAGAGATTTCTTTTCAGATGGGGAAGGGGAGTAGAACTACCATTTAAATATGATGAATTATGCAAATTCCCCTTCAGTTTGTTGAAAATATCTCAAAGAAAACACTAAGTCTGGTACAATGTCACATGGAATATTTAATGAAATTTTGTTGGAGAAACATAAGAGGAAACAAGAGCAAGTGGCAACATCTAATATGGGTCATTAATGTAAGGAATTAGCCAATGTTTAGCTTTAAACTGAGTAGCTATCAACCTAAAGAGGTTACTTCCCACATTAATAATCATATTATTGGGAAAATGCATTACGTATTATATAGTTTGGATGCTGCAGGTAAAATTTAAGTCCTTTCTATCTCTAACCATTAAATCTAGTTTGGCTGTCAAGAGGTCTTTCTCACTACTCCAGAAAAAAAATCTACATTAACAAGCAATTCCTCAAACTTTCCAGGGCTATGTGGTTGCTAAGAAATCTTTTTGTGATTTCCTAGTGTGTTCTGCTATTATTCTCTTATATTTGTTTGCATTCTTTGGAACAATTTTTTTTCTGTACATTTTGGTCAATTCTCCCTCTCTGAGCATTGAGGTTTCTTATTTAAAATTTTAAAGCATACACTACCAGCAAAATGTAAAATACTCAGTTCCTGGTTTTCCTAATAAGGCATAATAGAGGCATTTCTACAGTAAGACTTAGTGAACAGTGTATGATATTTACCTCTTCACTGTTCAGCTTCTTTTTGCAAGAGTTTCCTTGGCATATATGTCATGGCTGGGAAAAAGCAGACTGGGGGATTCATATATACAGGGTAGGCTTGGCTAGAAGGAAGCACCAATATTAGTGCTCACGTGCTTAAGTACCAATATTTTGCAGAAAAATAGCCCTGTTGCAGACTTGACAGGTAACAATTTTGCAAAGCACAAATATGTCAAATGTTTATTTTTCCCAACCTCAGCCCCTCACACCTTCAACCTCAAACTGTCTACCGTGGACCTCACCCCATTCCTAAGAGGTCCTTAAAGGGGGCGTGCATAAGCGCACCAGTGTGCCTACCATCCCTGTCTTACTGTCCCCATTTATCTGTACTTACTTCCTTTGTTCTTGTTTATGTTCATACTTATACTTGTTATCTTGTACATGTTTGACAAACAAATAAAATATAAATAAATAAATAAAATGTCTTACATTCCTGGCAGCTGATCTCTTCAGCTAAGCAATGGGATGTCTAAGGTGTTTCAATGCTTGCTACTCCTAAACTTTGCTGGTGGGAGTGTTCCTACGCTGTGAATCTTATTCCTGTTTCTTCCTCCTAAGCCTGGAGATGAGTCTCCAACATTTAGCCGCACTGACAGCTGCCCCACATTCCTAAGTGAAAGGGGCTGAAGAGGAAATAGCCCCATCTCAGAAACTATAGTCCTTCTCTTCTTATAAACTACACACATATAGTGGAAAGAGCATGTATCAACCAGACACCTCTTTTCTGCCTCAAGAGACTGGGAATTCATCCATAAACAGCCTCCTGCAACACCATTTGACAGGCTCATGATTTCCCCAACCCCTGGATAAGTCAAGGCATTTTCAGTGCAAATGAATTGTCCCTTTTCCATGGCCTAAATGTCAGGTATCAGCTATACTTTATTTTAACAGAAAGTAAGAGAAACATAAATTGCATATATGCTTTCCAATCTACCTGCTGTAAAGCAACATTTCCGTTCTGCTGATTGGACCTATCACAGAGGATACAGCCCAAAGGTATTTGGTTGGTTTGTTTTTTGCATGACAACCTTGGAATGGTGCTGAAGGACAGCAGACGCTGGATACTGTAAACTGGTCTTATTGACTGTAATGTTTATGTTTTGATATTTAAGGTACTTAAAAAGATAAGAATCCGTTAGTTCCAAGGTCACGTGTCACATGTTTTGATGTCACCTTGGATTTCAGAGTGGTTGATTGGAGCGGAGAATTCAAATAAGGTGGTACTATCCCTCTTTCGTGCCTTCCACCCCCTAGGAAGTCCTACATGCCACAGCCAAAATCGCTAGCTTTTTTATTTTATTTTACTTCTTCTCTCTCCTTGTTCTTCTGATGCAGAAACCTAAAAGACAAATCATTTTGTTAGAAGGGAGGTAAGTGGTGGGATCAACATCATTTGCTAAGTGCGTTGGTGTTGGATTGCTGCTTCTTCTTATTGATTGATTGATTGATTGATTTTGTATGGCGTCACAACACAGCATCAGTACTCCCCCAAAAATTTGTGAAAACCACATATAAAATGTCTGTCAAAATGTAAAACATCAGAGCAGTGAATTGTTTTTTAAAAAACGCACAGCACGAGTGATGGATACAATTACTGTAGGTATACAATTAAATTATGTATGAGCCGTTACTCATGGGGTAGCTAAGCCTATGTCATGTAGAGGGTGCAATGTAGACTAGCCTCTTTGTGGACACCCCAGGCAATGTGACCCTGTCACAGCTAAATAGTCTATATTTTCCGGCTGCTGGATCTCACAAGGATCTCCCAGCAAGAAGAAAGCAGCAGGAATACGGAAAATACTGGATTGCTGCTAAAAGGTACAGTAACTGGGCAAGTACCAAAGCTGGCCTTGAGAACTTTTATGACTGCTGCTTTGTGCCTTCTCTGTAGGACTGTACTGATGAAATTAAGCTCCTGATAATGAAGCTGCTTAAGGTACTATTTTTGGGGGGTGGAGGGCAGTCAAGCTATTGCTAAAGACATTGGAACCTTCTACAATTAAATGCTGGGTACTCCAGCTGGGCTCTCTATAGAAACTTCCCATTAAGAACTTAATTGCTTTTTAAACTGCAAAAACGTGAGTAGGTAACACCCCATATTATGCTGGGGTTTACAGAGGGTCCTGAATTTCTTGTTTTTGAGGGTGGCATCAGCATCGTGACTTTCAGTGTCTTTGGAGGAAAAACCAGCATTTGACTTAATATCTCAGAAGAAATGCTTGCTTTTAATTAGACCACCCAGTCCTTTCTTTCAAGAGAATCCCAGTTCTGAACTAGGAAATTGCAACTGGCTTTTGAGCCAATTCATTAATCTAATCCGCCATGGCAGTCCTTGTGCTTGTTAGTTTAATCATCTGATTAATTAACTTAATTGTCCCCATGGCAGCTGTACAAAGAAATGCCACTTTATCCACATTTCATAGTTGCAAAATAATAATAACAATTGGAGACCTTTTTAGCTCCCCTTTGTCCTGTAATTGGCGATTATCTGAGAGATGGCTCTCTAACATATTTGTTCTATTATATTTAGATGCCATCTTTGTACAACTCAAGAAAGCGTACGTAATGTTCCCATCTCCTCTTTTCCTCACAAACAACCCTGTAAAGCAGGTTGGATTGAAAGAGAGAGAGAGAGAAAGCAGGAGGGAGAGGGAGGGAGGGAGGGAGGAAGAGAGAGACACACAGAGTTGGAGAGAGAGATATATATGTGTGTGTGTGTATATATATATGAGAGGGAGAGGGAGAGGGAGAGAGAGAGAGAGAAACAGAGAGAGGGGGGGGGAGAGAGAGAGAAAAACAGAGAGACAGAGACAGAGAGACAGACAGAGAGTGCCAAAATCACCAGCTGGTTTTTCTAAGGAAGGACTCAAACTCACAGCCTCCTGGTTTCTAATCCAGGACTGTAATCAACTACCTCAATCCGGCTCTTACATTTCCCCTACGCTCAAATACAGATAGTCCTCAACTTATGACCCCCATTAAACCCAATATTTCCAGCCTTCCAGAAATACCGGAAGTGCTGAAAAGGGCCCATTTTCGGCCTCTTGAGGCTTCAGAAGCTTCCCCTGAGCCTCCAGGAGGACGAAAACGGCCTCAAATGGGCCGAAAATCAGCTGGGAGGCACACGCAGTGCAGGTAAGGGGGCAGGGTGGGGGTGTTGCATGCGCATGCATAGGGGGGTGGGGCGCATTGCATTGTGGGTGCCCACATGCACACTTTCGGCACACCACAACGAAAACGTTCGTCATCACTGATCTATAGAAACAGCAACAAAAGTACTTTCTTCAGTTTAAGGTTAAACTCTTTTAATTTGCTCCAGTGCCTGAATTCAGAAAGCAGCTTGTTTATTTCAATTTTTTTTTTCCTGCTCCCTTATACATTTCAGATCTCCACATCATGGCGTTTAAAGTCTTTTTCCCTCTTTGCTGCACTTCGGCCGAAAGTGGCCTTCTGATTGGACGCTGGATTCCAGAACAGAACTCCGTTGTCATCCTGGCTGTGATCCATTTCCCTTTGATTCCCGGTCAGGTGAAGCAATACCTCTCCAAAATGCAACAAGCCACCCAAGTCCAGCTGTCCGTGTTGGGTTCTTGGACTAGCAGCCAAGAAAACCAGACTTTGCAAAGGTTCATGGGAGACCTGGGCACCATTTTTTCCCAGGGCCCCTGGATCCAACTCGGCCGGCGAAAAGACAGCAAGTTTTGGAACTGTTTGGCCACCTGGAAGGAACCCAGCAGTGGCAGCGAAGAAATCATCGTGATCTATTACGACCAGCGTAAAGTGATGCTGTCACAGCTTCACCCTCCTAACAATCACGGGGTTCCTTCCGGTCAGAAGGCAGCCGATGCTTGCAAGCTCGCTGCTGTGTTTGACACCGTTGCGAAAAGCCAATTGCTCTTCACGAAGGACCGGTATGACGAGGGACCCATCAGGCTCACCCACTGGCAGTCTGAAGGGGTGGAGGCCAGCATTATCGTGGAACTCTTGAAACAGGTGTCTGTCCCTGCATGTGCGCTGATAACGCTTCTCCTTTCCTTCGTGGCTGCCCTCTTTAAAAGCAGGTAGGTGGGTCGAATGGGAGGAAATGACAGGAAATCGTAGGATTCAAAAATTAGGAACTTTTCCCTAAGTGACAACTTAGTAGAAGGGTGTACGTTGTACCTATTTCACTTGCTCTTGAAACATCAGTGTTTCCAGTCGCAAATGCGTCAAAGGAAAACAAGAAATAGATCTTGTCGCCAACCTGATTCTCGATTCTTTCATATTGATGGGTGGCTTGGAACAGTGCTCTTCAAATCATGCCTGATCGCTCCTTTCCTGGAGCGCAGAAATCCCAGGTGCAGCATAGAGTTTTGCAATAAAACGGATTGTTTGTTTGTTTATATCCCACCTTTATTATGTTTACAAATAACTCAAGGTGGTGGACACACAAAACTTCTCCCTCCTCCTATTTTCCCCCACGACAACAACCCTGTGAGATGACGTGGGCTGAGAAAAAATGACTGGCCCAGTCACCTAGCCAGTTTTCATGCCAAAGGCAGGACTAGAACTCACTGTCTCCTAGTGGTTGACCCAAAGTCACCTAGCCAGTTTTCATGCCTAAGGCAGGACTAGAACTCACTGTCTCCTGGTGGTTGACCCAAAGTCACCTAGCCAGTTTTCATGCCTAAGGCAGGACTAGAACTCACTGTCTCCTAGTGATTGACCCAAAGTCACTTAACCAGCTTTCATGCCAGAGGCAGGACTAGAACTCACTGTCTCCTAGTGGTTGACCCAAAGTCACCTAGCCAGTTTTCATGCCAGAGGCAGGACTAGAACTCACTATCTCCTAGTGGTTGACCCAAAGTCACCTACCCAGCTTTCATGCCAGAGGCAGGACTAGAACTCACTGTCTCCTAGTGGTTGACCCAAAGTCACCTAGCCAGTTTTCATGCCAGAAGCAGGACTAGAACTCACTATCTCCTAGTGGTTGACCCAAAGTCACCTACCCAGCTTTCATGCCTAAGGCAGGACTAGAACTCGCTGTCTCCTAGTGGTTGACCCAAAGTCACCTAGCCAGTTTTCATGTCTAGAACTCACTGTCTCCTAGTGATTGACCCAAAGTCATTTAACCAGTTTTTATGCCTAAGGCAGGACTAGAACTCGCTGTCTCCTAGTTTGTAGCCTAGTGCCTTCACCACTAGACACACTGGCTCTCAGAAGTTAACTCAGAAGTGGGAGTTTAGCAGTTGCAAGGCCCCATGTTGCTGACTTTCCATCCAGGCTAAGGCCTCCCAGGGTTTCAAATGGAAGAGCCTCAAAATGCCAACCTCCCACACCCTCCCAATCCTGAGTGGGTGTGGAATTAAAAAGCTTTTGGGGTGAGCTTATACTTTAGAGCGGAGTAGGCCATCAGGGAGGATCTGGTTGTACTGCCAAGAGGGATTGAAGTTTGGTTTCCAAGCTGGCAAAGGGAAGCTTGATTAATTCCATTTGAATAGTATCTTCTCAGCCATTCAAACCTTAGCAAGTTCCGCCTCGGGCTACGAAAACAGAAACCATAGGCAGGTTTCCAACTGAGTAATACTGTCGTAAAAGATTACAGCTAAGGTATTCATACTATCTGTTGGAAGTAGAAGCCTATTAGCTTTCACATGTATTTGAAATGCCTGTGGGGGGGCCTTTGGAGAAACGACAGTCTTGTGCATACAGATGACTAACATCAGCCTGGTTTAACGCATTTTCTGTTCAGTTAATCAATGGTTATTTGTGAAACATTCGTTGAAAGTTAGATTGTTGAACTGCTAAAGAAATGGGCTGAATGTTGCTCACGTCCTCAGGATTCTTGCTGCCATACAGGGAATCTTGGACCTAATGGATGATGAGAACTTGTGGCCTTTTTCCTGAGATAAAGTCAGGAAAACATACTAGGATAGACAAAATGTGTGGACTTCAAATTCCTAGAATTCCCCAGCCAACATTCCCTGCGCTCCCAGAATTCCCCAGTCAACTTTAAACATGTGGATTTCAATTCCCAGAATTCCCCAGCCAGCATTCCCTGCGCTCCCAGAATTCCCCAGTCAACTTTAAATGTGTGGGCCTCAACGTAGGGCCTTGGTGGCTCAGGCTGTTAAATGCCTGCATTTAAGTTCCAGCTGCCTACAATTACTGTAGGCTCGAATCCCACCAGGCTCAAGGTTGACTCAGCCTTCTATCCTCTCGGGGTAGGTAAATTGAGGACCCAAGATTGTTGGGGGCAATAAGCTGACTTTGTAAAAATGCCGCTTAGTAATAAGTAGGCATATACAATGGAATGAAGGCTATTGCTGAGCACACTGGGTTGTATCCCAAAAATTGTAAGCCACCCTGAGTCTTCGGAGAAGGGTGGCATATAAATGTAATTTAAAAAAAAACTCCCAGAATTCCCCAGCCAGCATTCCCTATACTCCCAGAATTCCCCAGTCAATTTTAAAGGTGTGAACTTCAACTCCCAGAATTCCCCAGCCAGCATGTTGAAGGTGAGTTCTGTGCTATCTACACAAGATCCCTTCGTTCTTTAATCAAAGTTGCATCTTACCAGTTTTTCTATAGGAAGTAATTGAGCTTTGCCAATACAATTAGAAGAACGAGCATTGCAAATGGAGGTCAGTTTATATTTAAAATGCTGTATGTTTTGAAAGTCAGTTTGACTTTGGTTAGGGCATCAGCCTAGAAACTGGGAGGCCATCAGTTCTAGCCCTGACTTTGGCATGAAACCAGCTATCTGATTTTATTTTATTTTTTATTTTATTAGACTTGTATGCTGCCCTCTCTCCCTAAGGACTTAGGGCGGCGAGTCCTGAGTCCTTAGGGGCTCAATCTTTGGCCAGTCACTTTCTCTCAGCCCTAGGAAGAGGGTATTGGCAAACCACTTCTGAAAAAACTGGCCAAGAAAACTGCAAGGGACTTCCCCAGGCAATCTCTGAGAATCAGACGCGATTGAACCATGGGGGGAACGTGTTAAGTTTTATCATGCAGGCTACAAAGAATGATATGGATGTGAGCGAGGCGGTTACCTTCATTGTACATTTAAGGTTCTTGGGTTGCTCTTTCATGCCATCTCTTGGTTAGAAAGGATTACTTTACGTTTATCTTTTTAAAAGAGCCAGTTTTACTTGTCTATGGAGATTCTCAGTCATCCAGGTTGTGGTTGTCCCAAAGGTACTTTTTTAAGAGGCTGAAGAAGCTTCTTTGATGAGAAGCGAAACATCTTCAAAGAAAAACCAGGAAGTCCAGTTGAAAAGCATCTTTGAGACGGGAAGTTCACTTGTGATCTTCCCTACTGAGCATACACAAACCTATTTTGTGGCAAATAGGTCTATCAGGATGTGCATTAAAAGGACATCACTTAACAACTCAATTCTTTGGACAGGGGCTGAAGAAAAGATAATACCTTATGAAAAGTGCAAAACTGCTTGTAAACTTTGTTTTTAGGAGCTGGGCAGTGGGCTCTTTACACAGGGAAAGTCGACCAAAAGTATCCGAGGAGGACAGAAGAATTGCAAAATAATTCAATATGTCCCTTTCACTGCAGACAAATATAAACTCTGGAACAAGCTGAGGAAAAATATCAGTCTGGCTTTTCCAAGGTCATGTTTTAATTTAAACCATTAATCCTTTAGCATTTTTTGTAAGTGTCATCAAACATTATAGCACCACATTGCTAATCTTATGTTCGTCTTGTGGATCAGAAATTGCTTAAAACGAGTATGTAGGATAAACATAATTGTACGGGGATATGAGCAATCACTCCATAAAACTATTTTTGGATAGACAAAATCTGTCACAGGATGTTACACTAATGTGCTAACTGGGAGCCACTTTGTTTTCCAGAACTTTTTATTCGATTTGCAAACTTTCCTATGTTTATCAGAACTCTTGATAATTCACTTTTGAGCCCATTTCTCTCTTCATGGAGACTTGTATAGAAATTGTGCAATATTTCTGACATTCCTCAGACTCTCTAAAGTCTAAACCCTCAGGATTGGGCATTTTAGGTACATAATGGTCTCCGTTTGGGGAATGAGTTGGGGAATGAGTTTGTGGTTAATTTGTTCAAATTCATTCAATAGTTAAAAATATGAAATGACGAGTTCCTAAGAGCACACAGGTCGTGCTCACTTAACAATCCTTGAATGGCAAAATCCCAAACAGTTACAGAAAATCGACCACGTATTCAAGTACAAGCTCTGGAGAACTACGGTAGTGCTTTATTAAAGAGAAAAGCTTGGCATTTTTCTGACAGTCTTAAGCAAGAATAATTATTCCAACCGTACAAAGGGTTTTCTGATTCTGTACTGCAGCCTTTCACCCATTAATACAGGATTGATATATTCTTTCATAAAAATAGTTGACATTTCTGGAAATTGGAATAGGCCGTTCAAAAAAACAAATGACTCCCAACAAATGCTAGTTTTTTTTAAAAAATAGTTTGGGCATAAGATTGTTTGCTTTTTGCTGATTCATAGGCTGGAAGCATACAAAATAAAACCCTGAAAATATTATCGGATCCATTACATCCCTTAACTGCTCCTTCCCATTAGCAAGGCCTGGAACAGGGAGATTAAAAGCTAAATGATTCTCGTCTGATCCTGACAAACCGGAGAGAAAAAAATAGTCACTACAGCTATAATCTGGAGTGGGTATATTTTATATAAGCAGCGTGTTTCAAGTTCAATGGAATATGGAGCCATTTCAGCCTGGCTTAATTTATATCCTGCCTTTGCGTTTGGAACGCTCGTATTCAACCCATAAATAGAATAATAAGAGGAAATGAAATCCCATCAAGCTGAAGAGGGAAATGCAAGCCACATGAACCTGAGGTCATGCATTGCGCATAAGCAACCATTCCTCAAAATTAACTTGTTTTATTTTTTTATTCCTTCCACCAATTTCCTAGGGATTCTATCTGGGGAGGCTGTACTTGGTAGCTAGATAATGCTCCATTTGAAGGATCACGTTTGTTCACTGTGGCCCATTTGCCTCTTCTTTTTACCTGTCAGCTTTCTGATACTTTGTTATTACTGTACCTTCAAGTGGCATGAAATAGACCATGCCACTTGGGCTCCTGTGCCAAAAATTGGGCTCCTGTGCCAAAACTTGTGTGCGTGCTTGCATATGCACGCTCATGTGCCAGCACCCAGAAGGCAATGTGCGCCCCTCCTCATGTCCCCTACGCATGTGTGTTCAATCTCCCATCCAACCCTCCGCTACCCCCTTACCTGCACTGTACCTCACAGCTGATTTTTGGCCAGTTTGAGGCCTTTTTCCCAAAGGCTTGAGGAAGGCTTCTGCAGGCTTCTGCAAGCTTTGCAGACCGAAAACTAGCCCCGTTTCATCACTTCTTGTTTTTCCAAAAATACCAGAAGTGATGTAGTTTTCAGCCTACAAAGCTTGCAGAAGCCTGCAGAAGCCTTCCTCAAGCCTTGGGAGGCTGAAAAAGGCCTCAAACTGGCCGAAAATCAGCTGTGAGGCGCAGTGCATGCGCAGTGAGGTAAGTTTGCAGCTCGTGTGCCAGCACAAATAGCTCTGCGTGCCACCTGTGGCACACATGCCATAGGTTCACCATCATGGAAAGAGACATTAGTCTGCATGAATGTATGTTCAGGATGTATCAAAAGTCAGACCCCACAGGCCAACAACGAGCCATAGAAGACATCACATTAGAATTTGCAAATGTGTTAAACTATATTTAAGAATGTTCAAAAGTCACATATTGAAGAAGTCAGGAAATTGTTGTTATTTGTTGGGCCAAGCCCAAGAACAACAAAGACCTTGGGTATCTTCTAGTCAAACCCCCTGCTCAAGCAGAAGACGATGCCATTCCAGACAAGTCCAATCTCTTCTTAAAAGCCTCCATTGTTGGAGCACCCACAACTTCTGGTGGCAAGTAGTTTCACTGGTTAATCAGTGTCAAGAAATTTCTCCTTAGTTCTAGGTTGGATCTCCCTTTGACTGATTTCCATCCATTGCTTCTTGTCTTGACTTCTGATTCTTTGGAAAACAGGTTGACCCCCCCTTCTTTGTGGCAGCCCCTCAACTACTGGAACGTTGCCATCATGTCACCCTAGTTCTAGACTAGAAATACGCAATTCCTGCAACCGTTCTTCATGTGTTTTAGCCTCCAGCCCCCTAATCATCATTGTTGCTGTTCTCTGCACTAAATCCCACATCTAAATCCCAGCTGGGAATATCTGGACTTCGGAACTGTTGCGATTTTTTTGTCCTTGGAAGGACACGGAGGGTGCATTTTTTTATTTTATTTTATTTTATTTATTTATTTATTTATTTATTTATTTATTTATTTATTTTAATTTATTTATTTATTTATTTATTTATTTAGACTCCCTAGGGACTCAGGGCAGCTCACAGTATAAAATCCCAATACAATAAATTAATTAAAAATAATTAAATCGCAAGTCTAATAACTCTAAACCCATAAAAATACAACTAAAATCCCTTAAAAACCTACCCCAACCCGTTTCAGTCCAGGCCAGCCTGCTGAAACAGCCAAGTCTTCAGGTCACAGCGGAAGGAGCGGAGGTCCGGGGCCAAATGAAGCCCCAAGGGGAGCTGATTCCACAGGGTGGGTGCTCCCACAGAGAAGGCCCTCCCCCTGGGCGCCGCCAGCCGACATTGTCTATGATTGAACAAAGCACGGTGGTACCTTTGCATGTAAAGCTTATACATTTATTTATTGCAATATATATATCCCGCAGCAATCCATCCAGTTCCTGGGAGCAAGCACATCTTCTAATTGCTTTGTATATATCTTGTGTGATTTGATTTTACAGACCGCAACTCTTATCCCGCATCTCTGTTGTCCTCTCCAGATATGAAATACTAGATCTTTGAAAACGTGTTAATGAAGAGACTGCACTTGTCACTTCCAAGCACCAATTTTTAGCTCCAGCAGTTGCTCTTAATCACACTTGTGGACATAATTTATTAGAAGGCATTGGGAGGAAATAACCCCTTGTAATTAGCCTTCAGGAGATGACACTGTGATGCTTCTAAAAGTGCATCGTTAATTTTGAAATGTCATACGGAATTGAACTTACCAGAGCTATGCCAGTTTATTGTCCAAGTGAGCGATGGCATATTTTAATCAACCTTCCAGGGTAAAATTCCCAGCTGGGATTTCGGGGAGTAAAGTTTTGATTTAGGCCATGAGTTTGATACTGTCAGCTACAGGTAGTCCTCGACTTGTGACCCCAATCAAGCCCCAAATTTTTCTTGCTTAAGGGAGACATTTGTTAAATGAGTTTTGCTCCATTTTTGCGACCCTTTCTCGCCCCCAGTTGTTAAGGGAGTCCCTGCGTTTGTTAAATTAGTAACCCGGCTTTTAAGTGAATCTGGCTTCCCCACTTGGCTTTGCTTGTTGAGAAGGTCACAAAAAGAGGCCAAGTGACTCCAGGACACTGAGACCGTCATAAATATGAACCAGTTGCCAAGCATCCGAATTTTGATCAGGTGACCACGAGGAAGCTGCAACAGTCATAAGTGTGAAAAAACAGTCCTCACTCAGTTTTTTCAGTGCCGTTGTAATTTTGAGTGGTCGCTAAATGAACTGTTGTAAGTTGAGGACTACCTATAAAATGCCTTTGTCCAACACCCAAAGGAATACTACTGTGTTGCTTTCTGAGAAGGAAGTTGGATCCTTCATTAGCAATGTTGGTTTCATTGGGGTGCACGTCTGTTTTTGTTTTTTTTTTGCTCCAGGGCTCTGACATTTTGGCCCCTGTCCTTCGTCTGGAGCAAACTTTCCACTTACGAGCAGTTGAGGCATCGCTTCCAGCACCTCCAAGTCATCAGCAGTGAGAAGGCGGCTTCAGATCAGGCCCAAGCGATGAGGTAAGAATTCCGCTGCACAAAATTGTCTGTATGCCAATAGGCTCCAGATGATCGATATCCAAAGATACTACAGGAATGTTGACTTACAACAGTTCCTTTAGCGACCATTCAGAGTTACAGCATCACTGAAAAAAGTGACACCAACAGACACATCAATCTACTGTCAGGCTATGAACCCCTCAGAATCCAAATCAACCACACAGCTAACCAGAGACCGCAACGACCCTCAACCAACCCGTTCAGAGAGAGAGAGGGAGGGAGGGAGGGAGGGGGAAAGAGAGAGAGAGAAAAGAAAGAAAGAAAGAAAGAATGAAAGAGAAAGAGAAAGAATGGAAAGAAAGAGAAAGAAAAAAAAAGAAAGAAAGAAAGAAAGAAAGAAAGAAAGAAAGAAAGAAAGAAAGAAAGAAAGAAAGAAAGAAAGTTATCAAACTAAGGCATGATCATGAAGTTGTCATTTTGGTGCCAGTAGGTTTATATGCAAAGGGACTCTCTTGATATTGTGGTATTGTCTTTGTGTGTGTGTGTGTGGGAGTGAGAAGTTTTTTTATAAGTGAGAATAGAACATTCTGGTTCCCAAAATATAGTTGTGCGTGTGGGCACGCTTCTCATTGTTTCTGGAAACATTCTGTTCCATTGTGTTTATATTTTGTGGTGCTGCACCTGAGACAATCACATTGGACTGAACATTTTGGGCTTCCCCCCCCTGCTGCTGCCCCCGTACCACTGCCCACACAACTTCCATTTCTATCCAGCAAATGAGAGAGTTGCCCAGGAAACAGAGGCTGGCATGCCAACCCCGGCACAGCTGTAGGGAATATCTGTACAGCACCTGCCTCTGCGTGGTTGCAGAAACCTCAAATGTCTTTGGAGGACTCCTGGATTCTACTTTTCCCTTTACATGTAGTCCTTGCTTTACCACCATTCGTTTAGTGACCATTCAAAGTTACAACGGCACTGAAAAAGGTGACTTGCAGCCATTCCTCACAGTTACGACCATCACAGCATCCCCACAGTTGTGGTGTAGCATATTTGGAAAATCTAGCCAATGGCGTCTTATTGTAGGAGGGGACCAGACTGAACCCGAGGGAGAGGTCAAAGGCGTTATCAGTCATGAGTCCCTGAGCACCCACAAGAGATCTAAGTCTAGTCCACCTTGAATTCCTTTCTATTCTTATCTCCCGCTTGTTTCCCTTGACCGCTAGTAGTTCAGATTCTTGTGGAGAATTTTAGCTTGCATTAAATCTATATATATAAAAGTGAAATGCCATTCACGCATCATCACAAAATCTCCAGAACTATAAAGCCTACAAACTTGACATTTGGCACATATGTTCCTCTTGGCTTCTAAGTGCTCACTAAGAAAGGATTTTTCGAAATGACCATCAGAGCATTAGTATTTCGTATATTATTATTAACACACTTTGATGCTAAGGAGTTCTACTCCCTCTCCCCACCTGAAAAGAAATCTCTTCCAAATGCAAAACAGAAGCAGAGGAGAGGAGTTTCAGTTTCAGTTTCACAGCACCAAGCAGCTTTAGTACAGAACAGTTGAGCTAAGCCACACCCAGGCTCCTTGTTGTCTCCTTGCTCACACAGCAAATACTGCTTCACTTTCCAAATAGCCCCCAACTCTCTCACACACTGACAGGACGCTAGCCAGATGAATACCGATGGATGCTGGTAGGCAGAGGCAGAATTTTTTCTCTCCTTATTTTCTTCCCCAAAAACTAAGCCCGACTACATAGTTTCGTAGCAAAGCACGGGTATCGAGCTAGTCTTTATATACAATTGAACTGGCTGGATCTCCTGATTTCCCCTGGTGTTTGACACCTATTCAACAAACAATGGTACATATAAACTTGGTTCTCATCCTAAAAGAAAAGCTTGAACGTGTCTGGATTTGGAGGGACGCTTAACTCTACCCGACATAGCAAACAGTGGTTTTTTTTCCCAACACAGAAAAGCCAACATCTTTATATCTCTCCTCATCGACGTGGCTCTGGGCGTCCTGCTCATGTCCTGGTTGTATCAAATGAACTGGATCGGTTATCTTGCCAGTGGCCTCGTCCCAATGGCTGATGTAAGTTGTCTTTGTGCGCATCCTACACCGAAGTTTAACTCCGCCTGGTCATAGTAGTGGTAGCCCGCAGTCGAGTCACAGTCGAGTCTGACACTGGGAATTAGACCAGAGTTCCCCAATGTTTCCGGTTTTGTGGACCAAGTGGGGTGGGGAGGAGAGGGGATGATTTCCACAAACGGCTGGCAAGTGTGCACAGCTCCATTGTGTAAGTGAAGATGAGTGTGTGTGTGCACACACCCTTGCTGGCCATTTCCACAGCCCAGTTGCAAGCCCCCCACACACCTCATGGCCCCACAGGTTGGGAGATCCCTGAACTAAACCCTGCAGCTTAGTCTAGCAAATGTTGATTTAAATTCTCCCTTGCTTAACATGTGTGCATGTAGTCCAGAGGTGGTATTCAGCAGGTTCTGACCAGTTCTGGAGAACCGGTAGCGGAAATTTTGAGTAGTTTGGAGAACCGGCAAATGCCACCTGACCGGCCCTGCCCACATCTATTCTACGCCCCCCGAGTCCCAGCTGATTGGCTGGGTCTTCTTTGCTTGCCCTGCACAGGAGAACGGAGCTGGAAAGCAGGTTAGTGGGGTGGGGAGGGAATGGAGATTTTGCAGTAACTTTCCCCTGCCACACCCACCAAACCGGTAATAATTTTTTAAATCCCACCACTGATGTAGTCCCCAAGGTGCTTTTTTTCCCAGGAGGCAACTGGACTTCCTTGTTTTTTTCTTTTGAAGACATTTCGCTTCTCATCTAAGAAGATTCTTCAGCTTTGACTGGGTGATGGTGGGGAATGGAACCTGTGGGAGCTGAAGAAGTCTTCAAAAGAAAAAACAAAAAAGTCCAGGTGCCTCCTGGGAAAAAAAGCACCTTTGGGACAACCATGACCTGGATGGCTGAGAATCCCTACAGGCATATGTGCATGTAGTTGGTGTCCACTCCAGATGGGTAGTGGTGGTGATTCATTCATATTTCAGTCTCTGCTGCCTTCTAACTCTTCTTCGCCAAAGAGCTGCAAAGCAGTAGAGAGCAGACCAGTTTCTTATCTATCAAGCAATCATGACTTAGATGTTGGTTTAAATATATAAGCACCTTCCCGCCCGCCCTTCTCTTCAGTGGAGTGTGGACCAGAGAACTTTTGAATAGCTTGTCCCATATTAGCTGGGACTTTGACTGAGTTTCCATCTCCGGCTTCCTCTTTTGACATCAGATGCTTCACTTAATAATTGCAAATAAAGGCCTGAGCTACTTCAGATTCCTTTCCCTCTGATCCAGGATCAAGTGTTTATCCTGGATTCCCTCCAAAGGCTGTGTGACCACAATGTCACTGTGGACTAGCTTGCAGAGCCACAGCCGTCAGAAAGGTTAGAGTGTTCCTACCACAAAAATGCTTCTCTTATGCAGTTCGTTGTTCATTCTTTTATAAAAGCATTGCACTACCCATTTTAGGATAGATAGATAGATAGATAGATAGATAGATAGATAGATAGATAGACAGACAGACAGACAGACAGACAGACAGACAGACATGGATAGATAGACAGACAGATAGATAGATAGATATGGATAGATAGATGATAGATAGATAGATAGATAGATAGATAGATAGATAGATAGATAGATCTGATCCAAGTTGAATTGATTTCAAGCCCAGCCAGAGAGAGGAAGATTGGTCGTGGTGGCTGTGGTTGTTATTCCCATGATGAATTCTTGCGGCTTTTGACTGCTTAAAAGCTCTGTGGCAAATATATACGAGACCTTTCCCTCCATAAATTGTAAGAACTTGTGATCCATAGCCAAATACTGATAAAAAAAAATTACATCCCTCGTGTAAAATGCCATTCCTCTGTTCTCCTTCTTCCTGCCTCTCTAGTTTCCGTTCCCATTAACCGTCCTTAGCCCCAAGTCCCTGGGCACCAAAGTCATTCTTCCCCCTCCCCCAATCCAGGCTGAGAAACAGTGTCCTTATTTGCTATCATGGTTTCATTGTGGCTAGTAGTAACCCATATGCAGAAAACTAAAATCTGGCCAGCAAAGATCCCAGTGGGATTTAAAGGTAAATTGAGGACCCAAGATTGTTGGGGGCAATAAGCTGACTTTGTAAAAATGTCGCTTAGTAATAAGCAGGCATATACAATGGAATGAAGGCTATTGCTGAGCGCATTGGGTTGTGCTCCAAAAATTGTAAGCCGCCCTGAGTCTCCAGAGAAGGGCGGCATATAAATATGAATTAAAAAATAAATAAAAAATAAAAATTTTAACATAAGCCTGGCTGGGGAATTCTGAGAGTAGAAGTCCGCCTATTGTGAAGTCTGCCATGGTTGAGAAACACTGTATTTTGATCAGTGATGGGATTCAATTTTTTTTACTACCATTTCTTTGGGCGTGGCTTGGTGGGTGTGGCTTGGTGGGCATGGCAGGGAAGGATACTGTAAAGTCTCCATGCCCTCCCCACTCCTGGGGGAAAGTTACTACAAAATCTCCATTCCCTCCCCACCCCATTAACCTGCTTTCCAGCTCCATTCTCCTGTGCAGGGCAATCAAAGAAGACATAGCCGATCAGCTGGGACTCAATGGGAGGCAGAGAATAGATGGGGGTGGGGCCAGTCAGAGTAGGATTTGCCAGTTCTCCGAACTACTCAAAATCTCTGCTACCGGTTCTCCAGAACTGGTCAGAACCGGCTGAAGACCATCTCTGATTTTGATGCTTCCAATGTATTTTCCTTTCCATGAGTTAAAAAAAGGGAATAAAACCATTCAGGATATTTTAGCTTTTTAGAAGACCGCTCTTTATTCTTTACAAGCTGTTTTCCACTGATGCTGCTAATCTCTTCCTTTTTCGGCAGCATATCGCCCAGCAGCTCCAGAACCTCTTGCAGTGGCTGATGGGCGTGCCAGCTGGTCTAAAAATGAACAGAGCTTTGGATCAGGTGCTGGGCCGCTTTTTCCTTTACCACATCCACCTCTGGCTTAGTAAGTGCCCTTCTCTTCCTTGCGACAAACTCCTTTGTGCCAGTTGAAGAAAATCAGCTGATGCCATCTGATAGTTTAGACTACAAATCCTATCATCCTTGGCTTTGATGGCTGGCAGGCCCCAGGCCAGAGAAAGCAAGAACATCTGAATGTATTGTTGAATGATGAATCTCTTGTAGAGGTTCTAGAAGCTGTGTTCTGGAACTGGGGACCTAAGATTTAAGAATAGGACATGGCACCTTAGAGTTGTATGTCTCATTCTTGTCTAGGTTTTTATGCAACTCTCTCTGATACCCAACAAGCACATAAATAGATTATAAATTTATAGATTTATAAATTACCTATTATTAAAATATTACTATTTTTATCTATTTCGTATGTATATCCTTCTGTGAGCCGCCCCGAGTCCCCCCCCGGAGACGGGGCAGCATATAAATCCAAATTAAATAAATAAATAAAATAAAATATCTCCTTCAACTTATGACTATAACCTTGTTGCTTGTATCTTTATGATCTATATTGTTTTAGTTTTCTCGTGGGATTCTAATTGCTTATTTAGTATCCTATGACTATCACTAAGTATTGTATCTTACGATTCTTGATGAATATATTTTTATGTACACTGAGAGCTTACGCACCAAAGACAATTTCTTGTGTGTCCAATCACACTTGGCCAATAAAGAATTCTATTCTATTCTATTCTATTCCTGCATTCTATTCTATTCTATTCTATTCTATTCTATTCTATTCTATTCCATCTTCTATTCTATTATTTTTTCTTTTCTTATAGAGGTCATGCTTGTTTGTTCTTTGGACTGTTAGTGAGATACAAAGACGTTGTCATTTTAGGCTCTGTTTTGTTTATTCTTTTGTTTATTCTTTTCATTGTTCAGTAATTCCAAACCCTTGATGACCCAATGGCCATTGTTTCATCAGGATTGCATTGACTGTTCCTTTAGAGTGTTATAGACTCAGGCTTGGGTCATCAGTGATGGTATCTAACCATCTTTTCTTTCGGTCTCTTTTTTCTGTTCGATTTTTTTAAGCATTGGGAATCTTCACCATTGACTCTTACCTTGGCATGATGCACCCAAAATTTCTAAGTTTTAGTTTCACCTCTAGGCCTTGCAGTTGTTACAGGCCTGGTGTTACAACACCTGAACACTTGTTCTTGACAAGCAGGCAAAGTTGAATTCAGATATCAGATTTCATTTGTTTCTCAACAAGCTATAATCTTTATGGTTATCACTTCCACTATCGTTTTGTAAGAGATTTGATCTTTATCTTGGTGGAGGTAGAAAGTTTCGGGGCTATTTGCAGGAATGGTTGCAGATTTGTCTAGTCTAGTAAAAAGAAGACCTAGGGGTGACATGATAACATTGTTCCAATATTTGAGGGATTGTTAGCCAAGAAGAGAGTGGTCAACCTATTTTCCAAAGCGCCTGAAAGCAAGGCAAGAAGCAATGGATGGAAATTGATCATAAAGAAATATCCAACCTAGAACTAAGGATAAATTTCCTGACACTGAGAACAATTAACCAGAAGGACGGCTTGCCTTCAGATGTTGTGAATGCTCCAATATATATGTTTTTAAAAAGAGACTGTCTACTACCACTTGTCTGGAATGGTATAGGATCTCCTGCTTGAGGAGAGGGTTGGCATAGAAGACCTGCAAGGTCCCTTCCAATTCTGTTTTATTATTTGTGATAACTCCCATTGAAGAGAGATGGTTGCTCTTTTTGAGTGCTGCTGTTTCCTTGTACAGGCTACATCCATCTGATGTCTCCATTCATTGAGAAGATCTTGTGGTACGTCGGCTTGTCAGCCTGCCTTGGCTTGACTGTGGCCCTTTCCATCCTCTCGGACATCATTGCACTCCTGACGTTCCACATCTACTGTTTTTATGTCTATGGAGCCAGGTGGGTGTGCTAGGTTCACTCGGTTACCAGGCAAACAATTAATCAGGGGAACGACTGGCCTCCAGAAGTTGTGGGTGCTCCATCACTGGAGGTTTTTAACAAGAGGTTGGACAACCATTTGTCTGAAATGCTGTAGGATCTCCTGCTTGTGCGTGGGGGTTGGACTAGAAGACCTCCAAGGTTCCTTCTGTTATTCTGTTAAAGAAGTTCTCCTCATCTTCTATTAAATGGGGGTGTAATTGTGTTTTGTAACTGTGGACAAAAACAAGACATTGGCCTGCCTAAAAATCTTCCCAGGCTCATCCGTTAAGGTTTCTCAGACCAGGACAGCTCCTTCTGCTCCTTCTCTCCTGTGCCTTAATTCAACAGAATTAAGAATTCTATTAATATTCTATTAAGAATAGAGTGAAGAAGAGACAACCATTTGTGTGAAATGGTATAAGGTTTGCTGCTTGCGCAGGTGTTTGGACTCCAGGGGCCCCTCCAACTCTGTTATTGTGTTATCAATAGTTTCAGTTTGATTAAACCACTTGACTTCCCATCTGGAAAACTGTCATGCCCCTGGTGGAGACTGACTCCGAGGAAGAGGAGGAACAGCCAACAGGGAGTGGGAGTGTGGCTCCAGAGGTGATGGAGGAGGCTGAGGAAGGGCAGAGGCCAGCTGAGCAATCAGAGGAGGATCCAGGCCCATCTCCTATCCATCCCAAGGCACGCAGGGAAGAGAGGATCAGGGAAAAGCGTGGTCTACTCGGGAGGAGAGGGCCATGATCCTCCTCAGGGCTTACAGCTGGGAGCTATGTATATAAGTTTGTAACTGCGTATTCAGAATTGGTGGAGTCAAAGTTAGTGTTTCCTTTGAAGGAGGTTTATCTTTGTTGGAGTTCTTCCCAAGGACTTTCCCCGGCTATCTGCTTGGAACGTATAATTACTTATCTTGGTTTGCTTCGGAACTCTCGCCGAGGTGATTTGTTCTTGTTTTTCTTTTGCCTCCTTATTTACTTTTGGGAATTTAAACTGTGACTAATAAAACAGTTAAGTTGAAGGCATTGCCGGACTTTAATTCATGTTCTGGGTTTTGGGTTATTTTGAGAGACTACGGGTCATCACATAAACTGTATTTTGAATGCAAATGTTAGAGAAACCAAAACCTGGTTTCTTTAAAAAAAATACGTTCCGGGGATGACAGCCCAAAAGTAAAACAAACCTCCATAGAAGGAATCATAAGAGATTGGAAAAAACAATCTCTCATTGTGGGAAGCAAGTCAGAAAGAAATTAAGGGAGATGGGCAGGCAGATGTGGAATTTGGAGGATAGTACAGATTAAAGATAGCATCTTTAACTTATGGCTAAATCCAGAGCAAACAGACAAATGAAACCAGATATGGATGATATATTTCCTACACATGCCTCCTAGCAGACTTGAAAATGTCCCAAACATTGAGTGCCTCCGGCAGGCTTATGCTTACCAAAAATACAAAAATGCCAATATTAGCGTCAGAAGCAAAGAAGCAAGCTAAGAGTTGCCAGCGCATTCCATTTCTGATCCCTCCATTAAGCAAGCCTGCTTTATTGATTTCCATTTGAAAAGGCTTTTCTTTTTAAGTAGCCAAAACCAAAATAAAAAGAACCCCAACCCTCTCTCTTTGAGAAAGCATATAGGAAGTCATGGGAATCACATCCTTAGGCCACTTTTATATGTGGGAATTTTCTCACACGGCAGTTGGTTCTCAGACTGTACTTTTCCCCATTGCCCTGACCTCAGGATCTCCCATTACCCTTGCTAATAAGCCCAGCAACCAACCCACACAATTTTCCATACAGATGTGCAAGAAAGATTATTGCTGTCCTATTCAGACTGTGGCTGGGTCTCATAGCCAAAGATTCCTGTTCTCTTGCAAGTGCTGTCCCACCCAGGCAACTCTTATAGGGGTGGGCAATTCTAACGTGGACCACCCATATGGCAGCATCCAGAGCATAATCTAAACTCTGCAGCCAACATCTGGGGACCAAGCCAGAGTACAAGTAATCCTTGTTTGCTGACCATTTGAAGTTATGACAATGTGGTGGACATGCGTAGAAGCTAGAAGATACTGGACAAAAATACATACATGGTTGGAAAAAGATGATGCAGCAACATATTGATTTAAAACCTGAAATATTTCTTTTGGGGATTATACCTGAAAATTATAGTAAAGAGAATGTATATTTAACTATCCATGTACTGACTGCAGCTAGAATTGTATTTGCACAAAATTGGAAAAGTGAAGAGATTCCGAATGAAGAAAATGTGATTAGAAAAATACTAGACTGTGCAGAAATGAATAGGTGAACATTAACAATCCAAGAGAAGGAAGAAACAGAATATCATATAATATGGGATTCATTTTATCAATGGTTGGAAAATAAATATGGAAGTTAGAAACTAAAGAAGGCTAGCAAAAAATAGTAAATATGTGGTAAGAATTAAAAACGTTAAGATGGGGAATGTTGGAAAATTAGATATATGATGTAGATTAGTATGATGTAAGAATAGACTATTAAAGTAAAAGCAATGAATATGTATAAACTATAATGGTTATTGCACAAGATATGTATACTCAGATGACACAATGTTCAGATGGAAGATGGAATGTTTGTACAAATGACCACTGCAAAACAAAGATAAGATCCAGTTGGTCATGTAAGTGCCTCGACTTACGTCCATCATGACTTATGATGGAAAATCAGTTGTGGTCTTAAGGCAAGGGTTACCTGTAATGCTTTGTGGAAATGTGAAGGAGAAGTTCTTAGCCTAGAGTGGAACTGCTGGCTGAAGGTGAGAAATTGCAGCTTAGAACTCATCTTGGGGGAGGAAAACATTGAGGTCAAACTCTTAGCTCTACATCTGCTATTTCTCAAGAGAAAGCAAACACTGGCAAGATTCTTGTAAACTTTCATCAACAGTAAATGCATTTCTTTGACCCATTCTGGTAGCTCTTCTGGTTGTTTGTCTTTGTTATTTGAATGGATAACAGCCTTTGTTATTTGAATGGATACCTCTAGAACTGAGGGGCCCATTCAAATAACAAAATTTACTCTGCTAAACAAATAATCTCCTCAACACTGTTCAACTATTTACGAAGTTTGCACTACTATTACTATTAATCTCCTCATCACTCCTTATCACCCATCCCCTCCCACTTGTGACGGTATGACTGTAACTTTGTCGCTTGTATCCTTACAATCATATTGACTGTTTCCTAGTATGATTTGATTACTTATTGTACCCTATGACTACTATTAAGTCTTGTACCTTATGATTTTTGATGAATGTATCTTTTCTTTTATGTACACTGAGAGCATTTGCACCAAGACAAATTCCTTGTGCGTCCAATCACACTTGGCCAATAAAGAATTCTATTCTATTCTGTTCTATTCTGTTCTGTTCTGTTCTGTTCTGTTCTATTCTATTCTATTCTATTCTATTCTATTCCCATTCCCATTCCCATTCCCATTCCATTGTACTGTTATTCTATTCTACTGTTATTCTATTCTATTCCATTCCATTCCATTGTACTGTTATTCTATTCTACTCTACTCTACTCTACTCTACTCTACTCTATTCTTGGATAGAAGTCTGGGGTTTTATTTCATGGCCATCCTGACCTTCTCTTTTCCTCCTCTGGACCTAGGCTGTATTGCTTCAAGATTTACGGCTTGTCCTCCCTGTGGCGCTTGTTCCGAGGGAAGAAATGGAACGTCTTGAGGCAACGCGTAGATTCCTGCTCCTACGACCTAGACCAGGTAAAGGTTCTCTGGGGGACACCAGCAGAGCGGTAGCCTTGGTGGACGGTCATGGTGCAATCACCAACACACTTCAGGTGCATTGGAGAAAAGGTTTCATTTGGTTTTATTCCCAGCATAAATGAACCTGTAGATGTATCCTGGGGGGGAAAAAGAGCTTTGGTGGCTCAGGCTGTAAATGCCTGCTCTTAAGATCCAGCTGTCTACAATTACTGTAGGCTCGAATCCCACCAGGCTCAAGGTTGACTCAGCCTTCCATCCTCTCGGGGTAGGTAAATTGAGGACCCAAGATTGTTGGGGGCAATTAGCTGACCTTGTAAAAATGCCGCTTAGTAATAAGCAGGCATATACAATGGAATGAAGGCTATTGCTGAGCACATTGGGTTGTGCTCCAAAAATTGTAAGCCGCCCTGAGTCTTCGGAGAAGGGCGGCATATAAATGTAATTAAAAAAAAAAAAATAGCCACAATTACGATCTCTGTTCAGGTAGTCCTCAACTTATAACAGTTCGTTCAACGATCACTCAAAGTTATGACATCACTGAAGAAAGTGACTTACGACGTTTTTCATACTTACAACTTTTGCAGTATCCTTGTGGTCACGTGATCCACTGGCAACTGGTTCGTATTTATGACATTTGCAGTCTCCTGGGGTCACGTGATCCCCTTTTGCGAACTTCAGGCAAGCAAAGTCAATGGGGAAGCCAGAATAAGGAAACAACTGTGTTTACTAATCTTACAACTGCAGCACGTCACTTTAACAACTTTGACAAGAAAGGTCGTACAATGGGGCAAAGCTCAGTTAACAAATGCCTCACTTAGCAACAGAAATTGGGGGGGTGGGGGCTCAATTGTGGTTGTAAGTCAAGGACTACCTGTATGATCTCCGTGTGCGATAGGGAACCATCAAACATCTTAAGCATTGTGAATGTCAGGAATAGCAATAGCACTTAGACTTATATAACTTATAGACTTATATACGTATATATACTTATATACTTCACGGTGCTTTTACAGTTTACAGAGTCAGCCTCTTGCTCCCCAAGAATCTGGGTCCTCATTTTACCCACCTCGGAAGGAGGGAAGGCTGAGTCAACCATGAGCCGGTTAAAATTGAACTGCCAAATGTGCCAATTCAGGCCCACTCTTTGCCCGATGCAGCCTGTTTATTACCGAGCCCTGAATGTCACCGTTTCTCTCCTGGCCCATTTTCAGACAGTTATAGCAGAAGGGAGCTTAGTCTTAAGAGACCCCTTGCCACAGGTTCTATGTAAGTCACAGCCTGGGTGTGATAATAGGTTGGCGGTAGGGAAGGAAGCAATTTGAATCAAAGACACCAAATAATTACAGCCATAGCCAACAGTGTTGCCATAGTTACCTGCTGATTTGTGTTTCTATTAAAAGTTCATGGGCTTTTGGAAGGGAGCTGGGCCCACACGTTTCCAACAAGCTGGTGAGGAGGGTAGAATTTATTTGCGACGAAGTCTTTGTGGCCCGCCAGCGGCCAGCAGAGCTGGCGGCAGACTCGGACAGTGAGGAGGTTGGGGAGGAACATGGGCCAGTCCTGGAGTCTGGGGAAGGCTCTAATGAGGGCTCTGCATCAGAGGCAAAGATGGGGCCACGGCGGTCCAACAGTTATCAGCTACCTTCAGAGTCGGAGATCAGTGGGGAAGAAGAACAGCTGGAGCCTGTTCCCAGTGTGCACATGCACAGAGCTGCCAGGCGAAGGAAACAGTTAAGGAACAAGGGTCGACTCGGGAGTAAAGGCACAGGTGGACAGTGAATGGCCCCTCCCATAGGGAATAAAGAGGAGCAAAAGGGGAGTGGGGTTTGCAGGAGACAATTAGTTAGTCTAATTAGTGTGAAGCTTTGTTCCTGACTCCTTGCCAAGTATTTTCTGCTGCAGCGTTGTGCTTGGGAGCTATCGGCCTGGCAACTCTCCAAGCCTGATAAGTCTGTGGTTGTAAATCACTCTTGAAAGACTGTTTGCCGGGACTTTGCTGGATGTGAATGATAGGAATTCACATTAGCCTAATAAAGAGGGGTTTTGTCGGGATGATGAGGAGTCTGCTTCATGATCTTGTGAAGCTGAGGTCCGAACAGTCTTTGCTTTTTCCACCCCGTGTTAAGTCGTCAAGGCAACTTGCCTGCTCAGCCGCAGGGCTCCCGACACTGTTAAGTTTCTTGAAAGAAAAGGAGTGAAAGCAAAGTCTTGGAAAGATCTCTGGGCCCCAGGGATCTGTTCTTCTGGCCGCCCTATAAGACAAGAGATCACGAGAAGAGCAGGGGGGCAGATGGGATCTGGCCTCCCGCTGTTTTTCTCCCTTGTTGCTGCAAACTCTTGCAAGGGGTTTCGATTGCTCTTCTCTGAGAAATATTCCCCTGACTAATGGGGGTGTCACCATAAAACTACTATCAAGGAAGCTCGGCTCTTCAACTTGTTGTTAAATCTAGGTCATATTAAAACATATCCATGTCAAAATTAAGATTAATTAAGAAATATTAGGGTTTTTTTAAATGTACTCGGACGGGAGCAGCTGTCTATTACCACCATTCCTAAAATTACTATTTCCTGACAATCTCTGATCGTTTTACTTGTTTTTTCTTCTCCAGCTATTCATTGGTACTTTGCTGTTCACCATCTTGCTGTTCCTGCTGCCCACAACTGCACTGTATTACTTGGTTTTTACCTTGGTGAGTCTGCCTTTCCTGGAATCAATGCACGATTGAGAGGGTTTGCATTCAAAGCAATGTAAAGAGTTGGAAGGATTGTTAAAAGCCAGATAACATCAACAAAGTGAAATAGCCAGTTCAGATGGTTGACAGAGGCAGGCAGGCCTTGAATTCAAAGCCAAAATGATGCTTCGTTTGCCGTCCGTCTGCATCTCCTTTTAGAAATTGCCTCTTTTTCTAGGCTTGTGTGACTGGCCCCTGCACCCCAGGAAAAAATGGATTTGATTTAAAGTCTTGGAGACACATGATTTATGTCCATCATGTACCCACAAAAGAACCTTTTCTGTTTTTCCATATCGTTCCACAATCATATTAGACATCCCTTTGTTTCAAATCTACCATGCCCAGTAGTGTTGAAGTGTTGTTTGGCTGCAAACAGATTCCAATCCCTAACTCCCTCAGCTTTCCTGACAGCATCTATCTGGATGACAGGAGGCAAGGGGTACAAGATAAAGCTCTGGCTGATAGGTATTGATCTAGATCGGCAGTACAGAAGTATGGCTGAGCCACCTGGAATACCCTGAATAGGTTGAGAGTTGGAGTGCCTAACTGTAAAACCAGAATGCTCAAGTGGAGGCTCTTACCAGATAGCAACATGCAGGGGGCGGGGTCCGACAGGGTTAACTACCGGTTCAGTGATTTACGATGTGCTTCTCTGCACGCTGCGCACGTGCGTGTAAATCTTCATCAGCCTGGACAGTTGAGCAGCGCTGCATGCAGGGAAACAGCGTTTAAAAAGGCACTTTTTTCCTTCTGTTTCAACCGCAGCTGTGCCTCGCACGGCAGCTGAGGTTGAAAAAGCAGGAAATAAAGGTCAGGTAAGAGCCCGGGCGGGGGCCAAAACCATCAAGCTCCAATCGCCCAGTGCACTCCCACCGACAGGGCCTCCTTGGGGTGCCGTCGGCCAGACAACGTCAGTTGGTGGCCCCCAGGGGAGGGCCTTCTCTGTGGGAGCTCCCACCCTGTGGAACCAGCTACCCCTGGGGTTACGGTTGCCCCTGACCTGCGTTCATTCGCCACGATCTAAAGACTTGGTTGTTTTTGCAGGCTGGCCTGGATTGAGGGGGATTTGGGTTTTTAATTGGGCATTTTAATGTGGGATCTTATCATTTATTTGGATTGGGTTTAATACTTTTTTTACTATTTGCATGCTATACTTTTTATGTGAGCCTCCCCGAGTCCTTCGGGAGATGGGGCGGCATATAAATCCAAATAAATTAAATCAAATCAAATCAAAACAGCATCAGACATAGAACCGGTTCTATGTCTGCTGCTTTTCCAGAGCTACCGGTTCTACAGAGCCGGACAAAACTGGTAGAATCCCACCCCTGGCAACATGCTGTATGAATGTGGAGAAACACAGAGCCCGGCTCGTCTGCTGGTGTGAAAGAATATACCAATAAGACTTACTTTTGGCCAACAGCAAAGCAAAGAAGGTGGCTTCATTCTGGCAGTTTAAAGTTTGATCTAGACACGGAAGAAGAAGTACAGAACAGATGAATAGAAGAATAGAATAGGACAGAATAGAAAAGTTTTATTGTCACTTTGAATGTACACAAATCAGGATACATTGAAAATGAAATTACGTTGCATACAGCTCTTAAAGGGTCACCACCTCCAATTTTACACTACATAAACATGACAAGATAAATAAATACAAAATTATGTATATACCCACATATATTAGATGACACAGAGAAACAACACAGTCTAGTTATACATCTTCATGACAAGAAAAGTGAACCTTGTGAGTTTGCCAGACAGATAGGGAACAAAGTTGTTCCAGAATCTAGCAATCCTGCTATAGATACTTCAAAACCTCATCCCAGAGGGGAGCAACAGAAACAGGCCGTGAAGGGGGTGTGTGGGGTCTCTAACAAATGATGCTTTGAGCTCTAAGCTCATAGTGCTTATAAGCAGTATCATGAATAAATGGAAGTAAGCTCCTGTAATCTTCTCCGCTGTCCTCACCACTCTCTGTATGGACTTTCTATCTGAGGCACTGCTGCCACCAAACCAAATAGTGATGCAGTTAAGATGGAAACCTTTATACTGTTGCCTGTCTGTAGAACTTGCCAGGTGTTGGCCAGTGAATGCTACCACCAAGATCTAACAGAAACAAATCTTTCCTCTTAGCTTCGTCTTCTGGTGGTCCTTGTGCAAGGCCTAATCCATCTGCTGGTGGACCTCATCAACTCACTGCCCCTGTATGCCATCGTCCTTCGACTCTGCCGAGGCTACAGACTTGCCTGTAAGTGATATAAATCCATATTGTTGCGGTAACGAGTAAACTGTGGGGTTGAACATTTTTCACCAGAGTCCCATTTATGTTGGTCATACGCACTTAAAATCCGGAACCCATGGCACACAAATAGATCAATTGGACAGAGAATTAAGTTTCTACCACCTGACAGGTTAAGTCCTGTAAATTCCAACTCACTACAGGTAGTCCTTGACTTATGACCACAATCAAGCCCGACATTTCTGTTGCTAAGCAAGACAGTTGAGTTTTGCCTCCTATTGTGACCTTTCATGCCACAGTTGGCCATGGAAATTGGAAACTCCATTGTAGTGGTAATTGGACTACCTATAAATTGAGTTTCACCGACGATAAGGTGGCATATAACCAACAATAAACTCCTATCAACAAACCTGGTTGTGTTTAACATGGAGATTTTTATCTCCATGTTATTCTCTGTTTTTAAAATCCAGACCTGGCCTTCAGGGCTCCTTTTACAAAATTCCTCATTGCAGTGGTCAGTCAATGAAGTCTGTTCCTTCCCATATCTGCTTTTATTTTGTGTGTTTTCAGCTGGTGTCAAATTCAGAGTTCTGGAGCAGGAAACTGGCATACCTCTTCGACTTCTGATGCAGGTAAATCTTTGTCCTTTTTCATGGTTTCTTTGGGGAAGGTGCTCATATTGCAGCGTCTCTCCTACCATCAACACATACTCGTGCTTCATCTACTATTGCTAGTATCCTAGTAATATGAGCCCTGGTGGTGTAGTGGTTAAAATGCAGTATTGCAGACTAACTGCCCACTGTCATCAGTTCGATCCTCACCGACTCAAGGTTGATTCAGCTTTCCATCTTCCAATGTCAATAAAATGAGGACCCAGATTGTTGGGGGCAAATAGGCTGACTCTGTAAACCACTTAGAGAGGGCTGTAAAAGCACTGTGAAGTGGTATATAAGTCTAAGTGCTACTGCTATTGGTACCTTTCTGGGGTTCAATGAAATAATCATGGAAGGACGTTGTTCCCATTGAGTAGGGCTGTCACAATTGGACTGTAAAAATCTGCCTGGCCATTAGGTGGAAGCAAAGAGCCAGCAATTGTGGGGAATTCTGGGAGCTGAAGTTCACACATTACTTAAATTTACCCAGGATGAGAAGCTCAGCCTTAATCTCAAGATACTGTATCAACAGACAATATAAAGTTTTTTAAACAAGTAGTGTATGTTACTGAAGCCAATATGGATATTTTTCCTCTTACCTGTTTTAACCCTGGGGGCATCATCTTAACAAGGATGTCTACACGGGAGGTGCTCCTGTCAAGTTGTACAGATATTTTCCTCGAAAAACATCCCACCATGTTTTCTCACCTGAAATCGGCTGGAAAAATAAACCTACAAAACATGCATGGGCTTTCCAACCTGACATCTTTAAAATGAAGCTACGTGTGCACAAATGTTTCATTAGTGCAGAGACAATGGGGAGATATTTTATTGGATTTCTGTGAAACCACACAGAAGCCATTTTCCAGATTTCAGTGCCATTTTGACCGGCGTGCCAATGGAGTAAATTATTAGGTTACACACCCTGGGAGAGGCAGGAAGAAACAGGTCTGGCCACATTAATTTTGGACTGCGTTCAGTTTGAGTACAGTTCAATTCTCAAATGCTGAGCCAAGCTCATATGGAAGTGGTTGGCTGGATCGGGGCCAGAAAATACACCATATTGTGGGTGGGGGATAGAACTGCAAACGAAGTAAACATTTTTTGGTTGTGTAGAAATATTAACCTGCTGCCATGCCACATCCTCAAAGGAAGCTCCTTTGGGCTGGTTGTCAACTATAAAACATGTATACAAAATGTTTTATGAGTTGACATAATCCTGACACTGGTTTTAGTAAACTCCGTCTATAAAAATGACACTATTATCTGTGACACACATAAGAGTTTCTTCCTTGTGGAGTTTAATACGAGATTTATTTGCGTTACTATTTTTATTTGTGCGTTTGGTATTGTTACGACATTTGGACTTCTTATGTCTTAAGAGTGGGAAGATGAATCATCAAACTTCTAAAGAAATATCTTCTTTTAAAGGCTGGCTTGGGAGCAGATTTCCCCAAAACAGGCCCTCTTTACATAGGAAAGGCACAACCACAGCCACGCCTCTTGATCGATCTGCACAAGCTGCATTGTGATTTCTGTCGTGCCGGCAGTCCTCGACTTACAACTGCAATTCAGCCCAAAGTTTCTGCTGCTGTTAAGTGGAGAATTTTGCCCCATTTTATGATCTTTTCTTACGGCCTTTGCTTGAGTAGATCCCTGTGGCAGTTCAGTGAGTGACAACAATTGTTAAGTGAATACACAGCAGCTGTTCATTTAGTAACATGATTATTAAGTGAATCTGGCTTCCCTATTAACTTTGCTGGTCAGAAAGTCACAAAAGGAGATTCCCCCAGGGACACTGCAACCGTCATAAATGTGAGTCGGTCCCCAAATGTCTCAATTTTGATCACGTAACCCCGAAGATGCTGCAACGGTCATAAGTCCCCTTTTTTCCATGCTGTTGTAACTTCAAATGGTCACTAAATGGACAGTTCTAAGTCGAGGACTACCTGCACACCGTTTGCTTTGCTCCCGATTTACTCACTCTGAATGTCTTTTCCTACATCTTCTCAACCTGCCAGATCAACCCCCTCCCTTACGGCCGCGTGGTACAGATCTATAGGCTCCCAACCTACAGCTGCTACCCCAAAGACTCCTGGGCTTCCCTGTGCAAGAAGCTGTTTGTCGGAGAGCTCATTTTCCCTTGGAAGCACAAGGAGGAGAAGCAAGACTGATGGAGGAACGACCAAGGGGAACTCCCAAGAGCCGTTCAGACACCCCAGAGAACTTACCACGATTGGGAGCCGCTCTTGCCAGCCGTATCTTGTTCCGACTTTCCGGCGTACCAAGAGCTCAAGGGTAGGATGTTCCTGTGGAGTCAATGAATTCCTCACTCGGCTTTCTCCACCAGCTGCGGTTTCTGATCACGTTGCCCGAGGCAACCAGCCATTGGGACTGCGCCTCTGCAAACATCGGGATATGGAATCGCCGGCTGTGCCTTTTGGGGCGACCTGCAGTGATTCTGCAAGGCAGGCACCTCCCCCCCCACACACACACCCATGCAGTCAAAGATGGACTCCATTATTGGTAGCAGGATCCTAGGCAATGGAGACCAATCTTTTCAGCTGGGTCTGAATTCTTGCAGAACTTGGGGAAATCTTGACCCAGCATCTGACATATTTCTCCTATGTACTGTAGAGGATTTTTCTAATGCAATAACAAGCAGGAGGGGCCAGAAACAAGATAAGCTGCATCAGCACTTTAGCTTGTGTGAGGAAGGTCTTCCTTCCTTCCTTCCTTCCTTCCTTCCTTCCTTCCTTCCTTCCTTCCTTCCTTCCTTCCTTCCTTCCTTCCTTCCCATCTCCTTCCTTCCTTCCTTCCTCCCTTCCCTCATTCCCATCTCCTTCCTTACTTCTCTCATTCCCATCTCCCTTCCTTCCTTCCCTCCCCATGTTTATTCTATTTACCGTATTAGTCAAATTTATACAGCCACCCCTCTCTCTGAAAGCAGCCCTGGGCAGCCTACAACAATAAATAAAACATAGAAATGCCAATTTAAAAACCATAGTAATAAATATTGTCAGAACCAAAAAAAATGCAAATCATGGGTGAAGTCGAGGGCTAATTCGCAATATTTGTTATTGTGGGCCAATTCTGAGCACTCTTATGTCTTACTTCCACTTTGTGCATAATTCTGCTTGCAAGCCAAAGAGGAAGCTATCTGTCTTCACAGTACAGCAGACCTTCAAATGTGTGCCTCTTTTGACATGCAAGTCCATCCTGATCCATGGTTTAGATCAGCATTAGCCACAGCAAATGGCAGCCATGGGCAAATGCAAGGCCATAAGGTAGGGGTCCCCAGGCCCCGGTCCATGGAGCACCACTGACCCATGGCATGCCAGAAATTGGTCCTCACAAACAAGGCAAGACCCATCCCGCACAATGCAAGCAGCACACGAAATCAAGGGCTCTCCAGTCCACGGAATAAACTCTCTCCACTGAACCAGTCCCTTGCAGTGGTGGGATTCAAAGACTTTTACCACTGGTTCGGTGGGTGTGGCTTGGTGGGTGCACTTTGCATGTGTGCACATGCTTTATGTGTGCGTTCACACCAAATGCGCGCTTTGCACAGGCACAGAGGCGTTCCAACTCACCTGCAACCCTGCAACTCACCTGCAAAGCAGCTGCACTTCAAAAGCAGGGGATAAAGGTGAGTATGGCAGCTCGGGCGGGCAGGTGGGCCCAACATCAGAGTGGCGGAGAGAACTGGTTCCATCTCTGCTGCTCATCAGCGCTACCAGCTCGGCAGAACTGGGCCGAACCAGTAGAATACCACCACTGGTCCCTTGTGCCCAAAAGTTTAGGGGCCACTGCCCTTAGGGCACTCCCTACCGCAGAGCACCTCAAAGATGGCTCCTCCCAAATCCCTCCATGAGGATCCCAGTACAGTACCCCTTGACTTACAGCCACCGCTGAACCCAGAGCTTCTGTTGCTAAATGAGGCATTTGTTAAGTGAGCTTTGGCCTGTTTTACAAGCTTCCTTGACACAGTTGGTAAGTGAATGACTGCAGTTGGTATGTTAGTGACACGGTTGTTAAGTGGCTTCCCCGTTGACCTTGCTGATCAGAAGTTCACAAAAAGGAGGTCACAGGATCCCAAGTCTACGGCAACCATCGTAAATATGAACCCGTTACCAATCTGAACTTTGGTTACGTGGCCACGGGGATGCTGCAGTGGGCTGTAAGTATGAAGCTCAGTCATAACTGACTTTTTTCAGTGTCGTTGTAACTTCGAGCGGTACGTCAAGGACTACCTGTAGAGAGTGGCCTCAAGGAGGTTCTTGCCAACCAGAAGGGACAACTAGACCGTCTCTTCTCATCCAACGGTCTAAATCAGGGGGGCTTCAAACTTGACAGCTTGAAGGCTTGTGGACTTCAACTCCCAGAATTCCTCCTCCAGTCATGTTAGCTCAGGAATTCTGAGAGTTGAAGTCCACAAGTCTTAAACTTGCTCAAGTTTGAAGACCCTTGGTCTAAATCTAGACCAGATCTAGAGCCGGCCATTCCTTTGTTGGACTTCAGAGCTTATTTTGTGTGCTGCAAAGTAGCTCACACAGCCCAGACTTGGTTTTTCCTCCATGTGGCAACATGCTTTGAACTCATCTCTGAACTGTGTTTTTCCACCCCCGCCACTCTCTCTCTCTCTCTCTCTCACACACACACACACACACACACACATATATATCTCACCCCCCCCTCTCATTTTGGAATTGGGTGGTGCCAAATCTCAACTCAAACAAAGCAATCAATAAACACAGATCATAACCTCTTAATCGGCATTCTGCTTCTGCATTCATGTTCTTGTGCCTAGAATCATCTGAACGCTTAAGATCCTCTTTCAGTGTCATTGGAAAAAACTGCTCTTTCTCCCCTGTCCCCATACACACACACACACACACGCAGATAGACACAGGACCAGAGGTTTGCCTTCATCAAATATAAACACACATGCCAAGTTTGTGAGCTGATGCTGCACAGGGGAGACTCTGTTAAAAACAAACGGAAAAGAAACTTTCTGATTCTTTGCCCTGGCTGGATTTAATTCTGGATGGAGGAGGCCATCAGTCTTCTGGCCAGTGAATAGGATTGGATGATTATCCTCTGTGTTTGGGCCTCCATGTTTCTCTCCTTGGGGAAGGGCCTGTAAGAAACGGCTCCATCGGGGCCAGGGTGGTACAATGAAGCATCTTTTCCAGTGCACAAAGTCGTATTGTGGGCGAGCCACAGGCACCCTGACAAAGCATTTGGAGGCATGACCAATGGTTTTCTCCCGCCAGTGTTGTTTTTCCAACTTGAATTTTCATTCTGAGCACAGCACCTTTGAAGTGCCAGCTCTGCAGAACTGAAAGAGGCAGCAATCTCGCAGTCTCGGCCTGCAGGTTGCCCACCGTTGAATTACCTTTGGGCCAAACCCCCAGCCCAGCTGCTTTTGCTTCTGTCTTTTCTTCTGAGACCAAGGTCTGGGACAGTGGTGGGACTCAAAAAAAATTACTATCAGTTCTGTGGGTGTGGCTTGGTGGGCGTGGTGTGGCTTGGTGGGCGTGGCTTGGTGGGCATCCCCATTCCCTCCTCACCCCACTAACCTGCTTTCCAGCTCCGTTCTCCTGTGCAGGGCAACCAAAGAAGACCCAGCCGATCAGCTGGGACTCGGGAGGCAGAGAAGAGATGGGAGCAGGGCCAGTCAGAGGTGGTCTTTGCCGGTTCTCCAAACTACTCAAAGTTTCCGCTACTGGTTCTCCAGAACTGGTCAGAACCTGCTGAATACCAGCTCTGGTCTGGGACCTGCCCCAAAACTTTATACAGTGGTAAGACTGGGAACTTTGTCATCTCTTGTGTCCTTTCATTTTTCCTCCGGGTTCGGAGAAGGCAATATATCACACAGAAGGTAATAGAGGTAGCCCTTGACTTAATGACAATTCACTTAGTGACCGGTCAAGGTTACATGTTTGCTGCCTTGAGTTACTTGTAATCAAACCAACAAACACCTGCCGAGTTTCAGCGCAGGCAGTATCAAGATCTTTCATCCATCTCTCTGTGTTGGTTGAGCACAGAGGCTTGAATTCAGATCTTAGTCATTTCTTGCACCATCCTGTCTCTTTCCAAATACTTTCTTTAAAAATGTGCAATGCTTCTGGAATCTCCACATGCTTCCAGGTTTGGGAAGACGAGAAAAATAGAGATAGCAATGTCATCATCATTCATTCATTCTGTGGTGGTTGGGTTCTCTCAAGGGGTCGTCTTCCCCCTTGCCCTGTCAATGGAGCCCCTTTTTGGACGTTCTTCAGTCAACGTGACATCCGATCAACTCAATGGCTGCTGAGCTGCCAGGCTTAAGCTAAAGACTTCCACGGAGGCATGAAAAGGAGTTGTGGTTGTTTTTTTCGTGTCACTCCTGTGATGAAGAGGGGGCTTTCTTCCGAGGCAGGGTCCAAAGTGTTACTTGGCTTTTCACAGTTCACTGAATTCTTCCATCTTGGCTAACAGATCGGAATTCATTGTCCTGATGTTTTGCTAGCAACTGCTACGGAGAGGAAGAAGGCTGAGAAAAATAGCCCATTAAATAACAACGGGAGCTAGGGGAGGGGGGGAAACCTGCTGGATTTGTCCAGAGTTAGAGAGATTGGAACTTCTCAGCTGGACGTGGAAAACATCTATCCAACGTCTTCCCAATGAGTGTCGTTATTTTTTTAAAAGTAGGATTATTGTTTTTACAAACGATGCCTTTCCTTCCCTTCTACTCCATTCCCTTCCCTCTCCTCTGAGTTCTATCTGCATTTTTAAATGTTTATTTGCCTATTCCCCAACCTAGTGACACCTTAGGTTGCTCAGGGCTGAGAGCATTTCTGGCAAGTAATTCCTTGCTTGAATCAAATGTGGATCCAGTTTCACCCTTGAGTTTTCTCCGTTCCTTGACTAATTTGAATATTGTCTGGGGGAAACGGCATTGGCCTTCCATTTGTCCCTTCCACTGCTCAGTCATGGTCTCTTAATAGGAGACAGTCAGGATATGTGCTTTGCATGCAAGCAGAAGCCAGCCTTGGCTTCTCCTGGGAAAAGGATCTTCTAGGCAGGGCATGTGAAGAGACTCTCTTCCCTGAAGGCTGCAGGCTAGTCAGGACAGGAAGAGAAACTGTGCTGTCCAGCCAGTTCAGAGTTAATAGGTAGTTAGGAATTGAGAGCTGTCCCTTAAGGGAATGCATCATGGTAAATGTAGTTAAAGTATCCTGGGAAATGTAGTCCATGTCATGTGGTCACATCTGTAATCCTGATTGGTCACTAAATTGACCCTTGTTGGGTTGGTGGAGGCTCCCTCACTCTAGCCTGAATCCTATACCATGCGGTCACTACAATTATCATCATGGTTATCATCATAAGGATGAGAGTTTAATATCTTTCTACACCACAATTCAGAAATGCAAAGGATTGGAGATTAAGAAGAACCTCATTGTAACTGTGAGTTGACAGGATGCCTGATGAACCAATAAAAAGACTTTGTATAGCTGCTTTGTGGAGTTGCTCTGTCTGCTTTATACCCATCCAGAGTGTAATAAGCAGAACAGAAACAAAGCGGGCAGATGGGACGATGGCATGCCAAAGAAGATGAGCATTGGAAGCCATGGTGACTTCCTGTGTTTGAACAGGGGTCTCCAAACTGAGCAACTTTAGGATTTGAGAACTTCAACTCCCAGAATTCCCCAGATAGCCATGCTGGGAGTTGAAGTCTGAATGTTGCCAAATTTGGAGACCCCTGTGTTAGAACATCCATGCAACTTTATGTAAATGGCATCAAAGGGTCATTTTCCTGAAGTTTTAACAGATAAACAGAGGTGGAAGGGACCTTGTAGGTCATCTAGTCCAACCACCTGCCCAAGCAGGAGACCCTACACCATTTCTGACAGATGGCAGTCCAGTCTCTTCTTGAAAGCTTCCAGTGATGAAGCTCCCATAACTTCTGAGGGCAACTTCTGTTCCACGGGTTGATTGTTCTCACTGTCAGAAAATTCCTCCTTATTTCCAGGTTGAATCTCTCCTTGTTCAGTTTCCATCCATTATTCCTTGTCTGGCCTTCTGGTGCCTTGGAAAACAGCTTGACTCCTTCCTCTCTGTGGCAGCCCCTCAAATACTGGAAGGCTGCTATCATGTCTCCCCTGGTCCTTCTCTTCACTAGACTAGCCAGGCCCAGTTCCTGTGATATTTCCTGTGAAGTCATAATACACGTGACATCGCTCTTCTTGATATCAGAATACAGAGTAACAGAGTTGGAAGGGACCTTGGAGGTCATCTAGTCCAACCCCCTGCTCAAGCAGGAGACCCTATACAATTCCAGACAAATGGTTGTCCAATCTCTTCTTAAAAACCTCCAGTGATGAAGTACTTGCAACTTCTGGAGGCAAGCCATTCCACGGATTAATTGTTGTCACTGTCAGGAATTTCACTCCTCCTCCCATGCCCCGTGTGGTGTGAACCCAATCAATTAGGGCTTATTCAGTCCACGGTAACCCTGTATGCAATAGGAATACAGCCACACCTTGTTTCAGCACACATTACATTTGCAACTTCAACCCGCCCCGGAAAGCGGAGACGTTCCCTTTGTCCTTGTAAAAATTCTATCCCCATTCCTTGCATTGATGGATGGAGGGGGTGGGATTTGCACACCGAATTTCTCCATATCCCTTAAGAGAGAAGAAATCTTGCAAGCCTGATCAAAGCCTTCCCGTTTCCCTTTTACTGTCAGCTCTCTAACGTAAGATTGGGAGGTGGATGGGAAAGGGTCTTCTCTAAACTGGATGGATTAAAGCCTCTCCTTTTAACCCCCTTCTTTTTTCCTTTGCTTTTCTCAGCTCTGTACTTTATAGTTTTATAAAACTATAAAACACAAATGAAAACAGAACACATTAAAAACAACAAAAACACGGCGCTAGTCCATGCTAACAGGCCATCATCTAATCTCCCAATGCTGAATTGAAATCTTTTTTTCTTTCTCTCTCTCTCTCTTCTTTCTCTGTTTCTGTCTCTCTCTTCTTTCTTTCTCTTTTCTTTTTTCCCTCTTCTTTCTCTGTTTCTCTCTCTCCCCCCCCCTCCCTCCCTCTCTCTTTTTTGCATTCTTTGGGCTTCATGCTCTCCCCTGCTCCTTTCTGCCTTACATCACTCAGAGCATTATCTGTTGCAGCCTTTTCTTTTCTACAATCCCATAGCTGTCTTCAAAAAAGCTTTTGGCAAGAAGGAGAAGGCTGGGCAAATGGTGAAAGGAGATGATCCCAGCCAGACAGCTGCTCTTTTAATTTTTCTTTTGTCAATACCACCACGAGCTGATGTTGTTTTAGGGCAGATAATTTGGGCCCCTGGCTTATGTGGAGCAGCATAAATTTGGCAGGAGTGTCTTCCAGCATTCTTAGCATGTCTTTGTGGGATTCTTTCCACCAACAATGAACATAACATCCCAAAAACAGAGCATTCCTCACATGTTATCATATTCGAGCCCAAAACAGATACTCCTTGTTCTCCATAAACATACCAATTCCGGATGTGTATCATACTTTTGTCACATGGATGTTTTTCTAGTTCAGAGAATGGCGGAACATAATCTCCAGAATCTGCAGAGAGCGAAGCTTTTGATAACTTGACTTCGCCCCGAGTGTTCAAGCTATACATTTTGGCAATGCTTTGATAGGGTGGCACCTCAGGGGAGAAAGGAAGCATTTTGGGACATGATAAACCTAGAAGAGGACTTAACCTGGTTATTTTTTAATTTTTTTTCCAAAAAATGAAGCAAAAATTGCTGAACACACTGGGTTGCATCCCAAAAATTGTAAGCTGAGTCTCAGAAATATAAATGAAAATAAATAAAATAAATAAATAAAAATGAAACTACCAAAATGAGGTAAGGTTCAAGTGGCTTTCAGTCTCTTACATTCAAACTAAAAGAGAACTTAAAAGCGAATATCAATACTTCTTTGCCTATGTTCATAAATACTACGGCCAATTTCTTTAGGGAATTTTTTCCACCAACTACTGGATGGGGTAGAGAGAGATAAATATATTGATGGGAAAGATCATTAGCCACCTGGCCACAGATAATCCTTGACTTACAACCATTCAGTTAGGGACCATTTGAAGTTGCGATGACACTGGTCAAAATGACTTATTTTTCACACTTACAACCATTGTGGCATCCCCAGGGTCACAGGATCAAAATTTGGACGCTGGCCAACTGGTTCATATTGACATGATCCCCTTTTGCGACCTTCTGACAAAGAAAGTCCATGGGGAATCCAGATTTGTTTAACCCTCCATGTGACTAACTCAACAACTGCAGTGATTCACTTAACAACTGCAGCAGGAAAGGTGATAAAATGGAGCAAAACGGACCTGACTGTCTTGCTTAGCCACAGAAATTCTGGGCTCAATTGGGATCGTAAGTGAAGGATTTCCTCAGCTCTCAGATTCAGGTTTTCCCTTCCCAAAAGAGAAATCAAAGGCCCATCCCCTGCACCCACCAGTCCATCACATGGCCCAATCAAATCTTCATCCCAACTGGAGACATCACTCCAGTCACTCCCTTCCAGGTGCAGGACAACGTGTCCTTGACTCTCTGAGAAAGGAATGTTGTTGAGTCTAATCTTCTACTTCTCTATGAAATCTCCCCCTCCCAAATTCTCAGGCACTGAATGTGTGAGCCTTGAAGCTTCCAAGTAAAATATGGCTTCCAAGCCTGACGCTCCCTGTATTTTAGAGGGTGAAAAGGGGAAAAATGGTTAATGGAATACGGTCTGGGGATCTTTGTTTCACCATCTTTCATATTTTTCAAGGAGGAATAGAGATAATGCTTGGATGTCTAAAGGCCACAACTTAGTAGCAGCTTTGGATGAGATAAATGCTTTGTCTCTAATGATGAAAGAAATGGCACTGAGTGGCTCACAACAATCAAACAAATCAGAATAAAATCGATAAAAGGTAAAAGATGCTTCTCCGTTCAGCAACTCCTCCACCCAAGAAATGTTTGGATTCCCCCTGCTTGTCCCAAAGGCGCCTTTTGAAAAGGCAACTGGACTTGGTTTTTCCTTGAAGACATTTTGCTTCTCATCCAAGAAGCTTCTGACTGGAGAACTGAAGAAGCTTCTTGGATGAGAAGCGAAACATCTTCAAGGAAAAACCAAGTCCAGTTGCCTTTTCCAAAAGCACCTTTGGGACAACTGTGACCTGGATGACTGAGAATCTCCCTAGACTTTCCTCCCACTGGCTTATCCCAAATTCTTTAGAAATCTGGAATTGGCCAAATAAAGGATGTCATTATAGTTTTTACTCACATCCTGGTTGCCTGGGTGTAAAATTATGTGCTTCTTTCAAGAGAGCCAGATTTCTTCCTCTTCTGCCAACAAACAATAACCCCGCAGATCTAAATTCCCACAAGTTCTGTCAGAGGTGAATTAATGTGGCTGGTGGCAGCTGTTGTTTAATTAAGAAGAAGCCCTTTGAAATCATCCATCAAGAGTCTGGGCAGCCTGGAGAAGGCATTTGAGTCACCAGTCTTCCCTTTATGCTGAAATATATTCAAATTATTGTAACAATTTCTCAATTGGTATCTCTATCGATCATATCTCTCTCTCTCTCCATATATATGCACACAGATACCCAGATACAGACATATAAATACACACACATACACATATCGTCTATCTCTGTCTATCTCTATCATCTATCCTCTTTCTACACTCTATGTCTGTCTGTGTTTCTATCATCTTATCTATCTATATCTATCTATCTATCTATCTATCATCTATCTCTATCTATCATCTCCCTCTCTCTAGTTAATATGACCACCTATCTCCCCAAACATGACCTGGGTGACATACAACCAGCAATTAAAACAATTATCACAGCTGTTTTAAAAAAGAAAAATAGAAATAGAAGGAAGCTTGTGGGAGAAGAAAGAAAGAAAGAGAAAGAAAGAAGGAAGGAAAGAAAGATGACAGATAGATAGATAGATAGATAGATAGATAGATAGATAGATAGATAGATGGATGGATGATAGGCAGACAGACAGAGGCGAAAGTAGGACAGCAGATCTCCAGCATCCCTAAAGGAGACAGATTAAAGTTAGCATCACCCTCTCTTGCCAAGGGAAAGATCTCTTTTTTAGCTCATTTCCCCGATCTCTCTACCTTTCCATCTTCGATGGAGACCTCAAGGCAAGAATTGCTAACCCAGGAAGATCAATTTAGCTTCTCTCTCTTCTCTTCCACACAGGAAATTCTTCCCTGACACCCCAATGCCCGTTTGATCATATTTCCCTTGGCATTCTCAATGCCAACGGGGGCTGCCATCTTCCAGGGAAAGCCTTAGAGCTGAACAGCTCAAAGGAGTTGAATTATTCAAGGAGACCAAACTCAAAAGCATGTGAAATCTCTCTCTCTCCCTCCCTCTCTGTGTCTCTCTCTCTCTTTCTCTCTCTCTGTCTGTCTCTGTCTGTCTCTCTGCCTCTCTCTGTCTCTTTGTGTGCTTGTGTGTGTGTTGGGTTTTTTTTTTGCCTAAGCAGTTTCTTGCCTTGCAGAATCCGAGGGTCACCAGAAGGACTATGAGGAGGAGAAGAAGCAGGGATCTCTTAAAAGTGTGGGGGTGGGTGGGGGTGTTAAATTAAGAATTTCTGTAGGAGAAATGGTTTGCTTGGAAATGGTGGTTTGATCTTTTTTTAAAGTCCCTCTGCATCAACAGAAGGACAGCATCCAGATCACAAAACAGTGATAATACCGCTTTATACCTCACTAGCGAGGCCATACATGGAATACAGCATTCAGTTCTGGTCCCCACTGTGCAAAAAGGATATCGAGACCCTAGAAAGAGTGCAGACAAGAACAACGGAGATAATAAGTGGTCTGGGGGCTAATCCGTATGATGAGGGGTTGAGGGTATGTCTACCCTAAAAAAGGGAAGGTTGGAAGAAATATCCTTTTGGGTTCAGTTCCAAGTGGGGGAAAAGACACTGGATTCATAGAAGTTGCTTGGAAAGAAGGTTTAATGGCGGACATGGCTTGGAGCTCCAAAGTGAAAGGGACGATCACATGCTTCAAAATGTTGGGTGAAGGAAAAGAAGAAGGGCCAAGATGCTGAGAAACCCTTAGTTATATACCCTCTGTTGGGTCCCATCTTTGTATTTCCTGTTCCTGTGTAAGAAATTGGATGTCAGACTCCCAGGGGTGGGGGTCTTAGCTGGGCCACATGGCTTCACCTGAGTGCCAGCCGATGCAATCTTCCCAGGCCAGGTGGTGAGGTGGGTAGAGGCCTTTGTTGTTAAGTTTGCATGAAGAATCAGACGCGAAGAGCTTCAGTGAAGAGTTTATTAGTGACTACAGCTCGAATGGGCCCGTCTTGGCTGGGCTACGGCTGCTACTTATAGCCAGCAGCCGCAGTTGCCAGCCAATCAGAGTGCAGGGTTTTCCCACACTTTTCAAACCAATCATATTTGACATTTTACAAGAACAATTCAAACTAAACCAATGACATTCAAACCTACATACATAACATTTGTTATGTAGAATACCCTGGCCCAGGCCTTAATGGCCCACCCATTAACAAAGGTGGGAGGGTGAGCTTCTGCTTCTGAGGTGAGTTTCTGTTTCTGAGTTTCTACTTCTCTTTTTTAGGGGAAATATTCTGCCTTTTTTAGTATATCCTAAAATATTTCATTTTCCTCGGAGTGGGGTGGGTTACTAACTTCCTACAGAGGGGACATGCTAACTGTCTTCCAGTACTTGAGGGGCTGTCACAAAGAACAGGGGATTGACTTGTTTTCCAAAGCATCTGAGGGCAGGACAAGAAGTAATGGTGGAATCTTGTAAAGAGAAACTTTTGGACAGTGAGAATCAGTGGAATAGCTTTGCCTGCTGGGCTTGTGGGTGGTCCATCACTGGAGGTTTTCAAAAATAGACTGGATATCCATTTGAGATGGTATAAGATCTCCCTTGAACAGGGGGTTGGACTAGAACAGTGGTCACCAACCAGTGGACTGGGGACCACAGGTGGTCCACGAGAAAATTTTGGTGGTTCGCAGAGAAATGTCACCTCCAAAACAATTAATCCAGGCTGCGCAGGAACACAAGGCTGCGCCGCCCACATGGCCTGCGGGAACACAAGGCTTGCGTTGCTTGCATTGAGAACAACACGAGGTAGTGAGGGAAGGGGGGAAAGGACGGAGGGGGGAAACTTGCCCCCCTCGTTCCACATGCCTGGCCTGGCCACCGGGCTGCTGCTTTCTGCTTCTTTCTTCTTCTGCTTTTGGCTGCACGCAAGGAAAGCAGCAAAAGTCTTTCTTTCTCTCCCCCAAACTCCACCAGAAATGAGTCTTTGGGACCCTGCAAGGCCTCCTGCTCCAAGAGGCTGCTCCAGCATAACAAGTCTCACAAAGACTCATTTCTGGCGGAGTTTGGGGAAGAGAAAGAAATACTTTTGCTGCTTCTGCTGCTTTCCTTGCACGAAGCCAAAAGTCTCTCTCTCTCTCTCCCCCCCCCCCAGAGAACAGAGCTGGAGATGGTATCCTGCGATCCCAAATAAAGAACGATCGATCGGTAGGAAAACGGGGTGGGGAATTTTCCTGCAGACTTTTTGGGGGGGATTTTCCCAGGGTCTCCGGTCCGCGGGATTTAAAATTATGAGTTTGGTGGTCCCTGAGGTCCAAAAGGTTGGTGACTCCTGGACTAGAAGACCTCCAAGGTCCATTCCAACCCCATTGTTCTAGATCCTAGGCCCTAATTCCCCAAAGGGCGTTAAATAAAGAAGTGCTTCTAAGATCTGGACAAAGCAACACACATAAGATGCAACAAAGCACAAACAGAACACTAGAACCTGCTGTAACAACAGGTTAGATATATTAAGTCAGAAGGAGAGCTGTGAAAATACCTGCAGACCCCTCACATCCTGGACATAAACTGTTTCAGCTCCTTCCCTCGGGATGCCACTGTAGGGCATTGCATGCCCAGACTAAACACAGGGCAAGTTTCATCCCTCGTGCCATCATTTTGCTAAACGCCTAATTCTCACAGTGCTGCATAAGGTCTATGTCTATTTACCCTGTAGTGTGGCTGTAGTAGTATTATTCATCCTTCTTTTTCTCTTCTTCACTCCCTCTTTTTATTGGTATTACAGGTATTACAACAGTTCATTTAGTGACCGCTGGAAGTTATGGCACAGAAAAATTGACTTGCGATCATTTTTCACACTCACTTATGACTGTGGCAGCATCCCCTAGTCACGTGATCAAAATTCAGACAACAGCTTAGCAACTGAGTCATATTTATGATGGTTGCAATGTCGGGATCACAGGGTCCTCTTTTGCAACCTTCTGATGAGTCAATGGAGAAGTGGGTTGCTGGGAGTTCGCAGGGGTTCGAGAGAGCCCCTAGCTAAGATTCTGCACAGTTCAGAGAACCCCCAAATCCCACTCCTGGCTCGCCCCGCCCACCCCTCCTCTCCCCTCCCAGGTGTCCCCATGCAGCCTGTTTTGAATGCAGGTAAGTGCAGGGCGCGCACGGATGCTCAGGGAGGGTGAAAAATGGGCCTCGGAAGTTTGGAAAGGCTGGAAATGGGCCCGTTTCTGGCTTCCAGAGAGTCTCTGGAGCCCGGGGAGGCCATTTTCACCCTTCCGGAGGCTCGAGGAAAGCCTCCGGAACCCAGGGAGGGCAAAAACACTTCGCTGCTATGATGCAGGAGGCTGACCAGGCCACACCCACCATGGCCATGCCCACCAAGCAACCAGGCAGAGAACCCATTGCTAAAATTTTTGAAGCCCACCCCTGGAGAAGCCAGATTCACTTAAGAACCGTGTTACTAACTTATGTGATTTGCTTAACAACTGTGGCGAGAAAGATCGTAAAATTCACTGAATAGCAAAGGAAATTTTGGGCTCATTTCTGGTCATAAGTCGAGGACTAGCAGCATTATTATGATTATAGGGAGACTCTGGCGCAGTGGTGAGAGTGCAGTACTGCAGGCTACTTCTGCTGACAGCCAGCTGCCTACAATTTGGCACTTCAAATCCCACCAGGCTCCAGGTTGACTCAGCCTTCCGTCCTTCCAAGGTGGGTAAAATGAGGCCCCAGATTGTTGGGGGCAACAGGCTGACTCTGTAAACCACTTAGATGGGGCTGTAAAAGCACTGTGAAGCGGTATATAAGTCTAAGGGCTATTGCGATTATTCGGTTGTTTTGCATCTGCACTGAGTGCTTCTGCACCGGAGACAAATTCCTTGCGTGGCTAAATCACACTTGGCCAAATAAAGTATTCAGTTCAATTTTATCAGGGTGGGGATTCAGTTTCTTTCCTCATTCCCGATCCTAGCTATAGGGTGGAGTATTGCCATAAAAATGCGTCCTGTTTCAGTAAGCCGCGGTTATGGACACCGGGGTGAAGTGTGGGCCCAGTTTGTGTCCTGCTGCAGTGAAAATAAATTGTGCCATGCAGATGCCTTGCACTGATGGTGTCCTTGCATTTTGGCTCCAGACACCAGACTGCAGATTTTTCATATTACGGAGTGCTGCAGTGTTGGGAGGGGGAAAACAGCCCAGCTGGGTTTTGACCCAGTTTTAGATTGACTATCCCAGCCCAGCCACTTTTCTTGGACCATCTGAGGAACAGGGGTGGACCTTGGCTTTTTTTCACCAACCCTCCCTGTGTGCATCCCACACGGGAAGAATATATTTAAAAATTGCCTACAGTACATACTTTGTGCAAAAGTCTGACAATGACTTCATACCAAAGCAATTTTGGAGATAGGCTTTAGATGCAAACACCCTGCGTTTCTGAACAAATCATCTGCATCAAATCTGAGAATGCCTGAGAGCCTTCCTTGATAGCTATCAGTTCCTCTGTTACACAAAAAGTTGACTCAAATAGTTGAGATCCTGTCTGGCCTAGTGGTTAAGGCACCAGTTAAGAGGGAGACTGTGAGTTCAGGTCCTGCTTTAGCCATGAAAGCCAGCTGGGTGACTTTGGGCCAGTCTCTCTCCCTCAACCCAACCCACCTTACAGGATTGTTGTGGGGAAAATAGGAGAAGGAAGATGTGCTAGATATGTTTGCCGCCTTGAGCTATTTGTAAAAAAAAATAACAGTGGGATACAAGTAAATGTAAATAAATGTTACTCCTTCTTTACTCCCTATTCTTTTAGCCCTCTTGCATCTGTTCTGGGATGCCTTGTAAGAAGGGCTCCCGCTGAATTCATTTCCAGTAAGGAGGGAGGGGTATTAACAGGCAGCTTTGTCCAACACAAAACCACGATTTGTTTAGGATGGTTTGTTGAATAACCACGAGATGATTGGCTTGTGCTAAATCGCAAGTCATGTCTTTTTAAGACCGTTTCAATTTATTGCAATGCTTTATCTTGTGAGTTGTCCTTGGGAGAAGCAATAGATAGATAGATAGATAGATAGATAGATAGATAGATAGATAGATAGAGTGAGTTAAGTTTGCATGAAGAGACAGACGCGGAGTGCTTCAAGCTCTTTGTTTATTAGTGACTACAGCTCAGAACGAACCCACTTTGGCTGGGCTGCGGCTGCTACTTATAGCCAGCAGCCACAGTTGCCAGCCAATCAGAGTGCAGGGTTTTCCAGCACTTTTTAAACCAATCATTTTTTACATTTTACAAGAACAGTTCAAACTAAACCAATGACTTTAAACCTGCATACATAACACCCCTCCCCACTAGGTTCAGTCCATACTCAAACCCCAGCCTATCTAATGTATTCTTTTAAATAGGTGGGGCTCTTACGTGTATGTTGAGACCTACGTGGTTCAGATGTTTTAAGGCAGTCCTTGGAGCATCCTTTCCATAAGGCTTTGGAAGATGCCTGGTGCCACGCTTACTCCAAACTGTAACCTTTTACATTTGAAAGCACCTCTATGAGTCACAATAGTTTGGGCCTCTGCAGTGGCATCATCAACTGTTAATTGTTGATATGCCTGGGCCAGATCCAATTTGGCAAAGACTGTACCCCTGCCAAGTGAATATAGTAAATGATGCACCACTGGAACTGGATATGCGCTCTGTTGAAGCGCATGGTTCAATGTCCCCTTATAGTCTCCACAGATTCTCACTGACCCATCAGTCTTGACTGGTGTGACTATGGGTGTCTCCCACCTGGAGTGGTCAGTGGGCTCTAAAACTCCTTGAGCTATTAGTTTATCTAATTGTGCATCAATTTTTTCCTTTAAGGTGAATGGGACCCTTCTGGGCTTTAAGCGAATTGGTGGCACCTTGGGATCTAGATTGAAAGTGATAGGGGTCCCCATATACTTGCCTAATCCGTCGCTGAAGACCTCTGGAAACTCAGACTTCAAGGCCTCCTCCCATTCAGTGTTGCTCACGTGATTGATGCCAGTCACCTTGATGCCTAATGGATTGAACCACTCAGGTCCCAGCAAGCTTGGGCGATCCTTGTCCACGATGGTCAGGGGCAAGCGTTTGGTGTGGCCTTTGAACTTCACATTGAATTCTCTTGTTCCAACTACTGGAATCTTGTTCCCTTGGTAGTCTTTAAGAGTCAATGCTTGCTTCTTGAAATGCTTCTTCTGAATGTTTGGGAGTAGTCTGTGAATAGTGTCCCATGACACCATAGATAAATAGGAGCCTGAGTCCACTTCCATTTGGCAAGGCCTTCCTTCAATTAGTACCTTGACATGCACTTTTCTGTTATTGATAGAAGAATGACCAATAGTTACTGTCTGATGAGTTTCATTCTTCCCCTTTGCTTCTGTGCTGTGCCCCATTTTCTCACTGGGGTTGTTGGGCTTGAATTCTTTGTCTTTGTTTGCAGGAAATTTCCTTCTGTTGGGTGGAGTTCTGGATGATTTGCAGACTCTTGCTAGGTGTCCTCTTTTTTCACGGAGGCAGATGGTATCTAGGAACTTGCATTCAGTCGGGGTGGCTTCCCCACAACCTCTGCAGTAGAAATCTTGCCTCTTTCTTCCCAGGTCTTTCTTTTTCCGCTCCATTCTGAGTCTGTAAATTCCTTCCTCCACCTCACTACAGTCTGACTCAGAATCTATTTGCTCACAATGAGTTGTTGTAGACTTTTCCACATCAGGATGGCTTGTGGCCCTTCATGGCTGCTGCTGAGGACTTGGTAGCTTCTGCTGAAGAGGCCTCTTCTATTGCTTCCTTCAGCGTGATCTTAGGTTTCAGTAATAACTTGCTCTGTAGCACCTTGTCTTTAAGGCCCAGAACAAATCGATCGCGCATGGCCTCTTCTAAATTGTTAAATTCATGCACCCCAATGTCTCTTAAACTTGCCATGAAGTCGTTTACGTTTTTGCTTTCCCCTTGATCATGATGGTAAAACTCGTGTCTCTTAATGAGGCATGATACTTGTGGCGCGTAATGGGCTCTTAACAGTTTTTCTAAGTCAGGCCATTCCATTACCTTCATGTCTGCAGCTCCTGCCAATGCCTTCGCCATCTTGAAGACTGCCGGACCGCAGTGCGTGAGAAAGACTGCCCTCTTCCACTTCTCAGAAATGTCGGCAAGATCATTTCCTTCCAGATACATTTGGAAACGATCTGCATACGTCTCCCAGTCTTCTGCCGTCAGATCGAACGGGGCTGGGGGGGTGTTCAGCGCAGCCATCTCGCTCTCCTTCTGTTCCGCGCTGCCTTCTTCTTCAGGGAGATCCCATCCTCGTTGCCAGTGTTAAGTTTGCATGAAGAGACAGACGCGGAGTGCTTCAAGCTCTTTGTTTATTAGTGACTACAGCTCAGAACGAACCCACTTTGGCTGGGCTGCGGCTGCTACTTATAGCCAGCAGCTGCAGTTGCCAGCCAATCAGAGTGCAGGGTTTTCCCGCACTTTTTAAACCAATCATTTCTTACATTTTACAAGAACAGTTCAAACTAAACCAATGACTTTAAACCTGCATACATAACAGATAGATAGATAGATAAATAGATAGATAGATAGATAGATAGATAGATAGATGATAGATTTATAGATAGATAGATGGATGGATGGATGGATGGATAGATAGATAGATCTATTTAGCATATGACATGTCATACATGGCCTAGCAACCTATACTAACATTTAATCTAGACTAGACTATACTATACTAACATTTCATCTAGACTAAATTAAATGAATAAAAAAATAATTTTTATTTATTTAATTTATATTGCTGCCTATTCGCCCATGGCGACTCGAGGCGGCTTACACAATGTAAAACCATATTTAAAATAAAAAATAAAAAATAAATGTTAAAAAGATCTCTGTTCAAATACCAATGTCTAGGACATTTCATACATGAGATGATAGATAGATAGATAGATAGATAGATAGATAGATAGATAGATAGGATAGATAAGATGGGTGGGTGGGTGGGTGGATGGATGGATGGGTGAATAGGGATGAGAGGGAGGGAGAGAGAGTGGGAGAGTGGGAGAGATAGTAGATACATAGGAGGAGAAGTGGGTTAAACTATGGCAGCCCCAAATCAAAAGTAACTCACAAAACCTTGTGCCTTTAATAAAATGTGTCATTCTGAAAAAGTGCCACCCAACTGGCAGCTTCTTGTAAGTCACACCAGCCAACTCCGTATTGTCAATGTTGACTTACAGCTGCTGTCCCAAATTTCCGCCTGGCACATCTTCAGCTCTTTTTGGAAACTTCCCATGCCAACCCAGTGGTGTTTGCTTTCAAGACAACACAACAAAGAAGACTTCTATTCAATCTGGTCTACCATATTGGGCCATGCAGACAATAACCAATGCAGGCTGGGAGTCCTGGGGCTCGTCATCTTGCCCGACTGAAGATTGTGGGGGAAAGCTGTGGTAGGCATTGAGAGACATGGAGGAAGGGCCTTTCATTGAAGAACAACCAAAACAGGGAGCACAGCTTGGTGTTTCATCACTTCAATCTGGAGGGATACAATCTCTGCAAGCTGCTGTGTGGTCCCCCCGTCTCCAAACATCCGGACAACCCTCCATAGATTTCTGGGTAGCTTCAGGTTACAGCCGATCACGACCTGAATTCTAGCTGGGCTTTGCCAAGCTGAGACAATGCAGGCCTTCTCAGCATTCAACAGATGGCGAGACCTTCCCACCGCCAAGGAAACAACAGCCTTCCTGTGAGATTCTTGGATGGCAAAACAAGTGCCTGAATATTGAGATGGAAATGAAGGCCAAGACCCAGAAGCAATTGAGCTGTTTCGGCTGGGAACAGGAAGTTTTGTCTGCCGGGATGGGGGTTTAAACCATTGCAGTCCCATCAGGCAAAAGCCAAGACATCCCATCTCAGAGACCAGCTGGGCTGTTGAATTTCATTTGGTCTCTTCTGGTGTAAAACTTTGGGGGCTCCTGGATGATTTGGGTCACCATTCTGCTTGCAGGTATCCAGTGGTGCACTTAGATAAGATTTGGGTCTGAACCAAAGGGCCTTTCCCTGCCCCCCAAAAAAGGCAACTGGACTTTCTTGGGTTTTTTTTCCTTGGAAACTGAGGAAAGGAAAAACGAAGCCTTGCCCTTTAAGGAATAGGCAAAGTTCTTTCCTTTTTGTGGATTCAAATTTCCCGGCTGGGAGATTTCACTGCAAAATGATTTGGTCAGCTGTCTTGAAAGTCAAAATCAGTTTATTAATAGGAAGGCAGATAAGAATAAACCTCACAGCGTTCCTAGGATTAATCTAATAAGTGAGTAGGAAAACCTCTCTCTTATGCACTTCAGGTTCTTTTATTTTCTTTGAAGCCTTTGATTTTTGCATGTGTTGAGCTCCTGTCTCTTCCAGGTTTTCCTGGGATCTTGGTTTTATGGTCCTGATCCTTTGTAGTTGCTTGTTTGCTACCATGGTTCCTTCCTGCCATGCCTTTTGGTTTGCTTTTCACAAGTTTTTATAGCTTGCCATCTATTTGAGTTCTATGGGAAAGGATCTTAGCTAGTTTGTAGGGTTTTTTTCTCTGTATCCCATGCCTATAATTTTCTCCTTCCTTTGTTGTGAAAAGTAAGCTGGCTCCAGCTATTTTAAAGCCCTACTTGACAAAGGGTGGGGCTGATGGAGCTGACCCTGCTTGTGTTTTTTTTCCTTCCCTTCTAATGTTTTCCTAGAAGAGAGGGGGATCGTAACTTCCTGTTAAATAATATTAATTGGCCTGGATCTTTAAACCTATATCTATTTCACAGAGTCATTCAATAAATTGCAATGCCAAGTTGTGTCAGATCAAAACAGATTTATTTATAACAGAACAATCAATAAATATATTATTCTTCAATATATACAGAGTCTTTTCTTCTTTCGTTCCTCTTAGTTCCTCAAGGAACTAGAAGTCACTATGAGAGATTCACAGTTCTTCCTCTCATAACCTCTTCTTAGATATAGCTAACCTCTTTAGGTTATAGATCTTCTCTCAGATCCCTTTGCTATATCTTCTCATACACAGACCTCAGTCTGTTAGATTCTAATATCTCCTCAGAGTCTTGGATCTTCTCAGTATCTCCAATCTCCCTCAGAATTTCCTCATTTTCTTTCTCTCTTTTCTCACATTGAAAATGATCGTTGACAGCCCTTTTATACTTAGGGGCCTACAGTATCACAGTGAGGTGTTCAATGCCACCCTGTCATTGGTAGGTTTGATCACCCCATCAAACTCTACTAATTTGTAAACTGCATAGTAACTCCAGAAAGTTCTACTTTCTGACACTTCCAACAAAACGTTTTGCTTCTTCATCCATTCTGAACTGAACAGAACCAAAGAAACAGCTTGGATGAGAAGTGAAACATTTTCACGGGGAAAAAAAACCAAAGAAAATTCAGTTGCCCTTTGGGACAACCATGGCCTGGATGATTGAGAATCTCCATAGATATTTGGTTCTGAACTTAATTTTTTTTAATCTGATGTGGAAGTAGGGTCTTGGATGGGCCTTTAGCTAAAATTAAGGTTCAGGTTTGCAATGAGGAGATTCAAGGCAAGAAGTTAATCCTATGATCCCAACAATTATTTCAGCGTTTGGGGCATAGGAGGAGGAGGAGATCATGTTAAGTCTATTTTTTTTTCTTCCATTCAATCATGTCTGATTCTCAGGGACCGCCTGGATAAGTCCTGCAATTTTCCTGGCAAGGTTTTTCAGGATGGGTGGGACTAGAATTCACAGTCTCCTGGTTTCTAGGTTGACGCCTTAACCTCTACACCAAACTGGCTCTCTATGTTAATCTATAATGGCCACAAATAAGAAGTCTTTCCTGACTCATAGATTTTATGAAAAGAGTTTCAATTTTTTTTAATTTTTATTTGTAACTTCCTTAGTTGCAGAGAATTCCCGCATTCTAGCCTATTCTTGATTCAGGACATCTGATGACTTTAGCTCCAATTCATGAAAGCCTTTTCCTAAAATTTGTTAAGTCAGATAAGACTTCTAATTTGCTACTGGTCTCCTCCTGATTTTAAATACTTGGGGTTTTCTCTCTGCTCCCATTTAGATTTTAATGGACGGAGAATGATGGCAAAGCCTAGCATGCTTTAGGTATATTTGTGCAGATTTAGCACAAACCCATAAGCAAAATACAGCTTTTTTATGTTTGCACAGCCTCCATGTCCAAAGAAATGAATTGGAGTATAGTTTAATGAGATGGCTCAGTTCACACGATGTGCAAAGCCAACCAATGCTTTGAGAACACATTCAATCTAATATTTACATATTGTATCTAATATCTAATATGTGTATTATGTCAAACATATTTTCCAAAGTGTTTCGTAGCACAGCAGGTCACAGATGGTGATGTTTAATAGAGGTATTCCTCATTTTTTTCTTTTCAAAAACATGTATTTATCTAGTCACAAATGATGCAGAGTCAAACCTCATTGTAACATCGTGTACTCTGTGAGTGAGTGGGTGGCAGAATAGGCTCACATAAATGAATTAGCTAGGCTTGCACAAATAGAAGAGAATTATCTCTCCGATTCCCTTAATGCTCTTAATATAATTTTAGTCTACAATATACAATTCTATCTATGTATGGTAGATGTAATATATTTTTTGTATTCTGTCTTATCTGTGCAGGGTAGATACATAGAGGAATGTACAGGCAGTATTGTATTCATAGATAAAATATCTATGTATGTATTATACTTTAATATATAATATCATTTATGATGTGTTGGTTGTTTTCCTTCTTTCTTGAGGTTCTTTTTTGTTTGTTGTTTGTTATTTATGTTTGATGCTTTTTTATATTGCGGTATGGTTTTAATTATTATACAGCTTGTAAGAGTCACTTGATGAGAGATGTCTGTATAAATAAAATAAATCAATAAAATCTTTATATATTTTGTCCATCTATGTACTGTAGATGAACGCATGTTTAGATAGAATTCCATGTGTTGAACAATGCTCTCCTTTGGCAATTTTAAGCTCCTGATGGACTTGAACTCCCAGAATTCCCCAGCAAGCATGGAATTCTGGGAGTTAAAGTCCCCCAATGTTGCCTGGGCTGGAGAATTCAGGGGAAGTTGAAGTCTGCACAACTTAAAGTTGCCAAGACTGAAAACCAATTGGTGTAGAGAAAAGTACATCTCCGCACGTAAGCCCAGGTAGAAATTTTCTACCTATACAAAATTTGAATCAAGCTTCACACCACATGGAACACAAATCCTGTCCTTTTAAATTCCCCTCAATTGGGAGAAGCCATAATAAATGGCTTCCTCATTCTTTTGACTTTCTTTTGACATCAGGACCATCTGGCAACCTTCCCTGGTGGTCCTAATAGCAACAGCACACAGACTTATATACCACTTCACAGTGCTTTACAGCCCTGTTTAAGTGGTTTACAGAGTCAGCCTATTGTCCCCAACAATCCGGATCCTCATTTTACTGACCTTGGAAGGATAGAAGTCTGAGTCAACCTTCAGCTGGTCAGGATCAAACTGCTGGCAGTCGGCAGAGTTAGCCTGCAATACTGCATTCTAACCACTGTGCATCAAGGAAGGAAGGAAGGAAGGAAGGAAGGAAGGAAGGAAGGAAGGAAGGAAGGAAGGAAGGAAGGAAGGGCAATAGCACTTAGACTTATATATTGCTTTACAGAGCTTTCCAGCCCTCTCTAAGCAGTTTACAGACTCAGCCTGTCACTCCCAACAATCTGGGTCCTTGTTTTATCAACCTCAGAAGGATGGAAGGCTAAGTCAACCTTGAGCTGGTCAGGATCGAACTGCCGAACTGCTGGCTGTCATGCGAGTCTGGAGACTGGAAGCCGTAAGCAAGGGTCTTTTTTGCAATTCATCCAAAACCCAAGGTTTGCCTGTTGACTGCCTTGTTAGGTGTGAATCATCTGAAAAGGAAAGGGAGTTGGGGATGAGAAAGCCAACGATACAGGTAGCCCTTCATTTACAACAGTTTATTTAGTGGCCATATGAAGTTACAACCGCACTGAAAAAAAGTGACGTGACCATTTTCCCCCAACATCCCCATGACCACATGATCAAAATTCAGACTCTTGGCCACTGACTCATATTTATGACAGTTGCCATGTCCTGGGGTCAGGTGTTCACTTTTTTCGACCTCCTGATAAGCCAAATGTCAACTCATAAAATACTTCTGTGATCGTTTTAGAGTTGCCAACAGAAAGGGAGGGGGGAGCAGTGGGCAGCTTGCATTCCATAAATGTTTTCAAAGATAGTTTCTAGGTGACCGAAGTTTCTGCCATGCAAAATTCTAACTGGAGAATATGACTCTTGGCTATGGATGTGTCCCATTGGAGAATATGAATTACAATACACCCAGGGGGTGGGGGGAAAACCAGGGTCAAGGGTGACAATGAATGATGTGTCTCAAGTCGGCTACATCCAGACACAAAGTCAATGGGGAAGATTCACTTGACAAACTCAATGATTCACTTAGCAACTATGGCAAGAAAGATCGTAAAACTGGGCAAGATTCACTTAACAACTGTCTCACTTAGCAACAAGAATTTTGGGCTGAATTGTGGTTGCAATTCAAGGACTGCCTGTATTTTTTTTTAGACCCTGATGGCTCATCCGCTGTTTGATGCAGATCGGTCACCATTAGTGCTGAGTTCGGATAGTGCAAAATTCAATTTAGTGAAATTTAATAAATTGATGTCCTGTTGCGTTTAATGCGAGCCACAGTGCTCCCATTAGTGCAAAACTGGCACGTGTTGGTTGCATGCACAATTGGGATTTCGACGCTAATCATTGTTTGTGCAAAATGGAGAAAAGGAAGGAAATATTTTAAAAAAGGAGTGGCTCTCCTTAAAGAACTCTAGCAAAATACAGGAGGTAGCAGATCTGTTTTACGATTTGCGTTATATCTGCTACAGGAGATAAAGTGAGCATATTTTCCTCTGACAGTATTTCATTACTAAACATATACAAATGTACATTTAAAAAATGTCATTGTCAGTTTCTGGTGAACTGGAACCCATGATCCTGTTTTCTGTAGAAAGATCATTTTGCATAATTGCGACCATTACTTGGGTTTTATTATTTGGACCAACCAAGACCTACCTGTGTAACTAAATCTGTAAATGTAACTAAATAATATAAGTAACTAAATTTACAAATATAACAATTTATGCAGGGAAGTGACCCCTGAATGTCTAAAGAATCAGTCGAGACTCTTCTTGTAAGAATACATATAAGAAAAATAAAAGAAACAATAGGACAGGGACAGTAGGCTTGTTGGTGCACTTATGCACGTCCCCTACAGACCTCTTAGGAAAGGGGTGAGGTCAATAGTAGACAGTCTAAGGTTAAAGTTTTTGGGGTTTGGGGAAGAAACCACAGAATCAGGTAGAGTATTCCAGACATTGACCACTCTGTTGCTGAAATCGTATTTCCTGCAATCAAGTTTGGTGCGGTTAACCTTGAGTTTGTATCTATTGTGTGCTCTTGTATTGTTATGGTTGAAGCTGAAGTATTGATTGACTGGAAGGACATTGCAGTGTATGATTTTATATGATTTTAGATCAGACCGAAGGCGGCGTAGTTCTAGATTTTCTAGGTCTAGAATTTCAAGTCTGGTGGCATAAGGTATTCTGCAACGAGTAGAGGAGTGTAGAACTCTTCTTGTGAAATATTTCTGGACTTTCTCAACTCTGTTAATATCAGATATGTGATGTGGGTTCCAGACTGATGAGCTGTATTCGAGTATTGGTCTAGCAAATGTTTTGTATGCTCTAGTTAGTAGTGTGATATTACCAGAGAAAAAGCTACGTAGGATTAGGTTAACAACTCTTAACGTCTTTTTAGCTATGTAGTTACAATGGGCTCTAGCACTTAGATCATTAAAGATGAGTATTCCAAGGTCCTTAACAGAGTTTGGATCATCAACAAGGTCTTGAGTGGTATTTTCATTTAATTCTCATTCTTGTTTATATTTTCTCCTAGGGTTCCCTAAGGTGTTAAATTCTACTGCATCCCAAGCCTCTTTCTGCCTCTTGCAGATCTCCGACCGTCACCTATAACGCATCCTAAAACCCGTTTTTCTCTGTAATTAACCTAGCCTTAAATGCAAAACAAACGAGCAAGCATCTCTACCAGTCCCACGCCCACATGCCTTTACTACCACTCCCAGCCTCCCCGGCGGTCACTCGACCGTAGCCGCGGACGAAGGCAACCGGCGCGAAGCATGCCGGGATCTGTGGTCCCTCCCTTTCTTTATGTAAAGGAAAGAAGAGAGGAAGCGTCCCGAGAGCCTTTTCCCCGCCCCTCCCTCCTGATAGGTCGCGTCTCCTGGACGAGGCGGGCGGAACGAGAGGACGGCGGCCAACGGGAGAGGTAGCGGGAGGATTGACGCGGCGGGGAGCCAGTAGCCGGGCGGCGGCGCTGTCGCTGGGCGAGCGGGAGGCCTGGGTGGTTGGCAGCCCAGCGCAGTTTCCCGAGGAGTCGCGGCACTGATGGGGCGGCCGAACCCGGGACGAGTAGCCTCAGCGGCCTGAGAGAGCGCGAGAGAGGTGAGTCTCCTCGTGAGTGGCCGTCGCGGCTCGTTCCGAAGTCAGTCCTCGAGTGGGGGGAGGGGAGGGTCCCTGCGACCCCCACCCTCCTTTCAAACCCTCCTGTCCCCATTGACACGTGTCGGGGCGACTTCACACGTGCGGACCTTACATGCAGGGCGTGATTTAGCCTCTCTTGCCTCCCTGGAAAGGGCTGGACCGTGGGAACTGCCTCTTACCCTTGTTTAGTCTTGCCCCTCTGCCTCCCCAAGTCGCCGCCTCCTCGTTATATGCTACCATTTATTACTATTATTATTATTATTTATTACAAATATCATTGACTGGCATTGATGGTTGATACGGGTTGCTGCCAGCATTCTAGGTATCGGCCAAGTATCTTTTTAAAATGTACAATAATAATAATAATAATAATTAATTATTATTATTTACTTTATTCATTAAACATGAAACTCAGTCAACTGAACATTAAAAAATGCATCACAAATACCATTGACTGGTGCTAATGGTTGATATGGGTTGCTGCCAATGTCTTAGCTATGAACCAAGTACATCATCATCATCATCATTTTTATTATTACTATTATTATTACTACTACTCCTGTTACTATTATGAACTGTCTTATACCTGTGTTTAGGCTTGTTCTGCCTCCACATCTCCACCTCCTTATATAATACCATTTTATTGTTATTGTTATTAATTATTAGTGGGAACTGTCTCATACCCCTGTTTAGGGTTGCCCCCAAGGCTTGTCTCCCCAAGTCTCTACCTCCTTATATATTTCCTATTATTATCATTATTATTATTGTCATTATCATTATTTCTATCCCACCCTTACTCTGGAAGCTGAGGATAGTGTCTGGGGAGGGGAGATCTCCCCATATTATCCCACTACAACACCCTTGTAAGGTAGGCTTATCTGAAGGAGAGACTGCCAAAATTCACCCACTCCAGGGTCTGTGTCTGAAAGTCTGAGTCTCTCATGCCTTGCCTGCCCTGCTGCCCTCGTCCTGGTTCCCTCCATCCACCCAGATCCAAGCCATCCATTAGATTGGCTGCTTTTATGATGCAGTTAAAAGTTGTGTAAGGAAAGAATCAAGGAGGGATTCAGGTGACAGAGATCAGAGACATTTAGGGGAGTCTGAAAGAAGCCAGAATTGACTATGGGATGGGGAGCTGTTGTGGGTATTGTGTGTGTGTGTGCATTGTTCAGAGGTGCATATCCCAGCCCCATGTTAGTTTGCATCTCAACAGAGTCCCAAAGGTGCTTTTTCCAAAAGGCACCTGGACCTCCTTGTTTTTTTCCTCGAAAAGGTTTTGCTTCTCATCCAACAAGCTTCTTCAGTTCAGGAAAAAAAACAAAAACAAGAAAGTCCAGTTGTCTTTTGAAAAAAAAAAGCACCTTTGGGACAAGCATGAACTGGATATTTGAGAATCTCTGTAGACATCTCAACAGAGTCTATTTGAACAGTCCAAAACCAACCTGGGTATTTGGGTGTGGGTGGATTTGATCTACCATTGTCTCCTATCGGAACTGGTCTGGCTAGGAAACTGCTTCTTGCAGCTTTGTTTTAGTGGTTGCTCCCCATAGAAATAAAAATGAACAGACCGATGGGTTTGACAGTACCTGCAGTCTGTGTATTTGTCAAATGGCAATGTTTTTGTTGTCCTCCAGCCCCCAAGTCCAATGGGGCATCTAAGACTTCTGGCTTGTCTTGGAAAAAGATGCCACCAGATGATCAAAGAATGTCAAGTAATAGAAGGGCTGTAAATAACCCATCTTCTAGTTTTGATTTTTTTCCCCCTTTTCCGGTATGTTTGTTTGCATCTAGACTTCTTTAAATGCAAAGGAATGTGATTTTTTTTCCTGGTAGAATTTCCTTTCTACAGACCCTAAATCATCCTGGGTTGTCTTTCTTAGAGCTGCTTGTGCTGTACACAACTGAATCTTTTGTCAGCTGTCACTGTTAACACGAGGTTTAATTTCTGTTCTGTTCTCTTAATCTTGACCTTTTTTGAAAAAAAAAAAAACCTAATGGAATTGAAGGAAGAAGCCACACATTTCTCCGTAGGTGGATAACGTGCCTAAATAGTTAACTAAGTTGAAGATACTATCTCTTGTATGACTCCCTTATGCTCTCTCTTCATTGTCACATTTATTTTTCTCCTTTCTCCATTCTTGTCTAATGTCTAATATCCTGGCTTCCTTCGCTGTAACACTCTTTTCCTTATACTCTTTCCAGTCACCTTTGTGTTCATACCTCATCTTTATTCTTGTCCGCTTCTGGACTTCTCCCGCATGGGGGTTCAAAGCCTACTGTTCCTTGTTAATTAATCTTCTGTAATTGCAATGGTTGACATGATTTATTAGCTCACAATTCTGGCAGAACCATACCCTGAACGAAAAACAATTTGCTCCTTTTTTATTACAATTTCACTCTCATTTATAAACACAAAAGAAAGAGAGAGTGAGTATCGTTTATCATATGGTTCCTTCTTGAATATCCATTTGTTTGGGAAAATCCTGATCCAGTTAGCCTTGGAAAAGACTAGGAAGGGCAGAACATAATAATATCCCTTACAGAAAAAGTAGGTAGAGAAAGGGAATGGCCGGCACTGTAAAAAATATCAATATTGCAGGACACCGTATTAATTGTAATTACACTTTATTGATCTGGAAAGTCAAATGAAACACAAAAACACACAAAGATTTCTCTTACAGGGCTGTCAAAAGGTGTTGGGTGTGTGAATGGGAGAAAGGAAGGGCAGGGACAAGAGATCTAAAGTCTCTTGTGTGTTTTTGTGTCTACATAAATTGTGGTTACCCTTCTCGTACAGTATCCACTCTAGGATACTGGTCTGCTAGATTGATGTACTGATCTAGGAACAGTCTCTTCCTTTCCAATAGGTTAGTCATATGTATATGACATAGTTCCTTTTTATCAGAAGTCCCTTTTTCCTTGCTAGATTAGCTTGTCCCTGAAGGGATCTTCTCCGTTATTTGATATGTGGATCTGGAAGAGTTACTGATCTGGCTATTGTTACGGTAATATCCTTCTTGGTAGCTTAGAGACTTTTTAAAAGCCTGCTTATGTTTTGCAACTCTTGAACAAAGTAAGTAGGTCAT
>CM019164.1:9777037-9822486 GCA_009733165.1 Naja naja
CTAGCCCATCCTCAAAATACAGGTAGTCCTTGACTTACAACAGTTCATTTAGTGGCTGCTCGAAGTTACAACAGCACTGAAAAAAGTGATTTATGACCAGTCACTTCTGCTGACTGCCGGCTGACTGCAAATTTGGCAGGTCAAATCTCACCAGGCTCCAGGTTGACTCAGCCTTCCGTCCTTCCGAGGTTGGTAAAAGGAGGACCCAGATTGTTGGGGGCAACAGGCTGACTCTGTAAACTGCTTAGAGAGGGCTGTAAAACACTGTGAAGTGGCATATAAGTCTAAGCGCTATTGCTATTGTGCTTTCAAACTTGCAAGGTTTTGTTAATATAGATTTACAATAAAATAGAGTTCATTTGCCTAGATCGTCTAACATCAATCTTGCAAGTCTCGATGTATAATTTTCTTCCACTTTATCGCTAAAGGGTAATCTTAAAGAGGGCTGTGAAGCACTGTGAAGTGGTATATGTCTAAATGCTATTGCTATTTTTCACACTTACGACCATTGCAGCATATCCGTGGTCACGTGATCCAAATCCAGAGGCTTGGCAACTGACTCATTTATGACGGCTGCAACGTTCTGGTCTCACGTGATCCTCTTCTGCGACCTTCTGACCAGCAAAGTCAGTTAGGGAAGCCAGATTCACTGAACAACCGTGTTACTAACTTAACAACTGCGGCAAAGAAAGGTCGTAAAATGGGGCAAAGCTCATTTAACAAATGTCTCACTTAGCAACAGAAATTTTGGGGCTCGATTGCAGTCGTAAGTCGAGGACTACCTGTCTATGGGTTTTTGCAGGAAGCCTTCATTGGAATCTAGTTCCCTCCCAGTGAAGAACAGGCCAAATGTGCCATGTAATCCAACCGTCCTCTTTAAACACAGGCCACTGCAATAAATCATAACCAGTTGATTTCTGCTGGATTAACACATTGTTTGGTGTGCATTCTGAAGGCATGAGTCATGTGAACGCCTTGCCCCAGTCTCTGGATTGTTGCACGCCAAACAGAAATGACCACGCAACCACACAAAGGGATTTTGTGGGGCAGGGGGCTTGCTCACAGCTGGATCATAACAGGTCGTGCTTCCCTCATGTGCAGACTTCCACATATTTTCCTTCACGTGGATTCTTCGCGGTGAGAGCTGCTGTGGGCTCGCGAAAAATTGCTGCTCGGGTGCCTTACGTTGTTCCCCATAAATCTGCACATACACACGTCCCACAAATCATCAGGAATCGAGCCTGGTTTGAGACATCCTTCCTGGACCCTCGTGCCTTCCTCCTCCCCCAGTCTTTTCAGAGCTGCATAAAAATCTTGTATGCATTCAGACTAGAAACCCTGCCCCCGAAATAAAATCCTTCCAAATCAAAACTGCGAAAAGCATGGCTGTGTGTGATTGTGTGACTCCTGTCAGTTGTAGCCCTGGTTCTGGCTGTGCACAGTTCAATTTTCAGAAGAAACATGAGTAAATTTCTACTAGAGAAACTCCTCGCAGATTCTTTGGTTTTTCTCATGCATTTTCCTAAGGTGAATTGAGGTGGGAATGCAGTCTATACAGAGAGCTCTGCAAATATGAAAAAAGTGCATTAAACAGCAGCCAAAAGGGGGAATTTTATGATCAGGGCTATCGGTGGACCTTACCTGAGTGTTTACAGATACGTTGCACTTTGTAATTGCAAATAACAGCTTCAGAGGCCGCAGGTTATTAAGATTATCGCCAGGAGATAATAGCTGTGATTCTAAGGAATTGCTGCATAAACAAATATTCTTAGAGGTGTGATGGCACATGAGGTAGAAAAAAAAACCCCACATTTTTTCTTTCCTGATGGGGACAGGAGTGGTTCATATTTTTCCAGTGGAAATAAAATGAGAAAGGACTGGGGAAAATCCCAGTGGAATTGTTACTGTTTGTATAGGAGCTAAATGTATAGGTGGTCCTTGATTTATATGACTGGTTCACTTCACAACTGCCCCGTTCGTACAGATTATAGATTAACAGAGTTGGAAGGGACCTTATAGGGCATCTAGTCCCACCCTCCACCCAAGCAGGAGACCCTACACCATTTCTGACAAACGGCAGTCCAGTCTCTTCTTGAAAGTCTCAAGTTCAACGACCACTTTGGGGCAGGGGGAAGGGTTGTAAAATCAGGCACAGCCACATGATGAGGGTCTTTACGGCTGTCACAACTTACAACAAAAATGGCAAGCCCAACTGAGGTCGTAAATCGAAGGACTAACTATAAAAGTCCATTATGATTTTGGAAAGACACCGCAAGCATGCGTCATAATGACGAAACATTTCTTCTCTAAGAGGATCCTGCAGATTTAATGAGCAGAAGATGCGGGGACTCTGCTGCTTGTGTTTACGGTCACATCTGCAATTTCCATTTCATCTTTTCCTGCCTCATAAGCAGCAAGTGCTGGAGTTTATACCATTTGTTCTTATTTGGGCTCTCTTCTGTTTTGCTGGCAACGTCCTCTTGCGATATTACATCTGAGAAGGAATTCTACCATTGGAGGAACCTTACATAGGATTTTTACTTTATTTGTTCCATTTTTATCCCGCCTTTATTACTTTATACGTAACTCAAGGCAGGGAACATGCCTAGTACTTCTTCCTCCTCCTTTTTCCCCCTGCAACAACAACCCTGCGAGGTTGTTCCATCCTCTCGGGGTAGGTAAATTGAGGACCCAAGATTGTTGGGGGCAATAAGCTGACTTTGTAAAAATGCCACTTAGTAATAAGCAGGCATATACAATGGAATGCAGGCTATTGCTGAGCGCATTGGGTTGTGCTCCAAAATTGTAAGCGCCCTGAGTCTTGGAGAAGGGCGGCATATAAATGTAATTAAAATAAATAAATAAAAATAAATAGTGCTAGGCTGAGAGAAAGTGACTGGCTCAAAGTCGCCCAGCCAGCTTGATATTATTCTAGGAATCTTATAAAAGAATGAATCAGTAAAATTCTATCTGTTACAGGTAGTCCTTGAATTATTGCCCAAATTTTCTCTTGCTAAACAATACAGTTGTTAAGTGGGCTAAACAAGCAGTGGACTTTTGCACCCATTTTATAACCGTTCTTGCCACAGTTGTGAAATGAATGACTGCAGTTACGCTAGTAAGACGGTTGTAAAGTGAATTTAACTTCCCCATTAACTTTGCTCGTCAGAAGGTCGCATTCATAAACATTTTTGAATAACAGTGCATTGGCAGAGCCTTATTTACAAATAAAACACAACCAACATAACGTTGGTAATAAATCTCAACATCCAAACTAATAGCAATAGTAATGGTATAATAACAGTACTAATAGTATAGCCAAAAATGTAAAAATGCCGCTTAGTAATAAGCAGGCATATACAATGGAATGAAGGCTATTGCTGAGCACACTGGGTTGTATCCCAAAAAATTGTAAGCCGACCTGAGTCTTCGGAGAAGGGCATATAAATGTAATTAAAAAAAAAAAAAAAGAGCTGATCTAGGTTTCTTCTTACATTAGATTAATTACATTTTTATCACTTACTACATTTATATTTATCTACCTCTTTACTTTCAATATATATATATATACTAATCTTCATAATCTTTCTCTAATTTTTACCTCTTTATCCATTCATAGAATTTATTCCATGTCCAAATGTATTCTGAATCGTCTTTGTCTTTAATTTTTAAAGTTAATCTACCCATTTCAGCACAGTCCCAAATTTTCCTAATTATAGCCTTGTCCGGTGAAGCATGTTTATGAATGAAAATTTATAAAAATAATAATAATTTTTAAAAGGTCGCAAAAGGGGATTACGTGACCCTTAGGACACGGGAACCGTCATAAGTACATGCCAGTTGCCAAGTGTCTGAGTTTCAATCACGTGACCATAGAGATGCTGCAGTGGTTGTAAGTGGGAAAAATGGTCATGTTCTTTTTTTCAGTGCCTTTGTAACCTTGAACAGTCACTAAATGAATGGTTGTAAGTTGAGAATTACTGTATCGAATTATAAAGATACATTTTATAATGGGGCAGTTAAATTAGCTTTGGTTTGGTTACATTTTATTATTGTGTTGTTCAATATTGTATTTCCTCTAAAATGTTATTTCCTGTGACCTCCGGCATACTTAGCCTACATGACCTCTAAGATTAGATTACATAGGAATTTTCAAAATGTTATATAACCTGTTCTTGTCCTGAGGTTTGATATTAGCAACCTCACAGGAGATATTTATATTATGGTGCTTTGAGCACTTGATCAAAGCAGCATATATTTTTAAAAAGAAATAAAATTTTAGAAGCCACAGCAAAATCCAGTGAAATCACGCAATAGGCTGGAATGTCAGAGTAAATAAAAAGAAGTCTTTTGCCAATGCCAAGGAGATAAACTTGTATTATGCAAGTTTCTCTGAGAAGGAAGTCCTATATCACAACAGAGAGTTTTCCCATTCTTATAGCCATGTGCTTAATTTAAGATGAAAATAGAGACTTTGGATGAGGAAGAAGATTTGGCAGATGAATAGAAAAGAATACAGCCCTTCAAACAGCCAGATCCAGATTTTATTTAAGGGTTTAATTCATGCAAGGCTGGCCCAGTTGCCTTTAAAGAAAGTTTAGATTTTATCTATGTAAAAAAAAACAACCAGTGTTGGGAAAGAGAGGGAATCTAGAGCTTTACTGATAATCCAAGCTTTTCTTTTAAAGTTCCTCTTTTTTATTTTTTTTAAAACTGCATCCCATATTGATAAAACAAACAGTAATTGCAGATCTTTTAGGGACATCAGTGGGTTAATATTCCCATTATAAATGTTTGGAAAATGTAGTCTGTAAGAAACACATGTTTAAAGATACAAATCTCATTTTAATATGTTTTGGTGGGGCAAAAGATTGTAAATCTCCCTATGTTCCTAAACAGCTGTAAAGAGACTTGTAAGTTTCAATAAAACATTCTGCTCAAATCATCCCTAAAATAGAGACATGAAAGCAATTTGTCCTTTTCAAACAGCAACCTCTTAAGTGACATTATATACGTGTGCAAAAGACAAAAGTTTTGGGTTGGAATCTGAACCTTGCAGAACAAATATTCAGAATATTTTGTGCACCCCTAAGAAAATGTTTGCGGATATTAAATGACTGTACGTTGAGCTGGCCTGGGCTCAGAAGACAGGCTAGTTCTCAAGTTACAATCACAATCGGGACCAAAATTTTCACTGTTAAGCAAGGTGGCAGTTAAGTGAATTGCACCCAGTTTTACAAACCTTTTTGCCACGGTTACGTGAATCACTGCAGTTTGTTAAGTGAATCACATGGTTGTTAAGTGAATCTGGCTTTCCCCATTGATTTTACTTGTTGGAAGTCAGCTGGGAAGGTCCCAGATGGTGATCACACGACCCCCCAGGGCTGCTGCACCCATCATAAATACTTTCTGGTTGCCAGGCACCCAAATTTAGATGCTTCTACAATCATAAGTGTGAGGGGCTGGTTGAAGATCACTTTTTTCAGTGCTGTCGTAATTTTGAATGATCCCTAAATGAACGGTTGTAAGTTGAGGACTACCTATAACTGACATCTGGCTAGGAGGCCACCAGGAGATTACCTGTTTAGATGAGCTGAGTGGTGAAGGGTCAATACAATAGGTCCAATTTTTAGGTTTTTCTAACTTTCAAAATGTGCAGCTCTAGTTTCTTGTGTGTAACGAGCTGTCATTAGTCAAGAGAATAAAAATGCTTCCTTTCCCCCACAAAATATGCATGTTTTCTTGGCAAGTTAAGGAGGTTGTTTAAAGCAAGATAACCACTTTAGTTTAATGTACAGTCATTAGAACTGAAAGGATCACGTTCTGTCATTAGAATCAAATACAGAATTCTACCTTACTTTTTGGATAATTGAGAGTATAAAAATCTATACACCTCTCTGGTAGAACCAGGGTACTTAAAGCTTAAGTAGGAACAACTTGCTTAAGCTTTACGCAGCACTAGCGGGTTTTTTTTTTTTTGCAAGATATATTTTTTCTTCTCTTTGTCCTGGTGCAAATGAGAACTACTGGAGAAGTTGGCAGCCCAGCCATTTGTCTCGTTTCATTTTTTAGGCTGTAACTCTTTCCTAATCCTTAACCTCTGCTTGTCCCCGATAGTCCCTGTTCGCTGTAAAAAAATGAGTTTGGAAGCATATCAGCCTGCTGGTTTTCAAAAGGCTTTGGAAACAGATTCAATCCAACGCTAACATTTGCATTGACTTGTTTACCGTTGGCATTTTGTTATCAAAAAAGGAGTGGCTGTCACTCCTGGCTGGAATTTCAACCCAAAGGAATGTAGGAAGGAATAAAGGAAGTTTGCTTTGCTTTAATCAGGTTTGGTGGAGGAATATGAGAGAATCCTTACCATTTTAGATGGCATTTTCAGAAACCAAAGTATGTCATAGCGATATTTATTGTGGCAAGGAAGGCATTTCCCCCCTCCTCTGTGCTGCCTGCCTCTTTTTCTTCTGTTAACAAGTAGAAACAGAATTTGTGCAGAGTCAAGCACATATTATTTAAGTTGTAGAATGCATTTGCTTTTAGAGGAGATTTGTTTTAGAGAGTTCGTTTGATGCAGAGTTTTAGAGCCCCTAAAATTCTTGGGGACAAATCTAGAAACGACGGCTCTTTGGTGCTCTCTGCGCTTGGTTGTTTTCTTGCAGACGTTTCATTACCCAAACTAGTAACATCATCAGTGCTAGTAGGGAGTGAGGTCTGCTTTTAATTCATATTTTAGTGGCTTGCCCTGTGAGTGTTGGTGAGAGCAGAATGGGAAAACTCAACACAGCCAACTCTACACAGGATAACTCGCTGCATTTTAATCATTTGAAGTAAATAAAAAAATCCTTTCATTTTTGACATTCACATTTCATTCTGTCCCTCTTTTTCCATTCTTTCTTTAATGAGTCTATTCCACCATTTCTTTGATATTAGTGTAACTCTTGACCTGTGGAGATTTGGCCGTGGCAGGTCGGTTGTGGCAAGTTGGCTGTGGCAAATTGTCGTAGACCTTGGTGAAAGTGGTCTTGGTAGCTCTTTGTTTGGGTTGTTTACTGTTAGCTTGTTGGACAGTTCCTTGATTGGGGTATTGTTTACTTCTTGACTGTTGGTCTGATGTTAATTTTGGTATTAATCTATGCTCATCTGGGTGTTGATTGCTGGTGAGGAGGAGTTTTGGGGTTTTTTGCTTCCTTTTTGACAATGTTGGTTGCCTCTTTTGCACAGTGTGTGGTTGTTGTTTATGGATATGTGTCTGTTGATGACTAATTTGTCAGATTACCAGACTTCTCGAAATTCCCTAGAAGTTTTGGATTTGATGTGGTCTAGGATAGTAATGGTTTTCTAGTTAAAACTATGGTTAAGTCTGTATGTTGTGAAATTAGAGAGTTTCCTTCATGTCTTCTGACTGCTAGTTGATATTCTGCTTTCTGTTTCTCATACATAGTGGCTGTTGTACTCTTTACACTATTGTAAATGACCTCTGTTTTGTTTTTTCTGAGGCTGCTGGGTCTACTTTTGGTGTACTTGGATTGTTTTGAAGGGCTTTAGTTGGCTTGTGTGTTACGCTGATGCCATGTGGTTGCACTAGTCTGTTGGTGGTTTCTGACGTGTTTTTGAAATATGGCAGGTGTTTTACAGCCGGTGTTGGATGTGCTATATTGAGTTGGGTGGTCAGGCACTTTTTGTCAAAGTTGCATACATATCTATTTTGTTGGAAGAAGTTGTATAGATGATCTGTTTCTCTTGTCTGCTGTACAGGGTTGATGCGACGTGTTGATGGTCATCTAAATAGAGTTATAATCTTGTAAGCTGCCCAGAGTCACTTTGTAGCAATAGCAATGGCACTTATATACTGCTTCTCAGTGCTTTACAGCCCCCCTCTAAGCACTTTACATAGTCAGCATATTACCCCCAACCATCTAGGTCCTCATTTTACCAACCTTGGAAGGATGGAAGGCTGAGTCAACCTTTGAGCTGGTCAGATTCGAACTGCCAAATTGCAGGCAGTCAGCAGAAGTAGCCTGCAGTACTGCATTCTAACCACTGCACCACCGTGCCCAACTTGTAAGCGAGATGGGCAGCATAAAAATAGCAACAGCAATAGAGTTATATACTGCTTTACAATGTTTTACAGTCAGCTCTCTAAGCAATTTTACAGAGTCAGCCTATTTGCCCCCAACCATCTTGGTCCTCATTTTACCAACCTCAGGAGAATGGAAGGCTGAATCAACCTTGAGCTCAGTCAGGATCAAACTCCTGGCAGTCGGCAGAATTAGCCTGCAATACTGTGTTCTAACCACTGCACCACCAATGGCGCTATAAAAAGTTAATTAATTAAAGAGTTCTTACACAGTTTCTCTTGTGGGAGATTGGTTATTACTACGGTAGTGGTGCACATGATTGATTCAAAGACCCAGTGCGCCTCCCCGAATCACGTCTTCGCAATTGGAGCACAGCTTGAATTTATGACCATTTATCGTATCCTGCAGTCCTACCACTGCGATTTATGAGGTTTTTGGCTGAAAATCAGCATTTCCTTTCTGATCCTGGCAAGCAACACTCATTGCGAGACACTTAACAACTGACATCTTTGCTTTATGACTGCGGAATTCATTTAAAAGCTCTGGTGTTCACTTAATGACCATTAGGGAAAAGAAGGTTGTAAATTTGGGTGTGGTCACACAGTGACTTGCTTAACCACCAGCACATGACCATAATTCTGGCTCAGTTTTGGTCACAAGTCAAGGACGACCTGTTGGCATTTGAGACCCTCCTTACCATAGCTACATAAAATCTGTACACTTTTGAGAATACTGCCTGAAAACTTTCGATGACTTTCAGAATTCTGCTACCGTGTTTCCCCGAAAATAAGACACTGTCTTATATTTTTTTTGGCTCCCAAAAACACACTAGGTCTTATTTTCGGGGTAGGTCTTATATATTTATGGTGCCAAATAGTGGGTGTGAGTGTGTAGGGGTGTTTGGGTGCACGGTTGCTCCCTGAAAAGTCTTCCTGGAACTGGAGATTTACACTAGGTCTTATTTTCAGGGTAGGTCTTATATTAGGGCAGGTTTAGAAAATAGTGCTAGGTCTTACTTTCGGGGTAGGTCTTATTTTCGGGGAAACACGGTAATGCTGTTTGCAGAACTCTGAAGGAGAAGTAAGAGAATGAGGGTGACAATTCTATACCCTGCCCTAGAAGGGAATAGATTTTTATCATCAAAGCACCGCATACTTGCAGTCATCCCCATTTTTCCTTTACGTGCCATTTGACTTTATTTCTTCAACCTTCCTTGTGGTTTAGTTTGAATAGGAAACTAAAAAAATGCATTCTTTTGTATGTTATTCCTTTGACCGATTATGAAATCGCTCCCAGTCAAGATTAAACTAAATCGTATCCTTGGAAAGCAAGCAACCAAAGAGAAGAAAAATCTTAAGGAGAAACAAAACACTTCTGGTGATCATGTGGCAGATTTAATGGTTATTCATTGACTTTCAACCCCCTGCAATTTTGAAGGCTGCAATTTCGAACTCTTTGATTCCGGATTGTAAATATCTACCGTTGAGTTCAGTTTTTCGTAATTTTGCTTCCTCTTGGCTTTTGGGGAAAAGTAGGTAATTCTGCTGGCAGAAACAACATAGACTTCTTTATATTGATGTGCTTTCTGTTTTCCAAACCTTCATCCAAGCTACAAAAAAATAATCTATAGACCTATACAGGTAGTCCTTGACTTACAACAGTTCATTTAGTGACAGTTTGAAGTTACAGTGGCAGTGGAAAAAACTGTCTTATGGCCATTTTTCACAGTTACGACCTTTGCAGCCTCCTCATGATCAAAATTCAGATGCTTGGCCAGTGGTTCATACTTATGACTGTTTCAGTGACCCCTTTTGCGACCTTCTGAGAAACAAAGTCAACAGGATTATTTATTTATTTACATTTTGGTCGTCTTTATGTAATGTATATTGGAGGTGGTGCTCCTTTTGAGCAAGCGGTGTGCAATGAAATTTCATTTTAATGTATGCCAATCAGTGTACATTAAAAGTGGCAATGAAGTTATTCTAAGTCAAAGTCTATTGCCATTTCAGATTGTTATGGTTGTAAGTCCAGGACTGCCCATAATGGGATAGTTGGGCAGGTGCTGTTAAATGAAGAGCTAATACCGATTTTGCTGGGCCTCTACATATGAGATAGAACGATTAGGGATGGAAAAATTAAATGGACCTCATCTGTGAAAGAGGAGTTGTGGGTACCAGGAATATAAATCACTTGTCCATTGCCTGGAGTAGAACTCCTATGGGGTATATAACTGCTGAATGAAGATTTAGAAGCCTCAGGGTTCATTATGTAAAGGCGCTTTCCAGATGGGACTATTTAACTCTTTCTTCCCTGCAACCACGCGCTGGAGACCAGCTCAGTGCAATGAGAAAGACTTCATGGCCATCTTCTCTATACATCCAGCCGTTGACTTACGACAATTCATTCAAGAGCAACCAGGATGATGAGGGGACTGGAGGCTAAAACATATGAAGAACAGTTGCAGGAACTGGGCATGGGTAGTCTAGGGAAGAGAAGGGCCAAGGGATAATGAGAGCAGTCTTTCCAATATTTGAGGGGCTGCCACAGAGAGGAAGGGGTCAAGCTATTTTCTAAAGCCCCTGAAGGCCAGACAAGGAACAATGGATGGAAACTGAACAAGGAGCAATTCAACCTGGAAATAAGGGGAATTTTTATGACAGTGGGAACAATCAACCAATGGAACAAAAGTTGCCTTCAGAAGTTGTAGGAGTTTCATCCCTGGAAGCTTTCAAGAAGAGACTGGACTGCCATCTGGACTAGATGACCTACAAGGTCCCTTCCAACTCTCTTAATCTGTTGACCATTCAAAGTTACCATGGCAAAATGACATGGCCATTTTTCACACTTATGACCATTGCAGCACCCCCGCGGTCACATGAATAAAATGTGGACACTTGGCAAGCAACTCATATTTATGATGGTGGCAGTGTCCCCGGATCATGTGATCCTCTTTTGCATCTTCCTGATGAGCAGAGTCAACAGGAAAGACAACTTCAATCGTGTTATGAATTTAACTGCGGTGATTCTCTGAACAGCCGTGGCAAGAAAGGCTGTAAAATGGGACAAAATTCACTTAACTCTTTTTTTACTTAGCAACAGAAATTTTGGACTCAATTGTGTAGTCCTCGGCTTACGACCACAATTTCTGTTGCTAATCAAGTAGGTTTAATAAAGTGACTGTGGGGATGATGCAACGGTCAGAAGTGTGAAAAATGGTCCTAAAACACTTTTTTTCGGTGCTGTTGTAATTTTGAATGGTCATTAAATGAATGGCCATAAGTTGAGGACTACCTGTAATTTCCAGAAATGCAAGATCATTGAAGCAGTTTCCCTGTTTTGGGGAGCAGGCCCTGTAGATGGTCTCTATGGGCCATACCTACATCTTAACTGAGATAGTAAACACCTGTTGTGGTCCACCGGCAGCCTGCGGAGATGGCAGCAGAGTCGGACAGTGGGGAGGAACATGGGCCAGTCCAGGAGTCTGGGGAGGACTCGGATGAGGGTCCTGCATCTTATACAGAGATGGGGCCAGGGCCATCTGGGAGTTATATGCTGACTCCGGAGCCTCCAGAATCTGACACTAGCGAGGCAGAGGAACAAGGGAAGCCTGTTCCCAGTGCGCGCTTGTGCAAAGCTGCTAGAAGGCAAGAACAGTTAAGACAAAAGGGGTGGCTTGGGAGGAAGGCTTGGAGGTGATTGGCCCTCCCATAAGACATAAAGGAGGAGCAAAGGGACAGGAATCTTTGCAGGAAGCAACTTTGTTCATACTGGTCGGTTTGAAACCTGAAGCTTGGTGTTGAATTTGTGTTCCGTTTTGACCTCATATAACTAATCGGAAATTTAGTCGTTGGCAGCATTTCAAGGCAGATAAAGGTGCGTGCTTATCAGACTTATCCCGAAGGACTTTGGCAGACTTCCATGGGACTATTTACAAACTGTTTGAGACTCATTACGGGCTGTGAATGACTAAAATTCACAGCTGTTGAAATAAAGAAAAAAGGGTTTTGAGACTAACGTGTGTTTGTTAGTGTCTCAATAAGCCTTGGTCAGAAGAACGCCATCTAACCACATTTTGCAACCATCTGCTGCCCTGCCAGAGAAATGCTTTAGTAGCTTAATTAATGCGATATCCCAGTTAGCAATAGAGAAGTGCTCTTGGCTAATTAAAAGCTTGCCCGGCTCATTGTGGTTTCATTCCCCCTCCCCATCTTTTTAAAAGTATGATTATGGCCTAGTTACAGAGGGAACTGGGAGCCAGTGATTAAATGGGGAGGCTTGGTGGATAGGCAGACCTTTCATAATCAATGGTTTTGCGTGAAAATAGACGCTAGTTGCAAAGGGAATTAATTAACTGCCTCCTGGCATATGTAATTAAAATATTTGAAGGATCCTTTAAGCTGCCTCTGGAATGAAGACACAGATTTGTCCATGTGCAGATTCCATAGAAGCAACTTCCTGTTGTTTTAAGTAAATCCTATTTCACATTCCACAGGGAGGGATCAAGCATTCTTTAACAGTTCGTATGTTGCAAGCATCCATTTCCTTACAAAAATACAAAATACGTCCTGAATGGCTGTATGAAATACGGTCGCAGAGCAGACTTGCATGAGGAGATCGATCTAATATTTTGTTCTTTTTTTAATTATTATTTTAGGTATTAATATAAAGCATATGCCTAACCGTGTATGATTTGAAACCTATAAGAAGGGTCATGTGGTGTACGTAACTACTTTTGGGGTTTTTAGGGTACCATGTTACGATTTTTTTCCCACGGTTTTTGCACGATAAATTTCCTTGACTGCAGCGGTGGTGATAAGGTTAGCATTTTCCCTCCCTGCAAAAAATAAATTCAGTAATATGCAATAAAAATGTGAATTCATTTTCGTATGGTTTGGGTACTTTTTCCTTCCAACTGCAGTTTGTATCAGAATAGCATCTTGATGTAGCTCTGAAGTCCAATACATTGGTGCCCCCATCTTTCCTGCAAACATTCAAAGCAATGCAGAGTACATAACCACTGTACCAGTTCAAAACTGGGTTGGGTGGGACTTGGAAGCATGTGTTTTGGGGTGTTGGCAACCATTCCTTCCCAGCAGTGGCAAGAAGATCTGGTAGATTTATTGAGTTTTATTGAGTCACAAGCTTGGCAAACCCATGTTTGCCAGGACTGGTCTATTTTAGACTTAATTTCAATGTGCTGCAGATTTGTTTAAGATTATGAGTGTAGCCTCGACATACTATACACCAGAGGTGTCCAACTTCAGCCACTTTAAATCAACTTTGGAAACCTGCAGACTTCAACTCCCAGAATTCCCCAGCCAGCATGGAATTCTGGGAATTGAAGTCCACAGGTTGCCAAGGTTGGACACTCCTGCTTTACACGGTTTGATTTGCAGCATTAATCCACAGTTTCTTCCATACTGCTTAACTTTCCTTCCCTTTTAAGACTTCTTCAAGGATGCTGTCCAAATTTCTTGGACAAGCATCTACCATCACTGCTCATGTTTTGGGACCATCTGTTTGGAAAAGCTTAGTGATAATATGTCCCCCTCCAGCATTACATTACAATTCCATATTCTTTTCCTTCTCCATCCCATCGCCCATTTTAAATGCCCCTTTAGCCCTGTTGATAATTCGATATGACTGTTCCTGTCCAGTGATAATCAGAACTTCCTTTAAATTACCAAGGTCTTAATTTTTGTTTATGATCACACATCAAGAGATTTAGAAATCAAGCCAGAGAAAGCTGCCTCTATATCATTTGCAACCGTTTGTCCTGGCCTTAAAAATCTTTTTTTTTAAATCTCTCTAAAATGCAAGTGGGAATCTTTCCTTGGGATTTATAAAGCGTTCCTGGAATTTGCAGCATGTTGATTGACAGGGCCTCGTAAAAAGCCACTTCATCTGAAATAATTGCTGCATGGGTGCAACACACCCTGAAACGTATATATTAAAAATAAAGATTGCCACACCATTTCCTATTGACTAAGCTGGTCAATTTGAAACCCAGATTTACAATAATGTATAAAAAGTGAATGCTTTAACACCACGATTCTGAACCACGTTGTTAGGGTAATGCAGCTTCCATTGGCAAAATAAGTGCCGTTTGAATACATTGCATTGCTCAGAATTGCTGGCGCTTTCAGACAGAATAATTCTAAAATAGATTCAAGAAGCAACCATTTGCATTCAGGTTCAGTACAAGCTGTGTCATTTCTCCGGCGACTTGCGCAAAGCCTTAAATTTGCTGATCTTTCCAGCATTCTTATTCAGCTCTACGTCATCCGTGTCATTCATTCTGTTGACATTTCAGTAAGCTGTACTTATGACCGTGATGTTTCTATGGCCATTTTTGCCTTTCCTTTCCTCCTTGCTTAGCAATACAAACAACTGATTATATAAGGGCAAAGCTGCCCTGGGTATCTATTAGAGAGAGAGAGAGAGATGAGGATGCAGAAATCCCCGTGCATTAAAGTTATTCTCTAAAGGCTTTGTGGATGAGCCTCTGATGTTTTATACTCTCTGCCATCTGCAAATCCTCTCTTTGCCTCCTGGCTCTGGGAATGGTGAAACTTGGACTAATTATCCCTCATATTTGAATAGCAATCTGTCAATTTTTAAAAGCTAACTAGACCAATGTCTCTTCTGTGCATGCACAAATGTGTGTACATGCTTGTATATTTACATACGGTGCATCTATGCAACATCATTTTTTCCCCCTATCCGCTTGAATTTTCTGAACTGACTGGTTCTTTTTTGTCTCTTGGCTCAAGCTTGGTATTCCTAAATCTCTTTAAAATGGACTCCAGAAAAGGATGCCCAGAGGGATGGGGGTTGGGGGCAGGAGATGAATTCTATCCCTTATGGGAGGGGTAATCACCTCCAAGCCTTACTCCTGAGTCACCCCTTTTGTTTCAGCAGCTCTCACCTTCTAGCAGCTCTGCGCATATGCATGCTGGGAACAGGCTCCCCTTGTTCCTCGGCCTCACTGCTGCCAGATTCCAGAGGCTCCGGAGTCAGCACCCCACTCCCAGATGGTCCTGGCCCCATCTCTGCATCGGACACAGGACCCTCATCTGAGTCCTCACCAGACTCCTGGACTGGTCCCCGTTCTTCCCCACTGTCCGATTCCGCTGCCATCTGCACAGGCTGCCAGTGACCACAACAGTTGTGAAGCATCTCTAGAAAATGTGTCTTTGGACTTGTTCCTTGGGAAACACAACAGCGGTTTCCCTGTATGAACGCAATGCATGAAACGAAATAAAACAGCTGATTATTTGCTGTGGATTTTGATGGATGATTTAAAAAAAAATCTGTTTTAAAAGAGGGCCCAAGTGAGGGATCGCTCTCAGGGTCATCTAAACCTACCTGTAACCTTATAAAGAATAGAGACTGTTAATTGACCCTGGAAATAATCCTCGGAGTTGTCGTTTAGTGGATATAATAATTTGCACGGAAATAACAGCGTTTTGTACGTGTGTTGAGCGTCTTACACCTGTCTCTGTTTCTTTTGTCTAAACTACGTACTGGTAATAATAGTGTTTGTGGACAGCTTCGGAAGAGACAATGATAGCAAAATAGTTTCTTTTCATAATAAACCGAACGTGTGCGGCAAGTCAGAGCTGGAATGAGCTCTAAATAGAAAACAGACCAGACTGGTTTTTCAACCTTTGCCAGTCTTGCTTTTACGCTGGGTATGGTCAATATTCTTTATGTTTTTTTCTAATATTTCACTTCCTACCTTGCAGGCATTGTGGCCAGAACCAGGTTTTCTAGCAAGCTGGCATCTATTATTTATTTTACAGCTTTTCATATGTAGGTAAGAGGAAAAAGGCATTCCTGTGGGCCTCCTTCATGGCCCTGTTATCAAGCCCTTAAATCTAATTCTGTCCTGAGGTCCCGTGAGAGAATAGATGGGAGAGCATTTGTTCAGGTGTTTTGGCAAGCTGTTTTAGGGGGTATTATATATTCTGTGTTGTTTATATTCTGTGCAGACTGAGGCAGCCTTTTGAAAAAAGCGGGATTAAAAAGAAGAAAATGCAAACAAAAAATAAACGGTAAACAAATAACTGTTGAAATAAACGTATATGCAACAAAAAGCTCAAGTTTTAAGCAACAGATTAAACAGAGACTTGGCGGCGCAGTGGTTAGAATGCAGTATTGCAGGCAAACTCTGCCCACAATCAGGAGTTCGATCCTGACTGGCTCGAGGTTGACTCAGCCTTCCATCCTTCCAAGGTCGGTAAAATGAGGACCTGGATTGTTGGGGGCAAGAGGCTGACTCTGTAAACCCCTTAGAGAGAGCTGTAAAGCACTGTGAAGCAGCATATAAGTCTATTGCTATTGCTTAACCTTGACCCCTAAAGAGCAATGACCCCCAACCTTGTGGGCACCAGGGACCGGTTCCATGGAGAGAGTATTTCCCATGGATCGGAGGGGGTGTGGTTTCGTGTGCTGCCTGCATCCCATGGATGGGGCTTTGCTTGTTTGTGTGGACCAGTTGCTGGCATGGACTGAGGTTTCGGCACCCCTGATATAGCATCATGTTGATCATCAGACTGATCAGTGTTGAAAGGGAACACATATCCTCCCTCCAAAGATTTAAATCTTAGACTTTCAATATCTTAGAAGTCTTTTAGCTGTGGTTCCCCCACAGCAATTATAAATTTCTTTGGGGGATAAAATTTAATAATACATTCCTATGTTTAACCCTTATTTGTTTGCTTTTTCAATGCCCTATTAATAACTTAATGAAGTCCAACAGTGTTGTTGTAGAGCAAAGCAACACTGAGTCATTGTGCTTTCTAAAACATCACCTTTCCAACACCCAGAAGTTAAAATACAAACTTGGCCACCCATCTGGTTGTCCAAAAAGCCATTTTTTGGTATTAATTGTGTCTTGAGGCAACAGGATATTAATTTGACATTCCTTAAAAGACAAAGCCTATTCGGTTTGTTAAAACAGGATGTTCCATCTCTTTGTTGCTTACAGCATTTTCTTATATTTTGGCACTACTTTTTCCACTGTACATGAAAAATTTACTTCAAATTTAGTCACCTCAAAAACTTTTCCCAATAATATTAGTAATTTAGGAGTGCTAATGTGTCATGTCCAAATTGTAAAGCAAGAACAGATTTTAAGAAATCCCAGGTTTTTTTTTGGAAATTATCCAAAACTAATTAACAATGTTTTAAAGGACTAATTAACGGTGAGTTTGATCCAAAATGTTAATGCCATTTTTTTTACCCATGAACACAGAAGAAAGATTTATCAGCAGTTTTCAGGGTAGGATTATAATGTCCTTAATGTCTGTTTCTCATGATAATTGGAATCAGAATTAAGCCCTTCATTGCTTGTATTAGGTCTTGTAGCTCTTAAAACAGGAACTGAACCGCTGCCAAGATTTTAAGAGGGTCAAATAACTTGTGCTCACACAATAATGATTTTCAAGATGCATCACTTAGGCACTATTTCTTTGAGGTCAAAATATAACCCTGGTATAGCTGGGAATCAAGAAAATTATTCTTTCTGCGAAGATCATGCTGTAATTGAAAACCTTAAAGTCTGTCTATTCCATAAGTACTCTTAATATTTCAACACTTATGTTTCACTGAATATCTCTCCAAGTATATATTAGTCTTGAAACATGCAACTTTTTTACCACTTTGATGTTTATCTAAGAGCCAACTTTCCTTTTCTGGCATCTTTTTTAACACCTAATAAGAAGAAATTGCCATTGGCAGGAGATTTCTTTATAACACAGTGTTGATTTTGGTTTGCCAGGTTACAACAAGCAAACAGTACGAAGCCTACTGCTATTCCTTACCTTATAATAAAGGTAGTCCTCAACATACAACCACAATTGAGCCCAATTGCTGAGCAAGATAGTTGTTAGGAGAATTTTTCACCTGTTTTTCCCCACAGAAATGGGTGCCTTGCAATTGGATTTTTTAAAAGAACTTTATTATTTTTCAAAAATAAAGTTATCCTGCAAAATTACAATATAAAGGGAAAAACTGGGAGAGAGGGGCAATAGGGGAAGTTGAAAAAAATGACATAAATCCCCCCACCAAAAAATAACATTAAAAAATGTTACTTCCAATTCTCTTCAATATGGATATAGTTATAAGATAAAATACAATCTTGCTTCAGTTTAACAAAAGAGAAGACACAAAATTAAAAAGGCGAAAGATAAACATAGCAAACATGCTATGTTTTATCTTTCCTGTTTTTAATTTTGTGTCAAATTGTTGTTTTTAAAATTTTACACATTGCTTTTTAATTTTGCATCAAATATCAACAAACTTCCCTGGAGTTTAGAAGCTTTTATGCTGCAGCGCCCTCTAGCGTTAAAATCAGGTTAAATCCGCCTTGTTTGCTTCAATGTTTTATCAAGCCTATTGGAACAGCCCAGTTCTCTGCTTTGGCAGCTTGTCTGAACTGGCCTGATAGGCTTTCAAACACAAACAGCAGCTGTAATGAAAGACTTTGGTGCTGAAAAGGGCTCCCTTATTTGTAATAGGATTAAAATAGGTGCCGTTACAATCTTAAAACTGCAGCAGTGTGCAAAATGATCAAGGGAGCGTGAGCTCGAAATGCAGAGCTGCAGCCTGCACGGGGGAAGATCGTGTCAAAGTAAAGGATTAAAAAAAAACTACTACAAAATGAAATGGAACAACAGCTTCCATATTTCCCTGAGATCTGACTTTTGAAAGTGTCAGTTTTTCCTGTTAGCACTGTGCAGACTTGCCAAAGCGACAACGTCTGGGTTGTTTTTCACACTCTCTGCAATGTTTCCTGTAGCTGCCAGTTATTGCGATACGTGAGACTAACCTAGACAGGGTGTTGATGGCATGGCTGCAGTGAGTGTCTGTGGATTTGAAAAATATAAATAGCTGCCTATTGTCTAGTAATTTAATGAAAAGAAGGACTAACGGGGACATGATAGCAGTGTTCCAATATTTGAGGGGCTGCCACAGAGAGGAGGGGGTGGGTTCAACTTATTCAGATATTCAAGATCACATGAAGTGTTAATATCGCTTTATAAGACTTTGGACTATTATGCGGTTTGGAATAGGTGGTACAAATGGGTGGAGGATAGAAATAAGAGCTGATTTGATTTGATTTATTTGATTTATATGCCGCCCCATCTCCGGAGGGACTCGGGGTGGCTCACACAAAAAATATAACATACATACAAATATTAAAAAAGTATTAATCTAGTCCAAATAACCAATAGAATTCCATGCTAAAATATCCAATTAAAACCCCCAGTCTCCCTCAATCCAGGCCGGCCTGTGAAAACAGCCAGGTCTTTAGATCATGGCGGAAAGAACGCAGGTCGGGAGCCAACTGTAACCCCAGAGGCAGCTGGTTCCACAGGGTGGGCGCTCCCACAGAGAAGGCCCTACCCCAGGGAGCCGCTAACCAACATTGTCTGGTCAACGGCACCCCGAGGAGGCCCTGCTGGTGGGAGTGCACTGGGCGATTGGAACTCAATGGTGGCAGGAGGCGCTCCTGCAAGTACCCTGGACCTAAGCCATGTAGGGCTTTATAGGTTAACACCAGCACCTTGAATCTTACACGGAGGGCAATTTTTATACATTGTTTATGTATAAAAGGAGAGGTATGTATTAATAATGACATGAACACTGTTCATGTCAATAGAGATTTGTATTTTTGTTTTTTAAAAATAAAAATATTTAATTCTGCATAAGACTTTGGTAAGACCACACTTGGAAGCTTGTATCAAGTTTTGGTCGCCACGATATAAAACACATGTTGAGACTCTAGAACCGTGATGGCGAACCTATGGCACATGTGCCATAGGCGGCAAGCAGAGGCATTTTTGTGGGCACACGAACCCCAGCCAAACTTACTTGCACTGCGATTGCACGTGCCTGGCAGCTGATTTTCGGCCTGTTTGATGCCGTTTTCACCTTCCTGGAGGCTTGAGGGAAGCTTCTGCAGCGTCGGGAGGCTGAAAAATGGGCCTTCCAGAAATACCGGAGGTGCCGAAACGGGTCCATTTTCAGGCTCCCGGAGGCCAAAAATGGGCACTTCTGGTATTTCCAGAAGGCCCGTTTTTCGGCCTTCCGAAGCTGCAGAGGCTTCCCTCGAGCCTCCAGGTGGGCAAAACAGCCTCAAACAGGCCGAAAATCAGTTGGGAGGTGCGCGCATGCACAGTGCAGGTAAGGGGGTGGGGTGGGGGTGTTGCGTGTGCATTCACGGGGGTGCATTGCATTATGGGTGTTGGCACACATGCGCTATTGTGTGTGTGCGTGCTTTCGGCACACCACAACAAAATGGTTTGTCATCACTGCTCTAGAAAGAGTACAGAGAAGAGCAAAGAAGATGATTAGGGGGCTGGAGGCTAAAACATATGAAGAACGGTTGCAGGAACTGAGCATGGCTAGTCTGATGAAGAGAAGGACCAGGGGTGACATGACAGCAATGTTCCAATATCTCAGGGGCTGCCACAAAGAAGAGGGAGTCAAGCTATTCTCCAAAGCACCAGAAGAAGGACAAGAAGCAATGGGTGGAAACTGATCAAGGAGAGAAGCAACCTACAACTAAGGAGAAATTTCCTGACAGTGAGAACAATTACTCAGTGGAATGACTTTCCTCCAGAAGTTGTGAATTCTCCAACACTGGAGGTTTTTTAGAAGAAATTGGACAACCATTTATCTGAAATGGTACAAGGTTTCCTGTTTGATCAAGGGGGTTGGACTTGAAAGACCTTTACTCCGTTATTTTGTTATTCTGCAGGTGAGCCGTCCAAGATTTCAACCTATGCTGAAGGGTTTGCGCATTGGCATAATGAAAAACTTGGAATTTGTTTCCTACAAATTAAAGGAATTGCTGCAGCTCTTGGAAGGCAGTTAGTTTTTTGTTCTTTGTTTTTGAAGGATATTCAGTGTTGCAGTGAATTTTGTGAAGGCCTTGCTTGGCACGTGTGAATTGATCAGATAGCTCTTAAAACATGCAGGTAACCCTCAACTTACAACCATTCATTGAATGGCCATTCAAAGTTACAATAACACTGAGAAAAGTGACTTATGACCATTTTCACACTTAGGCATCCCCGTGGTCACATGACCAAAATTCACAGGTTCGGCAACTGACTCATATTAGTGACGGTTGCAACGTCCCGGGGTTATGTGTGATCCCCTTTTGTGACCTTCTGACGAGCAAAGTCAATGGGGAAACCAGATTCACTTAACAACCATGTTACTAACTTTAAAAGCTGCAGTGGTTCACTTAACAGCTGTGGCAAGAAAGGTCGTAAAATGGGGCAAAACTCACTTAACAACTGTCTTGCTCACTGACACAAATGTTAGCCCCAATTGTGGTCGCAAATCAAGGACTACCTGTAGTTGCATGGATTCTTGTCTTGTGTGCCGTTTTGGCAGCATTTATCACTTCATTTAAGTGCAGCACTTGAGTGTTTAAGTGAAACAACCAGCCTCGTGGTTAGGTGATTGTGAAGGAAGGCCACTGTGGATTAAACAATGTTGACATCATAGATTTGGTAATGCAGTTTGGAATGTCTTAGCTTCCTTCCTGTGAATAGCTATTGGTTTTTCAGTGACTTCCTGTGTAAGGGAGAGCAGAACAGAACAGAACAGACGAGAATTCTTTATTGGCCAAGTGTAATTGGACCTATAAAGCCCTTCATGGCTTAGGACCGTGGTATTTGCGGGGAACCCTGCTGCCAGGAACAGCTCCCTGACGTCCCGTGCGCTCCCATAGGCAGGGCCTCCTCGGGGTGCCGTTGACCAGACAATGTCGGCTGGCGACCCCCAGGGGTAGGGCCTTCTCTGTGGGAGCACCCACCCTATGGAATCAGCTGCCCCTGGAGCTTCAGGTGGCCCCTGACCTCCGATCCTACCACCTTGGCCTAAAAATGTGGCTTTTCCAACTCGCCGACCCGGACTGATGGTGGGGATGGGATTTTAGCAATAGTGTTATGAATTTTATTAGCTTAGTGAGTTTTCGGATTTAATAGTTTTTTAATTTTTGTACTATATTCTTTTATTACTGTAAGCCACCCTGAGTCCTTCGGGAGACAGGGTGGCATAGAAATCTCATTAAATAAATAAATTTAAAAAAATTGTCTTTGGTGCATAAGGTCTCAGTGTACGTTAAAAAAATACATTCATCAAGAATCATAAGGTACAACATTCAAGTGATAGTCATAGGATACTAAATAAGCAATCAAATCATACTAGGAAACTAAATAAAACAATATAAATTGTAAAGATACAAGCAACAAGGTTATAGTCATAAGTGGGAGGAGATAGGTAATAGGAAGGATGAGAAGAAGAATAGTAATACTAAGGAAGATAGTTATTGGATTTTATTGATGGGCTTGCTGCCAGAGACTTTCCAGAAATATAGGCTAATTTCTAGCAAGCTGAACAATAGTAGCTCCTAACATGGGATGCCCGTAGTAGTCTGTACTAATAGAAGATACTTAAGTGTGCCCTCTGAGCAGGTCATGTCCTGAATTATAATACTAGTAAGATGCTAAGATGAGATTAAAGTCACCAAGTTGAAAAGTTCAAGTTTGAAACCAAAATATTGAAAACTGTTTATTTTGCTTAGCCAAAGTTACTTATCCTTTAATTCCTCAAACCTTATGCAGCCCGTGGCTCTCTTGGCATGATGCAGAATGTCAATCAAATCACCGAGTCTGTAAACGTTATTTGTTTACATCCAATTGACATGAATTAATTAAAGGTTTAAATCGTTGAACAAAATGGTTCTTCATCCCCTGGAAGGCAGAATGTTGTTGTGCATTAAAGTAGCCAATTAACAAAATACTGAATCTGTTTACCTGCTTCTACTAAGAACTATGCAGATTAAATATTCAGAGGGGTAGAAAGAGAGATGACCAGGGGGAACTATTAGTACAAATGGGCAGTTCTCTAACATTGCTGAAACGGTTCTGCATCAGGACACCGATAGTTTTGGTTTAGTGGTGATACTTCATTCTCATTCTATTAAATATTTGGGTATACATATCGTGGTAAACTTTAGCTCCTTGACTTAGGTAGTAAGCCTCCCAAAGTGACAACTTTTTTTTCCTTATGCACTAAAGTACTATCTCACTGATAACACCATGGTATTAAATATGTCCATATGCCATTATTTACAGAACCCTATTTCATTCTTTTCATTGCAGGAATTGATTACAAAACCACAACAATTCTGTTAGATGGCAGAAGGGTTAAACTGGAGCTCTGGTGAGTCATCATTATATAAATCTTTCAAAGTAGTGGAAAACCTGAGCAGAGAATCTGAATTCACTAAGATAATCTGCAACTTTATATAGTTATTAAAATCTGTTTTAGTCATGCTGTAATTCATATGAAATATATAACTTATGAATTAGCTTATGTTGAATCTCCCCTCCATTATGATGATGATGATGATGATTATGATTATTAATGTTACCCTACAAGAAAACAAGATTTTGTACAATGTCAAATAAGCTATGAAATCTAGCCCACAAGTTTACTATTTTTATTTTTTTATGTCCTGCCTCTATTTTTTTATCCATAAACAACTCAAGGCAGTGAACATACTTCATACTCCTTCCTCCATCTAATTTTCCAACAACAACCCTGTGAGGTGAGTTGGACTGAGAGAAAGTGACTGGCCCAAAGTCAGCCAGCTGGCTTTCATAGCTAAGGCAGGGCTAGCCTAAAGGTCCTTTTTTTTCAAGAGGCAACTGGACTTTCTGTTTTTTCTTTGAAGACATTTCTCTTCTCATCCAAGGAAGCTTCTTCAGCTCTGACTGGATGGTGGGGAAGGGAAGGATTTATACTCCTTGCAGACAGCTGGTCATTTGCACATTTTTTTTAGAGAGTAGTTGAGGACCCTTGGAGGTTATATGTGTTGTGTGGCAATCTCTGTCCAGGTGGCCTCGATGACTCTCTGAAAGGATGCAAATGACCAGCTATTTGCAAGGAGTGTAAATCCTTCCATTCCCCACCATCCTTTCAACGCTGAAGAAGCTTCTTGGATGGGAAGCAAAACGTCTTCGAAGAAAAAACCAGAAAGTCCAGCTGCCTCTTGAAAAAAGCACCTTTGGGACAACCATGACCTGGAGGACTGAGAATCTCCATAGATATAAGGCAGGGCTCGAACTCACAGTCTCCTGGTTTCTAGCCTGGTGCTGGACCAGATGAAACACTAGACCAGACTAAACAATATCTAAATATATAATATATATAATCTACAGAAAAAGGAGGAAAAGTTATCACGAGAAGAAATACTGACTCTCTCTCGTTTTTAAACACAGATGTTCAAAATGCTGGTAGCAGCTGTTGCCATAACTTTGAACCTTCCGCTAAGCAAATGGCTCTAACTAGAGGACTGCCTGCATAATGCTGCTTATGCAGAGAGAAGACACTTTCTAGGAAATGTTCGCCAAAATTGCCTCCTTGCAGGCTTTCCATAATAACGGGCACCGATCGAATAAGTGTGGCATAAGTTCCTCTGGTTTTGCAGTACAGACGATCCGATCGGGCAGAGAAACCCAACGTAGGGCATTTCGCCTAATGAGGCTTCCAGCGGCTGGTGGTGTGATCCTCCCAAGATCATTAGAAGCCCAGCAGGATTCAAAGCACCCTGATGAGGTCCTCAGTCGAAGGGAATCTGACCTCCGCTTGCCTTTCAGTAGGGATTTGCAAAGTTGCGCACACCCCTCCCCATCACACCACAGATGTCTGGCGATGCCCCTTGTTGCACTCCACTGTGTAGGTAAATTCAAAGGCGCGAGAAAAACATGGAGGCAGCTGGTATCCTTAAGGCACCCTGCATTCTGTTTACTACGGAACACGTTGTACTCCTAAACAGATACGGTTGTAACCATCCCGTGATATAATGTTGGCCTCGGCCATCGACCTTGATGGCTGGGCCCCACTATTTTTCTTTTCTGGACAGAAGGAGATCTGTTTTTATAACTTACACAATAAAGCACCGAGCACTTTCTGTACTGTTGGAACCTCTGCTCAGAAAGAGGCCCAGGGGAGAAAAAGCTACTTGCTTGGCCAAAAGCATGAGTACGATTTATGACTGAGCCTTGACTTCTCTAGTCTTAACTGCACAATGAAGAAGAGATTCAGGGCTTCCGAGCATCGTTCCTGACAACAGTTGAAAAGAATGGCCAGTAAGAAGGGGGAGCAATGATCTGCGTTAATAGATGATGTGTTAGTCAACCAAAACCTGGTTTAATATGGATGACCAGGGAAAAGCATTAAAGCACTCTGCTCTGCCAAAGCTGATAGGGTGTTTTTTTATACACATTCTCCATGCTTGGGTATCTCTCATATATATGTGAATATGCATATGTATTTTCCATCTGTCTGTCTCTTAACTATTTGTTTAAAAAAAAAACCCACCAACCATGGTCGATTTGACTTGAGGGTGGTGAATCTTGCAGGAAGGCAGCATCATCACCAAAGCTGTCCTGAGGTTGCAAGTAGAAACCTAGAATCTCATAAGGGCTGGCGGTTTTTCTATTTGTTCATGTCAAGATAGATAGATAGATAGATAGATAGATAGATAGATAGATAGATAGATAGATAGATAGATAGATAGATAGATAGATAGATAGATAGATAGATAGATAGATAGATAGATAGATAGATAGATAGATAGATAGATTAGATAGATAGATAGATAGATAGATAGATAGATAGATAGATAGATAGATAGATAGATAGATAGAGATAGATACAGACGGACGGACTGACTGACTGACTGACTGACTCACTGACTGATTGACTAGAAAGTACAAACACATATTCATGCATTGTAAAATATTTTCAAAGAAACAGCTTGTTAATTCAGTGTACAATCCTTGCATAACGACAGTGCCTGGAACAAAAATACAAGAGAGTCAAGCCCAAGGTTTTTTTACAGGCCCGTCCTTTCTTAACCCCTCCTCCTCATATTCTACCCCAGAAGGTAACAAAAAGGAGAATGTTTGTAACTCAGGGTTGAAATGAGGTGTCCTTGGTGCTCTCTGTGCTGGGTAGTTTTCTTGCAGACGTTTCATTACCCAACCGGGTAACATCATCAGTGCTAGAAGGGAGCGGGGTTTGCTGTCAGTTGACATTCTAGTGGCTTGCCTGGTCAGCATTGGTGGGGATGGTTTGGGAGGTTCTACTGCCCCAACAGGAGTAGAATCAAGCTAACAGCCTAACCAACTGCCATTGGGGCAGCAGAATCTGCTCCAAGGCCACCTTCAGCAACAGTGATGGGGAAGACACTAGAATCAGAGGTGGTGAATTCAGCCAGTTCTGACCAGTTCTGGAGAACTGGTAGCGGAAATTTTGAGTAGTTCGGAGAACCAGCAAATACCACCTCTGACTGGCCCTGGCCCCATCTATTCTCTGCCTCCCATTGAGTCCCAGCTGATTGGCTCGCTCTTCTTTGGTTGCTCTGCACAGGAGAACGGACCTGGAAAGCAGGTTAATGGGGTGGGGAGGGAATGGGGATTTTGCAGTATCCTTTTCCCTGCCAAGCCCACCAAGCCACACCCACAGAACTGGTAGTGGTGAATCCCACCACTGACTAGAATATAAACAGAGTAAACTCTCTTCTAGCACTGATGATGTTATCTAGTTTGGCTGTTGAAATGTCCGCATGAATACAGCCGAGCTCAGAGAGCCCCAAGCACCTTGGGCAGAAAGATGGCTTGGCAACTTTCAGAAGCTGAAAACAATTGCTTAGGTTAATACATTCCAGTGTTAGCCAGTGAACAGTCAAACATACAGCTGTCCCGTACTTCCTATGATGAGGTGAGGAAACCTTTCAAAGCTTCTATTCGTCTGACTTGAACCCACCTTTCTCTATTCCAGGGACACATCTGGCCAAGGAAGGTTCTGTACTATTTTTCGATCTTACTCCAGAGGAGCCCAGGTGAGTCGCACTAGCAGTATTAAATTCGGCTGCTATTTTTCCTCAGCACAGACGAGAAGAGCCAGTTGGAACAAGAGTCTTGCCATAAATCATTTCTGCTTCCCTTTGAAGCAGGGTTCCCCAGTTCTTGAGCCGTGAACTTGATACATGGCCCATTAGAAATCAGGCTGCACAAGCAAAGTTTCATCTGTATATGTGGGGGGATCTAGGTGGTGTGTGAAACCATGTCATCCCTGGTGCCCAAAAGGTTGGGGACCACTGCCTTAAAGGATTCTTTTCCTGTTCAACTTAAATTCTGACAACTGGTCTTTTCTTTCTTCGGGCTCTGTTTATATCCAAACTAGCTCGATACCCGTGCTTCGCTACGAAACTATATGGTCGGGCTTAGTTTTTGGGGAGGAAAATAAGGAGAAAATAATTCTACCAACATCCATCAGTATTCATCTGGCTAGTGTCCTGTCAGTGTGGAGAGAGTTGAGGGCTATTTGGAAAGTAAAACAGTATTTGCTGTGTGAGCAAGAAGGAGACAGCAAGGAGCCTGGGCGTAGCTTAGCTCAACTGTTCTGTACTAAAGCTGCTTGGTGCTGCTGTGAAACTGAAACTCCTCTGCTTGTGTTTTGCATTTGGAAGAGATTTCTTTTCAGGTGGGGAGGGGGAGTAGAACTCCTTAGCATCAGAGCATGTTAATAATAATAATAATAATAATAATAATAATAATAATAATAATATATGAAATACTAATGCTCTGATGATCATTTTGAAAAATCCTTTCTTAGTGAGTACCTAGAAGCCAAGAGGAACATACATGCCAAATTTCAACTTTGTAGGCTTTATGGTTCTGGAGATTTTGTGATGATGCATGAGTGGTATTTTGCTTTTATAGATAGATAGATAGATAGATAGATAGATAGATAGATAGATAGATAGATAGATAGATAGATAGATATAAGATCTATATATATATATATATGCATTGTGTGAACTTTCAGGTTACTTTTAGTATCAAAACAGGCTGATTCATTTTGTCATGGGTACTTGTTAATGGCTTTCTGAAATATTTTAATTTGTTCTTGTTTTATTAAGTCTTTTTTTCTTCCACTGATAGTAACAAGTAAGTTTAACACCCGTATGGATAAGTCTCAGAAACCAATTCACAGAATAGTTGTGACTTATAACCAGGAGACGGAGTAGGTCCCATGGGGGCTCCGTGCATCAGATTTCTCAGCTCAAAGAGATCTGATTTTTCTCCTTGTGTGCAAAATGGAATGAAGGCTATTGCTGAGTGCATTGGGTTGTGCTCCAAAAAATTGTAAGCCACCCTGAGTCTCCGGAGAAGGGCGGCATATAAATATGAATTTTTAAAAAAATGCAATATGAAATGCTCCTGGAGAATAAGAAAAATGAAAAATCAGTTTTCTGCATTGGCAGTTTGCTTTCCTGCATTGCACAATTATTCTTGCCACTAAAAGAAACCGCCTCAGTGACATGACATGGAAGCCAAAGGGGAGATAGCTTCCGTGCGTGCCCTTAATGCAAAAGCATTTTGACATGGAGATGCCTTTTGACAGAGCAAACCTAAAATTAATTTAGTGATTTAGTGGGCTCAAGCCCACAGCTTAGGGTTTCGGGTAGGCCACCCAGAATCACTTCTCATGAGATGGGCAGCCCTGTAAAATTGATCCGTAAATAATATAAATAAACAGAGTGTTTTGATCCATTCAGGGCATCCTCTTGGTGTACGACATCACCAATCGTTGGTCTTTCGATGGAATAGACCGATGGATCAAGGAAATTGATGAGGTAAGCGGGGCAGAGCTGGGGTTTTGAATGCTCTTAAATGCAGTAAAAGTGACCTTACCTTGGTCCAGTCACACTGCTCCGTTTTGAGGTCAGCAACCTTATGTTAAAAAAAGGAGTAAGAAACAGGGAGCAAAGTAAAGGAACGATATGGGAGAAGTAAAGAAAAAAGCTAAACCGGGGATACCTGCCCCATTAAGAGCCTCGATGACGCAGTGGTTAGAGTGCAGTACTGCAGGCTACTTCTGCTGACTGCCAGCTGCCTGCAATTTGGCAGTTTGAATCTCACCTGCTCAAGGTTGACCCAGCCTTCCATCCTTCCAAGGTGGGTAAAAGGAGGACCCAGATTATTGGGGGCAAGAGGCCGACTCTGTAAAACCACTTAGAGAGGGCTGGAAAGCACTGTGAAGCGGTGTATAAGTCTCAGTGCTATTGCTATTAACTATATTCATCTCTTTTTGCAGTTGGGAATGATTGCCCCGAAGGTGCTTTCCAAAAAGCAACTGGACTTTCTTGTTTGTTTGTTTGTTTGTTTATTGAAAAATATTTGCTTCTCCTCCAAGAAGTTTTTTCAGTTCCAGAAGTGAAGAAACTTCTTGGATGAGAAATGTTCTCAAGAAATAAACTAAGAAAGTCCAGTCAGGAAATTTCTCCTTAGTTTTGGGTTGGTTTTCTCCTTTATTAGTTTTCCACCCATTGCTTCTTGTCCTGCCCTCAGGTGCTTTGGAGAATAGCTTGACTCCCTCTTCTTTGGGGCAGCCCTGAGATATTAGAACACTGCTATCCTGTCTCCCTAGTCCTTCTTCTCATTAAACAATAAAGTTTAATTAAACTAGAAAGTTAATTAAAGGTACACAGAACTGCTGGGTGGGTACAATAGACTGCCAAATCTAAAGAACGCTTAAGATGGAAGCTTGGATGGCGCATGAGTACTAGTGTGTGTAACGTCATTCTGTGTCTATTTAAAGCATGCCCCCGGGGTGCCCCGGATCTTGGTTGGCAACCGCCTTCACCTGGCCTTCAAGCGGCAGGTGCCCACGGAGCAAGCCCGATCCTACGCAGAGAAGAATTGCATGACTTTCTTTGAAGTCAGCCCGTTGTGCAACTTCAATGTGATTGAGTCCTTCACTGAGTTGTCCCGCATTGTGCTGATGAGACATGGGATGGAGAAGATCTGGAGGCCCAACAGAGGTGAGTAAGCTTAATTCACTCCCCTTTCTGTGGAGTCCTTAACGGATTAACAGGGTTGGAAGGGACCTTGTAGGTCATCTAGTCCAACCCTCACCCAAGCAGGAGACTTGACACCGTTTCTGACAGATGGCAGTCCAGTCTCTTCTTGAAAGCCTCTAGTGATGAAGCTCCCACAGCTTCTGAAGGCAACTTCGGTTCCATGGGTTGATTGCTCTCCCTTTCAGGAAATTTCTCCCTATTTCCAGGTTGAATCTCTCCTTGTTCAGTTTCCATCCATTATTCCTTGTCTGTCCTTCAGGTGCCTTGGAAAATAGCTTGACCCCCTCCTCTCTGTAGCAGCCCCTCAAATATTGGAAGATGTTATCCTGTCTCCCCTGGTCCTTCTCTTCTCTAGACTATCCTGCACAGTTCCTGCAACCATTTATCATATTCATCGTATAATTTAAAAGGCTCCATTCCACATTTGCTGTTACGTTCCTTTGTACTCACTCTCTGAGCTTTTCTCACAGACATTTCATTACCCAGCTAGAAGAAGTCATCAGTGCTAGAAGGGAGTGGGGTTTTTGCTCTCTGTTTATATCCAAGTGGTTTGCCCTGTCAGGTATCAGTGGGAGTGTTGTATAGAGGCAAGCCATTTGTATACAAGCAGAGAGCAAACCCACTCCATATTAGCACTGATGATGTTACCTAGTTGGGTAATGAAACGTCCGTGAGAAAATAACCAAGCTCAGAGAGCACCGAGGACTCTACTCTGTGTTATATATATCCTCTTCTATTGGTAGAAAATTGTGTATTGAGAATTATGTCCTGCCGTGTGCCCTTCACGTGTATCCTTGGAGCAGAGTTCGCCCTTTAACGTAGCTGCAGAAATGGCGTAACAAATCCTTAATCCTTTATAAAGCACTGAATTACGAGGCTGCTGTGAACGATAGCATCGTTTATGAAAAGATCCCTCCTGTGAGATTTCAAATTTTTCCAAGATATTAAATTGAGCCACTTAACTAGCTAGTTATCTACTTATTCTTTAATCAAATGCATACATTTCCCATCTCACCAAAGGCACACAACAACACACGGGTAGAACCAGGAGCCATATATATATATATATATATATATGTTTGTTTTCGTAGATTTTCACGGGTAAAGGTATGTAGGTCTTGGTGTATTCGGGTCTTGTCCGTGTAAGATTGAGAATACCTTGGCAGCGTTTGACGAAATCTCATCCGTCATCTTCAGGCTGGTGTCTTCAGCTTCGTTCTTCTGGGAGAAGCTGAAGACACCAGCCTGAAGATGACGGATGATTAAAAACTCAACTTACACGGACAAGACCAATCCACCAAGACCTACATACCTACCCGTGAAAACAAAATATATATATATATATATATATATATATATATATATATATATATATATATATGGCTCCTGGTTTTATATATATATAAAAATAGAAATCATATTAACTGTAAATATTATAAGAACAAGATACGTGCCTAAGCGAAGAGGGAATAAAAATAGCCAGCTCAGCAATGGAAACATCTAAGAACATCTCCAGTTCCTTTGTAGCCCCAGGCTTGATATCATAACCAGCTCTTGAGGTCTTTCCGGAACATCAAAAGAAATAATGAAGTTAATCTTAATTTCAGGGGGGAAGGATGTTCCATAAAGGCGGGCACCACAGCAGAGAAGAATTGGATTAATAAATTAGATCTAATCAATAAATAATTAAAGCCATAAAATAGTGGGGCCTTGGTGATCATTTTCACCACCTTGCCTGCCGCCTGCAGCCCCCTTACTTTTTACAAAAGTTTCTTGGTAAGCCAACTTCCTTGTCTTCCTCTCGGGTGCAGCTCATCTGGTTGGCCAGAAGATGGCAATGCCTAATTTCTGTGCCAGATAGGAATCGCTTGTCTGGCACAGAAGCACCCCATTTTTCTGAAAGCTGCAATGTTCTTTCCTGCTCTCTCTTTTGAGGCCTGTGGACCAAAATATGCATTGAAAAGTGGGGAACTTGTAGGGTCTACACCAGGAGAGGGGCTGCTGGGTTTGCTGCTTACGTGTAAATCCAGGAACATGGAATCACAGGAAGAGGAAGAAGGGAAGGAAGTGAATTTATCTCTACCTGGCTAGAGTAGTAATTTGGCTCCAGTTGGTAGATTTGCCTTGGGGTGTGATGTTAGCATGAAGCCGTGCCTGGACATCACCATCTCCTTTAATGTCTGCCTCAGAGCAGACGTCCCATTTCCAAAGGAAGAGGCCAGCTTCATGAAACAGACACTTGAGCTCATGGTGTCAACCAGACAATTTTTATTTTTATTTCATTTGTTTGTCAAACATGTACAAGATAACAAGTATAGGTATGAACATAAACAAGAGCAAAGGGAGTAAATACAGATAAATGGGGACCGTAAACAGGGACGGTAGGCACACTGGTGCGCTTATGCACGCCCCCTTACAGACTTCTTAAGAATGGGGTGAGGTCCACAGTAGACAGTTTGAGGTTGAAGCTGCAACAGTGCAAGGCCTCATGGGTAGTTATGCACCTTTGCTGCTTGTAGAGTCCGGTCCAGCTGTTGGGAAGGGGTCAGAGTTCAGAATGGTTTGCCTGAGGTTGCCCAAGCATGTCCACATTGGACTGGGTTCTAGCCAAGCCTTCCTCCCACCAGAAGGGAATAGGACGAGATGAGCCAAAGCTACTTTATTGTAAGGCTAAATTAACAGAGTATTGGAAGGCTAATAGTACAAATCTCCCGCCCTCTTTTGTTTTTTTCACACCTCATAAGTCAGGGCAGGACCTCCCTAAGTTCATCTGACTGTTAAGCCACTGAAGGCTCCCCCTTTTCTTAACTGGTCCTTCCCTAATGTCCCTCACCCCTCAAGGTCATTCTCACATACCATAGATACTAGATCTAGACTACGTCGGTCCTCTCATATTCAGTTTTCAGCCAGGGAAGCCATTTTAATGATCATCTCTGGAGATTTCTTCCCCTTCTTGTTTTCCCCACAAGCCTAACCCTGCGAGGGGAGTTGGACTGAGAGAGGGTGACTGGCCCAAGGTCACCCAGTTGGCTTTCATGCCTAAGGCGGGACTAGAACTCACCATCTCCTGGTGATTGGCCTAAAGTCACTCAGTTGGCTTTCATGCCTAAGGCGGGACTAGAACTCACCATCTCCCGGTGATTGGCCTAAAGTCACCCAGTTGGCTTTCATGCCTAAGGCGGGACTAGAACTCACCATCTCCCGGTGATTGGCCTAAAGTCACTCAGTTGGCTTTCACGCCTAAAGCGGGACTAGAATTCACCATCTCCCAGTGATTGGCCTAAAGTCACTCAGTTGGCTTTCACGCCTAAAGCGGGACTAGAATTCACCATCTCCGTGATTGGCCTAAAGTCACTCAGTTGGCTTTCACGCCTAAAGCGGGACTAGAATTCACCATCTCCCGGTGATTGGCCTAAAGTCACTCAGTTGGCTTTCACGCCTAAGCGGGACTAGAATTCACCCTCTCCCGGTGATTGGCCTAAAGTCACTCAGTTGGCTTTCACGCCTAAAGCGGGACTAGAATTCACCCTCTCCCGGTGATTGGCCTAAAGTCACTCAGTTGGCTTTCACGCCTAAAGCGGGACTAGAATTCACCATCTCCTGGTGATTGGCCTAAAGTCACTCAGTTGGCTTTCACGCCTAAAGCGGGACTAGAATTCACCATCTCCCGGTGATTGGCCTAAAGTCACTCAGTTGGCTTTCACGCCTAAAGCGGGACTAGAATTCACCATCTCCGGTGATTGGCCTAAAGTCACTCAGTTGGCTTTCACGCCTAAAGCGGGACTAGAATTCACCCTCTCCCGGTGATTGGCCTAAAGTCACTCAGTTGGCTTTCACGCCTAAAGCGGGACTAGAATTCACCCTCTCCCGGTGATTGGCCTAAAGTCACTCAGTTGGCTTTCACGCCTAAAGCGGGACTAGAATTCACCATCTCCCGTGATTGGCCTAAAGTCACTCAGTTGGCTTTCACGCCTAAAGCGGGACTAGAATTCACCATCTCCCGGTGATTGGCCTAAAGTCACTCAGTTGGCTTTCACGCCTAAAGCGGGACTAGAATTCACCATCTCCCAGTGATTGGCCTAAAGTCACTCAGTTGGCTTTCATGCCTAAGGCAGGACTAGAACTCACCAACTCCCAGTGATTGGCCTAAGGTCACCCAGTTGGCTTTCACAGCTAAGGCAGGACTAGAACTCACCATCTCCCAGTGATTGGCCTAAAGTCACTCAGTTGGCTTTCATGCCTAAGGCAGGACTAGAACTCACCATCTCCCATTGATTGGCGCAAAGTCACTCAGTTGGCTTTCATGCGTAAGGTGGAACTAGAATTCACAATCTCCTGGTTTCTAGCCTTAACCACCAGACCATACTAGACTTATATCCTTGACTCCACCCTTCCAGAACTAAACTTTTCTACCTTTTTCCACCACCTCCCACACCACCTCTCCCCCCCTTCAGTATTCAGCCTCCAAGACCTCTGTTGTCGGGCCATCGTTTCCTGCACACCGGTCCACCTGATCGATAAGCTGCCACTTCCCGTCACCATCAAGAGCCACCTGAAGTCCTTCTCCATGGCCAACGGCATGAACGCCGTGATGATGCACGGCCGCTCGTACTCCCTGGCGAGCAGCGGAGGGGGCAGCGGCAGCAAAGGCAACAGCCTGAAGCGCTCCAAGTCCATCCGCCCGCCACAGAGCCCGCCGCAGAACTGCTCACGGAACAACTGCAAGATCTCTTAGCGGGGGAGGCGCCCCTGGGACGGAGGGGGGGTGTCCCCTCCAAGCGCATGCACCTGCACCTGCTCGCCGATGTACAGATGTTGAACACCGCACGTCACCCATTCCTCGGTCGCCCTCGACGGCCGACGCGCCCAGCGCATCGGCCACGGGTTTGCAAAGAACTGGCTCAGCGTGGCGGGAGCCCAGGCAAAAGGAAGGACAAGGGCCGCACCACGCTAGCTTTCCCAGAATGCAATAGGTCTTCCCCTTCTCTGGCAGGAAAGGACCAGCAGCCTCCAGGGCGTGAATTTTTCTTCTTCTGATCTTTTTTTGGCGGGGGAGCAGGGGGTTTGAAGGGGGGGGTCGATACGGAGAGGAGCGTGCTGCCACTTCAGTCCTTGGTTTTCCAAGGGTGCTGGTGCTAGGTGGAAAAAGAAAGCCCCCCCCCAACATAAATGGGAGCCCCCCCCCGGTTGGACCGACGTGACCCAGACGGAGTCCTAATGACCGGGCGAAGACTGTGGCTGCCTGGGGCTCCTGAGGAAGCAGACCACTTCGAAGTCTTTTTGGCTTTTATTTATAAAGAAAATTAGCTCACGATGTGAAATTTCCCTGCCGTCTCCTCTCCTCCCCCCCAAACTCTGCACCTCCTGTCTGTTTTTTTAAGCCAAGGCCATGGAGGGAAGGGAAATGTCTTGTAAATAGAAGCCCTGAGCCTTGAATTTTGGGGCTAATTGAAGGGGGGGGGCTGGCAGGGGTCAGGAGGTGAAATGATCTAACACTCTGGAGAGTTGTTAGGAGTATTGAGATTCCTTTTTCCTTTTTCCTTTTTCCTTTTTCCTTTTTCCTTTTTCCTTTTTCCTTTTTCCTTTCCTTTCCTTTCCTTTCCTTTCCTTTCCTTTCCTTTCCTTTCCTTTCCTTTCCTTTCCTTTCTTCTCCAAAAGAATAGATGAAGATGAATGGATAAAGGAGGAGGAAAGGTTTTTCCATTCCTTCCCCTTTTTCTTTTTTTTTTAAATTGAAATTTTCCAGACATTCCTGGTAGCAAGTGCATGCAGCTCAGACAGACAGCAAAAATGTTAGGCTTGAACTGGGATTACCTGCTTGTGGGAGCAAGAGTTGGGGGATGCTAACGTCCACATCTGGAGTTGGTTAGCGGCTGATCAGGCTGAAGCCCTCCCTGCCTTCAAGAGAAGGAAGGCAAAAAGGTTGGGTATATCAGAATTCAGGAGTCACAGAAGATCATGGTTGGGGCGGGACAGAATATTCTCTCTCCAGTTGCTTTTCTACAGCTTAGCCTAGTTGGGAGGTGGAGGGCGATGTACCATCCAGACTTCCTGATGTAATTAACCTCTTTAGCCCAGTTTTTCGGCCCATACAGAAATATTTGCACATTTTTGGCATTGGCTTGGATCAACTGCAATTTGCATTGGTGGTACTCCAACCTGCTGGGCTGGCTAATCCAGAGCTGTTTGGAGGAGACTTCCAAGATAACCCTAGCAGTTGAGGGACTCTTCTCCAGGGTCTACCAAATGGCCGCTCCAAGGTTGTGCCAAGAAGCCCTGGACTGGTGGGAGCCTCTCCTAAGAACCAGGCCCAAGCGTAGATTTCTTGAAAACCAGAAGGGATATTGGAAGGAGGTGCAACTAGGGCCCCCCCAATCCTTCAAGCTGTCTTCAATGTTATCCCTCTCGTTCCATGGCAGAATCTTTCTTCAAACCGAGTTGCAGCTTTGCTCTTTTGTGTGTGTTTGTGTGTGTGGCTTCTGGGCTGTTTCTGGTGCCTTCCAGCTACAGGTTGACTTGGGCTAGTTTTATGTCTCATACGCCAGCCAGCTGTTACGTCTGCAAATATGGATCTTCTAACCCAGGTTAGTCTTCTAAAGCAGGGGTCTCCATCCTTGGCAACGTTCAACTCCAAGCATTCCTCTTGTCGGCCATGATGGCTGAGGAATTCTGGGAGTTGAAGTCCACCAGTCTTAACATTGCCAAGGATGGAGACCCTTGTTCTACAGGCCTTCTCACCTGCGTTGACATTGAAAGAATCCAATAAGAAACAGGGAAAGCGATAAAAGCCAGGTGGCGCTTAAATATGGATGACACCAGTGCAAGGGGTTTTTTGTTTAGCTAGTTCACCCAACCCAAGACCCCCTTCTCCCCCTACTCCATTCCTCATGGCTCCCCATTAGCTTCTTCTCCAAGCTGCCTTCTCCAAGCCGCCTTCTCCCTCCGCAGCTGCCACCCAGAGGAATCGCCCTCTTGCCGTGCCACGAATGAAGTGGGCTGCATGATGCTGTTCAGCGCCCGAGGGGCCCAGCTGATCGCCCATTTTGTTCCGGAGAAAAAAATGTGGTTTTTTGACAAGCACCCGGTTGGCACCTTCCATGCCTCCCTCGGCCATTCAGAGATCGCTTGGCACCGAGTGAGTCCCAGCACTCGGACCGGCTCAAAGCCAGGTGGGGGGGACGGGTCAAGGGCAGGGGAGATAAAACCTCCAGCAGCCTCTTCCTGGCCCGCGAAGAAAGCGAGTGCCAAGCCAAGGGCAGGGAGTGCCGAAGTGCAGGGAGATTTACGGGGTATGTCCGCCTAGCCTTTGCCACCTGTCGCCGTCTGCTCAAAGCGGAGCAGGACACAAATCGCTGACTCAAAGGCCTGGCATTCTGCAGCAGCGGGGGAACAGGTGATGCAGGAGGCAGCCATCTTTCCACCCTGGGTTTTAAAATAGCCCCTTGCTAAAACAGCCCGAGAATGCGTGCATTGTGTGTGTTTCTTCTTTAGAATTACAGGGAATCCTCGACCCTTGTGGGTTGGCACTTAACACTCCCCCTGCGGTCTTCCTTTGATCCCAAGAGGTAGTAGCCACAGCTCTTTTCCGTCCAGAAAGTCAAAAGAGGCTACCGATGGGAGAATCGAGATCCGATTGCCTCTTATTAATTTCCCCATCAAATCAACGCGAGAATCGTTTCAACCTCACCTCTGCAGATTTTCCTCCATCCTCCCCATGCGGTTTTGTTTTTTGTTTTTAATCCTGGCAGACTTTTGCAGAGGTGCCTTGCTCCAGTACGCTGGCTGACCCGATCCGAGCTGCGGTTTGTTTGTACCTTATTTTATTAACGTTCCAAGAATGTGATCTGAGAATCAAACACTAAAAACTCGCTGCTGTGGGACACTCTTCCTCCTGTTTTTAAATGGCTTTGTACAGTCGATGTTAAAAGTGACGGTTTTTATATAAATTAAACACACCATCACGGAGGGGAAAAATTCATATTTTTTCTTCCTTCTGGCTGTGGAATCTTTGTCTGGGGATGAGCTTAGACGGCGCTGCTTTTCAGAGGGTGACGTTGAAGGACAGGGCGAGGGCAAAGGGGGAAAGGATGGGCAGGGTGGATTTAAAGGGATTAAGGGAGCTTGTGTGGATGTGATATTCCCAGGAGAGGACAGTGGAAGGCACTTGATTAACAGCCTCATTTGAAGCAGCGGGGGACTTAAGAGCTGGATCAAAAGGAGAGAGATGTTTTCTTCACACTTGACTAGGTAGAGAATCTCCCTTCTGTGCCAGGGCAAGGAGGGTTGGCACACAACGGCCTGCAGCTCCCTCCTGGGTCCCGCAGATAGATTTTATTTGGAACTTTTCAGAAAAGAACTTCCTGGGAAAGTTAAAACAGCAGCAGCAGCAGCTTGATCTCCCTGTGTTTTGTTTTCAGCATCTTTAGAAAGTAGTGTCTTCTAGTACTACAACTGCTGTGTTGACGAAGAGAGAAGGCAGGCATTTTTTAAAGAAAAAAATCCTGTCTTGGTTTTAGAAATAAGACAACAAACATAGGTAATACCCCTTCCTCTTATTTTCCCCACAACAACAGCCCTCTGAAGTGGGATGGGCTGACAAGAGACGCACTGGCCTAAAATTACCTAGTCAGCTCTCATGCCTAAGGCAAAACTAGAACTCACTGTTTCCTGGGTGGTTGGCCCAAAGAGACCCAGCTGGCTTTTGTGCCCAAGGCAGGACCAGAACTCATCATCTCCTGCTGATTGACCTAAAGTCACCCAGATGGTTTTCATGGGTAAATCTAATGAGACTAGAATTCACCATCTCCTGGTGATTGACCTAAAGTCACCCAGATGGCTTTCATGCCTAAGTCTAGTGAGACCAGAATTCATCTCCTGTTGATTGACCTAAAGTCACCCAGATGGCTTTCATGCCTAAGTCTAGTGAGACTAGAATTCACCATCTCCTGGTGGTGGTGTTAGTTGCAAAGTCATCTCCGACCCATCGCGACCCCATGGATAATGTTCCTCCAGGCCTTCCTGTCCTCTACCATCTTCAGGAGTCCATTTAAGCTTACGTCGACTGCTTCAGTGACTCCATCCAGCCACCTCATTCTCTCCCGTCCTTCTTTTGCCCTCCATCGTTCGTTGCCCTCAGACTAGAACTCACTATCTCCTGGTGCTTGGCTCAAAGTCACCCAGCTGGCTTTTGCGCCTAAGCAGCACTAGAACTCACTGCCTTCTGGTTTTATGCCTAGTGCCTTAACTGCTAGACAAAATAACCACTTAGATTCAAGAAATCTCTCAGAAAAAAAATTACATTTTCACAATTTGATTTGTATCCTTGTTCTTACGGAACATATAGTAGCATATATAGAAGCTATATACTTTTAGCCATTAATCTGGGCCCTCTTAACCCCATCTCAGGCCTTGTTATCATACCATGGTCAAATTGTGCCTGATTATTTATGAAGTCTTTAATCTCTTTGCTTAGTAAAACATTTAGTGATGCAAACACTTACAACCTTACAAGATGAGTGAGTCTTTGAAAACATTTTTTATCACTATCCCAAATTATGGAGCTTTCCTGTAGATGGGACAAGATTGTGACGCTGTGAGTTATACAGCAGAGGGACAGATAATACGTGTTTTTGAATAGTTTTCAAAATTATATTTGAATTTCCTGCAATGACCCAGCTTATCCAGTCAGTACTGATATACAGCTCTGTTGCTTAAGTGGAGCAGAGGGTATTTGTAATCTCTGGACTCTTTCATTTGAACTACAGGCAGACTTATTTAATCAGAATCTTTAATATGAAATCCTGGAAAGGTTTTTCTTTTAATGCAATGTGTTTTATTTCACAATCTTACCTGAGATTTTAGTTACTGACCAGTAACTTGTCCATCATAAAAATCTTGAAAGTTCAAAAGTCTTTCTCTATTTCTCAACTCAAATAGTGCTCCTGTTAAAAAATGTAATGACCCAGATAACATGTACTGGTAACACTAAACTAGGTTAATACGGTAGACATGACTTCTGTTTATTTGTTTATTTACTCATTTATTTAGCATATTTATATGCCAGCCCGTATCAAATACAGAATTCTAGCTGGCTAACAAGACACACACATTACATACAGACCATAAAGCAACTGGGAAAAATGATAAAAATCAGTCCAACATTTAACACAACCGAAAGGCAGATTCTGTCGTACACTTACGGCCCCAGGTGTGAACAAGGTCTTATGGACAGGTCAAAAGAGATGCCCAAATTAGTCTTCAAAGGGGTGGTAGTTCAGAGATTTTCCCGGTATACTAATGGGACTGAAACATTTTTTTTTTAACCATGGTTGGTTGAGCAAACCACAACAATCCAGTTCACACATAATGCCACAAAAGGATGGAAGAATTCAGCAAGGTTCCCCTTGCACATACGTGCTAGTCGTTTCCGACTAGGGGGTGGTGCTCATTTCCGTTCCGAAGAGCCACCGAAGACATCTCCATGGTCAGGTGGCCAGCAGGACTGAACGCCGAAGGCACACGGAACACTTCCCACCAAGGGCGTCCCTATTTTTCTATTTGCATTTTTTACATGCTTTCAAACTGCTAGGTTCGCAGAAGCTGGGACTAGTAACGGGAGCTCACTCCATTACGCGGCGCTAGGGGTTCGAACTGCCAAACTGCCCACCTTTCTGATTGGCAAGCTCAGTGTCTCAGCCACTGAGCCACCGCGTTCCCCACCACTTAATGAAGAGCTCTCCAAATACAAGAAAATGACTACAGGTCATTTCGTGTCCTCAGCCTACAAACCACAATGGAGCTCAAGATTTCTGTTGTGAAGCGAGACAGTTCTTAAGTGAGCCCCTTTACAACTTCTTGCCATGGTTGTTAAGTGAATCACTGCAGTTGGTAGGTTAGTAACACGTTTGTGAATCTGACTTCCCCGTTGACTTTGCTTGTCAGAAGGTCACTATGACCCCGAGACACTGCAACTGTCATAAATTCAAGCCAGTTGCCAAGCATCCGAAGTTTGATCACTTGACTGTGGGGATGCTACAATGGTTGTGTGAAAAATGATCATGTGTTACTTTTTTTGGTGCCGCTGTAACCAAACAGCCACTAAAACTAGTAGTTCTAAGTTCTAAGGGCTACCTAGAGTTTCCAAAAGGAAGGCTGGACCAGAATCGGAGCATGTGATGTTTGTGTACATCACAGTGTCCTTCGGTTTATTGTTGCAACTGAAAAGACCTGATGGTTTATTAGATCTTTTCCAGGATAACCATAAATCTAGAATCTATTTTAGAGCCCTACTCTCTATCTATATAAAAGCGAAATATCATTCACACATTATCACAAAATCTCTAGAACCATAAAACCTACAAACTTGAAATTTGGCACGTATGTTCCTCTTGGCTTCTAGGTGTCCAGAGCTCATCAACGACCTGCGTTTATGACCGTTCCCAGTGTCCTGTGGTCACGTGGCTGTGTTTCTTACAGTGTTTTTGCCCAAAACCAGCACTGACTTCCAGTTTTGGGCAAAAATGCCCCATCGTGAACAATGGGCTCACTTTTTGACCACAAAATTCATTTAGCAACCGCTGCAAACTTATTTCCCCACTAGATCTATGACTTCTTCTAAAGTGTCCTTCATTTAGAAAGCCCCTCCTTCCCTTTCATTTATTCCAAAGGGCCTTTGGTCATCCTTTCACTGCCAGGGACCATGGTTTATGCTTTGGGAAACTGTATATATCTATCTTTATAAAAGTGAAATGCCACTCACGCATCATCACAAAATCTCCAGAACCGTAAAGCCTAGAAACTTGAAATTTGGCACGTATGTTCCTCTTGGCTTTTAGGTGCTCACTAAGAAAGGATTTTTTGAAATGACCATCAGAGCATTAGTATTTCCTATATTATTATTATTATTATTATTAACATGCTCTGATGCTAAGGAGTTCTCCTCCCCCTCCACACCTGAAAAGAAGTCTCTACCAAATGCAAAACACAAGCAGAGGAGAAGAGTTTCAGTTTCAGAGCACCAAGCAGCTTTAGTACAGAACACTTAGTTAAGCCACGCCCAGGCTCCTTGCTGTCTCCTTGCTCACACAGCAAATACTGCTTCAGTTTCCAAATAGCCCTCAACGCTCTCACACACCAACAGGATGCTAGCCAGATGAATACCGATGGATGCTGTTAGACAGAGGCAGAATTCCCCCCCTCTTATTTTCCTCCCAAAAAAACTAAGTCCGACCACATAGTTTCGTAGCAAAGCACAGGTGGTTTTGTATAAAAAGACATCTAGAACAGCCTTGGTGCTCTGAGGACTGCAGATTTGCCCATCACCGCTCACTCGACAAGATAAAATTTCAAACCTTGTCCAAATCCAGCTATTACACAAGATAATATTGCCATACAAGCTCAATTTTGGGGAGAAACTTTTGTCTCCTTCCTAGGAGTAGAGAAGTCATTTATTCCCTCTTCATCTTTTTCTGATCCTGCTGATCAACTGGGAACCCAAGAGAGAGCTTGCCAATTGAATCTGTTCTCTTCCAACAGAATTTTATCCCTCAAACTGCTCTTTCCCAGTTAAGTAACCACCCATCAGTCAGGTCAAAGCAAAAGCCAAACCAGGGATTGAATAATACAGAAGAAAAAAACCCTTTCCATGCTTATTTTCTTTCTCTCAAAACAAAAACACCCACCACCATCCAAAATTGGGAAGGATCAACAAACAATTGCACGGATTCTCTCCTCTCCAGGCAGTTGATGTAATTTCAGGTGCAATTAAGAAACAAACAGCAGGAGCAAATGACTGACGGGTGTTGTACATTCTGTTTCCAGCCAGATGTCTTTCTGTGCTCGAGGGGGGGGGTCACGATCTTGTGTGTGTGTGTGTGGGGTAATCTAAAGATGAAATTTGCTGCTGAATTATTGCTCTCCCCCTTCTCCAAAGCTTGCCTGGTGCAGCCATGTTTCCCTCCCTCCGTTGCAAAAATTATTGCTTGGCAGATCTTTTAGGGGAGAGGAACTGAACTGATGGCTAGTTATTCTGGTCCTTGCGCTGATTTATTAGCCACCCAGCTTCCAAAGAAAGCAGCTTGGCCGCCTGTGATATTTTCAGAAGTTCAGAACACTCCAGAAGGAACAGTTTGCGGTCTTCCAACAGTAGTAAAAATGTGGAAGTGCTGAAGCTGAAGCTACTACTCAAGTTGAATAAGCCATTCATGATCTCGTCCTGCTAAGACAGGCCTGCCCTACTCCATGCCAGCAGAGAAAGCCCTACCGCAAATCCTGTCAGTCAGAGAAATCTTAACTGTTGGGAAACTGAAAAAAGAGCCTTCCCTGCTGGAACAAATGAACCTCTGTAGGGTAAGATCTGTCCCCAACCTCCTTTCGTCCTGCACAGCCCGAAGACCTCGCCCTGCAAATTGGCCTGGGGACCCAATGGGGGGGGGATTATACACTGGAGGTGGATTGATGGCAGACTCCAACTCCCCTCCTTTTGCTCTCTGCTTTCCACTCACTCGTCTGATGATGTTACTTTGTTGGGTAGTGAAATGTCTGCAAGAAACAAGCAAGCTCAGAGAGCACCAAGGACCCTACAATCAGCTCCTCCTCATATATAAGCAGAGAGCAAATCCACTGCCTTCAAGCACTGATGATGTTACCTAGTTGGGTAATGAAATGTCTGCAAGAAAACAACCAAGCTGAAAGAGCACCCAAGACCCCACAGTCATCTCTTCCTCCTCCACCTCCTCCTACTACTACTCCTGCTCCTCCTCCTTCTCCTCCTCCCCTCCACAAACCCCACTCCCTTCTAGCACTGATGATGTTATTTAGATGGGTAAGGAAACGTCTGCAAGAAAACAACCAAGCTGAAAGAACACCCAGGACCCCACAGTCATCTCCTCCTCTTCCTCCTGCTCCTCCACCTCTCCACAAACCCCACTCTTTACTTCTGTTTACACTCTCTTCATTTCTTTTCACTGTTGTGAACTGCCTGGAGTAGCCTCTTGGTGAGATAGGCGGCAAACAAATTTAACAGTAAATAAACACAATAAATAAATATGGCCGGCAATCAAAATGGCCAAATGTCTTTCCGAAAGGATTCTGGACACCATTTGATGATGGACATCTGCCACAGTGTTAATCTGCAGTATTATGTTCCCCTCTGTTTGGGAAGAAGAAATAATTGTGTGTCCTTTGTGCGTGTGTGTGTGTGTTTGTGTCTGTGTGTCCTGCTTTCTCCCTTAACCCACCTGCCTCACACTATAGGTAGTCCTCAACTTAAGACCACAGTTGAGCCCAACATTTCTGTTGCTAAATGAGACATTTGTTAACTGAGTTTCGCCCCATTTTGCGACCTTAGTTATTAAGTGAATCGCTGCAGTTGTGAAGTTAGTAACCCAGTCGTTCAGTGAATCTGGCCTGCCCGTTGACTTTGCTTGTCAGAAGGTCGCAAAAGGGGATCAGGACACTGCAACCGTCATAAACACAAGTCAGTTGCCAAGCATCCGAATTTGGATTATGTGTCCACGGGGATGCTGCAACGGTCGTAAGTGTGAGAAATGGTCATAAATTGCTTTTTTCACTGTTATCGCAACTTTGAATGATCCCTAAACTGTGGTTAGTCAAGGAGGACCTGTATATGTCATCCCGATGAGCTGCACTCCAATTCCCATCACTCCCGGCCTACACCTTGGCTGGACCGGCTGGAGATGATGGGGATTGTGATGCAGCCCATCTGGAAGCCATCCATCCCGACTCGGAGGAGCCCGCCCGCCCCCTGGCCTTGCTGGCTCTCTTCTGGGGGAAGCAGGGGAGGCTCCTGGCTTGGGTGTGATGGGGTCACCCCAGGGGTGGCCAGGGGACTGCGGGATCAAACGCCCGAGGCAGCGGCTGCTGCTTCCTGAAGCCAGAGGGCCTCTCCGGGGGGAAGCCGGGGCTGCTGTTCCACACAAACGTTGCCCTTGACAACTCCCGGCTTCCTGGCGTTTGATCTCCCGGGCATGGAGCGAGAGGCATCCCAGGATCGCCTCTGCACCGCCAGGGAGGAACCGGATGTCATGGAGGGGCTGGTTGGTTAAGAGACACACGGACGCATCTGGGTCTCTCTCAGTCGTGGCCAACCTTTGGGGTTCCAGGTGTCAAACATTTGGAAAATGCCGGGTCTTTTTCTTTCTTTCTTTCCTCCCTTCCATCCACCATCCATCCACCCATCCACCCACCCATCCATCCATCCTTTCCTTCCTTCTTTTCTTCCTTCATTTCTTCCTTTGTTTCCTTCCTTTCTTTTTTCTTTCTTTCCTTTTCTTTTTCCTTCCTTCCTTCTTTCTTTCCTTCCCTTCCTTTCCTCCCTCCCTCCTTTTTCTTCCTTCCTTCCCCCTTCCTTCTCTCTCTCTCTATTTCTTTCTTTCCTTCCTCCC